>JBANSL010000011.1:8673843-9873843 GCA_037127255.1 Persicaria tinctoria
CTCACTTTCTCTTTGAGTTCATTTTCAGGTGTATGCGCCGTTCTGGTCTACCACCCGAGTTTGACAGCTTAGACGAACCAGAGCGTTACCTACACATCCACTCTAAACTCAAAAGGATCATGGCGGCCGCTGAAACACAAGAACAGCTGATTGCCAGGCTTACAAGGGAGCTAGCCGCAAAGGATACCACTATAGCCAATGAAAGGGCAGCGAGGGAACAAGAAGCTGAGCGCGCAAGGCAAGCAGAAGCTGAGCTTGCCCAATATCCAACTACTGCTGAGGATTATATGCATCCAACCCTCGTCGTGCCTGAATCGGCGATTCTTATCCCTGAAAACTCTTTTGAAATTCGCACTCAATTTCTTATAGAGCTTAAAAATAATGCTTTTTTTGGTAGATTTAATGAGTGTCCTCTTGAACATATTACGAACTTTTCTGACATGTGTCGTACTCTTGCTGAAGGTACAACTTTAGAATATGTCAAGATGAAGTCTTTCCGCTGGTCGTTGGCAGGACCTGCACTGAAGTGGCTTGAAGGGCTGAAACCAAGATCACTGACAACATGGGCCCAAGTAGAGCAAGAGTTTCTGAACAAATTCTTCCCACCCGCCAAAACAGCACATCTCCGCTAGAAAATCACCGCCTTCAAACAGAAGCAAGGGGAACCGCTGGCAAAAGCATGGGAGCGCTATAAGGAACTTCTGCGATCTTGCCCTATTCATGGACATCCACCCTACGTCATTCAGGAGATCTTCTTCAACTCTCTTGATCAAGTCACTAAGGACAGAATCAACCACTATACTCGCTATGAGTATCTGACAATGCCGCCAAGTGACGCATGGGGTGTGCTAGAGAAGCTCACCAACTACGACAACAAGTATGGGTCTACTACAACTTATGAAGAGAACCCATACGCCAGGCCAGCACCTTCCATGCCCCTCTATGAGCCTCCTAAGGAAATTGATCCGGATGTAAGGGAACAGTACTACAGAGATCAGAACAAGAAGCTCATAAAGCAAGTAAAGTATCTTTCTGTCAACCAGCCTTGCATTGAATGCGGATCGCAGTGGAACACCACTCCTGAGTGCCCACACACAGAGCAAGTCAGGATGGCAGAACACCACGAGGAGGTAGCTTACGCAGGGGGTCCAAATCGCTACATAGGGGACCAAAGGTTTCAACAACCACAATGGAACCAAGGTGTCCCTAGGAACCCCCCGCCCTACAGAGCTCCAGGACATCTGGAAAGGGACCAGAAAAAGGATGATATACAGACAGTCCTGGAGGAAATACGGAGGAATCACTCAGATTGATATATGGCGAAAATCAGTTGATACACAGATTGGTCAGCTGGCAGCAGGAATCCCCAGACAGTCAGGTGCGCTCCCTGGGTCTTCAGAACCAAATCCTAAGGGAAAGACTGGGCACATCGCTGCTGTAAAACTCAGAAGCGGCCATCAACTGCAAGAGCCAGAGGTCGGAAAGCAGTAGAACAACGAAGAACAACCACTCGACATCGACAACACTCTAGTCGACATCGAGGAGGGCCTAGTCAACAAAGACGAGAAACTTTAGAAACCTTCGTCTGCACTGTACAGCAACTCGACTGCACCCAATTTGGTCGAGATCGACAAGGGGCTACTCGACATCGACGACGGTCAACCCAAGATCGAGAAAGCTGCATCACCTCCGACATCTGTTCTGGCTCCGAATCCGAAAAAGAAGCTGGCTTTCCCCACAAAATCTCCAAAGTTCCCGGCAGAAAAGAAACTTCAGCGCTTCATCAAGATGCTTCAGAAACTCAACGTCACCATCCCCTTCACAGAAGCTCTCAATGAAATGCCATCCTATGTCAAGTTCCTAAAGGAGATACTGAGCGAAAAGCGATCAATGGCTGAAATTACAGAGGAATGCAGCCATTTGGACATACTGGAGAAGAGGCCGGATCCAGGTAAGTTTGCTATAACCATTGGATTTGGTCCATACAAAATTAATGCTTTATGTGATCTTGGAGCTAGTGTGAGTATAATGCCTTTAACAATTTGGTCCAAGATTAAGATAGGTGCCCTAGAGCCTGTGGATGCTAGACTATATATGGCCAACAACACGGTGGTCATTCCAACAGGCATGGTGGACAATGTGCCAGTACAAGTAGGTAAATTCTTTGTCCCTGCTAATTTCCTAGTTATTGATATGCAAGAAGATCCTGCTTGTCCAATTATTCTAGGGAGACCCTTCTTGGCGACGGTGGATGCCAACATAAGCGTAAGGAAAGGAGTGCTCACCTTCAACATCAGCGATGAGGTAATTGAGTATTCTTTTAATAAAACTGATAGGCATACAGGTCCAATGGAAGAGGTGAAATCTATCTCAGCTGGCTACATCACATGCGGGGAACCCAAGGTCAGAAATATGACCCCTGAGGAGCTGGAAAAGAGGGACATGGAGGCCCAGGTGGAGGAGATCATGGCAATCCTAAAGGAGGACGCAGAAAATCCAATCGACACAAATGAAGGTACGTCGTTATGGATTAATTATTTTTTGGATGCCTTGACAGGAACTAAGTATGGGGTCAAGATCGACCAAGACTCCTCGACATCGAGGACCCTAGTCGATCTCGACAAGACACAGAAGCCTCCACCAGCACCAGCGTCATCGAGCAGCAACACAGAAGCTGAAGGCTACTCGACATCGGCTAGGCTTGTCGAGATCGACCACCACCAGGCTCCATCAGCTCTTGCTTCCTCGACGCTGCAGCCACCAGGAGCAGAACCCTACTCGACATCGAGTAGGCCACTCGATGTCGACAAGCCCTCGACTTCACCAGCTCCTGCATCCTCGAGCAACCCACCACCAGAACCTGCGGACTCATCGAGATCGACTAACCCTAGTCGAGATCGACCAAACACTGTGGTCCCCGATTCCGTCGCTGCAAAGGTAAGCCAAGGTATGGACCTCTCTTCTCCTATTTCCATTAAAGATCTATCTATACATGGGAGAGGTTTGCCTTGGTATGTGCGCTTATGTAGGATATCCAATGATGAGCCCAAGGAGTATGAAGTTGGAGACAAGCTCTATGTCTCTAAATCAAAGGATCATTGGTTCCCTAACAAATTCAACAAGAAGCGGATGGGACCTTTCGTGGTGAACAAGATCCATTCTGGAGGATTACAGCTGATGGACAAGAATGGAGTCTTATTTGAGGCCCGGGCTACATGGGCCCTACAAATGCCACCTTGAGCTAAATGGAAAGTCGGCCTAGCGACTATAAAATCTAGAGCTTGTACATAGACTTTTTAGGACTTTTTGAGACTTTGTTTTTGGTTTGAAACACTTTTAGTTTTGCTATTGTGGGTATATGTCTTCTACACTTTTCAGGTCCATGGATAGAGGCAAGCTATATCAATATTCATACTCAGCCCAGGAGGTGCTTCCATTCGAAATTTAAAGGCCCTGCACATCAGTCCAGTGAGTTTCTTTCTTTACCCTTGTTTTTATACAGTGAGGACACTGTAATGTTTAAGTATGGGGTGGGGGAAGGGCTTACTTTGTGCATATTTTCCATATTTGACATTATTTGTGCATATTTAGAATTTATTTCTTTAGATTGCTACATGTCTATTTTGGAATGCATTATTTATCTATGTGCTTATATGCATGATTTACAATAGTTTGAAAAATGACCCCCATTGAAAATTTTGAATAATGTCATGGAAGTTTATATTGAACTCGACGATGCAAAATTAGATTCATTAGAGATATAGCATGAAATTGCCTAGTAAAGGGAAGTCATAATGAAGTGCATATTTTTATGAAAACCATAGAAGGAGGTAAAATTTGAAGTTGCTTTTGACATGTTGCATGATAAGATGATGGAGGACTTTATATTTCCATATAATGCTCATTGTTTGAAATCCTAGCCTTACCTATGCTTATGCATCACAAAAGCCATAATATGCCTTATTTCAATTATCGCTCCACATGACCTAAATATTTGCCATTCTTTACCTTATCCGGGGATTATGTTGAGAATGATGTTACATTATGGAGATTATCATATGGTGTTTGTGTTGTATTTGGAGTTTGGAAGGAAATTGCTTGAAATATATGGAAAATTTAATGAGTGAAAGAAAATCCAATCACCTCAGGAGATAAAGGTAGATTGACCCTGCTCTCTAAGATAATAGTTTGGAGAGATGGGACACACGGTAAGGAGTCCAAAGCACTAAGTATCCGGGGCCATTCATGACACCCATGTTTGCGACTCGCGAGAAGGCAGTGCTGAAGTCAGAGAGGTAAAAGCATTATTATTAATAAAAGCATTATGAAAGGTGATGAAAATTATGAAAAGGAATGTGGAAATTCAGTTTGGAAATACTCCATTTCCCCTGATCATTAGCACCACATTGCCAGAAATTGCCCACCTTTTAGCCTTTTACCAAATCTACTCCTTGTTTGAGCTTAAATTGAAGTCCTCTTGATTATCAATGCTTTGTCACTTATGAATGTTTTTTGCATAACCCTCCTTTTGTAAGTAGATGTTGCTCTTTAAATTGCACATGCATGGATTTGTGACACTAGTACCTTTTCGAGGATGGTAATTGACTGTTGGGTTATATAAGAATGAATCTGATATGTTGAGAGTTTTTTATTTCTTCCCCTGAATGACAGATAAAAGTATTGCCTGAGGACAAGCAAGCTTAAGTATGGGGTGTTTGTTGTTAGCTGGATTTGCAGAATTCGAGACATTTTACAGCAACTCTAAGGAAGGTCAGAAAAGCTCGGAAAACCAATACAGAAGTCCAAGGTCAAAGAAGCAGCGGAACCAAGAGAATCAAGCTGAGAGCCCAGGCTACTCGATCTCGAGTAGGCCCTACTCGATCTAGACGAGCATGTCCGAGCACAGGCCTTGTCGACTAAGAGCAATGTCGAGAGCTAGACCAACCCAGCTCCGGATCCCTACTCGATCTCGACAAGCCCTAGTCGAGATCGACGACACCTCAGCGCCATGCCCAGAGTTGACGAGAAGAAGAGCTGGTCGACAAGCCGAGGACGACCAGGCGGCACTCGCTGCCAGCGACTCGACTCGCTGCAGCAGACCGCTCGCTGCCGCGGAAAAATTCGCTGCCAGTGGGACGCACCAAGACGAGGGAGCTCGCCAACTCGCTCCAGCGGAAGGGGGCTCTCGCACCTGCGGACCGCTCGCTGCAGCGGAAGAGGCAACTCGCGGAAGCGGAAAAGAAGAACCCAACTCGATGTTTGATGGAAAGCATGATCTTTTATGCCTTTATGTGTTACTTTGCATGGTTATCGTTGTGGTGTCGATACCCTGGCCTTGGAAGTCTTTTATTATATTGATTTATTTCAGTCGAAAATCTGAGTTCTGAATTTGAATTTGCAATTTAAAGTTTCTGTCTTTCTTGTTGATACAGAGGAGAGCCTTGTCGATCTCGAGTAGGACCCTAGTCGACATCGAGTAGACTCTTGTCTAGGTCGAGTTAAGATTTCTTCTGTTGTCGTCGATTTTTAGTTTCTGTTTTCAATTTTTGACTTACTGTTGTCGATCTCGAGTAGAAGCCTTGTCGAGATCGAGTAAAGTTGCTGCCTTGCTTTGTTCTTTACTTTCGTTTGCTTTTGTTCTTTACTTTCTTTCGTTATTTTCCGTCTTTGCTTTTGTTTCTGTTTTGCTTTGTCTTTTCTACTTTTATTTCTGTCTTTCTGCTGCTTGTTTGTGAGAATCTGCTGCTACCTAAGAACTGCTGACGTGCTTTCTCGTGGATTCGATCCTGACAACCTTCTACTACAACGGGAGGAAGTCTTGTATTTATTTGCTGAGACAGGGAAGTCAGTCTGAACTTTATTTTATATTTATTTCATACTTGACCATCCTCCTGCAACAACATTAGTTCAATTCCAATTTACAGTGAAATCTAGAGTTAATCTCTAGATTTCATATGGTATCAGAGCAATTCCGGTTCCGATCCTCATTCCGATCGAGCTGGTGTTGTTTTCATGGTGTTCTGGTTTGCATTTCTAGTTCGATCGTCCTCGAGTCTTCATTTGCGTCGTCTCTGTTCTGCTCAGCCTACTTGCAGTGTGTTGATTTCTGATCATGGAGGAGTTTTCCGATGTTGTTGGAGGTTCCAGATCTGAGCATTCGTCGAATTTTGGAAGCAACAACCTGGATCCGTTGTTCCTTGCGAACTCCGATCATCCAGGTATGCAACTCGTTTCAGATCAGTTTAACGGCGTTAATTTTCTGAGTTGGAGTAGAAGTGTTCGCATGGCCTTAGGAGCTAAGATGAAGTACAGATATGTGAATGGAATATGTAAGAAACCTAGTGAAGATGAGGAGGATTATGAGCGATGGATAAGATGTGATTATATGGTCATGAGTTAGATTCTGAATTCAATGAAATCTGAACTTGCTGAAAACTTCATGTATGCTCAATCTGCGTCTGAGCTTTTGTATGAGATTAAGGAACGTTTTGCGGAATCGAATGCTCTTTTGGTCTACCCGATACATAAGGAGTTGTGCATTGTGAGGCAAGACAATCAAAGCGTAGTTGTTTATTACAGTAAGCTGAAACAGATCTGGGATGAACTCCATACTATTGAGGGATATCCTATCTGTAAGTGTGGAATTATGTCCACGTGTAGTTGTGCTATTTTGAAGAAGATCATTGAGAAGGAAGCAATTGCTAAGCTCATGCAGTTTCTTATGGGACTCACGGATGCTTTTGACACTGTTATGAGTCATATTCTTTCCATGGAGCCCTTGCCTAATGTCAACAAAGCATACCACATGGTTATGCAGATTGAAAGGCAGAAAGCCCTTGCCCTTGTCTAAAGGTGAATATAAAAGAGATAGCAAGAAGGCAAAGGTTGAAAGGAAGTGTGATTTTTGTCAAGAAAAAGGGCATTTAAAGGAGTCTTGCTTCAAACCGATAGGCTACCTGAACTGGTACAAAGGTCCTAAAGGGAAGGTTGTAGACAACAAGTTTGCAGGGGTGTCACGGGATGTGTCCTCTTTTGATACTCCTCTTGAAGGCGAAGCTTTCAATTTCAGTGCACCTCATTCAAGAATGGACAGCAAGCCGGATGCACAGCTTGTGAGCGTTGTGTTTAATGAGCTTCTGAAGATGATGAAAGGGAGGTCTCCAGTGACAGATGGTAGCTAGCAGAATGGTTTTGGAGCAATGAACTTCGTAGATATTATGCACTCTCCACAACATGTCAACTCTGTGAATGAGCATCATCAAATGTGGATTTTGGATTCAGGGGCTACTGATCACATCACGTTTGATAAGATCTTATTCACTGAATTGACACTATGGCCTCGACCTATTGTCATCGGATTACCTGATGGATATACACATGTGGTCTTGTACTCTGGGACAATAGTGTTAAGCAACTCTCTTGTGTTAAAGGATGCGTTATACCTTCCATCCTTTACACACAACTTGTTATCAGTCTCTCAATTGCTTAATCAAGGTGATTTGGTATTCATTTTCTATAAAAACAAATGTGTTCTCCAAGCCATTTCAACTAAGGAGGGGATTGCTGTTGGACATAGAGCTTGTGGACTCTACAAGTTTGCTAGATTTTAGTGCATTCCTAAGGAACATGTCCGTTCTCATGTGACACTTGCTGTAAGGATTACAGACAGGAATAAAGATGATTTGACATCATGTAATGGTGCTACTTTAGACATCAATTTGGGTTTGCTACATGACCGGTTAGGACATGGGTCTCTTTCTAAACTCAAACGTCTGCGTATTTGCAATGATTTGAAGGTTAATACTCTTGGTTGTGATGCTTGTATTCTTGCTAAACAACACAAGCTGTCTTTTCAAAGGAGTGTGTCGTTAGCTTCTCGAGTATTTGAACTCGTCCACATGGATGTTTGGGGCCCGTATAGGACACCCTCCATGTGTGGTGTCAGGTACTTTCTCACGGTTGTGGATGACCACAGTAGGAGTACCGGTCATTCTTATTTCGGCATAAGGATCAGGTGTATCGGATTATACTTGGTTTTCTTGAGTTTGTTGAAACTCAGTTCAAGCTTAAGGTCCAGATCATTCTGTCGAACAATGGCACTGAATTTGTTCAGCATAGGGTCCATGATTTGTTCATGAGCAAGGGAATTATGCATCAACAATCAGTGCCTGGAATTCCTGAGCAAAACAGAAGAGTCGAACGCAAGCATAGGCACTTAGTTGAAACGACTAGAGCTATTCGGATGCATTCACATCTTCCACTCAAATTCTGTGGTGAGTGTATATTGTCTGCTACTTACCTCATCAATCTTCTTCCCTCCTCAGTGCTAGGTTGGAAATCCCCCAATGAGATTCTATTTCATAAACTTCCTGATTTTGCAAGTCTTCGTGTCATTGGTTGCATGTGCTTTGCACTCTTGCCTTCTCATGTGTGTGGAAAGATGGAAGCAAAGGGAAGAAGATGTGTTTTGGTGGGATATCCACCCGGACAAAAGGGGTATAAACTGTATGACCTAGAGTCTCACAAGATCATCTTCAATCGTCATGTCATCTTCAAGGAAGATTAGTTTCCTTTCAAGGAAATGTCTTCTCTTGCTCCTCAATCCTCCATTGTTGATGTCTCTACAACTTCTGGTTTACCTTTTGTTACAATGGGTACTGATGAGGTTGTTCATTCATCTTCTAAGTCTGGGAGTTCGGCTGATTTGAGGGAGAGAACTCCGATTGATGCTAGACCAGTTGAGCATGCGCCAACCGATCTGCCACCCGGTTACCCTCCCTGAATACGTGCGCGAAGGTAACACTCTCGAAAGATCTGCAAAGACCAAGGGCATCCGAAATCGCCATCTCGATCTCCCACGGGCACTGCCAAAGTCCTCGCAAGACATTGATGATGGTCAGACAGTCGCCTTCTACCACCAGCTGAGTGAATCCCCGCTTCGAAGCTTCCAGAAGACCAGCAATGAGACCATAGCATTCTGCTTGCACAGCAGACACCATACCGTGGCTACGAGCACCACATGAGAGAACCCTTCCATGACTACCGCGGATAACAAAGCCAGAAGCAGCACGATCCGAACTAGTCCGAGCACCATCGAAATTAAGTTTAACAAAATCATTAGCAGGTTTTTCCCATTTAACTATTTTTCGTTTTGCCATTCTCATGTTTTGGGAGTTTGGTCTTAATGTGTCAATTTCGTCCTCTTGCTCAACAGTCTGTGCACTTCTCCAAGTAATCCTATATTGTTTTATATTTTTTATCCATTCTTCCATCGTTCTGATATCATTGTTGTCAAAAATTATTCTGTTTCTCATCGACCATATACCCCAAAGAGCGAAGGCAATGATCGATTTATGTTTTGTTGATAATTGGTGGAATATTTCTAAGATAATACCCTTATATAACTTATTTTCTTTGTCAGTGTTCCAGATCGTATGTTCAATCTGTCTATCTAATCTCCCAATGAAAGACAAGAAGATCGGACATTCTGTAAATAGATGGGTGTTATCTTCTTCATAATGGGAGCAAAAGGGGCATTCCAAAGGCATATGTATTTCTTTTCCTTGAAATCTGACTTTTGCCGGGGTTCCATTTAGTAGGTTTTTCCAGAGGAAATTTTTAATCTTAGGCGGACAATCAATTTTCCAGATCCAGTCTAGTAAGTCGGAATTGATCCTTATGGTTCTCGTGATGTGGTCTAAAGTGCTAGCGGTAGAGAACCACCCATTTTTACTTGGTTTCCAGTATAACCTATCTTCAATTTCATTGGAAGGGATATAGACATCTAGAATTTTATCCACAATATTCGATGGGAGATAGTTACGCAATTTTTCTTTGTCCCAAGTCTTATTTGGTTTCATGAATTGGTCAATAGTTTGTTGTTCATTAACCTGATCCAAGATGCATTTTTCTCGAAGGTTTCCTACATTGTGAAGCCATTTTCCCTTCTAGAATCTTATAGATTTCCCGTTTCCCACCTGCCAAATAAGCCCTTCACAAAATTCCTCTTTGATATCCATTAGTTTCGCCCATTGCCAAGATGAGTTCTTTTTCCGTTGATAGTTCCAAATATTCGCATTTTTAAGGTACTTGTCTTGGATGATTTTAACCCATTCATTTTGAGGCTCCGCAAGGATTTTCCAAATCAACTTCATTTGCAACACTTTGTTCATGTCTTTAGTCTTGTGTAGTCCGAGCCCTTCTTCTCTCTTTGGTCTGCAGACTTTATCCCATCCAATTAGGGGCTTGTATTTGGAGTCTTTGTTCCAAAAGAAACATCTGTTCAATTGGTCTAGGTCGGTATGAATGCTTGCGGGAAGCATGAAATTTTGCATTATATAGCTTGGTTTAGCTGCTAGGTTTGCTTTAATAAGGACATCACGCCCTCGTTGGGTGAGTTCATTAGCTCTTCATTTTGTTAGTTGGTTCTTGGTTTTCCCAATGACTTCTTCAAACGTGTTTTTATTCACTCTGCCGTTGATAATAGGGCACCCGAGATATTTTTCTAAAGCAACCTGGTTGGTTATTTATAGGCAGGATTGGATTCGCTGTCTTTGTTCATTTGTAATTCCTTTTGTGGCTTGGAAAGCAGATTTTTGAAAGTTTACTTTTTGCCCCGAGATGTCGCAATACTCATCGATTATGCTTTTCACCATTCGCCAGGCTTCTGGGGTTGCTTTAGAAAAGATCATGATGTCGTCCGCAAAGGAGAGGAAAGGGATTGAAGGTCTACTCCTAGAGGTTTTGAAACTGATAGTGTTCCTCGATAGTTCACTTTGTTGTTGTAACTTTCGTGCTAGGATTTCTGCGCCTATGATGAAAAGGTAAGGGGAAATAGGATCACCTTGTCTTAGACCCCGTTGAGGCCGGAAAGTGTCAGTTGGTTCGTCATTTACTAGAATAGAGAAGGACACTGTTTGGATACATTCTTTAATCCAATCACAGAATTTCTGGCAAAAACCAAACTTAGACATAATGGCAAACAAAAAGTCCCAGTTCAGTCTGTCATATGCTTTTTCCATGTCAAGTTTGATCGCAATCCAACCCTCCCGACCCAATTTAGAGCGGAAGGAGTGGAAAATTTCATGTGCAATGAGTACATTGTCTTGAAGTGCTCTATTTGAAATGAATGCTCCTTGATTTGAATCTTTTTCAAAATCGTTGCAGATCTCTCTTCTAATGTTTTCTTCCCCTGTAATTGTTGTTCCTTCATTTGTTACGATTTCTCTAATGATTTTCCTGTTTCTGCATCCTGTAGCTACTTTGTGATGATATCCTGAATTTGTATCGGAGAATTTCAGGTGTTTTATTTTCGCCCTTTGACGCCAATATAGACTATGGTATTGTAGGATTTTGTTCTTTTTGTTAAGCAGACGCAATTGTCTGCTATTGTTGTTACTTTGAGGTGCGGAAATATTGTTTCTTTGCAGATTTGTCAATTTATCTTCTATATCCTTTAGTTGTCTAAAGATATTTCCAAATGTTGTTTTGTTCCAATCTTTTGAGAGTTTTTTTAGATATTGAGTTTTTTTCACAACTTGGAACATGTGGGAGCCAGCGCACGACGTGTTCCAAGCTTGAACCACAATATTTCAATAATCCTTTCTTTCGATCCACATTTTCTCGAATTTGAAAGGTCTAGCTTTTCTTGTTCTGATTGCATTGAGTTCTATAGAGATCGGGCAGTGGTCCGAAGAGGAAAAAGCATAGTTTCTGGTCGCAATATTCGGATACCATTGCAGTATTTGATCTTGGACCAACGTCCTATCAAGTTTTTCGTAAATATTATTTATATCAGATTTATTTTTCCTCCGAGTATAGGCGTTGCCAAGTGTTGGAATATCGAGCAAGTTACATTGATCCTTAAAAGAGAGGAGTCTAATGAATCTGTTGGGGTTTGGCACAGACCCCCCCAGTTTTTCAGCTGGACTTTGAATCTCGTTTAAGTCACCCATAACGACAACTGGGAAATTGATCCTTTGAATATGATTGGTAAGTTTTTGCCAGAAATCGTTTTTCTCAGTTTCTTGAGCCGGCGCATAAATGAGACACAACGCCATTTTGATTCCCAAATTATAGTCTTCAAGGATGAGAGTAGTGAATCGGTCATCTTTTTCTAGAATCGTAATTTTTCCACCAGCAATCTGGTAGTCTTTCCATAATACGCAAATACCTCCTGACCTACCACGCGCCGGGGTCCAACAAATCGAGTCGAAACCGGCCTTTTTCAACACAACCTCTTGGGGTTGAATTTCCGATTTAGTTTCCATAAGAGCCATGAGTTGAATATTTTCAATTTTACAGAAAATTTCTATTTCTGTCCATAAGTTTCGTTTTCCTATACCGCAACAATTCCACGTACAAATCTTCATTCTGGACTCTCTATTAATGTAGTTGTCAAATTCATTGTTCTGTTCTCTACATATTTTCGCTTGGTTCCTTTTATTATTACCATGTTCATGTGAACATATCATCCCAAGAACTTTTAGATTTCCATGTTGTAAACATTTGGTCAGCTGCTTGCTTCGGCTTACTTGTTTCTTGTGCTACTTTCAGGAATCTCAGCTTTCGCATTGTCTTTCTGTTCCTGTGATTGATACTTGCCTCCTTTTCGATTTTCCTTTGTTCAACTTGAAGTTGATTGGGTTCAAGTGGGTTCAACTTGGATAAAAAGTATCCAAGATAAGATTCTTTCCCGATGCTACGAATCGGGAAAATTAGGCTCAAAATCCAAAGGCTCAAACGCAGAGCACAACGACGCAACAAACAACAAGAAGAATTATCAGAACACACCATTATATTGTAAAACCTATAGATCGATAAACGAGATAGGCGAATATGCGGAAGCATATGAAATCGAGCAAGAGATAACAGATCGGATCGAAACACGCAAGTCAAAGAACGAACACAAGAGATTTTACGTGGTTCGGCTAAGCCTACATCCACGGGGCCTCAAGAGTTGGCCAAATCCACTATAAGAACTTCGTACAGGGACAGATCAAGTAAAGAGATACAAAACTCCTAGATCTAGACATGCATGAGATCAGAAACCAAGAGAAAAAGAAATCCCCCTGTGTGGGAACCAGAGATCGAAGAAGACTTTGATATCAAACCCTAGATCGCCTGGACAAGGAGAGCTGCTGCCCAGAGCTTGGAGCGTCGGCCACCAGAGAACCACCAGGGATGCTGTCGGCCACCTTCTTCGCTTCCCGGCTCGGTAGATCTTCAGGCAAAGGGAGAGGAACACCAAACCCTAGAAAACCCTAGAAGAGAGTGTATTGTGGAAGATGAAGAGAGAGAGAGAGCTCAAACAATACGATGGCAGAAAAGCTCCAACATGAGCTTATATAGCTAGGTCACCAAAGGAGAGCGCCAGCCAAAGCCAAAACGCAGCGTCTGGACTTAGGGTTTCAGCTGGCAAGCGGGCTCAAGCTCATGGGCTCCTCAATCCAAGTCCGGCAATCATGGGCTTGTCTCAGCTAATGGGCTTAAGCCCAATAACGAGGTAAGCTCCTTTCTCTTGGTACATACATATTATACATATAGCTATATCATATATTATACATATGTATTATCACACCATACTTTATACATATATATTCGTTAGAGGATCAAGCTATATAGCTCAATACGACTCAGTCGAATATATGATAAAGTATGCATCCACACACACACACACACACACACACACACACACACACACACACACACACACACACACACACACAGATATATATATATATATATATATATATATATATATATATATATATATATATATATATATATATATATATATATATATATATGTTACCTATATGTAATATGTACAATCATCATATACATACATGTTACAAGCATACACACAATATTACATGTAACATATAAAGCAAACAAGACATAGGAAATTAACACATAACATTACAAATGCCCCTGTAATTTTCTAAGTCTTGCACTGGGCAGACTCAGCTTCACTCTAGTGGATTCTTATGACAGGTCCGTCCTCAGCCCACACTCACACAAAAAATCTAGTGAGCTCCTCCAAATGGAGGAAGTTTCTGCAATACAAAAACTTCTCATAAGGAACTATTTTTGTACCAAAATCTGCAGGATTATATCTACCATCAATTTTCTTAACATGAATCACATTATCTTCAACTTTTTCCCTTATAAAATGATATCTCACATCTATATGCTTAGTTCTTTCATGATACATGGGGTCACGACACAAGTAAAGAGCACTTTGGCTATCTATATGCAATACAGTAGTATAGTGCTTTTTCTCAATCTCTTTCAGAATACCCTGCAACCATATAGCCTCTTTACAGGCTTTAGTGGCTGCAATGTACTCTCCCTCAGTAGAGGATAATGCAACTATAGGTTGCTGCTGGGATTTCCAGGAAACACAATTACCTGCCCATGTATAAACATAGGAAGTAATAGATTTTCTGGTATCCTTGTTGCTAGCATAGTCAGCATCAACAAAACCATGTAAATCATAAGATGAAGAATGTTCAGCATATAACAGGGATAAGTTCACAGATCCAAGCAAATACTTAAGCAGATATTTCATTGACAACCAATGCTTCTCAGCAGGTTCAGACATAAACCTACTAAGGGTGCTAATAGCAAATGCCAAGTCAGGTCTAGTACAAATCATGGAGTACATAACAGATCCAACAGCAGCATCATAAGGAATAGATTTCATTCTTTTAGACTCAACCATAGACACTTTCTCTTTAAGCTTAGTTAAGTCAAGATGAGGACCAAGAGGAATGTTATTCACTTTATCTCCAGTCATATGAAATCTATCTAGCACTTTCTGAACATAATCACATTGATGTAACCAAAGCTTCTTATGCTTTCTATCCCTAATAATGGACATGTCCAGAATTTTCTTAGCCATGCCTAAGTCCTTCATGTCAAAATGTTTTTGCAAATTCTTCTTAATATCAAGGATGCAATCAGTAGATTTAGAAATAAGCAGAATATCATCCACATATAGAAGAACATATAACACAGGACCAACATGCTTTAAACCTTTAAAGTACAAACATGTATCAAACTTACTTCTCTTAAAACCCAAGCTAAATCTCATACATCTATCAAACTTGATATTCCACTAACGTGGAGATTGTTTCAAGCCATATATAGATTTATTAAGCAAGCAGGCATAGTCAGGATGAACAGAATCAATGAAGCCTTTAGGCTGTCTCATGTAAATAGTTTCATCCAAGTCACCATGAAGAAAAGCAGTTTTACCATCCATTTGTTCAAGTTCAAAGTCATAGACAGTAGTCATAGCAAGCAACAATCTAAGAGTCTTATACTTCACAACAGGAGCAAAGATCTCATTGTAATCCTCTCCTTCCCTTTGAGTAAAACCTTTAGCAACCAACCTAGCTTTGTATCTAGGGTTGTCAGACTTGGAAATTCCCTCTTTGAGTTTAAAGATCCATTTACAATCAATCAATCTAGCATCAACAGGTTTGGGAACCAAAGTCCAGGTTTTATTAACTCTCATATAATCTATTTCTTCATTCATAGCATGCTTCCAGAATTTAAAGTGAGCACATCTTACAGCTTGTTCATAAGTTTCAGGAGTATAGTTTTGAACCACAGAAGAAACAAGACAAGCAAACTCAACAATGTTATTAATGAATCTCTTATTAGGGATAACAGTCCTAGGACTTCTATCTCTAGTTAATTGCCAATCAGTTAAATCATGTGTTAAAGCATCTAAAGAACTAGAATTGCCAGAGCCAGAAGTAGACACAGATTCAACAACAATTTCCTCATCCACAGAAACAGGAGTAACAGAAGAGGAAGTAGGCAAAACAGATTCATTTGTTGCTTCCCCACCCAATTGGTGAGGTTGCATAATCACAGAAGCAGGAGGGGCAGAAGAAGAAATAGGGAGAGGGGAGGGAGAAGAATAACCACTATCAAACTCATCATTAGAATCTATGTTCTTAGGAACATAAAACTGATCATCTTGTTCCTGCAAGTTAGTCTCATTAAGCACAGAAGCAGAAGCCTTTTTAAAATGGAATTCATGCTCATTAAAGATAACATTCCTACTCACAATTGTTTTGTAAACACCAGGTTGAACAATTAAAAGTTTATACCCTTTGACACCTTCAGGATACCCCAGGAGAACACATTTTTGTGATATGGGTTCCAACTTACATTGATTTACATAAGAATAGACAGTACAACCAAAAGGTTTTAAGTGATCAAGTTTAGGTATTCTTTTAGTCCATAACTCATAAGGTGTTTTAAAAGCAATCACAGATGGAGGAGTTCTATTAATTAAATAAGCAGAAGTAACCACAGCTTCACCCCATAAACTATGTTTCAAACCAGAAGAGATTAACATGCATCTAGCTTTTTCAAGAAGAGTCATGTTCAACCTCTCAGCTGTACCATTTTGCTGAGGGGTACCAGGAATAGGCAAATGTCTTTTTATACCATGCTCATGACAGAATGCATTAAAGATAGAATTGCAAAACTCCAAACCATTGTCAGTTTTCAAACACTTAACAGATAATCCAATTTCTTTTTCAACTCTAGTTTTCCATATCTTAAAATTTTCAAAAGCTTCATCTTTAGTCTTCAACAAATACACCCAAACATATCTACTGTAATGATCAACAAGAGACATGAAGTATCTTTTATGACCAACAGTGGAAACTTGGGCAGGGCCCCAAAGATCAGAATGTATATAATCAAGAGGAGCAGAAGAGACATGAACAGATGACTTGAAACTTTTTCTAGTATGTTTACCAAGCACACAGTTTTCACATAACTCAATAGTGCAAGGTTTAGAGTTAAGAATGCTAGATTTATGCAAATGTTCTAAACCTTTATTTCCTATATGGCCTAACCTGTTATGCCACATAAGAGTATCATTTAAAGACATGGTTTTCACAAAGTTGGAAACAGTGAGAGCAGTAGCAGAAGAAAAATTCATCACAGGAGTAGCAAGAAGTTCATATAAGCCACCTTTTCTAATGCACTTAATGACAGGCTTACCATCTTTAGTGACAACTCTCACACCTGCAGAACTAAACACATCATAATGCAACTCTTCAAGAGCACTTTCAGACATCAAATTTCTTCTTAAAGCAGGAACCCATTTAACATCCTTAATAACTCTAACCACATTATCAAACATCTTTAAAGCAATAGATCCAACACCTTTAATTTTTAGCACAGAGTGATCACAAAGCATAACAATGCCACCATCAAAGCATTTAAGATCATGAAACCAAGACTTATGATAGGTAGCATGCATAGTACATCCAGAATCCAAAATCCAGGTATTAGAATCAGCAGTGTTTAATAAAGCAAGCACTTCATGATTATAATAAGGATGAGATTCAAACACATTAGACACATTAGGCTGCTTTCCAGCAGCTTTTTCATCTCTTTTTCTTTTGAAACAATGTTTTTCAATATGACCAGACTTAGAGCAGTAAGAACACATCAAGTGAGATTTATCAGGCTTGTCAGATTTTCCATGTTGACTAGGCTCAGGTTTACCATTGTCCTTCTGAGGTTTATTCCTGTTTTGATTTTGGTTGTTGTTAGGCTTATTGCCTCTGAACCTACCTTTAGAAACAAGAACTTCATTCTTATTTTCAGTTTTGGTGTCAGATTTAGACTCATATTTGTTTTTAAACACTTTCAATGCATCATTTTTCTGAATAATAGACTCAATGATAACCTTTTTATCTAATTTATCAGTGCTATATTGAACAACATCTTTAAAAGTGTCAAACTGAGCGGGCAAAGCATTTAACAACAACACACATTGTTGAGTTTCCTCAACTTTATCACCACAGCGTTGCAAATCTTGAATAATAGTAAAAAATTTATCCAGATTCTCAGATAAAGGACAGGACACATCCATTTTAAAGGTAAACAGCTTATTAAACAGGTTAACTCGAGAAGGGAGAGATTTTACCAAATAGAGGGCTTCCAACCCCTCTCACAGCTTCTCAGCTGTCTCAAGATTATAGACCTGTCTAGCAACTTCATCTCCCAAGCGTAGCATAATCTCACTGTGGGCTTGTTCATCAGTTTCCAAGATTTTTTCCTTAGCAGTGTTATCAGGAAACTTATTTGTCACAGCAACCCAGCATTTTTCTTTTGTCAAAATTGCCTTCATTTTTATTTGCCACATAGCAAAATCCGTGTGGCCATTGAAGGGCTTTAGATAGGTGCCTTTGTCACCCATAGTAACCAGTACCTTGCAAAAACAAAGAAAACAAGTTAGTAAGTGAATCAAAAAACACTTTCAGATTCAAGAAAACCTTGAATCTTGACAGTAACCAAGTAGATCTAACAAAATATTGCAAGAACAAGCAATAAACACACAGATCTACACACCAGAAGCCAGAAATAAAGCACAGAGACCTAGATCTAGCAAACAAGGGTGTGGTATGTCGTGCAGGGGGGGTGCGGCACCAGCGATGTCGCCTTTTAGGTCCGCCCGAGGCCCTACACCCGTTCTCTATCCCTAGAACTAAAAAAATGAGCCAGGAAATAAAGAACGCGACACTCAAGCTCTGATACCACGTTGTAAAACCTATAGATCGATAAACGAGATAGGCGAATATGCGGAAGCGTATGAAATCGAGCAAGAGATAACAGATCGGATCGAAACACGCAAGTCAAAGAACGAACACAAGAGATTTTACGTGGTTCAGCTAAGCCTACATCCACGGGGCCTCAAGAGTTGGCCAAATCCACTATAAGAACTTCGTACAGGGACAGATCAAGTAAAGAGATACAAAACTCCTAGATCTAGACATGCATGAGATCAGAAACCAAGAGAGAAAGAAATCCCCCTGTGTGGGAACCAGAGATCGAAGAAGACTTCGATCTCAAACCCTAGATCGTCTGGACAAGGAGAGCTGCTGCCCAGAGCTTGGAGCGCCGGCCACCAGAGAACCACCAGGGATGCTGTCGGCCACCTTCTTCGCTTCTCGGCTCGGTAGATCTTCAGGCAAAGGGAAAGGAACACCAAAACCTAGAAAACCCTAGAAGAGAGCGTATTGTGGAAGATGAAGAGAGAGAGAGCTCAAACAGTACGACGACAGAAAAGCTCCAACATGAGCTTATATAGCTAGGTCACCAAAGGAGAGCGCCAGCCAAAGCCAAAACGCAGCGTCTGGACTTAGGGTTTCAGCTAGTAAGCGGGCTCAAGCTCATGGGCTCCTCAATCCAAGTCCGGCAATCATGGGCTTGTCTCAGCTAATGGGCTTAAGCCCAATAATGAGGTAAGCTCCTTTCTCTTGGTACATACATATTATACATATAGCTATATCATATATTATACATATGTATTATCACACCATACTTTATACATATATATTCGTTAGAGGATCAAGCTATATAGCTCAATACGACTCAGTCGAATATATGATAAAGTATGCATCCATACATACATACATATATATATATATATATATATATATATATATATATATATATATATATATATATATATATATATATATATGTTACCTATATGTAATATGTACAATCATCATATACATACATGTTACAAGCATACACACAATATTACATGTAACATATAAAGCAAACAAGACATAGGAAAGTAACACATAACATTACATATATAACAAGAATGCCGTAGGATGGAGATAGAACAACACCAAAGGAAAGTATACATCATAATGTAGCAAACAAAAACAAAAGGATCTTGCGAATAGGATAATGGGTCAATTTGTTCGTATTTTTGTTCAGTAGTCATTTGGTCATGGATGTTCGATGCACCTTCCTTGATCTTTCTCTTGACTGGATTCGTGGTTCTAGAGTCATTCTCCTTTGCTCTATAATTCTTTGATCTTGGTTCTAGGTTCAACTATGACAAGGACCACAAGTCATCAGTCAAGGAGACCCTATTCAATCGACAAAAGCATCTGAAGATCAAAGCAAAGTAAGGGTTTTTGTTATCACTTCTGTCTACAGTTCTGAGAGATTCAACAGGGGCAACTTTTCTAGGATTATAATTCATAACATTTCTTGGATACAAGCAGATACAAGTTAATACAGAGAGGCAATTCATTAACCAAGCAGACAAACAACCAGATCCAAATCTCAAAACGAAGGAGATCGAAACTCCAGAGATTAAAATCCAACTAATTGTCATAGACTCAATACTTTTATTCCTTCTTGATGGTTCATTTACAAATTCAAAGTTTGTCTTTATTTTCTCTCTTTGAATGTCAGTAGCATTCATCAAGACCCAAGAGAACCAAGGGGGAGGAAGGAGTGCCTGGGGAAGATGACTCCAGATCCTTCTCCTTTTTCTTGTTCTACTATCTTTGTTCTCTTTCAGTTTTGCCTTGAATGAGTTCTGATTTGTTCTGAATGAGTTCATGCTTTCCTTTTGGTCAGAATGCATTTTTCCTGCAATCTCAGTAGGTTCAACAAGGGGTGCTTTTCTCCCGATGTCCTTAATCAATGAAAGGTAACGACAAGGAAAACAGACCAAACCATAGAGATCAAAGGCTAGGTTCAAATAATGTAAGGGGTCGATGGTATCATTATCAGTGGGTATATAGTTGATGACGCAATCATATAGATCAGCACAAGTGTAATATCTATGGTAAGATTTCAAATTCTTATTACTTTCCTGGGTCGAGTTTTTGAAAGCTTCAACAAGAACAAGTGCAGCCCTTGTAAAGCATATAATCAAGTCCTCTTGAGTTCTAGAAACAAAGAAATAAGGAGGGATACAGGAGTACCAATTTATGTCTTTGTATCTCTGTAACAGGGATTCCATATCAGTGTGATCAGTTTCTGCACTTTTATTCTCTGCTAGTATATTTTAACATTTGTAATAGGCCTTAAGCCTAAGTTATGTGTTGGGCTTAGGACTCGTTGTTGGGCTCTAAGCCTTTATAGGTTTAGTTTGTTATTTAGTCCGGTTTATAGCAAAACCGGTTCAGTGATTTAATTCCTGTTTGAACCCTTCGTTCCTATTTGTAACCCGCGATAGCAGATCAGTTGGGTATCAATCAAATTACAGAAAACATTCCAATCCCTAAACTCTCTCAAATCAAAACCTAGTTCTAGATACCTTCGAATCGACCCTTCTTCCTTCGTGGTTGATTTCTAGGCCTAGAATACTCACCTTTGAGCTCATCAATTGAGTTTCTAGGCTGAGATCTATCTTTTGTTCTTCGTTAATCGACAGATCGGTTTCAATAGCATCGAAGGACGGTATTCCCGTCTCATTGGTATCAGAGCAGTCGATCCTCTGCTGATATCGAGTATGGCGTCGTCGCAGATGAGCAAAAATTTGGGTGAGACAATCTCAAATATGAAGAGGATGATCGTCAAACTCTTCGGAACCCCTCGGTGGATCTCAGAACTCTCGATCATGGTAAACGAGGTACGAGATCGGACTGTGCTTATCAAACTCAATTCTCAGATGCATCCGATTAACGATTTGGTCATATACCATTTGTTTACTGAGATTGGAACTGTTGAGGATGTGCGATACATGTCGGAGGAGAGTGGTTTCCATTCTCGAGTACGATTTCGATTCAAGTCGTCATCGGACTGGGCGTTCCATTACTACAATGGTAGGCGTCTTCATTAGGGGTGTTGTGAATTAGAAATTCATCGTGTAAACGATGTAATTGATTGGAATAGGCAAAGGCTTGCTGATTTGAAGAATGAATATGGGGTAGTAGACCATCCTAGGGTGAATAATGATGATGATCCAAAGGTGGTCGAGAGTGTGAATGAAGGAAAAGCACCTGCTCAAGACGAGATGAATGATGACCTGATTGTTGCAGAGAGCTATGTTTGGGTTGAATTTGATGTTGTGGTGAATCAAGGTGAAAAGCTTAAGCAGAAGGAGATAAGTGGAGCTCCCGTCTTGGCCAAGAAGCATTCTAATCCAGCTGCACACCAACTGTTTTCTGAAATGCCAAAACTAATGGAGAAGGAAACTGAGGTGTCGGATGTGTTGCCTAAAGAAATTGTGTTGGCTGATAATGCAGTGAGCCCGAATGAGGGAAAGGTTGCCTTAAGTTTTGATCCAGGAGGAGACGGTTCGATGGTTGCTAACTATGATTCATTTGATGAAGTGACTAAGATAACTAAGGACCAAGAACCTGAGTTAGTCGACAAGTCGCTCGAGATGGTTGGCTTGATGAAAGGTTGCTTCGATTCGGAAACATACTATTTGAAGGTGCTCGAGTTAACCGAAGATAGGTCAGAGAGTAATGAAGAGTTGAGCCAGACTGAATTATCATTTAGCGAAGGAAGTCAGTGAGTGCCGAGGTGAGGTCTCCATGTCTACCCTCAACTCAGATTGAGATTAAAGAGGAATCGGTAGATTCAGAAGAGTTCTCAGTATTTACTGTCGACCGAGTAATTGATCAAATACCGAAGTCTATAACGTGTTTCGATCATGGATGTGCTAGCATAATATTTGATGGTAGAATCTTCTTTGGGTTTTTGACATTGCTTGATGTTGCTGAGCTGCTAGAGAACTCCCAAGTTCACAAAGAGTGTATTGAATTACCAACGTTTGATCCGGGAGGAAATTTATATGTGAGTAAAGCCTTTCAATCACCCGTTGTTATTTCTGATTTTATTGCAATAGACACTCATCTGTTGGGGCTCCTGCTGAAAACCAAAGTCTCAAGGTTATGAAAACGCTATTGGCTGCTGAGAGTGGTATTCATCAACTGGAGATAGTGTATGTTTTTTATCCCGGTGGTAACAGTTCAAGGGTCGCTAACAAGCAATGTTTCAGAAGACTCTCTCTCCGGGCAATCGTAGCTGCGTCCCTTTTGATCCTTGAGGACAAGGATTCTTCAAGGAGGGAGTATTGTGACAGAGTGGTGAAGCAAGAGAAACGCCAACTCCCACTTGTGCTGATTTGTGATGAGAAGGAGATGTCTATGAGGCTTCAAGGAGATTGGCAAGTTCTGAGTCAGCTCGGGATCAAAATATGGCAGGGAGATAGAATATTTGATCTTGGGGGATGCCTAGCTAAGTTGGGCTCTTACTACTGCTGGGATTTCACCATCCCAATTAATGTAATCCTTGATGTCCCTTTGCCACAATCAATTGAATTTGGTGTGACAAATCTATCGAGACAAAAGCTGTTGTCTATGGACTATTTGCCGCAGTGGATGTTTTTATTTGCTGCAGGGGATTACTCGCAACCCTGTCTTCAAGCTTTTGCTGCAGTCGATACGGAACGCGGCCTTTTTTTTGGCTTTGCTTGGATAGGCACTACAGGAGCTTTTTTCTTTGTTTTCGATCCCGGTGGAAAAGGCACACAACATGCTGATGAAAGAATTGTTGTCTGGTGGGCTTTCATCCTGAAGAAGGGAGTTGATATTGATCATTTAGGACAATGATCCCTTGAAGAAGGGAGTATTGTAACAGGGATTCCATATCAGTGTGATCAGTTTCTGCACTTCTATTCTCTGCTAGTATATTTTAACATTTGTAATAGGCCTTAAGCCTAAGTTCTGTGTTGGGCTTTGGACTCGTTGTTGCGCTCTAAGCCTTTATAGGTTTAGTTTGTTATTTAGTCCGGTTTATAGAAAAACCGGTTCAGTGATTTAATTCATGTTTGAACCCTTCGTTCCTATTTGTAACCTGCGATAGCAGATCAGTTGGGTATCAATCAAATTACAGAAAACATTCCAATCCCTAAACTCTCTCAAATCAAAACCTAGTTCTAGATACCTTCGAATTGACCCTTCTTCCTTCGTGGTTGATTTCTAGGCCTAGAATACTCACCTTCGAGCTCATCAATTGAGTTTCTAGGCTGAGATCTATCTTTTGTTCTTCGTTAATCGACAGATCGGTTTCAATAGCATCGAAGGATGGTATTCCTGTCTCAATCTCACGTACGTCCATCTCAGATCTAGAGCATGTGAACAACACCAGGAGACACCTGTCCACCATAGCCACCGAGAACAAGGTAGCCGCTTCCACACCAGGACATTCGGAGGATCGAGGTTCAACCGTAGAGGAAGAGGGGCCGAAAGATGAACCCAAACACCAAGGAAGAGGAGCCAAACCCAGCCCAAGCACCGCCACACGACATCCCTTTTCATCAACGCCGGTCTTCGATGCCTTTTCTTCTTGTCACCATACCCTTGACACTTTCTTTCTTCTTTGTTTTTGGGTTTGTATAGGTGAAAACCTTCTCCTTTCTCACTGATTTTGGTTTTAGATAGTTGGATTTGTTGGGTCTTCAACTTTTGAGGAAGATGGTGATGGGTCGGGATTTTTGGGGTTAATTGATTTGTTGTCCAGGACTTTAGAGTATTCTTCAAGATCCATGGAAGGATTGACAAGAGGTCAACTAGGGGTGACGGTAGGCTCTTTTTTACAGCCCGACGCTGGTGGCGATGGTGAAGTTTGAGGCGGAGGTGGCGGCGGCAATGGGCGAGGTTAGGGTTTCCTGGGTTGGGGTTCTCTTTCTCTTTCTCTTTCTCTCTCTTCATTCTCACTCGTATAGGTTGAGGAATAGAATGAAAAATATTGCACTATATTACTAGTTTCATGTATAAAATGGATGTTTGAGATTATATATTACTCCACTCTTTTATTAAAACATGATCTTTTAAATTCACATACACTTTTTAACTGTCAAAAACTATATAAAATATCAAAATTATATTTTTAAATATTTTTTTATATAATTTCATACTCATTACTATTAAGTATGAATTTATAAAAAAAAATATAAAAAGTTGATATTTTACGTACCTTTAATAATTCTAAAAAAGCGTGCATGAATAGTAAACGACAAATTTTAATTATCAGATGAGGTAATTATCAATGAATGACCCTACAATGTACAAGATAGTTTTTGACGTTGTTGTTGCTACTGCTGACCCCTTAACCTAGTGGTAATGAGGAGGTGGAATGATAGGATCTATTATGCCTAGACTAACTACTCCCTCTGTTAATTAAAACATGTCATTTTAGAAAGTAAATCTTGTTAAGAAAAACTTGTCATTTTAGGTATTTTGGCATCCACTTTACAAAATTTCTCTTGCGGTGATTAGATAGTTATTAGTTATAGATTTTGAGAAAGTAAAAAAAAATAGAGTAATAATTAAGGGTATAAATGTATTTTTGTTTGTTTTCTTAATTAATAAATGTGTAGATTTCTAAACTGACAAGTTTTAATTAACAGATGGAGTATTATCTAACCCAACTCGTCTGCCTGTTCACTCAAGGGTCAATCTCCATTCAATTCAAGAAAACCTTTGCGTTCATTAGATAAAACATATACTAAAAGAATTAAGTGTCAAGTGGTATGAGTTACGAAACTCACAAGTATGATTCTAATAGAAGGAACTTTTTATTCTAATTGGTGGGGTTGTCATATGAGTTGAGTAGCATGAGCATGGCTCGTGCTCATTCACTTTAGCAATTGAGCATAAGCACATTTTAAGCTTAGTTTAAATTGAGGATCGACACGACTCTAGCTCGAATAACTACAATTTTATGGAATTTATAAAAGGCAAATTTGCTAAAATAACCCATTTCGGTTAAACCCTTGCACACATAACCCCATCCGGAAAAAATTTGCTAAAATCCGGATATCCGGATTTTTGGCTCAATCGGTAGCAGGTAAGTGGGGGGGACTGGACAGTGTGAGTATGACAGCTGGACAATTGAGAGAGAGAGAGAGAGAGAGAGAGACGAAAAAGCGAGGAAAAGACAGAGAGAGAGAGAGTCTGTGTGTGTGAGAGAGAGAGAGGGTGAAAATCCTGATCAATATTGAAAAGACAGGTAGAGAGAGGGAGAGAGATGGAGCAGCTGGGTACAGTAAATTAGAGGGAGGCAATTGTTCCCGCCCAGGGATGGCGCCAAAAAATAAAGGGAAAAGGGAGGGAGGAGAGGGAGGGTATATAAGCTTTGAAGAATGTCTGAGGGAAATCATTAGCTCCCATTAATGAATTGCAGAGGAAATGGAACTTGAAGAAGGGGAATGGCCGGCGTTTGATTAGAAGAAAGAGGGTAGGTGTCAAATGATGTGTGGTCTATATAAAGAGATGAGAGAAATTATGGGCGTCACTTTTATTCACAAAATCTGAAGAAAGAGAGAGAATCCATTGAAGAAGAAGCAAGTGGGTCTGGGTTCAGTTAACGGTTTACTTGTACGAAGCCACTTTTCACTGGATGGTTAAATCGTACCCATTGGACACGTGTTGGAATTTACTGGACAGTCCTCTGATCAGACATAAAATGGGTAAGTGTTCTCTCTATGTTTGGTAAGTGTTGTTCATATGTAAATATCGTCGATACAAATTAATTTTTGTCTCCCTATGAAATGCAACAGGGGAAAAATCATCAGTTTGTATCACTATATTGTTTGGAGGATGGTGGACGTGTGAAGGCGGCACTTGGGTCTTCACGGGAACAAGGAGCCAGAAAGCCATGGTGGTGGACGAAAGGATTGACTATGTAAAGCTGAAGAAACAGGTGATGGACAAGTTTAATGTCGATGGGAGGAGGAATGATGTGGAGCTCACATATGTAAAGCCAAAGAAGGAAGGGTCCAGGCCGTTTGCTATCGGGGATGACGAAGACTTGGAGGCCTACAAGTTTGTAAACGGGCTGTCTGGAGAACGAAATTGGCCTATCGACCTCAATGTCTCCCTGCGACGCAAGGTTGGTGGAGACGTGCCCGAAGCACAAGGATCGACAACGGATGACTCAGACGGTGGTGGTTTGTCTTCTGCAGGCTTGGAGGATGTTGTTGTGCCGTTAACTGGTCCACCCGTGACCCAAGAAGATCACCCAAATACAGATCTCCCCGTGGGGCTTGACGGAGAAGACGAAGATTTGGGAGAAAAAATTATCGAGGTAAACCAAACGGATGTCCATTTGGAATCATCGGATGTCCAGTTAACACAAATAGTCGTCCAGTTAACAGAGACTTCTGACCAGTTAGGGATAAGTGAGGAGTTGGAGTTGGAGTTTGCGAAGAGGGAAAAGAATGCCGACGCAGTTAATAAAGGGAAGCAGGTCATATATGTCAGCAGTGACATGGAAGATGGAGCCATTGACCTTGGTAGCTCCTCCGAAGAGGATGATGCAATCCCAAAAGTGGTTAAAGCTGAACACGGTAGTTCTGGTCCGACGAAGTCTTGGTCATGGGATTATGAGGCGGAGCGAGCGGTGAGGGAAGTCGAGGAAGCATACGAAAGACGAAAATGGAAGTCGACCACTTCTCCGAAGCCTGCTGAAAGTGAACCAATGGTGGCGGGGAACCCATTGGATACCAGCCAGTGTGGTATTAAGCTCCGGGAGGGACAAACGTTTCGGAGGAAGGAGGATGTGCAGGAACTCGTAGCGTGGACGGGTCTGACTCGCTGCTTCACGACGAAGGTGAAGAAGTCAACGAAGACCTTGTATGTTGTAGGGTGCGCTGCTCCCAAGTGCAAGTGGTCATGTCGGGCTTCGACTTACAAGGGAACGGGGTTATGGAAGATCCGAAAGCTTGTGGACGAGCACACGTGCTCGCTGAACGAGGCGGTCAGCCAAAAACGCAGTGCGTCTTACACGCAGCTGGGGCGGCGCATTGTCGAAAGGTATGTGACCCAATACGTAAAACTTAACTGGACTCTTGCCTAAATTCCACTGGACATATAGATATACACACTGGACACACAACACTGGTAACTGGACACACAACTGCATTCACTGGACACACAACTTTAGTCACTGGACACAACTTTCTTACCTGGACACACAACTATTGTAACTGGACACACAAATATAGTCACTGGACACACAGCTATCTTAACTGGACACACAACTAACTTAACTGGACATATGTGTGTTAATGGGCATGTTCAGTTTCGGACGGTCGAAGAAGCCCCTCGATCCCGATCAAGTGCAGAGGCTGATGAAGTCGCAGCTGGGGGTCACATGCAGCTACTGGAAGGCGCGCCGAGGCCGGTTGAGTGAGAGGGACAAAGTGTGCGGAACGAACGAGGAAAGCTATCGGAGCATGTACTCGTACATGTACATGCTGGAGCAGGCCAACCCTGGGACGTACACGAGGATAGAACGCGACGCGGAGGGGCGATTCAAGTGTGCGTTTGTGAGTCTTGGAGCGTGGCGGAGGGCTATCCCCCACCTACGGAAGGTCAGTCCTTACTTAAATTGAACATGACGCTTAATTACTAGCAACATGACGCCCATACGAATATCACATGACGTATGTTTGACTAGACATGACACCTCTAACTCATCAAGATGTTTATTCTCCAGGTTATATCGGTGGACGGGAGCTTCTTGAAGGGGAAATTTCGAGGGTGCTTGCTATTTTCTACTGCACAAGACGCTGACCACCACATTTACCCCGTAGGCTTCGCCATGGTTGACGGAGAGAATGATGGGTCTTGGGGGTTCTTCTTCAGGCAGATGTTGTGTGCCGTTGAAGACACGACTGATCTGGTGTGGGTATCTGACCGCCACATGAGCATCCTGAAGGGCATACGGGATAGCTACATCTTCGCGAAGCATGGCATATGCACATATCACTTATTTCAAAACGTCCGTTTCCGGTTCAAGTGCGGGGGCTTGCAAGATGAGTTCATGACGATGTGTAAAGCTTACACGTACGATGAGTTCCAGGTGTTGTACACGGAGTTCTGTGCATGAGTTCCCGGAGCGGGCCAATATCTGAAGGAGGTCGGGTTCAGCAAGTGGGCAAGGGCTTTCTACACTGGGAATAGGTACAACATCACAACCACTAATAACTCCGAGTGCTTGAACTCGGTGTTCAAATATCCTAGAGATTTTCCGCTAACAGCCCTTGTAGATGCCATCCTTGAGACCGTCGGCACGTGGTTCGTCAAACATAGGAAGACAAGCGGCGAGCAGGGGAAAGTCGTGAGCCACTGGGTTGGTAACGCCATCAGAGCAAACTTCGTGCAGTCCCTTTCCATGGTCGTCAGACAGCTGAGTGCACATGAGTACGAGGTACGCAAGGGAACCTCCACCTGGCTTGTAAACCCAACAGGACGTTTATGCAGCTGTAGACGCTTCAACGTCGACCAGTACCCATGCGCGCACGCAATGGCAGCATCCCAATTGCACGGGATGGATGTGTACTCGCTCGTCAACGACTTGTACAAGGTCGACGCGTGGCGTGCGTGCTACAAGGACATGATCTACCCATTCCCGTCGCGAGAGAATTGGAGGGTGCCCGAGGCAATCGCCAAGGAGACTTGCCTCCCCCCACTTATCAAGGTACGCCCTGGCAGGCCGAAGACATCTAGGTACCCGTCTCAGTGGGAAAGGAAGTTCCCGAAAAGGCGTCGCACATAGTGAAGAAAAATGTGGTATTTTGGCATGACGGGTACATATGTTGGCATGACAGCTACTAGGTTCGACATGACGGATATCTATTTTGACATGACATATTATGGGTAAGACATATCAGTGGGTATTTCACGCATTTTGTAATCAGGACTCACTTATTTGGAAACGTTATCGCTCCCCCTTTTACATTGAAGTATGAACGCCGCCCGTGTTTTGTTATTAAGGCTTGTTGGGCATGGGTGCAGCTATTTCATTTTGTACATGACATGTAGTTATATAAACTTGGCAGGTGATATTTTGGACATGACATGTTTTAATTGTGCATTTTCAATGAAAATGTGGACGACGTGCATATATAACTGTCAACCATCGTACAACGTACATAGTTTCAAAAACAACAAGACATCATAGTTTTAAAACCTGAGCCCTAGGTTTCCCAAAGTCAACCAATTTAATTCCTACGAAAGCACAACTGTTCAAACCACCAACAACATTTCCAGACAACAGTACAAAAAACAATGTTCTTGTAAAAAGAGGACGGAGCCAATGACTACTTAGGATCGGGGCTGGGACGGAAGGCACCGTGGTAGATGGCGACACATAGGACTAGGCAGTAAGCATCGATAAAGGCGTCGTCCACCCCTTTGAATGCGCGGTCGCCTGATGCGAGCATCTGCATGAAACGGAGAGCGTAGGGTCTGGAGTCTCTTCTGCGTCGCAAAAAGTATGTGTCAAACCTAATGCGCACCAATTACACTATAAATCGGAAGATGGACTACGACGACTTACGATTGCTTGTTCTGAGGGATCCCCTTTACACGGTTGTACTTGAACGGCTGGGGCAGTTTCCCTGCATGCTTGGCGTGCAGCTCTTGGTGGCCATCCATCAGCGGGGGAAGGGTGTGCGTGATGGGCTTCAGAAGGCCTGGCAAATGTCGCTCAAGAGTCAGACGAGTGTCCGGATCATACACACGGACAGTTCACTCGGCCAAGTCGATCTCAACCGCTACCCAATGGTTGCCCTTCAGATTCCATGGGGCCAACACACGGTCGACGCTCGCCCAAGGCTTCGGACACCTCTCCGGCAACATACCGCTGAAGTAGTACTCCAACTCCTCGTCGACGGGCATGTCGGTTTGTCTCTGCAGCAGTACCCCGAAGTAGGGGTCGACGACTGCGACGCCTGCGTACTTCGACTCGCTAGCTACCTCCTTTCGAAGGATGCCGCATGCTTCGTCGATATGCTGCAAACAAGGAACACGTGTCCAGTCAACCACAAAAATGTCAAGTTATCGGAGTACCGGTGGCCGGAATTTACCTCTGAGCCCACCACTTTCATTGGCGTTTTTAGGTCCCGGAAGAAATCCCTCTCAAGGCGGGTGCCCAGCATTGTACGTGCGAGTTCAGTCCCTTGGGCGTCTTTGGTGGTCAACCACTCGGTGAATGCGTCCACGTCAGCCCTGATCATCAGGCCCAAGGCCACGACGTCAACCCCCACCATCACCTTCTTCCCCTTGGCGGCCCGCGGCTTCTTCTGCCCCTTCGTCACATCCTCAACCACCTCCTTTTCCTTGTTCCCCTTGTCGACACGCGGCTTCTTCACCGGCTGGGTAACTTCGTGGCCCTCTAACGTCGCAGGTGCTCGCCTCACCCTTCCGCCCTTACGCTGAAGGGGAAGTACGGCCACATCTTGTGCCTCCTATGGTTTATTACATGACACATAGTTAAAATAGCATGACACATATGTGTTTTTGACATGACAGTATCATTAACACGACCTACCTCAGGGGTTGTCTTTGTCATGGGTGCTTCTGCCTCGGGGATGGTTGACTTGTCCCCAGGCCCTTTGGCCACAGTCTTAGACCCCTCAGCTAACACCTCATCCCCATTAGCCCGGTCCTCCTACATGACAACAACATATTTTTGACATGACGACTAACAATCTTTACATGACACTGGGCGGCAGATGGCTTACCTCAGCGGTTGTGACTTTGGTAGTGGCTGCTACTGCCTCAAGCCCGGCAGCCCCTACCACTTCAGTTGGCCCTGTGCTATCAGTCTCACACTTGTCTTCATCACCCTATGCAAATATGCGAAGGAACTTAACGTCGACACAATTATCAACAGTCACATCGCAGAACGACAGGGATGACAAACCTGTGTGGTGGGTGTTTCTTTGGGGGGTTCTTGTGGATCAGCATCCTTCTCCATTTCGGTCTCCCCGTCAACTGGTCCCTTACTCTTACCCATCTCCTACAAATTATGAGTTAGTGTGACCATCATTCACAAAATTTACATCACAGTTTCAGTTAGGGTACTTACCTCAGAAGTTGTCTTGGTGGTCTCATCTTCACCTGCATCAGTACCCGATTTCTGGCCCATTTCCTTAACAGTTTCCTCAGCCTACGCAATTATGGGAAAGGTATGTTACCATGACGCCTATATTGTTATAAATGATGCCTATATTGTTATACATGACGGTTAAGGATACTGACATTACAAATTGAACATCTTACCTCCTTTGACTGCAACTCAACATCTTCGGTTTCCTCACCGTAAGTTCCATGCCTGTCCTGCGAGTGTGTCACCTCGTCCTCACCTCGCTTCTTCCCCCTCACCTCCCTTCTCAGCTCCTGCATCGCTGCCTCAATCCTTTCCATCCTTTCGTTAAACGTTGCCAATAAGCTCGTCCCTAGATCATCCATCTTAGACGAAATCCTTGACACATCCACTTGGGCAGCCGTCGTACTTCCCTCACCCTGCGTGCCTGACCCAGATGCTTCTGTCATGCTCGGCACATGTTTGACTTTATACTCCACCACGAGGTCGTCGAAGAACTTATCCGGCTTCTCTGTCGCGTACATGGCGCCAAGGATAACCCCTTTCGTGACCTCCTCGGCATCCGGGAGAAGGACTGTCCGAACAGCGTCCACCTCGTCGAACATGCCCAACTCTTCCTTCGACTGCCGGAGAAGGGAGGCAAGAGTATCGTACATCATATTGTGCTCTTTCGACTTATATCTCAGACACCGAGGGTAGGTTGTGCTTGTGCTTGTGTTGGTGTCAGCAAATTGTTTTGCAACTGGCCGCAGAACCTCGTACACCCACAACTACAAACAAACAAAACAAACCAGGTGATGACATGTCGACACTTTGCATTTAATCATGTCCAGTTACCAGGAGTCAGTGTCCAGTTTAAATCACTATTTGTCATGACAGATTTATGTCCATACCTGGAATGCAAGGGGGAACTCGGCTAACAAGTACGACGGCCGAGAGCTGCTGACCCCTTGCTGGAGCTTGCGCTCAACACACCGGTAGAGGAAATCGTGGGTTCGTTCGTAGCACAGTCGCCCCCACGGGTAACGTAAGAACGCCTCAGTGTCAGACACCATGTTTACAACCCACCCGTGAATAAAGTTGCGGGGTTCCTTCGCAAACAGCACCGCCTCCACCAACAATATGAGCGCGAACTTAAAGCGCTTTGCGGCCGAACGCTCTGACTTCATCGCCACCATGTAATCCCTCTCGAAGACCTCCATCCTCATCTTTTCCGCCCCTAAGAACTCTAAGCAGGTTGCCTTGTCTGCCGCAGTGTCCACAGTCCGCCCCACGTTTGTCGAGCACTTCAATCTGGTCACTAGCGCGAACTCCGCGATGGAGAACCGGACTATGGACCCCTGGATCATGTACCACGTTTCTTTTTCCTTTTTCGACCGCAGCTGCCGCTGCAGGACGTAGTGGACTAGCTGGGCTGAGAACTCAACTTTGGCCCCGAGCCTCGCAATGCCGCCAAACTGGCTTTCACAAAGACGCTTCCAGTCTGACGGGCTCAGGTACTCATCTAGCTTCGCAAGGACATTGGGTCTGGCATATTGGTTGCACCTACACTTGAAATGCTTGTCCTCGGGGACAGCATATATCGCCTGCACAGTGGGGTGGAATGTTAGATCAACTCATATGTAAAAAACTTTACCCTTGATCGACACTAGCCAAACCATAACTCGCCTGTTGTTAGTGTCTCTGTTACCCTTCTTTCTCCTGAATCACTCATGTTGTAGTTTGATACCCTGCAGGTTGGGGAGCAATACTTTAGCATTCTTCAAACATTTGCAGATTTTCATCACACAAGTCACAATGCACATGACGTTAAGTTCATATAACATGTCATGTGATAATTTTAACATGTCAAGTGACCATTTTCACATGACAGACACCATATCTTTCCTGCACTTATCACAAATGACAGTAACTTTCTAGCCTCACCATATCTTAGCTTATAATTATCACCTGAGCATTATAACCATTTTATAGCTTCCACAAAATATAAGCCGCGCAATTTTGCAATTAAACATGACAGCAAACCTATTTAACATGGCAACTACATATTAAAAACATGACAGTTTACAATGTAACAGCATTTACATTCAATAACTTGTTCCTGAATTTTTTTAAACCACGTTTAGGTTCTCCGATTTCCCTCTATCTATCATATTTCCCCAATCTCACCAATTTCCCCAATTCCCACATTTTCCCCAATTTCACCAATTTCCCAAATATTCACACAATACATGTATCGATTTCCCCTAATTTGCTTCCTCCTTCAAGGCCTTTACCATATCATCACCACAATGGTACTTCCATTCTCTCCCCAACTCGAACACCCCCGTTCCCACATTTCCACCCATTGTTTTCAAACTAGACGCCTGTTACATCCCACATGACAGGGCGGATATTCCACCCGTTATTTCATCCAATTGCAAACCATGGCAAACAAATTAGGGTCTTCAAATGGTCCCTCATCCTTTCAATTTCTTCAATCAGTACAAAATCGGTAGGGTTAGGGTTTACTTACTTCAAATCGGTCGGTGTCTCTCTTCTAAACGCCCACACGGTCGTCTTCTACACGTCGGGTTTACTGGCTTGAAATCCGGCGTCGTCTTCTACTCCGCACTCCCAGGTTCGTCTTCTTCCTTTGCCTTCTTCTTCTCCTCTCTCGTTTTCGTTTCAAAAATGGCGGTTTCGTGCCTTCTCCCCTCCCTCCTCTCTTTCTCTGTTTTACACAGTTGGAAGATGTGACAGGTTTTTAAAACTACCCTCTCTCTCCTCCTCCCTCCCACACTCTCCCTTCTTTAATGACTCCCAACAACCGGTTTCCACACCCCTTTCCCAACCGGCTACCTTGCCATTTTTTTTAGGGGGGGGGGGTCTAACCCTTGCAATTGCAAACGGTTCGTGGGTTAGCCTAGCAAACCAAACCGGGGCGGGGGTTACTTCCTTTAATTCCCTCTTTATAAAATGCCCCTAGGTTAATATGTCATGATAAAGTAGGGCTACTCTATGAGTCGAGTAGCTTGAACTCAACACAAGCTTCACTTGAAAAATTTTGGCTTAGACTTACTCACTTTACTAAACAAGCTAAGTAGGTAAGTATAAGCACATTTTTAAGTCGATTTCAAATTATGGCTCGACTTGAGTTAGGCTTGGCTTGCGCTTAGCTTGACTCGTTTCTAAACAAGTTTAACATGAGCAACAAATGATCGACTCCCTCATCTCGAATAACAACCCTACCAATCATGAAGAGCAAACCTTTCAAAAACAAGGAGATTCGAACAACGAGCTTGTGATGTAAGGTATGATCCTGTCTTGCAACTTACTACTTAGTTTGCCCTTTGAGATTAATTAGTTGATAAAATGACAATGTAAATATTTAGTTTAATTATGTGACACTTATTTATCCTAGAAGCAAGTCCTATAGAAATGAAAATGTATATATCTGGTTTATTTGATACTTATTTATCCCATTGAAACTAATGTTGTCCCTAAACAAAAGTTAGTTGATGATGAAAATTTTTTCTTTTATGGGATTCGATCACTCAAGTGAAATGGAGATGCACATGATCATTGAAATTCACGTGAACACCCATTAAAAGAACCAAAAGATCTTTTATAAGGATGACCATTAGACCTGTCAAAACACAACCCGACCCGGTGACCCGACTCGACCGATCCGAAAAATTTCCGATCCGAACCCGAAAATTTTGACCCGAAATTTTTTTTCGACCCGAACTCGAAAAACTCAAAATTTTCCGGGTAATCTGGGTTTCGACCCGGTGACCCGATTGACCCGGTTGATTTATAATTATATATAATTAATTTTATATATATATAATTAAAATTTATCACAAAATTACCAAATAATGATTTTTTTAATTTAAAAAAGAAAAAATTGACAAACCCGAAATGGATCCGAACCCGACCCGAAACCCGATCAAACCCGAGTTCGAGTCAACCCGAAAAACCCGGAACCCGTTTTACCCGAGACCCGTTTTACCCAAAACCCGAAGTGACCCGACCCGAACCCGACCCGAACCCGACCCGAATGACCCGTTTGACAGGTCTAATGACCATACATGTATTTGCTTATTTTCTTGGCAATTTAACAACAAGATCATATATATTCAGAGTAAATTCAAAGTCACTTATGTCTCTTGATTGAATTCAATGAGACAACTATGGACATACAACACCACCATATGAACCAGTGTTATTCCATAGATTCCTCCACAATTTGGTCATATGAAATAGAAGACAAAGAATGTTATTAATCACATTGTTGAGCATAAAGCAACTTAAGGCGGTCTAGAAGAGTCGTCAGTCAAATAGACCCATGTAATTTTACATTTTGAATTTAACCCAATAACTTATCTTAACTTATCTCCAAAGAGAGTATGTCATTCAAAAAATTTGAATAAGCAGTATATATTCTTAGGCCTTCTCCACTATGAACTAAAATGAACCATTTGAAAATACAACATTTTAAAGAGAGGGCCCTGCCCTCTAAAATGAATATTTTGAAGTTAGCACCATCCATAATTGTGTTTTTCTGACAATGTTTTTAATGCGGTAGTATCATCAAAACGTGTTAAGCGACATCTATACTCCTTCCATTTATCATAGTTTTTGTCCCATTAGGTTTTCTATATGAGGTTTTTGATGAGATAATTTTGTAATATTAATAATGTATATCCAAAGGAGGTGTTATAATATTATTATTATTGTGTGGATATATATAGGAAACCCTAGTAAAAAATGTTCTTCAAGGCTTATAATCCCTATAAATAAGGCTTATTCTAATATAATGGAATCACTAGTTTTCTCCTCCCTTTCTATATTCTCTATATTTTATCACGATTTTTATATTTTAAAGGAGTAGTTTTTATTTATGAAAAAAAAAACCCACTTGGATCAATATGCATAATGATTTTCACGGTGGAGATCCTCTAGTCTACAATTGTGGTCTAATATTATAGTCTGTATCGCTTGATTGGATGTGCCGAGTTATTTTATTATTTTTCCTAATAAATAGGGTAGTTGTTTAATTGTATTAAACCAATAAGATGAGGTGGACTATAAAACGGACCACAATTACGGACCAGAGGATCCTCACCGTGATTCGCAATGCATAATTGTATCATGAGCGATCCAAAGAGTCTCAGGTAGACCTGTCAAAACACAATCCGACCCGGCCGACCCGACCCGACCGCCCGGAAAATTTTCGACCCGTACCCGGAAATTTTGACCCGGAAATTTTTTTCGACCCGAACCCGAAAAACCGGAAATTTTCCGGGTCATCTGGGTTTCAACCCGGTGACCCGATTGACCCGGTAATTTTGACCCGATTTTACCCGATTGACCCGGTGACCCGGTTGATTTTTAATTAAATATAATTAATTTTTTTTATATATAATTAAAATTTATTGCAAAATTATCAAATCATGATTTTTTAATTTAAAAAGGAAAAAATTGGCAAACCCGAAATGACCCGAAACCCGGTCAAACCCGAGTTCTAGTCAACCCGGAAATACCCGGGACCCGTTTTACCCGTGACCCGTTTTACCCAAGACCCGAAGTGACCCGACCCGAACTCGACCCGAATGACCCGTTTGACAGGTCTAGTCTCAGGTAGTATAATGGTATAATTTGCCCTTTCTGAAAAGACAGCGCCGTGTTGCGTAAATTGTCAAAATTTGGTAGAGTAGACTGGTGCACCTAAAAATGTGCTGGAAAGGAAAAGGTAAGCCACCCCCTAAAGCATAGAATCGGCTCCAATTTTAGTTGTCACCCCCGGAGACCCTCCCATTCATTCCTTTGTTGATTTTTCAATGGAAATCCTCCATGTTACCTGTCATTTCGGTCTCCTCTAGAATCTAAATCTCTAATCTTCATCCCCCAAATTCCCGATTTTCACCAACGCTTCGCAATCTTCCGTTGCCATCACCTGAGATTTCGATCAAGGGGGGAAGAAACCCTAATTCGAGGACTTCCCGAAAAGCCCTAATTTCCCAAATCCAGTTGGAGAACCCTAAAGCAGGAGTTTTGGCATTTCAATCAAGATCTCTGTGCCGACGAGCGTCAGGGGCGAGGGGTTGAAGGGTTCTTCGTGGCTATCATCAAGCCATGGCGGCATCTCCTTCTTCCAACCCTAGTTTCTCTCTCTTCTTCATCCTCTCTCTCCTCTCCTTCTTTCTCCTTTCCCCTGTCGTCAAATCCGAGCAGTCCGTCTCCCCTTCCTTCCTCCGCTTGCCCAGCGACGGTGGAGAATCTCAGGTGTGCCCGCTCGACTCGGATCGGGCCGGATCTTGCCCCGTGAAGTGCTTCCGGCCCGATCCGGTGTGCGGCGAAGACGGTGTGACATACTGGTGCGGGTGCTCCGACGCGCATTGTGCGGGCACGAGGGTGGTCAAGGTCGGATTCTGCGAGGTCGGTAATGGCGGATCGGGTCCGCTTTCGGGTCAGGCCTTGCTCTTGGTCCACATTGTTTGGCTAATTGTTCTAGGGTTTTCTCTTCTCTGCGGGTTTCTCTGATTCTTTGAATTATTTCATGTATTCATCAAGAGTGTAAAATGAAACGGAAATTAGATCATTCTTTTTTACTAGATTTGTGAATTTTACATCAATATGCAAAATTTATTATGCGTTTGTGAAATTGAGTTTAATTTTCTGTATTTCTTTCATCTGTAACGACAATAACATCATTATTTATCATCTTTATATATACTTGTTGGATGAAACATAACATGATGATCGATTCGTGGTGCACCTATTATGCAAGGCATTATTGGTATTGTGAATATAAGATCCTGCTGTTACCCCGGGATGCAGTTCTTGGGTGCTCTTATATTGATACTGTGAGACTGTTGATATGCTTGCCTTCAGGATGGAGAATTGGCAGTTGCAATGTCGGAAGGGTGGCTATTTCTAGTGTCAAATGCAAAGCAATGCAGTTACTGCCATGTGCTTGATAATGTGTTTGTTCGGGTATATGACAGTATTGAGCACCATTTTCCTCATGTAATCCTCTGCATTAGATGTTGTAGCAGTTCAACGTCATGGAGACTGTCTTTCATGTGGAAGTTTAGGCTGAAATTGAGGTCACTGAGAAGATGGAGTTTGAATTCAGATTCATATTCCAGCTTCACTTCAAGTTCTATAACCAATCATGTGCTGTGCTGTGCTGTAAAAGGAATGTTTTCTCCTCCGGGTGGGCTATGGATCTAATGAATCAGAATTTCAGGTAATGTTGATTGCTCTCTTTTCACTCACCCACTGCAATCATCCCCGAATATGAAAGAGCAAACACAGCATTTGCTACACTCTATGATGTATTCGACTATTCGGGATCTACCATGGAAGCTTCATTTTACTGGACATCATCTATGTAATCGACGGATGATTCCCGAGTCCAACTGTCAACTGCATAGTTGCAGATCAAATCAGCTTCATATGGTTGTGCTTTTGTCAATGGGGGTCACTTTTTTCTTATTTTGACATCATTTGCCCCCATTTGGGCGAATGCAAATAGCCCGATCCCTTATAAACCGAATTGATATCCGAGCAGTGAATTTCTCGCCAAATACAAGATAGCTGCTATGGTTTTCAAAATTGTGAGAAATACTGCCGTCACAATTTTGAAAACAGTGAGAAATAATAGGCTTACTGATTTTGATGCGATGGCCGATGGGCGTATACAGACATTCCGTCCAATTATGCAAACCATTGTGATGAGCTTATTGAATTTGGGCCTATGGTTTTTAAAATCTTGACCAGCCCTTTTGCTGGTTTCAAACATGATGGGCTTTGCAGATCTATAGGAGTATTTTCTAAAAATTGATTTTAGGCTACGATTTTCAAAACTGTAGCAGTTAAATGTTACGTATATAAACAACTAAACTTCTTACGACATTTAAAACTGTACTTGCTACTGACGAGATTTTCACAGTTCATGCAGAAATCCCCTAATAAAACAGGGTGGGTATATGCACCCGGTGGAAGTGTTATAAGCACTCCATATGAATGAATTCTAGATCAGTTTCACCCATAATTTGATACAGGTTCAATAATTATTGTAAGTTGTAAAAAAAAAAAGGAAAGATCTATGATCCGTCATGTTTGGGGATTTATAATAATTTTTTGTCTTTCTATCTTTTTTTTAGTATACCAGGGCAGATTCATGATCCGCCCTTGTTCTTCTTCTTTCTTTCTTTTTTTTTAGTGTTGATGTATTTCTTTCCTTTTTTTTGCCTTTTCATTTATTGATCGGTTTTTTGAAATTTTTTTTAAAAAAATTACAACTTGCAATGATTACTTATCGTACTGAAGGTGAAACGGATTCAGGATTTGTTCGTTGGAGTTAGACCTGTCAATCAAGTCATTTGGGTCGGGTTCGGGTCATTCGAGTCTCGGATAAATCAGTTTTCGGATCAATCGGGTTATCGGTCGTTCCAGGTCGAGACAAACCGGGTTTATCACGAGTTCGGGTCGACCCAACGGGTCAAAAAACTCAAACTTTGTAAAGACTTTGTAAAAATATTAAAATATTATCAAATTTTAAATTGTATTATAAATATGTCAACTTAAACTAAATAATAATATTAGAATTAAATTTATAAATAATATAATAATAATAGTATTATATAAATATTTTTTAAGCATAAAAAATCATATTTATATTTTATACAAATAAGTGTTTTAAAGATACTATAATCATAAAATATAAATGTTATTTAACTTATTAGTGACATTAATGAACACAATTGCATGAAGAATCTGTGTGGGGTTAATCTGATCCATGTGTGACACCTAAATGGTGCTGACTTACCGGGTCGATTTTGACCCAAAGAGTTATCGGGTTTGACCCTAAAAGTCCCGGATCATTCGAGTTCGAGTTGATTTCGGGTCCCTCGTCTAAAACATCGGGTTCAAACCCGTAAAATTATCGAGCATACAAATCGGATCATTTTTTATAGGTCTAGTTGGTGTGCGTATAGCACCTATATCCAGTACATATAGCAAAATCCTTGTAAAACGTTGGCTATGTGTAAGATGTACTATCTAAATGACGGGCTAGAGCAAAAGCCCAAATTACTTCATTGTTGCAATTTTTGGGGTGGGGTGGGGATGGGGTTGGGGGTACAACAATGTATTATAATGGAGAATTTTTTGTATCTTTAGATTCTCACTCATTTTCTCCCCTCTCTTCCTTTCTGTCCTTTTGTATTACTCCCTCCGTTCAACAAAACTTGTTGTTTACTATTCACACACGTTTTTTTAGAATGATAAAAACTATGTAAAATATTCATATTTTTAAAATATTTTTTAACAAGTTTGTACTTATTAATAATAACTATGAAATTGTTAAAAAAAATTATTTAAAAAGTCGATATTTTATATAATTTTTAGCTCCTAAAAAAGCGTGCATGAATAGTAAAACGTCAAGTTTTGTTGAACGGAGGGAGTATTAATTTTTGTCTTCCTTTCTTTTCTACCATTATTAATTTATGAAATAAAACTTAGAAAAATAAATCTCTCTAAATTGATAGAATTTAATGGGGGAAATTAAACTTGAGCTTTCAACCGTGAATAGACATCGTTTCCATTTCCCACCTTATAAAATAAAATAAGTTTCATTTCTTCGCCTCTTTAAACCCCATATATAAGAAAATTTTCGCTTCTTAAGATTCTCACTCATTTTCTCCCCTTCTTTTCCTTTCTAACCGTTTTTTTTTTTTTTGCCTTCCTTTCTTTTCTACCATTACTAATTTATGAAACACACCCTAGTGAAGTTTCTAAAATAAATGATCAAGACAAACGAGAGCACTGCATCTCCAGAAATCAGTGATCAAAGCACTGTTCTATCAAGCCATTATGTGAGCTTTCCAAAGAGAGAAAAACGGCAGCTTTGCCTTCATTCATTCCATATTTCAAATCCCAAAAACCCTACCTCTAAGAGTGTCCTTACAAGTTTAAATAGCAACATGTCCTCACCTATGATTGGTGGATCACAAGATGACAAACCATGTGCAAGCTGTCCAAAATGCAGCAACTGAAATGCAAGGTAAATGCAGAAGAAAATGCATAAGGAAATAAAGAGAATGAGGGACCACAAGGGACCACATTCTGTGTGTGTGAATTGTGTATGAAAACACATAGAAATCACACATTATTCTTCATATCCCCTCCTCAAGTTGGGGCTTGGTTGAAACCTGTGAGACCCAACTTGGAAGAAAGATGGAGATGTTGTCTTTCACCCAAAGGTTTAGTTAAAATATCAGCAAGCTGAGCACGAGTCCCGACATGTTGTGGATGCAGGAAGCCTTCATTCAATTTCTCTCTAACAAAGTGATAATCTATCTTCAAGTGCTTAGTCCGTTCATGGAAAACAGGGTTCTCAGCTACGTGTAAGGCAGCCTGATTATCACAATACAGAGGAATAGGTAGAGGTACTGGCATCTTCAAAGTGTTCAACACACCTTCAACCCACACAAGCTCACTAGAAGTCATAGACATACTTCTATACTCGGCTTCAGCTGAGGATTTGGACACAGTATTTTGCTTCTTTGTTTTCCAAGAGATCAAGCAATTCCCAAGGAAAACACAATAACCCGTTAATGATCTGGCACTAAATTGGCATGCACCCCAATCAGCATCACAAAAGGCCATCACATTTGTACTAGAAGTGGATGAGTAATGCAAGCCAACAGACACTGTACCCTTCAAATATCTGACTACATGTAAAGCTGCATCAAAGTGAGGTAGCCTAGGCTGACTCATGAATTGACTTAGATGTTGAACAACATATGATATGTCTGGTCTGGTCAGATTTAGAAATAAAAGTCTTCCAACCAACCTTCTATATACCTCTGGATCTGTCATGATCAAGCCCTACACAGTGGACAATCCCAGACCTCTAGGTAAGGGAAAAACTGCCGGTTTAGAGTCCATCGTATTACAATCTTGCAGGATATCTGCTATGTATTTTCTTTGATGCAACAATGTGCCTAATTCATTTCTCATGATCTCAAGCCCCAGAAAGTACCTTGCTAATCCAAGGTCCTTGATAGTGAATGCCCTGTTCAAGGCAATTTTAGTTGAATTGATCACATCTTCATCATCACCTGTAAGTAGCAAGTCATCAACATAGACCACTGCAATGACTATCCCCTTGACAACCTTTTTAGTGAATAAGGAATAATCTTCCATGGACTGAACAAATCCAAGCTTCATGAAGAACCTGCACAGCTCTGCATTGCACTGTCTGGAGGCTTATTTCAGCCCATAGATCGACTTCTTTAGCTTGCAAACTTGACCAAGCTTTCCCAGAGTATAGCCTTCAGGGGGTTTCATGTACAATTCTTCATCTAGATTGCCATGGAGGAAGGCATTATTTACATCCAACTGATGCAAAGGCCAACCTCTGATAGTAGCAACAGATAAAATGATTCTCACAGTAGCAAATTTTGCCACAGGGGAAAAGGTGTGTTTGTAATCCTTTCCCTTCATTTGGTCATAGCCTTTAGCTACTAAACTTGCCTTATATCTTTCTACTGAACCATCAGGTATGTACTTGATCTTGTACACCCACTTGTTGCCTATAGCTTTCTTTCCATCGGGTAAATCAGACATATGCCATGTATGATTATCTTCAAGAGCCTTTATCTCTAAATTCATTGCATCCACCCACATTGGATCCTTTACAGCATGTGAAAATGATAAGGCTCGGCTATAGTTTCCATCTAAGCAAAGGACATAGTAAAATCCTTATCAAGGACCTGTACAGGTCCAAGGCAGAATGCCAGGAAGGACTGAGAAACTGAATCTGATCTCCTAGTTCTTTGATACACAAAGTCCTGCAACCTTCTAGGAGCTATAACATCTCTGGTTGATCTTCTAAGGGGAGGAAATATCTCATGATTTCTAAGAATTTCATCAGACATTTGTGGAACCATCACATTAGATGAATGTGAGGGAGACAGATTGGGAGATGAGGTTACAGAGTTTGGAGCTATTTGAGGAGATGATTGTGTTGATGAATTTTGGGAATAAGGACCAAATTGAGCTGTAAGCTGATCACTCTCACATTCATTAGTTGGATTAACAAGAGGCAGTTTAGGTTGAAATTCATTAGACACACTAACAATATCTAATTCATCACTTTCTTTAGCCTTATATAGGAATTTGGACTCATGAAAGATGACATCTCTACATATCAACATCTTTCTGTCCTCTATATCCCATACCTTAAATGCTTTCTGTCCATGTGGGTATCCCATGAACACACATTTCTTGGCTTTAGGACCCATCTTGTCCCTAAACATATGAGGAACTGATGCATAGCATAGGCTCCCCATAACCCTTAGCTCATCATAAGTAGTAGGCTTCCTGAACAGCCTTTCATATGGTGTACTCCATTTCAAAATCTCTGTAGACAGCTTATTGATTATGTGTGTAGCAGCCAGGACACATTCTCACCAAAATCTGACTGGCAAACCAGCATGCAATCTCATTGCTCTAGCTGTTTCAATCAAGTGTCTATGCTTTCTTTCTACTCTCCCATTCTGTTGAGGAGTGTAAGACACACTCCTTTGATGCACAATCCCTTCTGAAGCCAAGAATTCCATACACCTTCTTTGAACAAACTCAGTCCCATTGTTTATCCTTGGACATTTATGGAAGCACCAAATTGATTTTTGACATAAGAAGTGAAATCACAAATGCATTTAAAAACCTGCAACTTATCTTTGAGCAATTAAGTCCAAGTAACTCTAGTGCAATCGTCAAGCACAATAAGGAAGTAATGGAAACCATTATAAGTAGCTACTTTATAGGGACCCCAAAGGTCCATATGGACTAAATCAAATGGCTTAGAAGCCAAACTCATGCTTCTATCAAAAGGCAATCTATGATGTTTAGACATAGAGCAAGTCTCACAGTGGAAATCATTCAAATCAACTGGACTACATAACTGCAAATGTCTTAATTTAGAAACTGAAGTGTGCCCAAGTCTGGCATGCACAATGTCTAGATCAAAGCTAGCTTTATTACAACTTCTACTAAGGATCTCAGTCCTGCTCTTCATGCTTGTCTCTCCTGAAAGCACCTTGTAGAGGCCTTGACTTCTCAGACCAGACAACACCACCTCCTTAGTTCCAAGGTCCTGGAAATAACAATGAGTACTTGTGAACACAACTATCATGTTCTTATTATCAAGAATCTTCCCAAATGAAAGCAATCTATGTTTAAAATCTTGAACAAGCAATACATCATTAAGATTCAGACTATCTGTTAACTGTTAACCTCCCATGTCATTAACTGTTTTGATGGAGCCATCAGGAAGTCCTATGTGAATAGGACTTTGGAGCTTGGCTTTTCCTAACAAGAGCTGAGAATCAGACATCATGTGATCACTAGCTCCAGTATCAATGATCCACTCAAGAGATGGATCTTTCTTCACAACATTATTTGCATTATAGGAGGATAATTTACCTGCAAAATTTGCAAAGGAAGATTCACTTCCAGCTTTTCCTTTCATCTTCTTGAGAATCTCTTGGTAGACTGCATTCACCATGGCTGAATCAAACAGACCATCTCCTCCATTCCTTTCTGAGTGCTCCTCATCAAAAGGGTTGTTCTGCATAGATCCACCAACTGAACCAGCAGTGTTAGCTGAACCTCTTAGCCCTAGATTGTTTCTCTCTTTCTCCTTCAACTCTCTAAACCAGTCAGACACTCCATGTATTTTGAAGCACTGATCAATTGTATGACCCTTCATGTTGCAGTGAGTACAGGTGGAGAGTTGCTTCAACTTCTTGAGTTCCCTCCAATCCTTCTCGTATTGCCGGCTATTAGTGCTATTAGTATAGCTTGTCCCTGAACTGTAAGTCCCTGAACTATTACTGCCCTGCATATTGCTCTTAGACTGATAAGTAAATCGACTTGTGTTAGCTGCTAAGGCACTAGAGTCCAAGTTTGAGGACTGTGAACTTCCTGATGCCTCATTCCCCACTACAACAGAAAAGCCTTTTAGTGACCAAAATTTTAGCGACGAATTATTTTTCCTCGGTAAATGTGGGATTTGGCGACGAACATATCCGCTCCACGTAAAATGACACGTGAACTTTAGCAAGAAACCTATATTCCTCATTAAAAGTGGTATTCAACGACAAAATTTTCGACTAATTGCTAATTGTTAGTATAATGTGGTCGCATAAACAATAAGAAAAATAGCAACAAATTTGGAGTTTTTATTGAGGAATGTTTTCATCGCTAAAAATACAGTCATCGAGGAATTTTTAATTTTGTCATTATTTGTTTCGTGAGAATTATGTAAAACCCGCCAAATTTATTAGCGACAAATATTGTAATTACTCGCTAAAAGTAAGTGTTTCTCGAGAAAAACTTTTGTCGCTGAACATATTAATCAACGATGAAACTCCATTTTCGACGTTATTGGCTTGGGTGAAACATGGAAAATTGCTCAAATTTATTAGTGAGAAAAGCTTCAATTCCTCGCCATATGTTGATGTTTCACGAGAAATATTTTTTTCGTTGAAACAACTATTTAGTGAGAAAATATCACTTTTAAACATTTTCTCTTTGAATTTAACTAATTTCAATTTAATAGTTTTTTTTTCAAATCCTTCAACTTTATCAACTTTGACTACATCATTTAGTTAGGTTAATTAATTTTCACTCTCTCTTTTTTTAATCTTTTTGGGTAAGATAAATCATGAAACAAGAACAGATATATAATATAGATAATTAAATTGAACCATGTATGGAAACACTATAAATTCAATTAATAAAATAAGTAGTTAATGTTACATTTTAAAATATTATCGTAAGATAACATGGTTAAATATAAAAAGGTATTTATGTGCCATACGGTTTATGTTAAAAAAAACAATTTGGAAATATTTTCTAGGTTTAAATTGATAAACCCTATGGATTTTAAAAAAGGTTAATTAATTAAAAATAAGATAAATCTTTAAAAATATATTTTCTTAGTTTGCCTTAAGAGTATAGGTTATAAAAACTAATATTAGAATTAACAAATATTAAAAGGAATTAATTAGTATAGATATTATCAAATTTATTTTAAGAATATAAAATTAGAGAGAATTGATAAGTTAAATGGATGTTAATACCAATTTTAGTTAGATTTAAAAAATTTTGAAATAATATTGTATATAAATTGATATTTTCTTCATTGATTATCATCTCTAAGTTAGTTAATTTAGACATAATCATAATTAGTTAGGTATGAAAGATGATAAAAGTATAAAATATTTTTTCTTCTATTTAATAAGTTTAAAAAAATCAAATGAAATTATTTTTAAGATAATTCAAATTAAATAACATAAATTAAGTTTACACGGGCTAATAATTTAGGTAATGATAAATATGATCCAAATATAAACATTTACGATCTTAAACAATCCTTACTTAATAACCAGCCAATATTATTTAAAAAAAATTGTGTCCGACTTTTGGATAAGTGAGTATAGATTGAAACAAAAGATATCCCACCACAATTTTCACCAAATTTTTTAATTTCTCTGAATTTTATATCTTTCCCTGTAAAATGTATATCATAAATCCTCCTATATCTTAAAGCTGAGTACTTTAGGGGATAGTTAGTCTATCCACGTGGCGGCCTAATTTATTTTTATTTTTTTTTCCAATTTTACCCCTCATTTTCTTAATCAACTCTTATTTTGTGCCCCTCTCTTTCTCGGATGGTGATACACATAATTCTATACCACCAATTAAAATTTGACATGTGTATTTAGAGATTTTTTTTTTAAAAAAATTTTTACAACTTTCGGTCTTTCAAAAACTGTTTTTTTATGAAGAAAAAAAAAAACTGTTTTTAACAAAAAAAAACCGTTTGAAATTTTGAATTGAATGAATCAAATTTCAATTGTTATTTTTACAACCATATATTAGTTAAATAAATTTTATTGATTTTTCATATAATATTCAACCATAATATATACATAGTAGATACTTTTATTTAGCATATATTTCAAATTGTTTACATTTTATAAATGTAAATAAAATTTTAAATATATTATAATTAAGAAAAGTACATATCTCTTCCAAGCCTGAGTTCAAAAATTGGATTTACATGTAACATGCGGATTTAATCTCGCGTTTCTATCGGACCTGCAATTTTTTAACATTTTGGTAAATATTTTAAAAGCATGAACATTTTGCTAATTTATTTAATTGTGAATATTTCAAAAAAAAAAACTCCTTCTTCTATGTGTATATAATGCAAATTAATTCTTCTATGTGTATAAAATGCAAATTAATTAATAATACGCCTATGTTCTTAACTTAATAAAAAAATAGTGTAGGCAAATAATAATCATAACGTACTAGAAAATTATTAAAATTATTAGTAAATTATTAAAATAGTTAGCAATATTGTTTTGTTAGTTTAAATTATTAGAAAATTTTACATAATACGGCAATAAATAATACGATAACATCCGAAAAATATGATTAGTTTACTTAGATTAATTTAAAATCTCGTACGTGGCGCACGGGTTATAGGCTAGTTTTACCTTAATAGGCGGCAAAGTTAATTTTACTACGACCATGTTAGGATTACAATGCATTATTATAAATTTAAAATTAAAACTAATACGGTACCCGTGCCATGTCGCGTATTTTTCTTTTAAAAAAAATAAAAAATTTTAAGTATAAAAAATTACCACTATTTAACGGGTTCAGGTCGACCCAACAGATCAAGAACGTTACTCATTCAGAAATTTTTAAATGTCATTTACTATTCATATACATCATTTATGGATGATATGTAAAATATCAATTTTTTTTTATTTGTAATAATTTCATTCTTTAATTTTAGTTTGAATTATGAAATTATATATAATAATTAAATTGATATTTTATATAATTTTTATCATCCTTAAAACCGTATATGAATAGTAAATGACATTTAAAAGTAATTAGATCGGATGGAGTATTTTTAATGACTATTTACCTAGTTCATAAACCAAAATTTTTGATATTACCTTAATAATAGTTATATTATTGAAAAAAAGTAATTAATGTTGCTAAAATAGTAATATGTATTTTTATATACATAACAGTTTACAATGTTTTATCAATTATATTATTATTATATAATAAAGGAGAAGTCGCATGAGACACATGTCAAATTCTCCTTAAAAGTAGTCTTATGAGCCAATTATATATTTTGAATTTTTTTAATCACATATTTTGAAAATTTTTAAATAAATAATTAATATTTATAAGATAAAATTAGATCCAATTTTTTTGAAAGAAATAATTAATATATTTATAAGATAAAATTAGACCCAATTTTTTTAAATTTGATAATATAAAAATTTTAATCACAATTTTATGATCACAATTTTTATGGATATAGATAGTCAAGTCCAATTAACTCCAAATTCAACTTTCGGTGGGAATATTTTAATAACAATTTTTTTAAAATATATTTTTCTCAAAATTTTTATAGGATAAAATTAATATATTTAAAAGATAAAATTAGACCCAATTTGATTAGATATGGATATATTTTTGTTGAAAATTTTATTTTAACTCTATTTAATCAATACTCCCTCCGTTTGAAATTATTTGTCGTTTTACTTTTTGGTACGCTTTTTAAGGAGCTAAAAACTCTATAAAATATAATTTTTTTAATTAAATTTTTTTCATAATCTTATACTTACTACTTATACATATGAAATTCTATAAAAAAAATTAATTAAAAAAATATATTTTATATAGTTTTTATCTCCTTAAAAAGCGTGCACTACAGGACAAACGACAAATATTTTCAAACGGAGGGAGTATATATCTATATATGTATAAAATAAAATTAAACTCGATCTAATTAGATATGGGTATATTTTGAAAAGAGATTAGCCATTTATAAAATAAAATTAGACCCAATTTTTTAAAATTTGGTTATATAAAAATTTTAATCACAGTTTTTATGATCATAGTTTTTATGGATATAGATAGCCACGTCCACTTTACTCCAAATTCAAGTTTCGGTGGGAATATTTTAATAACAATTTTTTAAATATATTTTTCTCAATTTTTTAATAAGATAAAATTAATATATTTATAAGATAAAAGTAGACCCAATTTGATTAGATATGGATATATTTTTAGAGAAATTTTTATTCTAACTCTATTTAATCAATATATGTAACGGCCCAGAATTATGATTTCCGGGTTACGTTTCAAGGGATGAAACCCCTTGTTCGGATCTTGCAATCCAGGTACGGGTCGAGGTTTCAAACTCATTTTTATGGTCAGTAATAAAGAGGGATTTCGAACCCTAAAAATATAGTAGGGTCGTTGGGTACCCTTAACCTGTCCTAGGGACTAACTCGTGAAATTCATTTCAAACGGAAGAAAGACGGAAACAAAATTAAGATACAAAGCGCCACGGCAGAGCCGGGTCAAAACCAAAACATAAGGGGATGATTACCATTTATAATGAGTTAGAGGTTTAGCCAGGTTCTTCGATTCGCAAAAAGGGAACCCCGTCATATAGACATCGAGCAATCAAATTCTGGAGAAAATACCTTAAAAAAAAAAAGAACGGGGAAAGGAGTCAGATCGAGCCACCCATGCGGGACCGGCAGTCCTCGCTGAGGCCACATAGTATGTGCTATACCTAATAAAGATGCTCTAATGCAGTACGAAAGTCAAACACACTAGCATGCCCCCAGTTATACATATGTGTAAAAATACTGTAAAGGGTTCAAGACAATGCCAAATGGCATATCCCTCTCCTACCTCCACCCCGTTCCGATAGGGCGGAGACTGGCCAGCTCGTTAATGCATTCCATCATAATCGGGGGGCACGCATGCCTAACCCGCTCCACAATAAAGCCCGCAGGCATCTCATAATATAAGGAAGTTCATGACTCGATTGACTCAGGGTACCCGATGAGGCTGGGCTACCCTATGACCCTAGCAAAGACTCTAGGACTATCACAGATAACGGCCGTTCTGTTTCAAACACATAAAGTAAGCGGATGCTCATTCAATTAGTGCAACCTAAACAGGATACTACATGACATGCTTTTATGCATATGCAACACCTAACATAAAATGCAACAACAGGCATGAATGTCCAACCTGAGTAAGCCCCCTAGGGAACTTACCTGAAGATGCAGAACAACAGGATGATACAAGCAAGGGCCCAATGCAAGTCCAAAAGCAATACACACCTATCATCAAGTCAATTCCATAAGCTACCAGACCGATAGTGAAACTGTTTTCCAAAACCTTTCCGATATGATCAACATCAACCAAAATCATTTCATTTCCAATCAAAATCCATTGATAAAATCGTACCAATCCTATTTTCCAAACTCTTAAATCCCAAATTAAGTCAACTCATATTCAAAACAATTCTCAAATCATGTCTGGCCAAAATCCCTTTATAAACATTAAATCTTTAATCAACTTACAATTTCATACCATTAAAATAATTCCGGCATTTTTATTTTCAAAATCATTATATAGATAAACTCTGACATTAAATCACCCAAACGATTCCATTTTCACAAATCATATTTATATATCAAAACTCATAATTCATTTCAAATCCCTAAAATTACAATTTAAAACAACACTACATACAAATCCCAAATAATGCCTCCTTTAAACCATTTTATAGTAAAATTGCAGAATTTATATTTTCATGAACTCCAAAATAATATAAAATAATAATATCAATAATAATAATAATAATAATAATAATAATAATAATAATAACAAAATAATCTAGTCATAACATACAATATATAACATATAACAATTTATAGACTAAACCAACAGGCCCAAATTTCGGATGGAAATAAACCCAACCCGGAAAACCGACCCGGATCCAATGGAAAAGGGAAACCGGATCTGATCTCTCCCCAAATTTGGAAACCCAGGTGAAAAGTGATATAACCCGTATTAGACATTCGGGTCAAGCCCAACCCAAAACTGAAAGAAGGAAACGGGTCCTGTGACCCATCCTCTCCAAGCGCTCAAGACAGAGCAGCAGCGACGGGAGAAGAGGAGGGACTCCTCTCCGGCGACCTTCACCCGACTCAACCCACACGACTCCCCCCGGTACCCAGCAACACAATCCATCAAAACGACACAGAAGGAGGGAAGAGAAGAAGGTTACCGCTGCGTGAGGATCTCGCCGGGAAAACAGGCCGCCAGGCACGATTCGGCGTCGGCGATGGAGATTCGAACTTCCAGTGGCCTGGAGAGAGTATAGGGGGGTCAAAGGTGGATTCTTATGACGTTTAGGAGCAACGAAGGGGAGGGATATCTCACCGAGTGTCGTCGAGGATTCAGCGGACTGTCGGAGCCCGATTGAGTTTCGTCGAAGTCGGAAACAGGGAGGTCTCGGCCTACACAAGAGAGGGCTTAAAGGTACAACTTTATGAGGCTTCGAAGCAGAAGGGAGGGAAACGAAACCTTACCGAGTCTTAGAACGCGGAGCAGAGGAAGCGGGGGTGGAATGGCCTGACGTTCCAAAGGGGAACCAGGGGAAGGTGACCTTCGGGGCTGCTAGCAGCGATGAGGACGGAGAAGATCGTCGTTTGAAGAGGTGAGTGACGGTGGTGGTGCCCTTTTCTGTTTGGGTACAGGAGAAAGGAGGATTGAGAGGAGAGTGAAAATGGGGGGTATGTGGAAAGAGGCAAAAAGGAAAAGTAAAGGGCTGAGGGTGTTGTTTTGAAATTGGAATGAAGAGGAGGGGAGGAGATGCTGCAGATCCAAGGAGCAGGGGAGGCGACTGCCGGCTCGGCCTCTTCGGAGCAATGGCTTCAAGAGGACAGAGGGATGGTGGTGCGTTGACAGCTAAGGAGGAGGAGAGAGCTTGAGGTGGTGATTGGAGCTCGGAAAATCCAAGGATAATTGGGGTTGTCTTGGATAGGTCTTGCTGCAACTGCAAGAAAGTGAGGCAGAGAATTTGAAGTCAAAAGGACATCAAGGGGAGGTATGCAGCAATTCTGAAAACAACTAGGGAGGGAGGTGCACAGTATTTGGCATTTTGAAAAAAAAAAAAAAAATGTACAACCTTTAGATAAATTGGAATTAGATAAGAATTGGTGAAATAAGACAAAATCGTGGTCCCGAAGGTAAAGTTTGAATACCCAGAATAAAATATCTTGAAACCCGTTCGCTTGACCAAAATCCGACTCTATTAAAATAACGCTTCAAAATTATGAAGATATCGACATCCCAAAGTTTATTTCAAATCTCGAGGCAAGACGATAGAATTGTCCTTCACAGTTAAAAATTGGGCCGGAATTCGCTTTAAGAGTTTCAATTTCGATTTAGTAATTTAAAGACGAGTTTTCCTTAAAATATCTGAATTTTTTTATATTTTTTTATTTTATTTTTTCCGACTTAAATCCATTTTATATTATTTGTTGAAATTTATTATTTAAAAATCCGGGCCTTTACAATATATCTATCAATATACCTATATATGTATAAGATAAAATTAAATCCAATCTGATTAGATATGGATATATTTTTAAAAGATATTAGCCAATTTTTAGATTTTGACCTATATATAGTTTAGTTTGTTAATGTTATTTCACAAGACGTCTTTTCTCTGTTTGCTTCTAATAAAGAAATAAAATTTTCTTATCTTGAAGGTATTGATATATTTATGAGATATATTTTTGGATTTTATACATATATAATTATGGATAGATATTTGGGTTTTGACCTATATATACTTTAGATTGTTAATGTTATTTCACAAACGTTAACGTCTTCTCCCTTTTTTTTTGATGTTGTTCTTGCAGGTTATTTACGACTTTGTTAATTATATGTATATATTATAATAATTTCTTTTAATTATATGTTAATCATGTACTCCGTATCAATTAAAAAGGATTGAAAAAATTAATTAGCTGATTAATTATATGTTATTACTAATAAATTTCAATATTAGGTTAAATTGTAATTTATTTATGTTATTATTATCTGAAGGCTTGACCCAACGAGTGATTCACGGGTTGACCTAACCCGACCAAGAAATTTACGGGTTGAACAGATTCGGGTTCCTTCGAGTTGCTTCGGGTTTCGAGTTGGGTCGTGTCCTCGGGTTGGGTCACGTTTTGACATGTCTACTTTTGATTAATCAACCAACCAACTCTACAATAAATATAATACAATGAAAATTTCAGGAAAAAAAAAAGATCATAAGTAGTTTTGCCTTTAATAAATCTAGTTATATTTTTATATGTTGGATATAATAAAATTTGATATAATGTAGGGAGCGGTAACAAAAAACTAAAATAAAAATTTTATTTTTAAAAATTGTTATAAAGTATAATATATTTTATGAAATATAAAAAATAAAATTTACTGATAAAATAATTTATTAGTAATTTATCATAATATAATAAAATATTTATCAAATCAAATTACAGATATAATTAAGACACGAGAATTAAGCTATTTTTTACATTAAATATGTGTAAAGCACAAATAATAAACTATTACATATTATAAACCATAATCTTTCAGATATCCGAAAGGAAAATATCTACAAGAAGATATGTAAATACATACGGACTTACGGACTACTATCTATTAATATTACTAATTCTGCTAGCATTTTGCTGACGTGTCACGCCCACAATTAAAGTTGAATTTTTTTATTCAAATGAGATTTTCTTATTGGTCAATATTATTATGGAAACTTTAAAATATTTGTTTCCTATTTTAAATATGATTTGAATCCATTCCACTTTTTTTTCCGGTTATATTGCCGTAAATATTGAGACATGTTTCCATTTTTTTTTTTCCGATTGCAATATATCTATTATCTATTATCTATTATCTATTATCTATTATCTATTATCTATTATCTATTATCTATTATCTATTATCTATTATCTATTATCTATTATCTATTATCTATTATCTATCTATTAATATTACTAATTCTGCTAGCATTTTGCTGACGTGTCACGCCCACAATTAAAGTTGAATTTTTTATTCAAATGAGATTTTCTTATTGGTCAATATTATTATGGAAACTTTAAAATATTTGTTTCCTATTTTAAATATGATTTGAATCCATTCTTATTTTTTATTTTCCGTTATATTGCCATAAATATTGAGACATGTTTCCATTTTTTTTTTCCGATTGCAATATATCTATAATCTATCTATCTATCTATCTATTAATATTACTAATTCTGCTAGCGTTTTGCTGACGTGTCACGCCCACAATTAAAGTTGAATTTTTTATTCAAATTAGATTTTCTTATTGGTCAATATTATTATGGAAACTTTAAAATATTTGTTTCCTATTTTAAATATGATTTGAATCCATTCTTTTTTTTTTTTTTGGTTATATTGCCGTAAATATTGAGACATGTTTCCATTTTTTTTCCGATTGCAATATATCTATCTATTATCTATTAATATTACTAATTCTGCTAGCATTTTGCTGACGTGTCACGCCCACAATTAAAGTTGAATTTTTTATTCAAATGAGATTTTCTTATTGGTCAATATTATTATGGAAACTTTAAAATATTTGTTTCCTATTTTAAATATGATTTGAATCCATTCCTTTTTTTTTTTTTTTTGGTTATATTGCCGTAAATATTGAGACATGTTTCCATTTTTTTTCCGATTGCAATATATCTATCTATTATCTATTAATATTACTAATTCTGCTAGCATTTTGCTGACGTGTCACGCCCACAATTAAAGTTGAATTTTTTATTCAAATGAGATTTTCTTATTGGTTAATATTATTATGGAAACTTTAAAATATTTGTTTCCTATTTTAAATATGATTTGAATCCATTCCTTTTTTTTTAATTTGTTTCCTATTGTTGATTTATCATTTTTAACCGATTGTAATATTCCCCACAATGTCTACATACAACGAACATGTAATAACCAATTTGTAAATATTAGATTTCAAAAATTAATTATAAAAATCAATTAGAGCTAAATAAGTGTTATTTTATAATTTAATTATTTTAGACATCTTAAATGACTATCGAAAAATAAATAATATTTTAAGACTCACAAGCATTGCTAATGCTTATTTTACATCTTGGATGAGGCTTCTTAGATCACTTTTATACCTCTAAGGATCTTTTTTTTACCATCTTACCTTTATTTTCACTATTAATTTCTCTATCTTTCTAACCATCTTTCTCATGAAAATAATCAATAAGTTATGTACATCTACATATTTAACTTCAAAATTATTCACACAATCATGTGCTTATGATTTTTTAATATTTGTACGGGAGCTTATATTTTACTTTTTTAGATCAATGCTAATGATAATAATTATATATTTATTTCAAATTATATTAGATGGTGTGTTTGAGTATTATTACTACTTTACCTTATTAAATCATTTTCAAAATTTGTATCGTATCTCTTTCAAACTAATTTATAAATTATAAAAAAAATATTTTATACATTTTTTTGTTGTAAACACGTATATATATATAGTATTATATAGATATATAAAATGATGTTCAAATTAAAATGGATCAAGCTCTCGTGCCTTCAAGGCACGGGTATTACACTAGTAAACTAATAAAAATGAACTTAATTATGGGATAAGGAAATGCAAAAAAATTCAAAAACCTTCTTTATTCAAGTAACATTTTTTGAATCACTGCAAATTATATGAATGTTTTAGAGAAGGGCGCCTATAATTTTAGTTTCCCCGCAAAAATTTTCTGTAATCCACTAGAATATCAAAATCAATAGAAGATCTTTACAGATCAGTATAAATCTAATAAAAAAAATCAAAAAATAAAACTTAAAAGATTTGAATTCCCGCAAATGGCGCCTAAATTTTCACTTTCCCCACTAAAATTTTCAATAAACCCACTATATCAATATATTCCCCAGAGATTAGATGAAATTGTGGCATACGAATCAAGTCCAACTTCACTTCAAAACCCTAAGCCTGAATTCATTCAGCACCAGAGATCGAATAGAGTGGGATGCGACTGATGGCGGACTTCTGATTGCTCCACCTCTCTTTGTTTCATCACCACCGGTTGAAAAACAATCAGGTCCAATTTCTTTCCCTTTTGCGTATGAATCGTATTTTGAAATTCACATTTCAATTGCTACCCCCTCCGAGTTTTGTCCCACCTCTTTTCTATAGTCTTTGCTAGTACTGCTCTATGGAAAAAATAAATCGATTGATTACTATGAATTCGATTTCTATAAATTCGTATTTTGAAATTCACAGTTTGATTCATAATTCGACTATTTCCCCTCCATGTTTTATCTCACGATTATTTGATTTAGATGCATCTCTTAATGATTTACTTTACTCGACTTTTCATCTAGTCTTCAAAAACAGGTTTTGAATAAGAGGGAGTCCGAACAATGACGATGAAGAGATATGCACAAAGATTCTAGCGAAATCCGTCTACGTTCTGGTTTTGGATCTCAATCCCCACCTAAATAAGGCACGCCAAGAAAAGCTTGATGAAACTCAAGGAGATCATTACATTTGAAGGAGAGTACAAAAAAAATTGAAGATTTTATGGAAAATTTCCATTTAGAACCATGGAATTGTTGTTATTATATTTTCTTAACATATTAGTAAGCTAGACAGATTTGGTTTTTAGTTGGGATTCAATTTGTATTACTAGTTTAGGGATATGCAATATAATATGTGCACAATTAATTAAATTATAATATGTGCACAATTTACTCAAATTTGTATAATTTAAAAATTTTCTCGCTATAAGTAAACATTAATAGTAGGGGTGGGCACGGGACGGGACTCGTCCCGCGAAATTTTTTCGGGACGGGATTGACATTTTTTTTTCGAGACGGGATCGGGACGTGATGGTGTCTGGACGGGACGGGATCGGGACGGGACGAGCCTTGTCCCGCATATAAAAATAATAAAATATTATATAAATTTGCAAAGTGAAAAATGCTTTCATAATTCATTATTTAGTTTAATATGTTGAATACGGTATTATTCTCAACTATATTATTCAATAATAATAATAATAATAATAATAATAATAATAATAATAATATTAATATTATAATACTATTATTAATTCATACAATGATTGTATAATTAATTATAATGTTCAACATATTTGGCTACATTATCTTACTAGATCAGGACGAAAAGAAATTGAGACGAGATTTACCAATATTGTCTAATTATCGATTGATAGTTAGGAAGAATACCGTATTTAATTAGCTATTTGCCTCTTGTAACTCTAAATGGGCGGGATGTGTGTGTCGATCTGACGGGATCCTCTCCATTGACTCAGTATGGAATTTCTGACTTTATGCCTGGTCGTGTTGTTGTTGATGCTGCTCGACGTAAGTGTGTCAAGTATCAAGATTTGTGTACGGCGGCTGGTTATGGTTTCCTACCATTCTCATTCTCTTCATTGGGGGAGTTGGATACAAATGCGGTTGCATTGCTGAAGCGGATTCAGAAATTCTCGGTATCTCAGGATGCTGGGGCTCGTGCTGCACGTTATATTTTTACTAGACTTGGCTTTGTTATCGCTAAAGGAGTGGGTGCCCAGATAGTATCTCGGTTGCCCACTAATTTCTTGTAATCTGTTTTTATTATAATAATAATAATAATAATAATAATAATAATAAAAAGAATAATAAAAATAAATAAAAATAATAATCCCACGTTATAATTAAAAATAAAATAAAATAAAATAACTTATTTTTATTGTTATTATTATAAAATAATTATACTTTACAAGAAAAAATATAATATGATATAATAATAATAATAATAATAATTTTATTATAAATTAATATTATTATTAAATTATATTATATTATTATTATTATAAATTGAAAATTATTATTATATTTATAAATAATATTTGCTCAAAATAATAATACTAATAATATATTATTATTATTCTATAATATTATTATTATTATAAAAATTATTATTATTATTATTATTAATATTATTATTATTATATGCGGGACGGGACGGGATTTGCGGGATCCCACCGGGATCGTCCCGCGTTTCGTCCCGCATAATTTTTGCGGGACGGGATTCGCTATTTTGTCCTAAATCCCACCGGGATCGGGACGGGACCGGGACGGGATCGGGATTTGCGGGATTTGTGCCCACCCCTAATTAATAGCAAAATTAAACTTTTTCACTAAACCATATAATTTGCATCAAACATTTTCCTTACAAATAACATCACACTACAGTGATGAAAAACTATTCTCTCGATAAATTGATACATATTACGATGAAATCAAGTTCTCTCACCATATTCCATTTTACAACGAGGAATAAATTCGTCACCTTAAGCCTTTTTTTACGATGAAAAAACGTAGTTAATGAACCCCTTTCTCGAGTCAATTTTGTCATTGAAACTACAAATTAAATGACGAATTATTTTCCTCGCTAAAAAACATTGATTGCGATGAAACAATTTCTTCGCCAAAATTTTCTACACCGAAAAATATAAAATTTTCATAAAATATCTATTTTTATAATTAATAATTTATAATTACTACATACCATTGGTGAGGAAATAAATATTTTAGCAAGGAAAATACGTCTTTTTTGCGATGAAAATTTTAGTCGCCAATAAAATGGACATAGATTGATGTCATCTTTACCGAGGAAAAAATATATTAACGATGAAATTGTATTTTTCGCTAAACACCTTCAATGACTATTATTGAATTCTTTCACTTGTTTGGCGATAAAAAAATTGACTTTTTAGGAGGAAAATATTAGTCGCTATTAGTTACTGCGAGAGAAAATAATTTCATCGCTAAAAATTTCAGCGACGAAATTTTTTTCCTCGATTAAACCTTTCCTTGACGAGATTTTTGTGACGAATTGGCGACGAAATGCATTTCGTCGCCAAATCTCTTTAGCGTCAAAAAATCGATTTTTAGCGACAAAAAATTTCCCCGCTAATAGGCATTTCTGTTGTAGTGCCCACTTTCAACTTGTTGGAGAATGTAATAAGCTCTGTTAATACCAAACAAAGGGCCAGTTGCCAGAATCCGATTCCTGGCTCCCTCATAATGAGCATTAAGACTCATCAACAACTGAATAACCTTGTTCTTTGAATCAATATCACTGATCTTCTTTTTTCAAGTCACAAGTACATCTCCTAAGAGCACCACAGTTGCACCCAGGAATACCTTCTAACACATGGAGTTCATCCCAGTGTTTCTTGAAAGTATTGTACAAATCTGCTAGGGACATATTCCCTTGAGAAATAGTAGCCAACTTCTTCCTTACCTTATAGATCAAAGGAGCATTAGTTTGTCCAAACCTTTCAATTATCTCATCCCACAGTTGCTTGCTTGAATCAACAAACACCAGGCCCTCTGCTATGTTCTTATTCATAGAGTTTAGCAGCCAGCAATGAACCATAAAGTCTGCTCTTATCCATTTTTGCAAATCAGCATGATCTGCAGCAGGTCTAGCACAAGCCCCTGAAACAAAGCCCAGCTTATACTTGGCTCCTAAAGCCAATGTGACTCCTCTACTTCAAGTCATATAGTTTGTGCCATCAAACAAAATAGATACTAATTGAGATCCTAGATGATCAGAATTAGACAAATACATAGGATCACTGGTATTAACCTGTGTGTTGCTCTCTTCATTCTCTCTGTTGGTGTTGCTCATATTTCTAGATATATTGAACATAAACGAGATATAAAACTCAGCAAGAGTAGATGTAAGGAAGAGGAATCAAAGGATCTAACCTTCAAAGCTCTGATACCATGTAAAATAAATGATCAAGACAAATGAGAGCACTGCAGCTCCAGAAATTAGTGATCAAAGTACTGTTCTATGAATCCATTATCTGAGCTTTCCAAAGAGAGAAAAATGATAGCTTTTCCTTCATTCATTCCATATTTCAGATCCCAAAAACCCTACTTCTAAGAGTGTCCTTACAAGCTTAAATAAAAACATGTCCTCACCTATGATTGATGGATCACAAGATGACAAACCATGTGCAAGTTGTCCAAAATGCACACTACAACAATTAAAGCTTTTAGTAGCGGTTCAAAACCGCCACATAAAGTCACAAAACCGCTGCCAAAGGGCTACTGTAGCGGTTTTTACCCGTTTCATTTGCTCGCGTTGCATTTGATCTATTGGGGCGGTTTTGTAACCTAATGTGGCAGTTTTTTCCCAGCACTAAGATCCACTACAATAGGTATTATAACCGCCACAAAAGAGTATCTATTGTGGCGGTTTTGTTTGAGCTATTGTGGCGGTTTTGTTTGAGCTATTGTAGCATTTTCTTTTTCTAATGTGGCGATTTTTGGTTTGCCAAAATAAAAAAAAAATACATGTTTTTAGCCCGGATTCAGCAGACCCAGGCTAAAAAGTCCAACGTTTTTAAAAAAATAATATAATGCACCATATTATTTGGTGCATTACAATAGTCAAATACCACCTAATCAAGTTAATCAAAACATCATCTCTACACCATAAAGAATTCCATCCAGCAGCAAATCAGATTCAAATCAAAGTAATACCTTTAACCTAAACTACAATTCAAAACCTAAAACTGATTAGGTAAAACAGATCCATCAAGTAACTGAGAAGAACCAGACATGAAGGTTCACTCGTCAGCCTGCAAAAGCTCTAGCCAGAAATCATATGTATGAACCAATCCCCATGAGCTGTTCTGGTCATCTGATGAAGTACATCTCGACGAACACACCTCCGAATTACAATTTGAATCCTGAATCAGAGCATCCAGGCTGAAAAACAAATAGCAGTAAGAAAGAATTAACAATAACAATCATTCAACTTTAGAGTTAAAAACAAATATGAGTGTATTTATTTATCTTTTCCCCTCATCTCTTCATTTTTCTCAAGCCAAAGGTGGTCCAAAAACATTTAAAAAGGGGAGGAGTTGATCAATTATAGAGTCACGTTGATCCAAAGTTGACACCCAAAACTAAATATAGCCCTAGAAAAATATATGTAATTCATGGAGATTCAAAGGCTATGAATCTAAAATCTGAGTAATCAAACTGGTTATACTAGACAATAAGCCCTATATTGGATAGAATTCAAGGAGAAGAAACCAAATTTAACTCCAATTTTTTTCACAGAAAGGCCTAAAGCATACAATTGCAATGCACTAAATTTCACAAAAAGGCTCATTACACGTTCAAAACAAAGATCTCATTACCAAACTCTTAACAAACTAGTGAGGAACAAGCTTACTCTGAGAGACAGAATGCCAGTTATGATCCCAGTTTTGATTGCGTCTGCCAAGTAGGAGCCATGGAAGTATAGCATGTTCAAACACGTTACCTTTTGCAATCCGCTCAATGCCTCGACTACAAGCGACACAAACTCGAACACCACAGCCCTAAGATACAGATCTTTATAAATTGGAAGGCAATGAAGAAATTAGGAAAATCAAGAGTCAAAGAGAAAGATTGAAACCTGAACGAGTGAAAACTGGTGCAGATCTGAGTGGCAAAAGAGGAAGAAATGGGCGAAGAAGCTTTGGATCTAGGGTTTTCTCTTTCTCTTTCTCTCTTACACCTTCTCTCTTACACAGTATCTTTATATATTCAGAGTTAAAACTGTAGAAAGACTAAACAAAATATTAAAAAAAAAACATTGTATAAAAACCGGGTCTATATGCAACAACCGAAATACAAGGTAAATGTCTAAGAAAATGCATAAGGAAATAAAGAGAATGAGGGACCACAAGGGACCACATTCTGTGTGTGTGAATTGTGTATGAAAACACATAGAAATCACACATTATTCTTCGTAAAGTTTTCTTGTAAAATATATACGAGGGATTAAACCAAACTAATAGTATAAGAAAGATCATCCATCGAAGCTGATATGGAAGTACATGCATGGGATTGAGAGGTGTTGCCATCCCAATCACAGCCCACCCATCATTCCACATTTCCACATCTTAACCATGCTTGCTAGTTGCTACTCAACTCCATCCACTATCTAATTTCTTGAAATATTCCATTTAATATCAACCTTTTTCTTTCTTAAATATTCCAAATTTATCTACGTGTTCATATATTATCTAACGTTAATTACCCAGTGGTTAAATTTTCCGAGTCATATGAACGAAATACTTTTAAAATAAGTGAGTGTTTTCTCTTTTCATTGGACTAACTTCATATGAGAGTTCATTCAAAAAAAAAAAAAAAACTTCATATGAGAGCTAGGGGGATTGATCAATTAGTTTTATCAATAAAAATATTCTATATAACATATGAGTATTGAGAGAGAAAAAAAATACTAATATATATTTGAATTATAGTAATCCGGTAAAAAAAAAATTATTGAACACAATTACGAATCTCAAGTTATGTAGTCACATTTAATTTGGAATGGATATGATCCGTGTAGCTTTTTAAAGATTTAGGTTAGCTTTAGCAATTGTCAAAAGTTAGGGGGAAAGGCATGGACCTCAATCTCCCAATTCTTTAATATTCGAAATTAGATATTTTTTTTTAGAAGGTAAAGTTTGGGGTGATATAAAGTTTTGTTGATCTACCACCTAATAATGTCTCTCAGGATGAGTATCTGGATCTTCGAATGGGAAGTTAGTGAGTCGCGATCCAAATACTAATGGAGCTGCGCCACTCTATCTACAACGGCGCAACCTGGCCGACTACGTAAGATATGGCGGAAACAAGTTGACTAAAAAATCTAGAGAAATAGAAGGGAGTCAGAAATCACCATCTCGACCTCTCAAGAGCATTTTCAAAGGCCTTTGATAGTGTTGATGGCGGTCATATTGTCACCCTCCACCTCAATACGAAGGAGATCCACATTCTTAGCTGCTACAAGTCCTAAGTGAAGGCCAACTGTCTCTATCAACAGTGCTGAAGAAGAACCGCAATGTGAAGCATCATATATTCACATGCCATTAGAGAACCTGCATGGTCATTAATTACAAATCTCGTTGTGGTTTCTCCCGAAGGGATCGTGGAACGATCGAAATTAATCTTGAAAAATCTCCGCAATGGCGGTTTCTAATAACATGTATAGATGATATGGGATAGCAATGTAAATAGGTAAAATTAGAGGGCAACAGTTGTAAATAAGAGAAAGTTGTAATAAACAAAGCTCTAGCTTTGTCATCTTCTGTATTCACTTGATTTACAACTAATTCGACAAACTTTTGTCTTCTTCCGACCTTCTTTAACTCTTAATCTAGGTTTGATCATAAATGTTTTAATGGTATCAAAGCAAATGGGTTAGGATTGGGCGTTGGAGTCGAGTTTGGACTAGGTCCGATTTCTTTCTTTGTGATCTATGTTCACTTCTAATTTTTTTTCGATTCTGTTGTTTTTTGTGTCGTTATTAGGATTCGTTTGTTTCTAGGGGGCATCGATTTGAGAATTCTCAGGTCAATATGAATGATCCCCTGAATTTGGCTAATTCAGATAGTTCGGGAGATCAGTTGATCTCATTTCAGCTTTCTGGTTATAATTTATCCTTGGTTGGAGTAGAGGGATTCGTCTTGCTCTAGGTGCAAAGAAAAAAATTGGGGTTTTATTGATGGTTCTTGCACAAAACCGATGGATGACAGCTTACAAAGGTGGTTGCATGTTGACTATATGGTGCGATGTCGGTTGTTAAGCTCAATGGTTGATTCGATCTTAGAAAGCTTCATGTATGTCGAGTCAGCAAAACATCTTTGAGATAATCCGGCAGAACGATATGGACATACTAATGCGTGAATTCAATTGCTAGAGATGGAAAGGCAATGGTTGAGTATTTCTCCAAATTGAAGTCCATATGGGATGAACTATAGTGCATTGGAGGTTTTCCTGATTGTTCGTGCGGAGCTATATGTTTATATGTTCATGTCTGTTGATGAAAAAGGTTAATGATGTTGAAGCCCAAAATAGGTTGTGATTCTTGATGAGTTTGGGTGATGCTTTTGATAGGGTTCATTATAGTATCTTATCTATGGACCCATAAACACTAGTAAGCAAGGCTTATTATCTAGTTTCACAAATATAGAATGGTATTGATGTAATCAATGTGGTGAATCTTTTGCTGCAACTGATAATCTTGCAATCATAGTGGCAGGAAAAGGGTTTCAAGGTGACAAGAAATATTTTAGGAAAGTGTAAAAGAAGGATTTTGATGACATCAATGGCTTTACACAAGCCAAATCAACACAGAAATGTAATATGAGCTCAAACAAATAAGATATGAAGATGGAGGTGCAGATTTAGTAAACTTTCTCTAGGGTTTTTCCCTGCCAGCCATGCTGCATTTCATTCCTCTCTCTTACTTTGAGAAAACAGAAATTGGAGGCTTTAAATACCTCTTACAAGGATGAACCATATTTGTCCTTATTCAGGTGATAAAACGCAGTGCAGAGGAAATAAATCCAACTAAGGATTTAGCTAGCTAAAACACAATTAACTAACTCTAACGGCTAGTTAACAGTGTAATGTAAGTCTCAATACCCCCTCCTCAAGTTGGACTTAGGGAGAGATCCACAAGTCCTAACTTGCAAGAGAAGGTCTTGCATTTCTCCTCGCTTAGTGGCTTAGTCATTAGATCAACAACTTGAATCCCTGTTCGAATGTGTGGGGTGCATATGAACCCTTCTAACACCTTCTCACGAATGAAATGGCAATCAACTTTGATGTGTTTCGTCCTCTCATGAAACACAGGATTGAAAGCAATGTAAATTGCAGCCCTGCTATCACAATGAAGGGGAATAGGCAATGTAGGACTGATGTGTAGATCCTTCAAAAGGCCTGCTATCCACACTAACTCACTGGCAGTTCTAGACATACTTCGATACTCAGATTCTGCTGATGATTTTGACACTGTCAATTGCTTCTTCGTCTTCCAAGAAACTAAGGATTTTCCAAAAAACACACAAAATCCAGTGAGTGATCTTGCACTGTATGCACATGACCCCCAGTCTGCATCACTGTAACTTGTGACATTATAATCATCATCTCTTGACAATAACAATCCAATACCAACTGTTCCAGCCAGGTATCTAACAACATGTGTAGCTGCATTCATATGAGAATCTCGTGGATCACTCATAAACTGACTCAAATGCTGAATAGCATATGAGAGATCTGGTCTTGTTAAATTTAAGAACAGGAGTCTCCCAATTAACCTTCTATACCTTTCTGGCTCCTTCAAAGGCATCCCTGAATCCAAGGATAGTTTCAATCCCTGTGGTAATGGTAAACCACTTGGCTTGCAGCCACTCATCCCACAATCATCAATGATGTCAACTATATACTTTCTCTGGTGCAAGGAAATTCCTGCACTTGATCTAGTAACTTCAAGGCCTAAGAAGTACCTTGCAGGACCCAAGTCCTTTATGGTATATGCCTGATGCAAAGCTTGTTTAACCTTGTATATCTCTCCCTCATCATCTCCTATAAGAAGGAGATCATCAACATATACTAGAGCCAGCACCTGCCCTTTCTCCACTGTTTTGATAAACAAGCTGTAATCATTCTTGGACTGGATGAATCTAAGAGATAGCATGAAATGAGTAAGCTCAGTATTCCATTGCCTCGAAGCTTGTTTTAAGCCATATAATGACTTGTTGAGCTTGCACACAACTCCTGGCTGTATGAGATATCCCTCTGGTGGCTGCATATAGACTTCCTCTTCTAACTCACCATGTAAAAAGGCATTGTTAATGTCTAATTGGAACACAGTCCAATCCTTCTTAGATTCTAAAGAAAAAAATCAGCCTCACAGTTGGTAATTTTGCAACTGGAGAAAAAGTATGTTTGTAATCATTTCCTTCAATCTGAGTGTATCCCTTTGCCACGAGCCTTGCCTTATATCTCTCTACAGACCCATCTGGATTGTACTTAATCTTATACACCCATCTGCACCCTATTGCTTTACAACCAACAGGTAAGGGAGTGAGGGTCCATGTCTGATTATGTTCAAGTGCAGACAACTCTTTGCTCATTGCTTCTTGCCAAAGTGTATTTCTTACAACCTCTCTATAGGATCCAGGTTCTGGTATGCTCACCATGTTGGAAAAAGATTCAACAAATCTCCCATCATACTGATCCAGAGGGCCTAAAACTTTGACCAAAAAGGCATTTGACTTCCTTTGAGTCATGACATTACACACATAATCATTAAATCTTCCAGGTCTGTGAATCTATCTCTCAGACCTTCTCAATGGTGGGAACTCCACCTCATCAAGACCTGGATGAACACCATCACCTCCTTGAAGGAGTGCCCTCCAAGGTCACTGGTTAGCAGATAGTTCTGAAGAGGAAGACTCATCTTGCTCCACACCTCCCTGTGGAGTAGCAGCTAGTCTTGGAGCAAGGTTGGGATGCATTGTCTGGTACTCAAAATCTGCTGCAGGATACACAAGAGGCAACACACTTTCCTGAACTGGCTTATCACTTTCTAAAATATTATCCTTATAAGGAAATATCTCCTCATTAAAAACTACATCTCTACTAACAAACATTTGCTTTGTCTTTAAATCAAGCAACTTATACCCCTTATGTCCATGAGGGTAACTTAGGAAGACACATCTTCTTCCTCTTGCTTCAAATTTATCCCTTTCTGAATGCTTCACATGAGCATAACATAGGCATCCCACAACTCTCAAGTCATCATAAGACACCTTCCCTTTCAGTAACACTTCAATAGGTGTTTTCCACTGTAATACTGCAGATGGAAGTTTATTTATCACATGAGTAGCAACAAGAATACATTCACTCCATAGATACAAAGGTAAGTTTGCATGAATTCTCATGGCTCTTGCTGTCTCCACCAAGTGCCTATGCTTCCTTTCAACCCTTCCATTCTGCTGAGGTGTGTAAGGAACACTTTTCTGATGCAACACACCATTAGATGCAAAGAGCTCAGAGCACTCCCTATTCACAATCTCAGTCCCATTGTCACTCCTGACACATTTAACCCTTTTTTCAAACCGTGTCTCAACATACTTCATAAAATTTCTGATCACATTGCACACTTCCCACTTACCTTTCATCAAGAAGGTCCAAGTGGCTCTACTGTGGTCATCCACAATAGCTAAAAAATAATTTGCACCTTGGATGCTTTGTGCCCTATAAGGACCTCATACATCCACATGAATCAAATCAAACACATCATTTGCTCTAGAATTACTCAATTGAAAAGGCATCATATGATGCTTAGCAAGGTTGCAAGTGTCACAAAACATGTCATTCATACTGAAATGACTTAAATGTTCCATATGTCTCAACTTAGAAAGAGAGGTATGCCCAAGTCAGCATGATGCAAATTTAAATCTACTTTAGCAGAAACAAAAACTGAAGGTGTAGATAAACTGCCACTGGTTGCTTCATTCCCTTTCAACTGCAGCACCTTGTAGAGCCCATTCCTTCTATACCCTCTCAGTAAAATGCCCTCGCAGCCAGGGCCCTGTAAAACACACCCATTCTTATCAAAAACTGCCTTGAAATCTGAATTATCAACCAACTTACCAACAGACAACATATTGTGTTTGAAACCATGAACATATAGGACATTTTGCAATGTAATGTGCTGAGATAAGAAGACCCTTCCTGACTCAGTCACTAATATGATATGCCCATCTGGCATTCCAACATAGAAAGGTTGAGATAATCTCCTCCTATCTGAGATTAATCTCTCATCATTAACCATATGATATGTGGCACCTGTATCAATAATCCATTCCACTCCTATCCTTTCTCTATTCAAGGAATCTAGAGTAGCAAAACAGTATTTACCTGCAAAATTTGCAGCAGTGGATGACTCCACTTGATTCTTCCCTTTCATCATCTTCATGACCTCTTGACAAACAACATTGACTAGAGCCTTGTCCATTCCACACTCACCTGCATTTCTCTGAGCCTTGTTTTCATCTAGAGGAGTATCTTGATCCTGCAATCCAATTGAATTTGCAGAAGGTTTCACATTATCCTTGGGGCCTTGCCACCATTCTGGATACCCATGCAGCTTGAAACACTGCTCCATGAAGTGTCCCTTTTGATTGCAAAAGTTACCTTTCCTATTAGACTTGTCAAATCTATCATTGTAGCTTCCAAACCTCTCATTCCTTGGCTGACCCTCTTTTATGAAATCTCTCTTTTTCTGAGATCCAACAGCCTAATAACTGCCTGATTGCCCATAACTTCTTGTGAATGTCTTGTTCCCTTGCCTTCCTGCATCAAGAGCACTAGATTCTAGTGTAGATGCATTAGAAATATAACCATCTTTCTGACTCCTTTCTGCCTGGCTAACAAGGTAGTATGCTCTGTTCATATTAGGAATAGGAGCAGTAGATAATATCTGACTCCTCACACTTTCATAGGAATCATTCAATCCCATCAGGAATTGCATAAGCTTATTCTTCGTATCCCTATCACTCATCTTCTTCTGTAAATCACACCTGCAGTTAGCAATCCCACCACAAGTACAAGCTGGAATTCCTTCCAAGACCTGCAACTGATCCCATATAACCTTCCATTTGTTAAAATATTCTAAAACAGACATTCCTCCCTGCATTATCAGACTCAATTTCTTCTTAAGTTTGAAAATAAGTGGACCATTTGTTTGACCATATCTCTCTGTTGTCTCATCCCAGAGTTGTTTGGCCGAGTCTACATAAACAAAACTCTCCTTAATAGAACTCACCATGGAGTTTAATAACCAGCACCTCACCATGAAATGAGCCCTCATCCACTTCTGAGATTCCATTGAACCTTCTGGGAGAGGCTTAACACATGTCCCGTCTATAAAACCCAACTTGTTCTTGGCACCTAAGGCCATTGTCACTCCCCTCATCCAAGGAAGAAAATTAACACCATCAAACACAGTAGTAACAAGTTGAGCTCCCGGATGATCCGAGTTAGCCAGGAAAAGGGGATCACCAAAGTTACCTTGAGCATCGTGGTTTACAGGAATCTGATCTTGACCATCATGGTTTACAGGGTTCGGATCTGCCATCTTCCTTCATTGCTTCGTAACGAGAATCAGGAAAAGTAAGCCCTACCGCTCTAATACCATGCAAAAGAAGGATTTTGATGACAGCAATGGCTTTACACAAGCCAAATCAACACAGAAATGTAATATGAGCTCAAACAAATAAGATATGAAGATGGAGGTGCAGATTTAGTAAACTTTCTCTAGGGTTTTCCCCTGGCAGCCATGCTGCATTTCATTCCTCTCTCTTACTTTGAGAAAACAGAAATTGGAGGCTTTAAATACCTTTTACAAGGATGGACCACATTTGTCCTTATTCAGGTGATAAAACGCAGTGCAGAGGAAATAAAAACAACTAAGGATTTAGCTAGCTAAAACACAATTAACTAACTCTAACAGCTAGTTAACAGTGTAATGTAAGTCTCAATAGAAAGACAATAAAAAGAGAATTTGATATCACTGTAAAAGCAAGGGTCATATGGTGGATACATGTTTTAAAATCCATGGAGTTCTTGACTGGTACAAAGGTAATCGTGAAGGGAGCTTCATCTTTTGTCATCAATGTGTTAGGATGCATTAGGAGATGCCATGTTTGGTAAAGAACAAATTCAAGGTGGCAAGCTTGATCAATCCTTGGTTAATGCAGTTTGCCAAGATTACAAACATGACAGATAATTCTCCTTCTTTAAATAAAGCTTTAATTGCGTTTGTGGCCATAGATAAGGAATGGATGCACGGGAGCTACAGACCATATGACTGCATTTAGTCATTTATTGATTGATAACTTTTGTTGAATAAGCCCATTTTGGTAGGCATGCCTGATGAAAATATTGCTACTTTACATTTGAATAAGGATATCAGTTTGTGTAATGTACTCCTTATGCCTAGTTTTAAGCATAATTAATTTGTTGTCTATTTCCAGATTTTTGGAAGATTATTCGATCACTTTCAACTATCTTTATAGTTCAACACTGATCTTTTTAGGACCTTAGCGCTAACTAGGTCATTGGACCAAGCTTTAAGATCAATGGGTTGTACAGACTACAAGTGGATAATGTGGTTGCAACTTGCAGCTTCCCAAATTCCTATTAGTTCAATAAGAACTTTATTTTTATTTTTAATAAAGATGTGTCTGCGTCTAATTAATGTTTTCAAGAATGGTAGTCAGTTACTGCAGTTGCATCATAGGTTGGGACATGCCACTATGAGCAAGTTATCACATCTTGATTCTTTACCATCCACTCATTTGCTTAGTTGTGAGACTTGTGTTATAGCAAAGATGCATGGACTTCATTTTCTAGTTAGTCATTCATGTTCTAAGTATTGTTAAATATTGTGCATCTTGATGTAAGAGGTCCTAAGTTTGACTGGATCTCATTTTTTCTCACTATAAGTGTTGATAATAGTATATTTACGTGGACGTGCATTTCTAATGCAATCTAAGTCTCAAGTGTTTGGTTTGTTATCTTCTTTTATTGCATATGTTCAAACTCAATTTGGTGTTTTGACAAGTGTTTTAGAAGTGTGATAATGGGTCAGAATTTGTGCAAAAGGCATTATTCACCAAAGAAGTGCTCCATATACACCTCAACAGAATAGTAGAGTTGAAAGAAAACATTGTTTTATTTGGGAGACCTCCTTCTTTGGATGAGTTAAGGACATATGTTTGTGTTTTGGGCGCAAAATCTAAGAAGTGTATTTTGTAAGTATATCCATTTGGTCAAAAAACTTACAAGTTATTTTGTCTTGACATTAAGAAATGCATTGTTTATAGGAATGTGGTCGGTTTTCTTTGTATCACTTTCCACACAAATTTGAGTCACGTCTTAGTGTTATTCCTTGTTTGAAATATCAGCAACCTTCCATTTGTCAATCTTGTTAATTATACAGATCTTGATCAATATGCATAATATTCAAGGTTCAGTAAGCATTGATCAAGCATTTGATAATGTTGATCATAGTAATGTTAGAGTTTCTGCTAACAATGATAAAAATGATTCTACTCGTCCTTCTTCGAGTACTAGTCAAGGTGGTTTTACTAGTGTCAATGACATTAGCCTCCATTAAGTTATACGCGAAGGTCTGTAAGAACTCTTCACCCTCCTACTAAACTTAAAACACTTTTTATGTCCTATAATTCAGGTTTTTTATTCGAACTCTTTATCTTTTTTTTTATCTCAATCCTTGAGTGATATTAGTAGTTTTTTCACATGATTTTGTTCAATCTTTTGTTAAATTTGTGATCATCCCTGAACTACAAACATTTTACCATGCTAAGAAAGATCCAAACTGGCTTGAAGCCCTGATTTGGTTAAGAGGTTGTTTCAAGACTTACAAGTTGCTTTTCCCTTACCTATCCCTCTGTACTGTGACAGCAGAGCGGCTAGATACTTGACTGTCAATGAAGTCTTTCATGAGAGAACGTACAAAACACCTCTGGATTGATTTCCACTTCGTGAAAGAGAAGAAACATAAGGGGTTCTTGCAGACACATTGCTTCCAATCTTCAACTAGTAGATTTGATGGCCAAAGTCTTAGGAGAAACTCAGTATCACTTCTTATCTCTCAAGTTGGGGAAGATCAGGAGAAACTCAGCATCACTTCTTATCTCTCAAGTTGGGGATGATCTTCGAATCTTCGTTCCACCTCCAACTTGAGGGGGGGGGGGGTGTTAGAATTAAAAGGCAACCGTTGTAAATAAGAAAAAGTTATAAAAGGCAAAACTCTATATAAACAAAGCTTTGTCATCTTTTGTATTCACTTGATTTACAGCTAATTCAACAGATTTCCGTCTACTTCCTCCTTTCACTCTTGATCTTGGTGTGATCATAAACATTTTCAGAAATTAGATACAAAGTAATAAAGATAGAAAGACAACAATTTAAAATAAAAATGATATCCCATTCATTAAAACAATGTTTTTAATTATAAATATAGATTATTAAAAGTAAAAATTATAAATAGGTATATGTTAGGTACTATTTGTTAAAATGATAAACACAATATGGAATATTCCCAATTTCTTCATGATTAAGGCATACACATATGAGGTGATTGCAGGCACCTTCCCACCTTGAATCTAACCCACCCATATTAATCACATAATCAGTTCCCCATAAAAATAAAATAAAATAAAATAGAAATTTGATTGGACCTACACCAGATGGTGATCTCATAAGAGGGCGAGGTTAAGGCTAAAACCAAAGATGAATAATGCCGAAAGAGGAGGTCTTTGTCGAGCAATCAACCCCATTTTTTAAAGTGTTGTGTTGTGTTGTGTATGACAAACCATATGAAGTTTCAGAGGCCTCCCCCCTTGACTTTTTCACCCTTTGAAGCCTTCTTTTAATTTATTCATCTCCCCTCTTTGTTTACTTTGATTATCTCCCCTTCAATTTAGGTCACAATGTAACATCATGTCACCACATGAAATTGGACTACCATACCTAAAATACTTTATCCTTTTTTTTAAAAATAAATTAAAATATATATTAAGCCAACACATTACAAGCTCTCTTGGTGGCGTTTGGTTGGCGGATTTGGAGAATAAGGACTTGTATTGTAGCTTCTATTACCAAATTATTTTACTTTTTAAATTTTTTTATTTTTGTTTTGGCACATGAGAATGTAAATAAAAATTACTAGAGATGCAAAGGGGGAAAAAATGAAATAATCTTTATTAAAATTTAAGTTGTTTAACTTTTTAAGTTTTTAACATACTTTTTAAAAATTAAAAATATTCAATAAAATAATATTTTTTTAATTATTTTTTAATAATTTCATACTTATTACTTATTAGTAATAAGTATGAAATCATTCTTAAAAATTTTACAAAATGTTGATATTTTATATGATTTTCATGCATAAATAATAAGTGACTTAAATTTGAGACGAATGTAGTAGTATAATTTATATAAAAATGAAATTAATTGGAGAAAATGATAATTTTATGAGTTTGGAGAATGATAGACGAGGATTTCAATATCCCATGGTCAAAATGAGGATTGAAATGGAGAAAAAATAAACATTTTTTTTTATAGAAAATGAGTAAAGAAGTTACATAGCAATTAAAATTATAAATGAATTATAATTTTTTTTAAGATAATAAATGAATTATAATTTAAAATTAGAGTACACTGGTTTTTTCCTCTTTTGTATTAAGAGATATCTAGCTTTTACATGCATGTCTTTAGTTTGACTAAATCTAATTTATAAACGAACCCTTTTTTTTCAATCTTCTCTATTCTACCCTTAGGACATAGGATAAAAATCTAAGTCGGAAAAGATTTTCTACAAAAAAATAATAAATCTTAGAAATCTTTTTTTTATATATACAAGGTGATAATTTGGATAGGGTCAACCTCACCAACACCCAAGAGCATCTTTTTGGACGAAATCGTCGATCTCGGAAACCCTAGGAATCTAATCTCCGTCCGGCCCGAGGAAACCTTTGCACGCCTCCGTTACCTTTTGGGAGGCTTACGCCCCATAGAAACGTACGGTCTACGAGAAGTTAAACTAATTAAAATTTAAAAATATTTTCAAATTAGTGCTCTTATCCTATAAGGGTATATATGATAGAAAAACTTTTTTTTTTTAAAATAATACTCCGTATCTGGTTTCATACCAAGATAAAAAAAAAAAAAGGGAAATAAATTTCACCTTGTTTCTTTGATTTCTTTCTAATGTATTATGGAATTCTATTTGCTTTTCCTGTAGATCTTCTCTTGGTTTAGTTGCAATGTTCCTTTCTAGAAAGATTGTCCACTGTCAATCTGAATTATGAAATAATGTTCCTCACTACCCTTTGGCGGTTGGCCCCTTAATCTTTTTCCTCACTACCATTTTGCCCTTAGTCTTTTTCCTTGACATATAATAGGAAGATAGGGATACCAAATAACAGTAAATTATTAAAACAAGCAAATAACAAATTTGTAACAAATAGGAAGATTTAATAATAAATGATCAATTGATGGCAAGAGAGTCATTTACCCGGTATATAATACCATTGTCAATTGTCAATTGGAATAGAGTGAGGGCCTGAGGGGAGGAGGAGAGGTCATACAAAGTTACAAATACACAGAAGCCACCCCTCTCCATTGTTCCTTTTTTTTTTTTATATATATAAATTAAATTAAATTTTCAACCTTTGCCTTTCCCCATCCCCTATTTTGTATGAAATATTCCTTCATTGCTCTCTTCCCCTTTCCATTGGGATTGTACAGTTTCTCGGCTCCGGAAAGAACCCAATTGTTATCTCCTCATTTGAGTGGATTATCAGTCTATTTTGCTGAGACTTGTGAGGCAAAAAACTGGGTTTTCATGGGTCTAATGATTCTGGGTTTTTTTGTTTCTGGGTTTTGATTCCCCTTTGTATAACTGTTCTATCTGGGAATTTTGACTGGAATCGTAAAGAACACCTGTTTCTTTTTTTGTTATAATAAGTGGGCGGAAGAGGAAATCTTCTTGGGTTAAAAATTTCTCTGTTTTGTCAAAAAAAGATGGGCAAGGAAGGACCTTGCTATCACTGTGGTGTTACAAGTGAGTTCTTGTTCTATTTGTTTTGAATCATTTGGAACTTTTATTACCTGAAATCCTGAATTGCATTTCTTGTTTTCTGATAATTTTCTATGGCTGAATTTCAATTTCTTGGATTGCGTGTTGTCATGCCTTTGAAGATGCTTCGTGTTTCTGGGTTCAGGCAAACCTAATTAAGTGAAGAACATGTGGTTTGTGCCAAGAGAGTGATTCTTAAATGGTTAAATAAGACCTCCTATTTGTGCTTTGATCTAGAAATGTTGGAATCCCTTGTGATTGTGAGGTTTGAATTTTTCCTACTCAAGTGATGGGATTTTCTCTTGTTGTGAAATTCCCTTTTGCTCAACCTTCAAACTGGAAATTCATTTGCTCACCTATCAAGAATTCAGTAATATAGGATCCCCAATTTGAAACATTTGCATTTGCTCTTGGCTTCTGGGTGATTCCTCATGATGAAATTGAACTTACTTATCCATGCTTAGTTGTTTCACATTAGGAACTGCAGATTCCATCCTAAAAATATACATCATCCAACATCTGGGGGTCTTGTTTTTAAAACTTCCAAATGATATTCAGGCTATGGTTATTCTCCATAGCAAGAATGAATCATATTCTTCCACCTATACTGAAATTTGATCCAGCCCGAACTTGTTTACTTCACATTCATCCATCTATCCTTCATAGCCATGTTTCTCCTGTATCAGTTTCTGGTCTAAGTTGTGGCATGCTTGTCTTTAAATGGCCATTATTTCCTAGTTGTCAATGGCTATGACTGGTTTTCCATATTCCTGTTGAGTTAGTGATAATTCTTTCGGCTACAACTCCAGAGGATCTTCAGTATAGGTTTCCTTGTCACGGCTTCTAATTCATAGTCATTGATTCTGTGGGTGTTTTTGTGTATGATTGTTGTAGCCGCTTTCAGTTGCCAGATTGAAAAACCATGTTATTGGACGACTGAAGTGTTTCCATCTCTATTTCCTTCAGCTTGAATGGAATGATGCATAACATTAGAATGTTAGGCAGTTATTTACATAGATTAGCACTTTTAGATATCCTGATAGCTGGTTATTCTTAGCAGCGCATGCTTCTCAGAAGCATTGAATCCTTCCAGGTTCTTGGCTCGTATATGGATATTAACAATATGGGTCCATCTTACATGACTTGATGCTAATAACTTCTTGATGAAATTCGTGCTCGTTGTTTTCTGTTTTCTCATCCTAGATATTGTTCATGTAATGGCCTGCTTTATCATGATAGCCTGATGGTTGTTCAATGTTGTCAAAGGTACCCCGCTTTGGCGTAATGGACCTCCAGATAAGCCTGTACTTTGCAATGCATGTGGATCAAGATGGAGAACCAAAGGAAGCCTGACTAATTATACACCTTTACATGCCAGAGCCACGGCAGATGAATACGAGGACCACAAGGTTTCCAAAGTGAAGATCTTATCACTTAAAGAAAGAGATGGGAAGCTGAAGAAGAGAAAGCTAGGTTATGAGAATCCTGTGGTCACAAGTCATGCTTCCGACTACAACCAGGATTTCCTGAAAATGTCGTATGAAGACACCAGCAACAGGTCAAGTTCTGGCTCTGCTGTCTCGAACTCAGAGAGTTGCGCTCACTTCAACAATGCTGATGCTAGTGATTTGACAGGTTAGCCTATCCACTGAATGTTAATATGTTTGTACTAAGTTAAAGGCTAGCATTGGAAGCTCAAATACTATTGTTGCCAGAGGAATAAATATTGGTATTAGAGAGTGAAGAGGAATGCCATACTGAGGGTTGATCTGGGAATTACTACTTGGTGGGTCATTTCACTTTCTAGAATTTTCCTAGATAAGGGAAAGTAGTCATAGGGTTTGTTTGACGTGATCAGATATAAGGAGGTGCATGATATTGTAGACTGAGGTGTGCTGATTTCTTACAAGGAGCCAAAAAGGAATAACGAGTGCTGATAATGTAGAATGACATTGCTGCCAAACAGGCTCTATAGTATTCCTCTTTAGTTCATTAAGTTCGTATGTTTCCCTTCATTATTATCCACAATATGTTTGTTTTGGCCTGCCTTTGAAGATATTTGATAAAAACATATAGCTTATATCTCATATAGTCCAGAGTAAAGGAAACCTTTGTTAAAACTTGAGTGATTGCAACTGTAGCAACTTCCTAACTGAAATGACTCACAGATCCTGCTCAATCAGTTGCTTGGGAGTCACAAGTTCCATCAAAGAAGAGAACCTGTGTTGCTCGCACAAAGTCATCTCCAGTTGAGAAGTTCATCAAGGATCTGCATGCTATTTTACATGAACAAGAATCCTCTTGTGTGTCTGGGTTCTCTGAGGAGGATTTGCTTTTTGAGAGTGATGTGCCGATGGTATCAGTGGAGATAGGGCACGGAAGTGTGCTCATTAAGCATCCAAGCTCACTGGTTCGAGAAGAAGAATCTGAAGCAACTTCTTTTTCAGCTGAAAATAAATCTTCTGCAGTAAACGACACCTACTCTTGTTCTGACCCTGTCTGTCGACGTAATCACTTCAAGGTTGATAATATTTGTTATCATGGAAGTGAGAATGTTTTGAATCTTACAGGCAAAACAATGCACCAAGAACCTGCCAAAAGGTATTTCTCTTAGGAGTGTTATGTAAATGTGGTGTTACTTTCTTGGACATCGTATAATTTTATGCTTGACACTGTTATTTTGTCTAACATTTTCAGACTGATTCCTTGCAACCATCAATTCACATAATCATTCATTTTAGCTGTAAATTCGGAAAGAAATTGTCAAATTACTGAACACCAGTTTGCAATTGCAGGGATAAGTTCAACCATGACAGGACGCAGCTCTTTTGGGCTCACGATTCGCCTCTGTGCTATGTAGACTTAAATGTAAGCTGCATTTATCCCTACAACTGAGTAAATGGAAACAAAAATGGCATATGAGATTCGTCGTAAAAAAATCTTTAGCATTAAATGCTCATGTTCTTCTTACTAGGAATGAGTATTCAGTTTCAACCTATAATTGTTGTTTTCGCAGGATGTGGTCAACTTTCAGGTACTACTGGGGCATTTGACGATTGACGAGCAGCAGCAGCTGCTCAAATACCTTCCTTCTTCTGATACATCCCAGTTTCCTCAAAGGTTAGCCTTCACATTTGTTTCTCATTGACACCTGAAGGTGATTGGGATCATTTACTTTTATTTTATTGTCATCCAGCCTTCAGGAGATGTTTGATAGCAATTTCTTCAAGGAGGACATATCGTATTTTCAGCAATTGCTTTCAGAAGGGCTTGTCAGCAACACTCACACTGGAGTTCAATCTGAAGACTTCAAGGCTCTGAAGAAACTTGCATTGTCCAATTTGACAAAGTCAGAATGGTTGGAATTATACAGGAAGCTTCAGGTATGTGTTCAGTGCTAAAATTACATGGAATCAGATAAAAGGTGGAGTCTTACTCTTTTTTTCAACTAACTGTCTCAGGTTAATAGATCCAATCATCATGCTAGAGAAACTCCAACTGCATCTGGAAGTAAATTGAGCTTATCGAAAAATCTGGGAAGTTCCCAGAGGCCACTCCATGAACAAAATAAAATCATGCCAGGTTAATCTTCTAACTTCATTTCATTACTTAGTTATTTTTGGTGACGAGAAGCTAAAGTCAGTGATAAACTTATTGGGTAGCTGAAGCTTTTTGGGTAATTGAATAAAGTAACTGTTAAAAGGAGCTTTGTATATTTTGATGAACTATGTGGATACCAAATTGAGCCCTTGTATTTTTCTATATACATGAATCCTTTCATGATATTTTTTTTGTACATTGAACATGTGGATTCTTTGTCTGGTATAATGTGGATACTAAAGAAACTGTTTCACACAGGCAAAGAAACCACAACCAGAGTCTCCAAAAGAGCACTCTCCAACTCCGGTCTAGAAACCAACGAACCTCTAGAAAGCGATGGTTCATTCTTTACTCCCAGAAGCCAGTTTGGTCTGCTGTCGACTGATGGTCATCGTATCACACTAGAGTCCTGCTACTTTCCTGATGAGAGCTCTGATCAGGATCTGCTGTTGGACTTGCCATCTAATGGCTCATTCCCGGAGGCTGAGCTTCTTCTCCCAACATCAAGTTTTGCATCCCATCAGACTAGTGCTAGCTGTAGCTACTCACACCCGGGTATGATTAACCGTTAATGGTGCCTAGCCACTGATGTTTTAAGGCTTCCCACAGGTTCCTCTTCCATGATTTCTTTTAGTTCCTTGCTTTTTTTAGCCTCCTTTTGGGTTTCAAATAGGGAGTAACTGAAGAGCTATGTGGGTTGTTTTTTTCCTTTTTAAAAAAAAAAATCTTTCCTTCTTTTACTCTCTTCCTGTTTGTATAGGTTCATATAAAATCCTTAGTATGTAAGTTGATAGACAGTTTGTTTCTTCTTCGACAAGGAATTGAGTCTTCGTAGTTAACAATACGTAACGGTTTTTTTGTTGCATTATCTTCATGATGCCAAGGTACATTTTGTAAGTGAATCTGGATTTCCTGAGAAGGACAAGGGAGACTGCAGTAATGGGAAGCTTATATAGAAAATATATGGATTGTATGAAAGTTGTATTTGACAGAGATCAATTCTAACTTCTTGGTTGCTGGATTGCTTCAACACTTGCCAGTTTCTAAGCATAAAATTTCGGCACTGTTTTTATATATAACTGGATTGCTTCTCGCATATCTTGCCATTAAACAAGGCTCTAGAGGAATTATAACGCGCAACCCTATCGTTCTCTTCGAAGAGGTCGCACAAATGAGCAATGAGCATCAGCTTGCACACATTTGCTCATGTTGCTTATGCAATTCAGGAACCATTGCAGACAATATGATACATTAGATGTCCATACATTCTTCTTTGAAGGCCTTTGGGGTTGAATTTTATTTTATTTTATTTTATTTTGACAATAGAAAAGATTTAGGTGTGGTCAAACCATGTTGGACTACCACTCAGAGCATCTGAAAGGACGAGAACCGTAAGCTCTGGATAAAAGATCAACGAACAACCGTCTGAAGAGAAACGCAATCGAGTCACCTGATCGGCCACCATGTTATCTCCCTGAATATGTGAATGCAGGAGGCTGAAGCAAAAGTCTGAAGAAGCAAAAGCGCATTTGCAATCACCATCTCAATCTCCCAAGGGGCCTTCCAACGACCATTGATTGAGTTGATGGCGAAAAGATTGTCCCCTTCCACTTCAACCCTCATCCTATTGTCCCAGATGAAGATATTGAGCATTTGTCATCAGAACTGAGGCAGATCCACACAACATGGTATCACATGCGAGCATAGTTCCCAATAGATCCCGGATCACGAAACCTACAGAAGCCTCTCCAAACGGAAGCTTTGATCCATCAAAATTAATTTTAAAACTCCCTTCCGTTGGGTTTTTCCAGCTTATATTGTTTTCCTCCTTTGATTCAACGACCTCATGTTATCTTTTTTGACTTGATCTTCCGGGTACAATTTTTTCAATTCCTTCCAACTTTGTAGTTGTTGTCTTACGTACCATTCCCATCTTTGGTTAGTCCACAAATTTTGATTATAAAAAAAATATGCTTGTTCTCATTGTCCATTGATTGATATATTGTTGATTGTCGTTTTTTGTAGAGTTTTGCAAAAAAATTCGTTATGGCCTCTTTGATGTTTGGTATCTATATATATGTTCGATGTGGTAATCACTTGGTGTATATTTTGGTCAATTCTTTTGATTAATTCTAACGTTATTTCACACTTAGTGAATAGATGTATTGCATCTTCATCTATTCGGTTACATAGTGAGCATGTTAACAAGACATCTACACCCGTTTGTACTAATCTCTTCTTAGTTGGAGTCCCGTTCATAACAACTTTCTAAAGGAAAATTTTCACTTTTGGAAAGCACTCCATTTTCGACATCTATGTCATATCATTGCCTCGTTGGTGGGTTCGCTTGGTAATTAAATCCATGACACTAGAGGTTGTGAACCATTTGTCCTCACTAGATTTTCAATATTGTCTATCTTCAATACTTTCAAGTAGGATTTTCCTTAGTTCCTCTATATTCCAAGTTTTATTTGTTTTATAATATACTTGTCAATGTGTTCTTGTTCATCAATCATGTTGTTTGGTAGTTGCCTTCCTAGTAAGTGTTCACTTTCTAACCAAGTATTCTTCCATAATTTAATCGTTCTTCCATTGCCCACTTGCCACACAAATTTGATGTAGAACTCATCTTTAATTTCCATGAGTTTCGTCCACTGCCAAGATGTGTTTTTTCCTTTTTTATAATCCCATCACCCATGTATTCTCCTCTTTTATATATTTCGCCTTTATAATTTTCACCCAAGCATTTTATGATTTCACTATTATTTTCCATATCAATTTCATTTGAAGTGCCATGTTCTCATCTTTTGCTTTATTTAGACATAGTCCTCCGTTTTTTTTTTCCTACAAATTTTACCCCATCCAATTAGAAGCTTATAGTTTACAGTCTATGTTCCAGAAGAATGTTCTATAAATTTGGTCCAACTCCCGGTGAAGGTAGGGATGTAGCATGGAGTTCTGCATTATGCAATTTGGTTCCATCGCTAAATTTGCTTTAATTAAGATTGTTCTTCCTTGTTGGGAAAACAAAATCACCTTCAATTTTGTCAATTGGGCTATTGTCCTTCCTATGGTATCTTCAAAAGTAATCGCGTTTACCCGTCTATTAATAATAGGACATCTTAAATATTTGTCAAAAAAGCAACAAGATTTACAATGTTCAACAAGTTTTGAATATTTAGTTTCTGGTAGAACTTGGAAAGACAATTTGTAAAAGGTTTAATTAAAAGTCTTTTTTAATATTTTTTTAATATTTAATATTAAAAAAACCATGTAAAGTATAGGTGCTAAACTAGTCAATTTGTAAAATGAGTTAAGTTTTTTTTTTAACGACGCTGAACCTACTTTTGGTGGCAAACCTCAGACACGTGACCCAGCCGGCAAGAGCCACGCACCAAGTAAACCGACTTACGCCGACCGGCTCGACCCACTGGAAAGGAGCCAGACAAAACCTTAGATTTTCATCTAAGAAAAGGGGCAGAGGTAGGGATCGAACCGAGATCTCCTGACATCTCCCTTGCTCCTCACCAGTGAGCCACCCTGACTTGGGCTTCAAAACTTTGGTAGCCCAGTGAGCCCAATGAGCCCAATCCAATAACATTAAATGCCCATCTTTCTAAGTGGGTCCCAAAAAGGAAACAAAAGGCCCATTTGACATGCCTCAGCGAACACTTACCTGTCTCTCTCTCTCTCTCCTCTCTTTAGTTTTTCGACATTTCCAAAGCGCTCCTCCTACACTCCCTACTGAGCACTGTTTATTGCTCAACCTCTACAACTAAACCAGATACAGATCACCATTAATAACCACCATTTCTCCTTCGATTCTCCTCTTCCCCTTTCCCTCTGCATTCTCGATTTCACTTTCCAACAGGTATTGCATTTTCTTCCGCTCTAGGTTTATCATTTTTTTCTTCTTCTTCTTTGAATTGGTAAATAAATAGCGGCCTCTGATTTTACTGCGATTTCTCAATCTAACTTCGATATCCCTACTGTCTGTATGCCTTGTTGCGAATGCATTTCGATTTGTAAGTGTATCACTAGTAATTTCTGCTTGTTTTTTGAGAAAAAAGAGGAGAGTCATTTTCGCTTGGAATTAGATTGGTGCCATTTATTAGAGTTGATAACTGTTCATAATCTATGCTTCAATGATATTGTTATATGTCGATGAATTGTGCAAGGAAAATTGGAAAAAAAAAAGAAGTTTTGTTGCGTTGAATGGTTGAAATTGAAATTGAAATGTGCAAGATCGAGTTTTGTTTTAATTTGCCCTTTCCACCACATGACTTCTTGGAGACAACCTCGAGTACAAATATGATATATTATAGCAATTTGAGGTATATGATACTCGTTATTACCCGGAGTTGTAGTTTTCTTTGAACAAGAAGGGATTTTGTTGGTTTGTTTTCTTTGAAAGATGGAAATTGGACTTATGTAGTTCAGAGTTCAGACCCTTTGACGTCAATTATTTTTCTGAAATTTTGTTTGGCTGTTTGCACAAGCGTTTGATCGTTTGCCATTCCGTGTGCGTATCACTAGCATCCTATGTTGCTTAGGTTTCTATGATTCACCTTAATGTGTGCGATGAGTAATTTTTGACGATCCATTATATCCTTGGCAGACTTGTAAGAATGGCAGCAACTGGATCTCACTGCTTTCAAATTGCATCCGCCAAGCCATGCATCTCTTCGTCTCGCAGGATGTTCAGTGCAAAGGCAATAAGATTTGGCACTGATTTGAAAGTAACATCAGGGACCAAGCTTGGTAGTGGAAGTCACTTGTCAGCAGCACGGCCCTTCCAACGCAGCTTTTCATCTTCAACCTTGAAAAGTGAAAAGGTTGTGATCAAGGCAATGGCAGAATCTACTGATAAAGCTGTGTCAGGGCTTCCTATTGATTTGAGAGGTTTGATCATTAAATTATGCTCTACACCAGTTTATATTTTGCTTACCAAACTTGGTCCAAGGAATATTAATTATTAGTAGCAAGTCTTTTCGGTTAGGATCGTCTCCCTTGCTTAAGATGATTCATTGGAACATTTTTCACAGGCAAGAGGGCATTCATTGCTGGTGTAGCAGATGATAATGGATATGGTTGGGCAATAGCCAAGTCTCTTGCAGCTGCTGGCGCTGAGATTCTTGTTGGAACATGGGTTCCTGTAAGCAACTGAAACCTCATTGAAAACAAGCTGTTGCTTTTATTTTCCCTTTTAAAGCCATCATGTATTTGACTTGAAAGCTATATGCAGGCCTTAAATATATTTGAAACAAGTCTACGGCGTGGGAAGTTTGATGAGTCAAGAGTGTAAGTCTTTCGAGCAGGCTTAACATGTTCCATTTTTTGTTCTTGCCAATACTTGTTGTCTCCTATAGGCTATAGACAATGAAAGCTTTGAACTTTCAGGTTGCCCGATGGGTCCCTCATGGAGATTACTAAGATATACCCCCTGGATGCAGTATATGATACCCCTGAAGATGTTCCTGAAGATGTAATGACATTCATAATATCTGTATTGAAGTCAACGATTTAATGCCCTTTGTAGTCTTACCTTTCACTTGATTTCTGCAGGTGAAAGCAAATAAGCGTTATGCAGGATCGTCAAAATGGACTGTGAAGGTAACTGTTTCACCTTATTGCAAGCATTTTGCTTAATCAATGTGAGATTGAAGCCGAAATTGATTTTCTGAATCTTTCATTTTATTAGTATCTCATAAATGTTCTACTTAAACTCAAGGCCAAGTTTTGCTCCTTTTTCTCTTTCTATGCTTTCCCTTTCTTCTCTCTTTTTTTTCCAGGGATATTTGTGTGAGAGGAATTGAACGTTTATCATTAGGATCATTCTAAAAACTTGTTTCTTTGGTTAATGGAGTATATAAAAGACAAGGACCTGAGTTGTAACTTGTATGTTATATATGAAATTTATGTGCTATTCTATCCCGTGTTTGTTAAAAGGGAGTCTTTAACCATTTAACATTCGCATATCTATCTGTCATTAATTGACCAACTATACGGGATATGAGTTTGCTTATCATGCTTTGGGGATGCAGGAAGTTGTTGAATCAGTAAAGGAGGATTTTGGTAGCATTGACATTCTCGTGCACTCACTTGCCAATGGACCTGAGGTTTCTATTGACTTGATTTACTTTTCTTCCACAGGAGGGAATTTTAATATTCCATGTGCTTTTGAACCTTTGTATCTTATGATAGGATTCAATCTTTTGTAGGTGACTAAACCTTTGTTAGAAACGTCAAGGTATGGGTATCTTGCAGCAATATCTGCTTCCAGCTACTCCTATGTGTCACTGCTAAAGCATTTCCTTCCAATAATGAATCCAGGCATGTGCTTCTCTCTTCTTTTGCTTAGACATAGGTGGTGCAAAAAAGACGTCAGTTCAAAGATTTAAATAGCTTTTTCTGCCATTACAGGAGGTGCTTCATTGTCACTTACCTATATTGCGTCTGAGAAGATCATTCCTGGGTTTGTTCCTTCTTTAACCTCTAGATTTTCTAGTTACGCTTTCTCTGTTTGTAGAGTGACAGTTATTCATGTTCTTGACGCAGGTATGGGGGAGGAATGAGTTCTGCAAAAGCTGCTTTGGAGAGTGACACTAAAGTATGTCTTCCCATCTGTTATATATGCTTTCCGAATGAGAAATCCTTGAATATACTATGCTTTTGCATAATCGGATCATCATTGTTGGTTGCCAACTTTTTTAACATTTGATTCAGGTTCTTGCTTTTGAGGCAGGAAGGAAACATAGAGTTAGAGTCAACACTATATCAGCTGGTACTTTCATCTCACCCTCATCTTTTCTTCATCTTTCAATCTTTAGAGGTACATAAATCAATCTTAACCACGGTTTTCTCGATATTTCCCTACAGGCCCACTTAGGAGCCGTGCTGCAAAGGCAATTGGGTTTATTGATATGATGATCGACTACTCTTTGGAGAATGCACCCCTACAAAAGGAGCTATCCGCTGGTAAGTGATTCCTTTGCAGCACCAGGCCTCTAAGCAAAGCGTCCTCTTTATTATCTAAACTGTCAGTACCTGAGCTTGAATAACTCATCTCTGAGCAGATGAAGTCGGAAACACGGCTGCTTTTTTGGCATCACCACTGGCCTCGGCTATAACCGGAGCAGTTGTGTACGTTGACAATGGTCTAAACGCCATGGGGGTTGGAGTTGATAGCCCCATCTTCAAGGACCTCGGCATACCCAAGGATAAGCACTGATCGAAGAGAGGTTAGACCATGGGAGATGAATTAGCTATCTAGGATAGATTTAGCTCCCTAATTATATATTTTTATTTTCCCAAGCGGGCTGATATTATGAATGATTTGAGGAACTGAAATCTGTTTGTTGTAAGTTTTAGGGCACCTGGATACGTGCCTAAATAAAGTGGCTTACGTTCTAGTTATGCTCTTTTTATCACATTATAGTTTCACTCTTGCACCCTTGACAAGCAATGGTGGCACTAGTGCTCGACCTCCCTCTATGTCGAATTGACAGGCGTAGGTATCAAGTTGACACTCCCAAGACATCGAGTCAACATCAGGCCACTTCCTGCATTGTTGTGCTTGACAACATCAGTTCACTTCCTGAACAAAAGGATAAGAACTGAAACAAAATCGGATCTAAACAACGACCTGACGAGGAGATCAAACTAGGAATGTTATTCGAGCCGAATATTGCTTGTTCATATTCAGTTCATTTAGGATATGAACGAGCTCGTGCTGAGCATGCGAACTTAATAATGTGCTCATGGTCAGCTCGTTTAGGAAATGAACGAGTTTGAACCGAACTTTTTTCGAGTTTTAAGCAGTTCTACTTGCATGTAAAGTTAAAATTTAGAAATCCTATAAAATTCAAGCTATTCGAGTTTAATTTGAACGAGCCGAGCTTTGAACCGAACTTAAAAATGTGCTCATATTTGGCTCATTTAAAAAATGAACGAGCTCGAGTCAAGATTTTATTGAACGAGTACGAGTCGAATTCGAGTTATTCACGTTCATATACCAATATAACACACCTAGATCAAACCATACAAGCGAAGGATCGAACCATCACATCACATATGATTGGAAGTGTTTTTTTTTTTTTTTTGAAAATTGTTTTTTTTTTAGAGAAAATTTGCTGAAATATCACCCTAACCTAATCTAATTAAGTTAATAGCATATTAACTTTTAGAATTTGCCGTTCTAACATCCTATTAACATTTATTAGCCCCTTAGCAGCTTTACTCTTTCATTTCCTTCTCCCCCGAAAACTGCCGTTGTGAAGAAGCTCTCTCCCAGGTGATCATGGCGCTTCATCTTCTTCCTCGATTCTCCTCCTTCCAGTCCTTTTTATACCTTTATCTTAAGCGGAATCTGTCATCTCCTTCTCTAACTGTTCTTCGTTTTCTCATTTTGTCTGATTTCGTAGTCGTTTCTGGCATCGCCTTTTAGTTGTGGTGTTGCTCGCCCATTGTCGTCTCAAATGGAAGGTTCTCCAGGTATATATCCATTTATTAAAGTTGTTTTCGTTTAAACCTACCTTGTCTTTGTACTCTGCATTCGATTTTTATGTTGATTTTTTGGTTTTCAAGTGTTTTTGGTTTTTTAGTCCGAGTTAGGGTTTTGAAATTGGTTGATTTATGTGGCCATATCTTGTACGTTGTGGCTCATTTCTGTGTTTGATGCCAGTTAGTAGCTTGTATTTGTCTGGATTCAACTTATTTGTGTCCACTTTAGTTGACACTGTTGTTGATTCCTTCTATTGATTTGTTATTTACTAAGAGATTAGGGGTTGAGCTTATAGTTGTTTTGTATTCTTCAATTTTGGTGTGTGATTCCAGATTGTTGTTATCTATGTCTGCATATATTTGTCGATTTTGTGTTGTTGTTGATTTTTCGTTGTGTTGCTTGAATACATAGAAGGAATCCTTGATGTTTGTTGTCCATTTTCATATTCAAAAAATGAACCAATGTTTGATGACAGTCACTGCATTCAGTTGTCTTTTGTGTATGAGGTTTGGTGACACCTAGTTGTTCTTGATATGAGGTGACATCTTGCTTCATGTAATGGTCCCAGCCAGATGACATCGTGTTTGATTACAGGGATTTCATCTAGTTGTCTTATTAGCTTTGTTGTGTTGAAGACAGTGGTGGCATCTACTTGTAGTTGTGCCCAACTATATGTTTTTTGGGTCCATGTAGTTGTTATTGATGTTGGCCCCAGTGTGTCTTATTTATTTTGGATGAAATAATGGTCCTCTTACAAATTGTCTGCATTTGATGATACTCTGCTATTTGTATGGGTGATTCCAGCTCTCATGCTTACTAATGGTGATGACAGAGGGGAATTGTCTTATCCGGTTTGTTACTTCCCTTCATTTTCTCTTTTTTTTTTTTTTCACTTTGTGTCTTTTCTTGTTGTTTGATGCTTATATTTTTATTTAGTGGATTATAATAGTTGTTTGTTATATGTAGGTGTTTGAGTATGTTCGTCCAGATCGTCATACTTATCATGGGAAGTATAATCTATACTCCCGGGTTGATGTGCTTCCTATTATAGAGAAGGAATTGTCTGCTTCTGATTGGTCATCTCTGTCGTCTTCTTTTCTTCGTCGTATTATCTGATTTGGTAATAATATGAGACTGTCCCAACAACTTTTGAATCATTTCATCATTAATGAACTTAAAACCTCAAAAATTCGAGAAATGTGGTTTAAATTGGAATCATCTCATCCGTGTCGGTTTTCCCTGTCCGAGTTTGCTGCTGTAACTGGTCTGAAATGTCACTCTGATCACACTGTTGCCATCCCTTCTGTCAGTACCAAATCTGTTTTGGGTGTAGATAAAATTAAGTTTGATGCGTTGGTAGTTCTTTTCCTTAAAACACCCAAAAATTCTCCAAAGAAGCTTCTCATTGCATATATACTGATTATTGATGGGATTTTGTTACCCCATAGGGATAGAGTTGTTAGGGATCAGGTTGTTGCACTTGCTTCTGATCTTAGTTGTTTAAACGATTATCCATTGGGTAGATTAGTGTACGTAGATACTATCACATCCTTGATGAAGGTTAATCGTTTATCTTCCCTTAAACTTGCTAATCTTTCTAAGAAGACTCCCAAGAAGTCTAGTAAGGAGAAAGTTCCTAAGGCAAGGTCTGGCTATAATCTGTTAGGGTTTCCACTCGCTTTGCAGGTTTGTCCTCTATTTCAATCTCTCCCTTTATTTTTTCCATGAAGTTACTGTATTCTTTTTTTTATTATTTTCAATCGGTTTTCTTACATTTTGGCATCCTTATGTTGTTTTTATCCCAGGTGTGGATCTTGGAGGCTTTTCCCAGGGTCCCAAGCATCATTAACTGCACCTATGTGCCAGATGACAACGATAGGTCTTTCGTGAAATGGTCTTTGCCATCTTCTAAGAACATCAGTGCTCGGATTATTGAGCTTGGATTTGCTAACACTCGCATGGTATTCTTTATCTTTTTTTTTCTTTGTTCCAGTTTCTTTATCTTTTTAGTTGTCATCTACTTTTACCTTATATCATATGTTGATTATGTTGTCTATTATGGCATGGTGACATATTTTTTTTTTCTTTGTGCATTTGAAGGATAAGACATATCCAACCTATGGCGAGTATTTGGACTGCCCGTTGATGTGTTTATCTGGTGAGAAAAAGGATTCAAAGGTTGATGCATATCTGTGTGTCCTTTGTAATCTCCTTTATCTGATGTTATTTGTCCTTTTGTACTCGTACTTGCGGCTATTATAAGCAGTGTAGAGCTTGCATGCTCTGATTTTGTATCCACTGTGTATCTAGGTGACATTACTTAGGACTTGATTACCCAACACCACTTAGTCCTTAGAGCTTGTACGCTCTCATTTTGCCCTTATGACAGCTTTGCGTATTTTAATGTATCTACCACTTGTTCAGGTTGTTAAGAACTATTGGTTAGAGATTGTATGCTCTATTTTCAATCAGAAATCTAATTTGATCTACAATTTCCGCACTTTGTTATTGCAATTGCCTTGTGGAATCAATATGACAGTGCCTTATTTTGGTTAAAATATCAGTCCATCAAGTTGTGTTACACCCTGAGCTGCTAATCTCCTCACTTCATCTGTCAATGTATATCAGATGCCAACAACAAGTTTTTAACCTCATATTCACCTTAACATATGCATTCATTAATAAGTTTAAACCTTATAAATCCATGTAAATTCTATGAATATATGCCAAAAAACACTGTCACCATGTATCTACTATGATCTTATTATATTGTCCTATATTCAAAAATAAATTCTAGAGACTTGACAAAATGATATTTAATTTCCTATAAAATTTCATGTTCATCCTCTATGTATGAGCTGATCGATGCTTTGACGGGGCATGTTATCTTGTTATGGCCTTTCTCCCCGCAAGTGCCACACTTGTATGTGACGTTCCTCTTCTTCCGTTCCCCAAACGGCGGAATCCTGCATTTTTTTGGCCTCCCACTTTTCTTCCAGACTGTTGGAGGAAGACATTTGATGTTTCTTATTTCGTCTGGGATGTACCAGTTGTCCTCACTAGGCACCGGGTATATGGTTTCTTGGTATGCAAAGCACCAAGACTGATTCTTGTAGTATTCACTTACAAAATCAGTTATATTTAGCTTCATCCGCTGAATTGCAGCAATAGCATGGACACAGGGCATATGATCGACATCAAAGACTCTGCAACTGCATGTCCTTCGCCCCAGATCAACCACTCCTGTAAATTCCCCCCCATCTACTTGAAATTTTGTCTCATTCAACACCTTCACATCATACCTTCCTGACCGGTCATACCTTGACTGTAAAATCTCTTTCACTTTAGGGGGCAAATCAGTGTTCTTTGAAGCTGCTTCTCTATGCTCAGTGAACCAGTCTGCCATTTTGTTTCTGATATATTGAAACAGTGCAACAATGGGGTATCCTCGAGCTTCTTTCAATATTGCATTGATACACTCTGCATTATTTGTGGTCATAATATTGTACCTGTCCCCCTTGAAGTGTGCCCTTGCCCATTTCTGAAAATCTGCGTCCTCCAGGTATTTGCCAATCTCCTTGTTGATGTTGCATATGCTTTGGAAGTTGCTCTCAAATTCACTTAGTGTGTAGCTTTCTGACGCTCTGGTGACAAAGTGGTTTACCCCTCGGTTTTTGAATCTTGCCTTTATATTCTATTTCAAATGTCGTGTGCATATCACATGCTTTGCTGAAGTGTATACTTCATTCACTGCTTTGCTGATGCTTGGGTGCCTATCAGATGCAAATACTAGCTCATTTGAGTCCGGTATCATGAGAGTCAATCTCTGGATGAACCACTTCCATGCATTGTCGTTCTCTGAGTCCGCCACTCCAAATGCTATAGGGTACACATGCCTGTTAGCATCCTGTGCGGTTGCTGAGATTAGAACCCCTCGGTATTTTCCATGTAAAAATGCAGCATCCACCATGATAACCTATATAATGCATATTACATTTGTTACATTATGGTAATTATAAAATGTGTATTATACCAAATTATAGAGTTCTTACTTTTCTCATTGCTTGGAATCCCTTAATGGAAGCTCCGAATGACAAGAATGCATACTTGAATCTGCTATAGCCATCAATCTCAAGGCATGCATATGTACTTGGATTTACTTGCTGCATAATGTGGAAGTAGGAAGGTAACATTTCATAATTTCCCTCTGGAGTCCCTCTTATCATGTTTTGTGCTTCCTCTTTTGCTTTCCAAGCCTTCCAGTAGCTCACATCTTGCCTAAATTCCTTTTGCATTGCATTCTTAATCTGTAATGCATCTGGCCCTTTTGTCACCCCTTCATACCTTCATTCATTACACATATTAAGTAAGCCTTATCTTGTGTAGAGGTACATGCAAGCAAATTTGCACAAAATTTATAAATTTTGTAGCCAAACTTAGACATAACTTCCTTTTTTTCACCTATTACAGTGGGTACTGCATTAACTGTGTTGTTCAGTTGCAACTATATTGAATATTTGATGACAGATATGCAGTAAATAACATGATTTTTTATAGATTATACCTGATCTTCATCTTTTCTGTTATAGCTTGGTATGATAGCTTCCGTCGGTCCTTACACCTAGATGAGAATGAACATGTGTGCTCTTCGTTCATCTTTCTTACTTCAAAGTAACTTGAATTCTTCAAACATGTAGCTAGCATTGTCCACTTGCATTCAGCATCAATACACACAACCTTGTACTTTTTTGTTGTTGATCTATCTACTCGGAACTGGAAGTTCTCTTTAATTGCCATGTTAGCCACTGCATTCCTTAGTTGATATTTTGACTCAAAAATCTGCCCAACATTAATGAAATCAAGCTCGTCTATCTCATTCTCACTGATGCCTTCATTTTGATATCCGTCATTGTATTCTCCTGTCTCTTCATCTGCAACACTAGTAGTAGCAAGAGCCAAGGTGTCATCAACACATGTACCTTGAATGCAATAATCAGAATCTGTCACCACACTTGTGTGTTGAACTGAAGTTGTTATATGATTCCCATTCATCCTTTTCTTTGCTACTACATTCAACGACAATGACCATTCTACTTGAGGTGAATCATTTATATCCATGAAAGTCCTTAGATCGTCATCTTTGCTGATTATGAACGGATCTTTTAATTTTTGCAAAGGATGCAAGTGGCTTAACTTAACCTCATATGTACCTAGGCAAATATCGAATCTACTACCAATCATCTCTGTCAATGCTTGCAATTCAATAGTATGGTTGATGACAAATGCCTTAGATACAATCTCACCAACATACTCGCAATACCCATTTGTCATCCTCAACTCTCCTCCAAAACATACTTTCAGAATCTTCAAATCCATATTTCAGCACCTGTTTGCAATGAATTCAGAGATTCCAATGTCACAACAAACACTAGATTTTGGATTCAACATCAAATTATGTATCTAGCCACACAGATCCACAAGTCTATATCCTATTACCATCCACAGACAGATTCCAAATGACAAATTACTCTATATCGTTTCACATCAATTAACCCCTAGGCTATTGAATTGATAGTCAGACATTCAAATTTAGGTTGAAAAGTTATGCGGCACACCTTGATTCCTACACTGCGTGTATTGTACTGGCTCCAGATATCTTGCAATTGATTCCTGCGTCTTCAGATTCCCTTGACACTGGTGCTCGCAATCTACTCCTTGATGCGTTGATTCCTTGCAATTGATGACTGATTCCGGAATTCTGTGCAGCTTGGCTATGGCTGTTTCATCGAAATATCCAGAGATGGAAATTCGAGGTGGACTCAGACGATGAATTAACGTGTTGGATTCATATTGAATTTCGGTTTTCCCCCAAGAATTTGTGGTTGGAAGCTTGATTCCAGGCCTTCAATCGCTAGATCTGGTTGATTTTCCGATCTCCATCGCCACAACTTTGAAGAAGCTTCTGAAGCTTCCGTCGATATGAAATTGAGTTAGATGGGGGGCACGCGCGCGTGAGATGGTGTATTTTAGGAGAGGTGTTATGGTACCTAATTAATTTTAGTGGGCTGCTATATAGCTAATTCCACCTTCATAATGGGCTAGATGCCAAAAAAACCCTTTTTTTTATTCATTGACGGGAAGTGTTTTTTTTTTTAATAAGGAAATAATTCGAGGACTAGACAAGTCTGGCCTCTCGAGAGGCCGACAGAGTCGGCAGACGGCGAACCGTCAAACATACAACAAAATAAAGAGAAAACGGTGCAATACAAGAACCGGCAATCGAACAACCCTAGCCAACCAAACGATCCTAATCCCAAAAAGCCGAGGACAACGTAGACTAATCCTGGAGCCAAGCGCCACCAAGAGATGACACCGCTGGCCAGCGGTACATCAGGAGTCCCTGTGGGCGATGAAGACGAACCTCCAAGGAAATTTCCGGAATACGGAGTCGCCTCGATGCACACCGCCACGACCCCAGCCAGACCCGACACCGGACGCCAGAGCCCCAACTCAGACTAGAACAATTAAGAAGAGCCAGAAACGCCGCCGAAAACCACCCTTGTAAAAACGCACCAAACAACCCAATCGGGATTTATTTACTAGATGTGAGAGGTAATTTTTATTTTATTTAATTATTTATTTTTAAGGTTTAGGGTTACCTTTGGGCCCAAGACATAAACTTGGGCCCAAAGCATCATTTTATCGGGCCAAGCACACCACACCGTCACCAGAACAAACACCAAACCAAACCTAGAAAACCCAAGGAAGAGGAGGGCGACCAAGGAGAGGCAGGCGAGGCCAGTGAAACGGCGGCCAAAGGGTGATTCCTTCAGGGAAGAAGGCCGGAAGAACTGAATCCGATTACGGGGGAAGAACATGGGAGAGAGGACAGTCCACCAGGCAGGCAGGCCAACCCCGAAACACCGAGGAGAGGTGGACTGGTGGAGGGAGGCAGTGGACGGAGGACGACCGGTTGATGGGAGGACAACGCAGCGCGCTAGGAAGCGGAGGACGAACTGACACCAAGCCAGAGCCGACGCCCCCAACAGAACCGACTATGACCAGATGCGAAGAGCACCAAGCCACAGGTTAGACAGAGGATGGAGGCACAAAATCGGGCTCGAAAAGAGCAGGCATGGGAAAGGAGATTCCAATCAATCAAGCCCTAACTTAATTGAGAAATCGATTGCAAACTGAAGACAAACATCGGATCAGTTTGACGAAAATCGAAAATGGATTTTCGGTATTAGGTTGTCACCGAACACGATTCAAAGCAAGAACCATGTCGGAACCAGGTGGAGAAACCGCAGCAGCTGATTTAGGGTGGCCGGAACCAAGTTAGGTTGACCGAAGCCGAGTTAGGCCGGACAAAGCCGGATTTGGGACTTTTCCCCTCTCTAGAATTTCTAGAGAGAGGAAGGAGCGTTTACCTAAAGTATCCAATCACAGCGGAACCAGGAGGAGAAACCGCAGCGGCGTGGATGCGGGCTGGGCTGAGTTGGGGCGGCCGAAACCGAGTTAGGTCGACCGAAGCCGAGTTAGGCCGGACAAAGCCGGATTTGGGACTCTTCCTCTCTCTAGATTTCTAGAGAGAGGAGAGAGCTTTTCTTGAGGAAGGTTATTCCTTCTAGTGGGTATTTCGATCGGACGTTTGATTCGGGTTGCCGTGTGTATCGTCTCGACTGGAAGTGTTTTGTAATAGTGAAACCTTGCAAGTCAAGTGTAATTTGGCCAATTTTTTTTTTTTTTTGATTAGGTAATAATTCGAGGTCAGAGAGACCTGAACCTCGATGGCCGATAAAATCGGCAGACGGTGAACCGTCAAAACAAAGAAAATACAAAGCGGTGCACAACACAAGCAAGAAAGCTCTACATAAACGAAGCAAAACCATCAAAACCAAACAAGATAAGGACGAAAATGGCGGACAAAGCCAAGCACCACCAGAAGCAGCACCACAGGCCAGCGACACATCAAGACCCGATCATCCTGTGGGCAGTGAGGACGAAACCAAGGAAGCAGTCAACTCGGAAAGAGGAGTCGCTACGATACACACTACCACGGCCCTTGCATGTCCCGACTCCAGCAGCCAAAACCCCATCTGCGGAAGAGAAAGGTCAACCCCGCCAAAACGCAAAGCCACACAACGCCTAAAAATACCGCACCCAAACCCTAACGGGATTATGATCAACCCTTTCGGGATTTTTAATAATTATATATAAATATATATAATCGTTTACACAATTAATAGTATGCCCTTTAATCGGGGTTTAGAGCCCTTTCGGGATGTTAGTCATATATATAAATATATATAATTGACATTTTATTTGGACAATAATTCACTGAGTGATGAAAATCCTATTTTTAGAAAAATAGAATAATAATTTTATAAAATAATCAATATTTTATTTATCTATATTTCTTACAACATGATTGTTCGTAATAAAAGTTTATAAACGTGTTAATATAAATATATGTAATGTAATACCAGTATAGTGGTAGGTTTCGCAATCAAACATTTAATTATGAAAAACTAGAATAATAATTCCCACAGTATATAATGAATAGTATTCAGATTAGGGATATAGGTTAGTTAACTACAATTGCAACAGCTGGTGAACTTGCAAGATTATAGAATAAATTGATAATGACGGGTGTGCTTTGTGGAACATGTTTGGTTCAATTGCCCTTTTGTTATACACGTATTGTATTTAGCTGGATTTGCATTACTTTTGCAACAACGTATGTAATGCCTCTTGAGTGGTTTGGTAGGTGTGAGAGTGCCTTTGCACTGTCATTCGTGTGGTGCCTCACGTTCCCTGCAGTAGCGGATCCTGAAACGTTTAGTTAAAGGGGTGAAAAATTGATATCTAATTTTTTTTCGAAAAAATCATCTAGATTTGAAGTTTTCGGGTTTAATTATAGTATTAATTTATGAAGTTTAACAAATAATGAGTATGATAGAAGTGTGTTAATTTGGTAAATGGTGTGAAAAATAATTTATATCGCTTCAGTCTTGAAACGTTTATAACTTTTTACTCAGTTATCGGATTTGAGTTTGTAATATATCAAATTGAAGCTATCGACGAGAGGAATATGTATATTAGATTTCATTTTTTTATTAGAAGGGCGACTGCCACCCCCGGTCTTTTAAAGGATCCGCCCTTGGTTCCCTGCCCCTGGGGTTAGACTGGTCACCAAAACACAGGTTGTTTTTTTACCTTACTTTAGAGTACGTACTCGTATAAATAAAAGTGACATATTCTCTTCTCATCATCATCAAGTTCAAGACTAGCAACATACGTACTCTCTGATCGAATGTAATCGGATCGGCTTATCCGAACATTCGAAAGGTTATCACTTTAACTTACCACACAACTAACGGTTGTGGCTCCCCTACCGGCCTTTGTTTGAAACATGAATCAGCAAAGCTGCATAGGCGAATAATGAGGCTTATGAACACAGATGTGATACAAGTATTTTGTGTTCCAAGGCAATTCAAGCACACACAAGTTGTGTGTGCACGCGCGTGTGCGTGCGTGCACATCACTTGGATCGGAGGTAATGTTCACAATGGGGATTTTTAACTTGTCTTTTGAACTTCCTTGATGCGGGACCATCTTCTACACCTCCGGACACGCCGATCATCTTAGGAGACGGACCTATAACTCGAGCCCGAGCCAAGAAGTTGCAGGGAGACTCATTCATGTTTGTGAGTCACGTGTTATTCTCGAGCACGGTTCAACTCCCGGAGCCTACCTTGAAAACCTATATGTGTATAGGGGTGCTTGAGGTTGAGCCCCCTTAGGCTTGCTAGGGCCGAATTTCATAAGAGTTCTACCTTGTTTTATTTCCTATTTTAGCAACTTTCCTACTTAAGCTATTTTAGGAAACTTTTATGGTTATTTTATTAATTTCTTTAAGTTAATTATTTTAATTTATTTAAGCCGAAAATCAGCCTTGTTAGGGTTTTAAATAGGCGGCTATCTTCTTCTGTAGAACTCACGTACAATTTTATGAGAAATTCATCCTTTGTGTGAAACACAAGTGTGAGAAAGTCAATTGATTCGTAGCGTTGCTCATCGATTGCACAATTGGTTATTGATCCTGCTTGGTTTGCTTTGAGTTCGTCAACCTCGCGAGAGCTTGGTGATCCAGGTAATCACAAGTCCCCTCCTTGTGCCTCCAAGTTGTCCGATTGGTTGTGTAAGGTTGTAGAGGCGGGCTTTATAGTCGTTGGTATTTGGTTCATACCCTCTTAGGAGGCTTGATGTCTTTATCTCGTTCTATTTTAGTTCGAATCAGTTCTTATCGGTCGTGTCTTTACTATCAATTTCGAGTCTTGAATATCGAGTCTTGGTGTTCTTGAGTCTCTTGCTTCCGTTCTTGTTATTTCTTGTTTGATTGTCGAAGATCGGGCCACCCTACGGCTAACCCGGTATCAAATTGGTCTCAGAGTTTTGGTTTCCGACATCAAAAGTTGTGTCTTTTGTTTCCCTAAACACAAAACCTACAAAAATATAGTCTTTCTTGTTCTTGATTTTTACTTCTTGAATTTTTAAATTTGATTGCTACTAATCCTTGTTTGTGATTGTTGTGGTTGCCTTTAGCCCTAAACAAATCATACGCCGAGACCCTTGATTGCCGTTCTTGTGCTTGAACAGCCAACGTACACAATTGTGAAAGAAATTAGCATTGGCCTTTTGTTTAGCCGAGTACAATTGTTGAAAGAATTGTGCTTGAAAGAATTGAAGCCGACACCACAATAGCATTGTTGAAAGAATTGAAGCCATTCACGTGGGTGATATTCCTAATCGGCAGTTTTCATTCCAAGCCCAAACCCTAGTTTGTTGTTCTATCTTTTGATCTATCTTGTTTTATCTATTCATTGTCTTATTTAATTTTGATTTTGGTAGATTAAATTATTTTTATCTATCATAGATTATAAAATGCCTTGGATAGATCTACTTACCTAAGATAGCCAAACCTTCATCTATATATATATTTCATAGGGCTACATAAATTTTATTTTTCTTTCAGCATAGCTTAAATTTTCAAGAGTCCTTTTATTTCATAGATAGTTTCTTGCATTAGTCAAAAAAAAAAAAACAGTCCGATATTTCAAAAAAAAAAAATTACATTCAAAGCTTAGTCCTAGGAGGATAAAATTCACTAGGGGCAAAAGTGCAAGAACTTTCAAGGACCAATTTTGGTGAAATCCTATAGCCCTAGTCGAAAGTCTCAAACACATACCTCCCAAACCATAATTTTTTTTAAGCCCTAACTTGCAACTACAACGTCCTTACTACGGGTTTAAATCAACAAGAGGTACAATTCCAAGTTTTCCTATGTTTTTCCTTACTTTTCTTTTATTTCCTAGTCTTTCGAGTTGCTGTTGTGCCATTGTCGAGCACATTGCAGCTCCTGTCGAGTTGTTTGGTCTTGTCGAGTACCATACAACCCTGTCGAGTTGCTGTCCTTGTTGTGTCGAGTTGTTTTATTTGTTGTGTCGAGTTGCTATAGCTCCTGTCGAGCTCTCTTTGTGTTGTTCGGGTATTCTTATCCTTTGTGTCGACTTGCACTTTGCTTCTGTCGAGTTCTTGTGCTGCTGTCCAGTAAATTACAGCCCTTGTCGAGGCCCTTATTTGGTCATTCTTTGTTCTTTCTCTTGATTACTTTCTTTGATTGTCAAGTCCTTGCTTGAAGTGTTGATTTTCCCAAAGTGGATTGCCCCAACAAGCTTGTCATAACCAATTAGAGAGAAGTGTGTGAGAGAAACACATTGTGAGTTGTTTTATTTGCTAATCTTGACATAGTTCCATGTTTGTTTTATTTGCGATGTCTCAGCAGGTTAACAACCCGAACAATGCCAACAATGACAACAATGACAACGATTCCGACGCAACTGTTTCTACCGCAGTGTTCAACACCCGAATGAACACTCTTACCACCACCTTGACGGCGATAATGGATAGGTTGACGGCCTTGGAGGCTAGACTAACGGGTTCTAATAACCTTGGTGGTCAAGGTAATCATGGGCGTGACGAGACACCTAATGATGAAAGGGAAGTCCAAAATCCTAATCCTAACCCTAACCCTAACCTTAATTTGCAAAATCCTATCTTTGAAGAGAACAACTCTCCACGAGGGGAGAGAAATGGTAGAAATAACGGATTTGCTAATGTGCAGGGACATGGACGAGGAAGAGGTCGAGGCCGTGGCTACCAGGAGGAGTTCTACTACTCGGAGCGTGACGATGACTTCCAAGAGGAGGACTATTGGGATCAATGCCCGAGGCGGAATGACAGAGGAGGACGTTACCAATACCGTGAGCATAGAGATCCTGATCAGGACGGCATAGGTAAGGTTAAGGTAAAAATTCCTCCCTTTGATGGTAAGACAGATCCAGATGCATATATAGACTGGGAAACTAAAATGGAACAAATCTGGAACTGTCATAATTTTTCTGACCCTAAGAAAGTTCAATTGGCTTCTTTAGAATTTCAAGGATTTGCTCTTATTTGGTGGAATAATGTGGTTAAGGAAAGAAGAAGAGCCCTTGATGCGCCTATCGTGTCTTGGAACCAATTGAAAGCTATGATGAGAAATATGTTTGTCCCTCAACACTATGATCGAGAGCTTATGCAACGATAAGAAAATCTTAAGCAAGGTAATAAAACTGTTGAGGAAACATTTAACCTTATGCAAGAAACTATGGCTAGAGCCAATGTGATAGAATCACACGAGAAAACTAATGATAGATTTCTTAGGATCTTGCATCCCGCCTTAGCTCATGATATTGATTGCTTTCCTTATTCTACTCCTACTGAATTGTTACATTTAGCTATTAAAGTTGAACTTGGAGCTAGATACAGGAACCAAGGCGGTAGATGGACGAGCGGACAACCCCAAACCTTGGCGCCAAAACCGGCCACAACAGCCCCAAGGGCGGTCTGACGACGGTTACACCTCTCGACCAAACCAAGCCCCTGGGAGAGGAGATGGTCGAACCAACCCTACAACTTCTTACAAGGGTAAGGCGTCTTGGACAGGTCGAGATTCGTCTGGGAAATCTACTGGTCCCAAAGGGAGTAATCCTAACCCCTCTACTACTAGATCTAGGGACATTGTGTGCTTTAAATGTCAGGGTAGAGGTCATACTATGAAGGATTGTCCCAATAAGAAAACCCTCATGATTAATCACTTGGGTGAATATGTGTCTGACAATTCTTGTGATGAAAATGAAGAGCATGCTAATGATAATGATCAAAACCTTAATCTACTTACTTATGATGAGGATGATGATGGCATTGATTATGAACATGGAGAATCATTGATTGTTAGGAGAGTCTTAAGTGTTGTTCCTGCACCATGTGATGACAATCAATGTGAGAATCTATTTCATACTAGATGCTTAGTTAAGGGTAAAGTGGTTAATGTGATCATTGATGGGGGAAGTTGTTGTAACTTAGCTAGTCAAGAGATGATTGATAAATTACAATTTCCTACTATTCAGCATCCTAGGCCTTATAGATTGCATTGGATGAATGACTGCGGTAATTTGAAAGTGAATAGGCAAGTGAAAGTGCATATCAAACTAGGACATTATGAAGATGATGTGTTATGTGATATTGTACCTATGCAAGCCTGTCATATTTTATTAGGACGTCCTTGGCAATTTGATCGTAAGGTCTTGCATGATGGCTTTACTAAAAGATATTCCTTTACTTTTCAGGGCAAGAATGTGGTTCTCAAGCCTATGACGCCAACCCAGGTGGCTGGTGAGATTGAGAAGCGAAAGGTAAGTAAAGGTGAGTTAGATAAGGAGGCTCAGTCGAGCCATGTGTCTACCCCTACTCGGCCTAAGGGTGTAATTTTGGCTTCCAAAAGTACCTTTTTAGACGAGTTTGCAGATGGGGAAAAAACCCTCATGCTCCTATGCAAAGGGTTGAATATGTTGAGTGAGGAGCTTCGAGCTACCCTCCCTCCTCGCATCCTATCTCTTCTTGAAGAATATAAGGATGTTTTCCCCGAGGACATACCAGCAGGTCTACCCCTTGTCAGAGGAATTGAGCATCAAATCGATCTCATTCCAGGGGATGCATTGCCTAATAGGCCTGCTTATAGAATGAATCCCACTGAAACCCAAGAGGTTCAATCCCAATTCCAGGAACTGTTGGACAAGGGATACATTAGGGAAAGTTTGAGTCCTAGTGTTGTGCATGTGTTGTTAGTGCCTAAGAAAGATGGTTCTTGGAGAATGTGCGTAGATTGTAGGGCAATTAACAACATCACTGTGAAATATCGCCATCCTATACCCCACTTAGATGACATGTTAGATGAGTTTCATGGTTCTTCTATCTTCTCTAAAATTGATTTAAAAAGCGGTTACCATCAGATTAGGATGAAGGAAGGCGATGAATGGAAAACAACCTTCAAAACTAAATTTGGACTCTATGAATGGTTGGTTATGCCTTTTGGCTTGACTAACGCTCCTAGTACTTTCATGAGATTAATGAACCATGTGCTTAGAAATTTCATAGGTAAATTTATTGTCGTGTACTTTGATGATATTCTTGTATATAGCAAATCACCTAAGGAACATGAAGCACACTTAAGGGAAGTACTTTCTACTCTTAGATTAGAACACTTGTATGCCAATCTTAAGAAATGTGAGCTTTGTAATGATCAAGTGTCTTTTCTGGGTTTTGTAGTGAGTTCAAGCGGATTGCGAGTCGACGATGCTAAGATCAAGGCAATCCAGGACTGGCCGACACCTACCAATATTGGCCATGTGAGGAGTTTCCAGGGCCTAGCGAGCTTCTATCGGAGATTTGTGCGCAATTTCAGCTCCATCGCAGCCCCTCTCACAGAGCTCACAAAGAAGCGGTGTGAGTTCAAGTGGGGTCCAACTCAGGAGGAGACGTTCTGCAAGCTCAAGGAGAAGCTCACTCATGTGCCATTGCTGGCTCTGCCTGACTTCACTCGGCCTTTCGAGGTTGAATGTGATGCTAGCGGGGTTGGGATTGGAGGCGTCCTCATGCAAGAAGGTAAGCCTATAGCCTTCTTTTCTGATAAATTAAAAGGTGCATGTCTTAATTACTCTATGTATGACAAAGAACTATATGCATTGTTTAGAGTCCTTTAGACATGGTCCCATTACCTTTGGCCTAGAGAGTTTATACTTAGGATTGATCATGAATCTCTAAAACATTTTAAGAGCCAAGATAAACTTGATAGGAGGCATGGTAGATGGATGGAATTTATTGAGACATTTCCTTATGTTATAAAGTATAAGAAAGGGAAAGACAATGTGGTTGTTGATGCTTTATCTAGGAGACATGTCCTTTTGACCACTTTGGATTATAGAGTCTTAGGCTTTGTATACATTAAGGAATTGTATGCTAATGATGCTGATTTTGGGGACGTTTTTGGGAAGTGCCTAGATAAGGGTCCTACCGACCAATTTTATATCTTTGATGGATTCTTGTTTAGGAAAGACCAAGTGTGTATACCTAGGTGTTCTCTTCGGTTATTATTGGTGAATGAAGCCCATAGTGGAGGTTTAATGGGTTATTTTGGGAGAGATAAGACATACCACACACTTTAGTCTCACTTCTATTGGCCACATATGCTTAGAGATGTAGAACATTGCCTTAAGAGATGTATTGACTGTTTAAAGGTCAAGTCTAAGCTTATGCCTCATGGTTTGTATACCCCATTGCCGATTCCCTCTGCCCCTTGGGAAGATATTTCTATGGACTTTATGATGGGATTGCCTAGAACTAAGAAGGGGAGGGATTCTATCTTTGTTGTAGTGGATAGATTTTCTAAGATGGCTCACTTCATAGCATGCCATAAGACTGATGATGCTACCAATGTTGCGAATTTGTTCTTTCGAGAGGTAGTTAGGTTGCATGGAGTGCCTAAGACAATTGTGAGTGATAGGGATGTTAAGTTTCTTAGTCATTTTTGGCGGACTTTATGGAATAAATTGGGAACTAGATTGTTATTCTCTACCTCTAGTCACCCCCAGACAGATGGCCAAAATGAGGTGACCAATAGGACCTTAACTACTATCCTTAGAGCCATTTTAAGGAAAAATTTGAAGCTTTGGGAAGAAGCCTTACCTCATGTGGAGTTTGCTTACAATAGGACATTGCATTCCTCAACTAAAATAACTCCATTTCAATGTGTATATGGTGTTAATCCACTAACCCCTTTTGATCTTACTCCATATCCTATGAGAGAGAATGAGTCTTTTGACGCAGGTAAGCATGTTGAGTTCGTCAAGGAGCTACATGAACGGACGCGTCAGCAGCTCATGCGGAAGGCCGAGTATAACGCCAACAAGGCCAACAAGGGCCGCAGATTGGTGACATTCCAGCCAGGGGATCTTGTGTGGGTGCACCTGAGGAAGGAGAGGTTTCCCAACGAGCGGAAGAGCAAGCTTGCTCCCCGAGGAGATGGACCTTTTAAGGTTCTGGAGAAGGTGGGCGACAATGCCTACAAGCTGGAGCTTCCTGGCACATATGGCGTGAGTGATACCTTCAACGTCGTGGATCTTATTCCATACTTAGCCGTGGACGAGGACTTGGATTCGTGGTCGAATCCTTTCCAAGAAGGGGAGGTTGATGCGGGACCATCTTCTACACCTCCGGACACGCCGATCATCTTAGGAGACGGACCTATGACTCGAGCCCGGGCCAAGAAGTTGTAGAGAGACTCATTCATGTTTGTGAGTCACGCGTTATTCTCGAGCACGGTTCAACTCCCGGAGCCTACCTTGAAGACCTATATGTGTATAGGGGTGCTTGAGGTCGAGCCACCTTAGGCTTGCTAGGGCCGAATTTCATAAGAGTTCTACCTTGTTTTATTTCCTATTTTAGCAACTTTCCTACTTAAGCTATTTTAGGAAACTTTTAGGGTTATTTTATTAATTTCTTTAAGTTAATTATTTTAATTTATTTTAGCCGAAAATCACCCTTGTTAGGGTTTTAAATAGTCGGCTATCTTCTTCTGTAGAACTCACGTACAATTTTATGAGAAATTCATTCTTTGTGTGAAACACAAGTGTGAGAAAGTCAATCGATTCATAGCGTTGCTCATCGATTGCACAATTGGTTATTGATCCTGCTTGGTTTGCTTTGAGTTCGTCAACCTCGCGAGAGCTTGGTGATCCAGGTAATCACAAGTCCCCTCCTTGTGCCTCCAAGTTGTCCGCTTGGTTGTGTAAGGTTGTAGAGGCGGGCTTTATAGTCGTTGGTATTTGGTTCCTACCCTCTTAGGAGGCCTGATGTCTTTATCTTGTTCTATTTTAGTTCGAATCAGTCCTTATCGGTCGTGTCTTTACTATCAATTTTGAGTCTTGAATATCGAGTCTTGGTGTTCTTGAGTCTCTTGCTTCCGTTCTTGTTATTTCTTGTTTGATTGTCGAAGATCGGGCCACCCTACGGCTGATTGTAAAGATATTTGAGGAGTTGGTTTTAAAGGGGAGTTTGATAGGACTATTGAGAGTTGTGATAGAACTTAGGAGTTCCATGTGTGCACACTACTGTTGCCGGTCTAGTTTTTGACACGTGTGCAGTGAGGTGTTGGTCCCTTTGCCGTTCTGAGTCTTGGTTTCAAAACTGTTCATATATTTAATTTCTATGTGGGATACTATCCTACATTATATTCTTAATAGAATTCTTTTGGAAATATGAGTTTGTTTGTGAGGGAGGTCAATCTTAGATTGACCATACAATTTCCGTTATAAATACGGTTCGGCTATATACACCCCAAATCATGCACGTTCTTAAGGACATGTATGATTAAAAGGGGTTAATTTTTTTTTTATAAATATTAATCAGACACAAGGCTTGCACGTCCTTAAGGACGTGCAATTTTAACCTTGTGATTTGTGGTGTATCTAGCAACACCCTATAAATATTGTAGAATGGTTGACCCAATCGAATTATGAACATTGAAAAAGAAAAAGAAAAAAAGGAGGTTTAATGCCGAAGAGTTTTGAAAATAATTTTGTGGATGATCCAAATTTTAACATCACCTTCTAGCTAGATCGATCCAACCATATGCTAATTAAATTAATGCGTTGCACCTACGAGAAAAACATGTAGTAGTGGAAGACATAATCAAGTATTCCATGTACATACCCTATAAAATGTTAGCAATATGCATGTTCCTTGATTACCAATTTTTACCAATTTATCCCACTAAGGCAAGTAAAGAACCCTGATCTAATCCCATTCCAAGATTTCCAACTTAGTTGCGGGAATTCACATCTACAATCGGATAAACCTTCTTTCTTCATGTATATAACTTCTCTCAACACACATTCGATCATCATTTCCTACATTTGCAACATAAAATGACTCGAGTTCAAACCCTCAACCGCTTGTATGGTGTCTCGGCTGCCATGATTCTCTTGCCTTTGCTCTGCACCTCTCGGGAGGTGTACTCCTCCGCAAAGGCCAAGTTCTATCAAATGCCCGACGGTCTAGGCACTCCAAGTACGTACATTGCTTAAGCATTTATAGGTTCATGTACATTAAATTTGTTGAATCCATGTGATATATTTGATGGATTTGTGGAAAAAAAATTGTGAGGGAATCGAAGGTGGTGCGTGTGGATATGGAGAGTATGGGAGAAGTGTGTACAACGGAAATGTGGTCGCAGTGTCATCGCGTTCTCTTTATGGAGGTGGCGCTGGCTGTGGCGCTTGCTATCAGGTCATGACTCTTTACCACCGCCCTTCGTCACCATCACCATTATACATCAAATATTTACGCTCGGTGTGCAGAAACATAATATATCCAAGGGAAATTCTAGTTGGTACCTCACTACCTCGTGATTTTGCCTTTTCTGATTGGTGACTACAAGTTTTTCAAAATTTGGACGATACTCTCGAGTTTATTTTTTTTTTCCTGTCCATACCCCTCTTCCACTTTCTTGTTATACTTTAAAAGTTTTGGGGAAATTTATGAAGTTCTAATTTTGCGAGAGAAAAAAACATAATAAAACCTTATAATGTTGATCCATCTTTTGTCTATTACTCACTATAGAAAGAACATGCCATGCTTAATGCTTATCGATTTTAAGCTTTTCTTTTCAATGTTCATTGAAGTTTGCTAATGTTGGTTCAATTTTGTGCTTGGATAGATGATGTCCAATTTCTCCCCAATGAAGGGTTAGAGTTTTTGGCGACTTTGGTTGAAACCTTCCTCTCTAAATTTAAAAACTAGAGTCGTGTAGTTTGAATTGAGGGTCCACTTTATTTTAATCTTTAATGTGATTTCATATGGAGATTAGGCTTTGAGAATTTTTGTTCTTGTTACTTGGTTCACTTCAACTTTATAGATGGGGATTAGGGATTTTAGCGATTTTGATTGAAACCGTCCCAATTCATCGTTTTAGCAATGAGAGATTAGGTGACTTGAGCGGATGTGAAGAGGCCGGAGGCAGGGAAAGAATGGGACAAGAATGAGTGTAGGAGGGAGAGGCTGCCATAGAGTCCTCATGGGTTGCGAAAGAGGGATGGAGAGGCGTCAATGGTGGATGGGGCGATGGATGGAGGGTGAGATTGGGGATAATGTTCTAAAAATCGCAGCGCTAGGCGGAAGGGCACCTAGGCCTAGGCAGGTCTCTAGGCAGAAATCCGTCTAGTCCCACTTAGGCGTCGCCTAGACCCAACCTTGGCCCGTCTAGCCCGATGATTATTCAGTTTTAGTGCCTAGGCGGATATACACATCTCCACAATGCATAAATTTGGTGTATGTTTTTTGTAATGTGGACAGATCAAGTGCAAAGCCCCGGAATGTAGCAACGATGGAGTCAACCTAGTGTTGACGGATGATGCAACAGCCGATGAGGCCGAGTTCATCTTAAGTCTCCATGCTTTCACGGCAATGGCTAATCCGGGCGAGGAGAAAGAGCTCAAGGACTATGGAGTTGTCGACGTTTATTATACGAGGGTCTCATGCGAGTATGCGGGTGGGGAGAACCTTAGGGTGAAGGTGCTTGAGCAAAGCAATTACCCTTACTACCTGGCCTTTGTTTTCCTCTATCAAGGCGGCATTTCCAGCATCACTGCCGTTGAGATATTTGAGGTCACATCATAATACGATTTATCAATTGACAAACTAAAATCTTGAGACTTGAGAGTAATGAATGATGAATGTGATGGCAATGGAAGGAGGAGAAGATAGAGTGGAAGGCATGCAGAAGATCGTACGGTGCAGTTTGGGAAATAACTAATCCACCAAACACTTCCGAGGCACTCACCCTAAGGTTGTTCTTGCCTGGTGGTGGTGGTGGTGGCGGCAGCGATGGCGGCGGTGATGGAGCTGCTTCTTCTACAACCAGGACGACGGCCAAATGGGTGATTCTCCCAAAGGCAATCCCTTCTTCATGGAAGCCTGGGGCTTCCTACAACACTTCTACCCAGATCTCCTGATTATTCTTCTTGTTTTTTTTAAAAAAAAATTATTTTCGCTTGTATTTTCATCTTCATCCAATATATGTGCTATCTATCTTATATGGTAATCCTTAATTACCATAATAAATTAATGTTTACAATAATGTTTTTCTATCTATATACATATATATTTTCGCTGCACAATATTGTCATGACACGGGCTTCCAGAGTCAATAGATACTTTTGTTTGAAAATATTTGATCGGAGCGCTGCACAATGTTGTCATGACACGGGCTTCCGGAGTCAATAAATAATTTTTGTTTTAAAATAGTTGATGACACCTCCTTTCGGAGAACGTAGACATACAGCACGTCTATCGATTTGTAAAGTTAGTGTCGATAGGAAGGTTGTGTTGGTAAACTTTAGCGATGAGATCCACCTAGCTAGAAGACATGTTTCTCCTCCGGACTGAAATGTATATAAACAAAAGCAGAACACAAAAGTGTAATTGTTAAGGGAAAGTTTGTACATAATAAGGTAGTTAGGTACTTAGGTGTATAGGTTGTTTTTGTTTCCAAGAGAACAGTGAGACTATGAGATTGATTGTAATGTCCCCCTCCAGGGTTTCTATTCATTGATAAACATATATATATATATATATATATAGGTTATAAAGGTATTAAGCCTTAATGGGCTTTGGTCCAGCAATGTTGAAGGGTAGTAGACGGTAGAATGTTGAGGAGATAGCATGTGGTTGTTAAGGCGTGAGGCCAATAGGAGAGGGGAATGGATGCGTGGAAGAGGAGAGAGCGCATCATGTTGGTAATGGTTCTGATGATTCGTTCAGCCTTGCCATTCTGCTGAGGAGTATAGGGGCAAGACAAGCGATATGAGATCCCGTTTGCAGCAAAGAAAGAGTGAAAGTCTTTGTTGTCAAATTCACGGCCATTGTCACATTGAAAACATTTGATGGATGTGTGAAACTGTGTTTTGATGTAGGTATGGAATCTGACAAAGACATGAAACACTTGGGACTTGAAATGCAACGGGAAGACCCATAAGTAATGAGTGTAATCATCAAGAAACAAGAGGTAGTACTTGTGACCCTCCTTGCTAGGCACAGGAGAGGTCCAAATGTCACTATGAATGATATCAAAGGGGGCAAGGGTAGAGGTCAAAGATCGTTGGAACGACAGTCTGGCATGTTTGCCTAGTTGGCAGGAAGAGCACAAACCAGAGCGTGGGTCTTTAGTACAGGTGACAAGACTCCGGGAACGGAGGACATCTAGAACGGCAGCACTGGGATGGCCCAGACGTGCATGCCACAGGCTGGACGACGATGCCGAGAGGGCGACGGGGCACGACTGACTGGACGCAAGAGGTGGTGTGACAGGGTAGAGCTCCTCGGTGCTGTTACATCTCATGCGAGTAACCCCCGTAGTAAGATCGTTCACAGAGAAACCATAGGGATCAAACGCAAGGGAAACATTGTTGTCAGTAGTGAACCGACGGACAGAGATAAGGTTTTTGACAATCTTTGGGGCAATGAGGACATCGTTGAGGTGTAGTGGGTGGGTTGGGGTCTGTAATTTAGCGTGGCCAATCCCCGAAGTAGCAAGACGACCACCATTTCCGACGATAATAGAATGTGTAGGGCCCTTAAAAGAAATAGATGAGAGGTTACCTGAGGAATTCGTCATGTGGGAGGTGGCACCAGTGTCCATATACCAAGAAGAGTCTGAAGTTGTCAGCTACATAGAGGAGAAGGCGTGATGCCCAGCCGGCGGAACATAGCCTTGATCAGACGATGTCAGATAGGCCTGAGGTCGCAGAGCAGGAGAGCCGAAGTGAAGCCAATGAGGGAGGTGGCACTGAGGGTTGAAGCCAGGCACCGGGGACCATCGAGGAGCGGCGGTCGAAGGAGGAGGGCCGCGAGTCCTCGGGTGTCGTGGTCTCTGCATCGGGCAGCGGCCGCCGCAGAGGTCGATGCCACGGGCGCAGCAGATGAGGTCCGACATAATTTTTTTTTTTTGTGCGGAAACGAAACGAGAGAGCGAGAGCCTACCAGCGAGAGCGAAAGCGGATCAGCCGCTCGAGAGCGTGAGCGAGGGGGAGAACGGTGAGGTGAGGGGAGAGAGAGAGAGAGAGAGAGAGAGAGAGAGAGAGAGAGAGAGAGAGAGAGAGCGGCGGTGAGGAGACGACGTCGGCGACGGTAAGAGGAGAGGTGGGGCGGGAGGATCAAAATAGGGTTCCGCGAGGAAGAGAAGGTTGTGATACCATGTGAGACTATGAGATTGATTGTAATGTCCTCCTCTAGGGTTTCCATTCATTGATAAACATATATATAGGTTACAAAGGTATTGGGCCTTAATGGGCTTTGGGCCCACTATACATGAGGAGACCTATGTAATCTATCAAGAACAAGAATGTTTAGATTGTGTAGTTCTTTTTTTTTTTTATCTTAGTCTAGTTGAATTGATTCAGTCGTTCTACATTTAGATCGTGTATTGTATAGTCCATTTAAGGGGTTGACCCTCCCATCCACAAACAACTTCATGTTTCCAAGGTTGTGTAGTTCTCTAAGATAAACTAATTCTTATCAAACCAGAACTTATATATTGACTCTCTAAATATTTCAACGTTTCAGCTATATACACCGCAAATCCACACGTTGTTAAGGACGTGCATGCACGTCGAAAAAAACGTGCATGCACGTCGAAAAAAACGTGCATGCACGTCCTTAAGGACGTGCAGGTGGGTTTGCAGCCACCCGAGCCCAGACGTGCATGCACGTTTTTATTTATTTTTTAAAAACGCGCTTGCACGTCCTTAATGACGTGCAATAGTGCACACTAATGGATTAATATGAAATCCCTAGGGTGATGAAGGTTGGAATTTCTAATGTTTTTAGCTAAAGCCTTGGAAATTCCAACGTTTATTCCACCGTTTCTAAAATCGTCCTTGGAAATCTTTTCAAGGGTTTTTAACGTGGTAATCTCCAATGATTTGAAGTGTTGGAAAGAATCAACCGTTGGAAATTCTAAAAATCGATCTTTTACCGTCAACCTCTTCATCTGGTAGCGACGATTAATTTTCCAAGGGTATACAATTGTCGGAATACTAGATTATTTTCTAAAACATTTATAATAAATTTATAATTTTCTACCAAATATGGAATTAATTAATTAATTTAAAAAAAATATAAAAATATATTATTTGTTCATTAAATCATTAATTATTTCTAGAATACATATATTCTCTTGCAAAATCCAAACCAATGGTAAACCCATAAACTAGCAAAAATGCAATATTTCATTATCATAAAAGTGTGTAACAATACATTGTAGCAATAAAAAAAAGTGTGATAAAAAGTAACAAGTATATAAACGACGCCATAAATTGAAACAAAATTCGGACTAACATAACAAGGACAAACAAACACCAAAAGTTAATGTAATACTTTAAAGACAATTGGTAAAAATCAAGGGAACACTATTATGTATTGACATGTTTATAAATTAAACGTTATTGAATTTGCCCTTAATTCAAGTACTTTTTTTACTTATAGCCAACGTTGTTAAAATTCCAATTCAATCATGTGATTCCAACAATCCAAAATTTTTAAAATATATATAAAAAAAAAGATCTTAATCTTTTCGGTTATAAAAATCCTATAAAATGTCTATATAAGACATTTATAATATACACTTTAAATCTAATAAATCTTCAATATATTTAGTTTATATTATACGTAGTTTATTTTTCAAATTTTATAACCTTTTATCAGTATTTTGTTATGATTTAACATAATATTTATCTAATATGAAACATCTTAATTTCATTTAAAAAAATCCATTCGTGTGGCGAGATCTTATGATCTCACAATTCAATTCTATAATCCAATTTTTACACCATATTACCGATCCGATCTAGAATCTCGATTTTAACAACATCTGATAACTAAGCATTGGAGAATTTTTAATGAATATATATAGATTATAAAATTAAATCATGCCCCATTCCAAAAATTCACAGTCAAGTTAAACAAAAAAGCTATAAGGTATACATCAATGAAGCTTTGATAAATGGAATTTAAGGCCAGTTTGATTTTATATAAATCAATAAAACTTTAGTATATGAGATTTAACTACGTACGTAAGTTTGATTTTATATAAACCAAGTATAAATCAACGAACTGAAATTTAATTAACTACTTGAATATGATGTTATTTATTTCATATTATGTAAGTATAAATAATATCATATCCGTATACTTATTTTTACATTATATTCATATTCAAAGAACCTAATATTCATATATTCATTTAAAAATAACATGATATTTATATATAACACCATATTCATTCATTTCACCATTTCACCGTATTTTTCATTTCATCTGAACCTTACCCTATATATATACACCTATTAGATGCTTAATAAAAATAATTAATTAGAATATGTACATGTTCTACCACAATCAAAACAAACTCAGGATTTTTTTTCACCTGCAACTTCCGGAACTAATTAATTGTTTGTTTTTTTATGTATATTTAACAACATTTTCAACGCTAACTACTATTGGAATGATTTTCCAACATTATAAACCCTTGGAAATGTTCATTAAAATTCTAACTCTTGGAAATAGATTTCCAACACTTTTCACCGTTGGAAAATATTTCAACATATTTGACGGTTGGAATAGTTTCTAGTAGTGGCACGTCCTCATGGACGTGCAAATATTGCACGTTGCTTTTGAAGTGCAAACCCTAGTTTGCTAGTCGACGTGCACAGTTCCACACTTGCACGTTGTTAACGACGTGCATGCACGTCAATAAGGACGTGCAAATCCTTAATCATCATTTGCGGTGTATCTATCAACACCCTATTTCAATAAACAATACTCCCTCCGTCCTAAAATACATGGTCTTTTAGACCTTGAACTTTGGTAAAAAATAAATGGGTTTTTAGGTTTATAGGTAATGATTACCCCTAAAAAAAGTACAATAGGAAGTAAAATTAAAGAGTCCCCACCTCTATAATAATAATGAGATTTATATATAAATATGTTTTCTTAATTAACGTGTACGAGTCTAAAAGACCATGTATTTTAGGACGGAGGGAGTATTAATTATCGTATATGAATAATAAGGGGATGATATTTTCACCGTCAATTTTACTATATACATCGCTAATCACCGCACCATGTTGTGGTAACTTAATTAGCCCTAATCATGTACATCGCAGCATGCAGCTGTTGATATGATCCGACATCTGAACCGTTTCAAATCCACCGCAATACGTTACAGTGATAATTTTAAACTAACCGCAATATTATGAGGTGGGTTGAAATATATATATATACGGAGTATATGTTAAATAAAATAAGGTGCGTAGAAAAGCAAGAAAGTCATGTTGCTCTAGTGGTCGGAGCGTTACTGTGCGTAGACAGATCTTCTTTTTTTTTTTTTTAGGAAATAATTCGAGACCGGACAGGTCCGGACCCCGAGAGGCCGACAAAGTCGGCAAATGGCAAGCCGTCTAAACATACAACATAGCAAAAGAAAATACAACAAGGAAACAAAATACAGACACCTAATACAACAAAAGAACTACGCAAAACAAACCCGGAAAACCCCAGACCCTAAGCACACAAGCGGACACAGCAGCGAGAAGAAGGAGACCCGGCATGGAAAAGTGGATATCGAGCGCATGGGACAGCATAGCTGACACGATGTCTCGCCGCCGGAAAGACGAAAAGCAGAAATCCACAAAGGGTAAAGACGATTCCTGGGGAAGTGTGGATCACACGACGTTCCCTCCACCTAGATGAAGGATCTTCGGAGACCACGAACACCACCAACACGATCACTTCGATCAACCAGGGCCGTAGAACTGCTCCTCAACTAACCACGAATCCAATAAACAGAACTCCAACCAACCCAAGAAAGTGAAGCACGACCGCGAGAGGACGAAGAGCGCAAGAAATTCCGGAAAGTAAATACGCGTTATTTTATATTTACTTTACTTTACTTTATTTATATCCATCAAATCGGGTTGCCCCTATATATATAAACTTTTTTTTTTATTTAATAATTTGAACCGGGCTGCGCCAAACCAGCTCAAAAACGGGCCAACCGGGCTCAAGGGCAAAACCGAAGGTGAGGCCAACAGGAGACTGAACGCTTGGCCGGAAGAGCTGTAGATAGCAAGAAGCCACGAGGAATGGCTGATGCCTGCGCCGGGAGGGAGAGGAGCAAACGCCCGCACCGAACAACAAATAGAACGCCAGAGCATCCAAAGGGCTAACTGAGGTGGGTCCCAGGGCGACCGGCGGCGCAAGCCACGGCCAAACGAGGACAAATCGAGGTCGACGAAAACGGAAGCCAAGATCGAGAGGCCGGATTCCGGCTGAGACGAGTCCGACAAGGCTATGAGAGTCGAATTGGTTGTGGAGGAAATTGGAGTCGAGATCCCCAACCACAGCACAGCAAGAGCCTTCTGTGGAAAGCGCTTCCGGGAGGAGGTTGGATGGGAGACAGGGCATGTATTCTGAAGCCGATGGCGAGAGGCGGCGACAACCGAGCCCCAACCGGACGTGGTGGCACCACCCCAACAGATCCGACGGCGGGAGAGGGAGATTGAAGAAGATGAACAGTACCCGAAACCCATGATTGAAATTGGGATTCGAAGCACAAATTGAAGACAAATTGGGCGTAGACAGATCTGAAAGACCCAGCAACCCCTTCTTTTTTATATTAAAAGAAACAACAATAAATGGGCCTAAAAACATTCGTTCCATTTAGTAAACCAAAAATCATCTTGAGTTATTGACAAAAGTGGAACAAAAACGCGGGAATTCGAACACGACACCTCCGGGATCTCAACTAACGTCCAAATCACTGATTCGATTACGAGACCTTCGGGTTCTCAACTAACGTCCAAATCGCTGAGCCAATGCGTACTTCTTGCTTATCTGAAAAGGCAAATTTAATTTATTACATATCACAGCCCACGAAATGATCCACCGCACTATACATCGATGATTTGTCTTAATTTCCACAACTCACCGCACCATACAACGGTGGGTTTGATTATTCGTAATTAACTTATCGCAATAAGATGCGGTGGTTAGTGGTAGAGATACTAAACATTAGCGGATCAAGAAACATTAGCGGTGAAGATATCCACGCTGGAATAATAATAATAATAATAATTATTATTATTATTATTATTATAATAAGGAAAAATGACCAAAAATAATACTAACTATCAACGATGAACCAAAAATAATACGAACTTTCGAATTGACAATTTCATGTACCAACTATTGCCATATTAACCAAAAATAATACAACCTCTATTTCCGATATAATTTCCGGCAACTTTGTCCAGCTGGCCGCCGGAGGTCCATGTGGCAAATTATTGCCAGTTTGTCACTGCCACGTCACTTTTTTCATTAAAAATAAAAAAATAAAAAAATATGAGAGAACAGAAGAGAGGAAGAATAAAGAGAACAAAGAGATGCGACAGATCGCTCGCATGAGGGAAAGGACGACCATCACAAAGATGATGACGGGCGGGAGACGCTCACGAAGGCGGCGACTATTGTCCCAGAGGAGATAGCGGTGGATAAGCTTACAAAGGCGGCGACGACACTCACGGTGGAGAGAACAGTAAGGTCGGTATGAAAGTGGCTTCAAGCTTGTATCAAAGATGGATGTCAATTGTGAAAGGTAAGATTGAATTGAAATTTGAATTCAATTGTTGAGGGAGAAAATTTTAGGGTTTTGAATTAGTAAATTGTAAATATATTTATTAAAATCGGGATTTAGGGCTGCAGACTTCCAATTCCAATTTAGGGCGTTCGACTTGCAAATTTAAAGGGAGCTTTTGATTTGCAAATTTAGGGCTTTTGACTTGCAAATTTAACGGGGGCTTTCGATGCGCAACTATTTTGGCCTTTAGCGACTATTTTGGCCAATTTTTGGATAATTCCTTTTTAATTCTGCTTGATTTATTGTGGTGTTCATTTACAGTGTTCCAATTCTGGTTTAGATTTGCATATTTAATGTTGTTTTGATATGTAGAAATATGAGAGTGATAGCAAGAAAAGGAGAAATAAGCATGACAACAACTGTAGCAGTATGACAATAGTACATGAGAGTGGTGCTTATTGTGCAGCTAGGAAGACAGAATTGCAAGAAAATATGACAGCAACTAAGCATGAGGGAGAGATGTGTACCGAAACAACAAATGTGGAGCATTTTAGTTGAAAGATGGAAACCGAGAAGAAAGTCATTCGAAGTAGTTATGTTAAGCAGCAAACTAAGAGAGGAAGGATTGAAAGGGAGATCAAAAACTCATTCGTATTTTGCAATTTTTGGATGAGAAGGAGGTTTTAAGTGATCAGTCAACGATTGATGGGCTACACAAGAAGATCAAAAACTCATTTCATATGTTGCAATTCTTGAGGAGTCCTCTGATGTTAAACATAAATTCTGTAGTGCTTAAATGATGAATGCTTATGTTTTGTTGAATTCTTACTTATTGTATCAATTGTGAGCTGATTTAAAATGCTACATGTTTAATGATTTTAAATAGAGGTGACTTTGCTTTACTGATTTTTATCTCTGTCATGCATTACTGATTCTTATATGTGTTTGTCATGCTTGGTTTAGCTAAGTTGGTGATGGTGTTGTCTTTCAGCTCGTTAAAGAGATGCCCAATATTTGCATGTTCTTATGACAACATTTTAATGCTTGGCTAAAATTACTAGTTAAAAAATTTATAAACAAAACAAGCTGTCTAATTTCATCTAAGAGGCAAATATCAAATTTGTCTACCTTCTTCTTTTTTTTTTTAAGAAACGCCGGCTGAATTCAAAACTACACACAAGGGTGGAAAAAAATACATAACAACACACTTACGTACTATAAGCAAGACATTAGGGAAAAAAACACCAGCTCAAAGACAACACAGTCAACAACTCTTTCCCAAAAAAAAAAAATACCAGCGGAATTTTTTTATTTTAAAGATGCACCAACTGAATTCATCTTTTTATGTAGAAACACCAGCAGCTGAATACAGGACAACAATACTTTTGTAAAAAAAATTCATTGCACTAGCTAAATACATATCACAACACCTACTAGTCTACTACAACCGAACATTAAGCTAGACACCAGCTGAAATCAGTACATAACTCAACCACAACCATACATTAAGAAAACAATACACGTTACCACACCCACTACAACTTGTTCTGCTATAATTAGCATTATGTTAGCCACATTCTCCTCCACTTTCAGTGCATTTGTCTGTGCTAGATCATCAACCTCATTCAATCTATCCACGTTATTTTGAAGGTCCTCTTTTTAACTATGCAGCCGAGTAATTATGCCTCAGAATTTTCCACAGTAATCATGCATCCTTTAATCCCCTCATGTGCTAACAGTTGTAGAGATGCTTCCTCCTGTCGTGGAATAAAAGAAGCCCTAATTAAATTCGCAAATTGTGAAAGCCCCAAATTGGAAGAAATAAAGCCCTATGAAACCCCTAAATTTACAAATTGAAAACCTGAATTAGAATATCGAATTGACTAAGTGAATTTACAATTGACAATTCAAAATCCTGAATTGGAATATCGAATTCAATCTTACCGTCCATAAGGCTTCTTTCATCCCTTCCTCTTCTCTCCTTTGTGAGCATCGCCAGGGCCCCCTTAATGAGCTTCACCTCCTTTCCCTCCTTTGTGGGCATCGTCACCGTCGTGGGTGTCGTCGTCTCTCTCACTCGAGCAAAGCTTTGCGATCGTCTGGATTTGTTCTCTCCTCCGTTTCTCGCTCTCTGTTCGTGCCTATTTTTAAAATTTGATTTGTTATGAAAGTGGAAAATGTAGATTTAATCATGATTTAGTAAGACAAATGAGGTGAGGTGGGAAAAAAAAAAAAATGATGCCACGTGGGATTCCGACGAACACGTGGCAATATTGGCGGGAAATGTCACCGGAAAATGCCCTTGTATTATTTTTGGTTAATAGGTCGATAGTTCGTATATGAAATCGGTAATTTAAAAGTTCGTATTATTTTTAGTTCACTGTTGATAGTTGGTATTATTTTTGAGTCATTTTTTCTAATAATAATAATAATAATAATAATAATAACCCAAAGATTCGATTTTTGCAAATTAGTTAATGTATTCCTTTTTCGCCTCGCCACCACCACACACCGCCTTTGGTAGTCGTATTCTGCAGCTTCCGCCCACTGCCTCTAACCACTTACTTTCGCCAGATAGCTTCGGACCATTGTCCCTCCTCTATTGCAACAGCCCAGCCCTGCCCTACCCACCCTCTTTTGTGTGGCATTGTTTTGCCGCCGCTCTCGTTTGCCACCGTTGGCGCCATCATCAACCTTATTACCGTCAGTCACTGGCCTCGCCGCCTCCTTCGCCAACCCAGCGCCACCTTGGTCTATTGGGGTCTATGACTACCCACCCTAGACTCACCGCCTCCCTCCTACTTCATCTCCGGCGACCCTTATCTCCAAGTCGGCCTTGCTGTTCTTCGAGACTCCGACGCCGCGTACACACTACGTCGCCCTCCTCTCCTTGTGTGGGCGCTTCGTCGGTCTAGCCTACCACCGACCTCTTCTCCCTCGGCCACCTTGACACCGTCCACCTCCGGCCAGGTTCACCGGTTGAACCTTTTGTCGCCTGCTCACCATGCTTTAGTTGGCGTTTTTTGAACGCTTTTGGTTACCCTGTGTGTGCCTTGTGAGTTTCTTTTTCTATCCGCTTTCCGGCCTTCTGTTTATTGTTGTTTACTTATTCTTTGTCCCATTTTATAAGTTTCCTCTATTTTGGGTTGCCCTTGTGGTGACCTATTACGATATTGTTATCGTCCTTGAGGGTGTGAGATGAGTTGAGGAGATTTATTTCAGCAATGGTTTGGTTTGAGGTTTGGTTTTCGGGTTAGTGTACTTTGTCTTTCTTGTTGTGGTACAGGTTTCATGTGAACGGTTACTGATTTGCCAAGCTTATAGTCGTCGTGGAAGTGCGATCGACACCTGTAGATTCTTTTTGGAGTCCAAGCTGAGGTGTCTGCTAGTGATCCCCAGAGGTTCTCTGTGTGCGTCTACCGTTTGGTCGATTGGTTTTGGGTCTGCTAACTTGTAGTTTACAATGTAGGATGACTTGTACTTTATTTATGCAGTTTCCTTTCCGTCGTTTGCTTCTTGTTATTTCAATTCAGTCAATTGCTTCTGTTATTTGATTCTGGTTGTACATGATGGTTAGTCCATCTTCCGACTTGTCTGGGCTCTCGATTTATCTAGGCTTGTCTAGAGAATCGAAATCCTTTCCTTATATATAAAAAAAACGTTAGCTCATTTAATATAATTAATTATTCATTTTATAGAACTTTATGAACGAGAAAGACAATTTCTTCAAATAAGTAACAATCTCCGTATTTTATATAAAAATATGAAACATTTTAAAATATCAAAATTAAATAATATGGTAGAATTGTAAAAGTAAAATTATTTAATATTTTGGTTTCACTTTCTTATAATAAAGAAATTATAGGGAAAAGATTGAAGACAGTCTAAGCCAACATAAAATCGTGTTTACTGTATACACCGCAATTCACCAAGTTGCCTTGGACGTGGACCATGTTGATAGGACATAAACTAATTATCCTTGCTAAAAATGATTAAAAGCATAATTAATTAATAATTCTACTATGTCTAATTGGGGTTGGGATCAACTGTCCCAAAGGGGACATCCCTATGATTTTGGCTCCCTCTCCCTCAAAATTAAAAAAGAAAAGAAAATATAATTAAAATTAAAAATGGAAAAAGGAAAAAATTAAAGGGTGAAATTTTGTGAGATAGGGAGACAGTGAGAGAATGGGGACAGTGGATCCTCACTCGTCTAATTGAATATGAATTGCTTTGAACATCCATTTAATAGTGGTGATTTTTTGTGTATCTATCAACACTGAACTATTTTACCTCGTTTTAATTATAATGCAATTATTTTACCTCGTTTTATGTGAGCGTTTGGTTGTAAAAAACAAAAATCTCGTAAAAACCAAGGTAAGACCGTAATTTAACCAAATAATTACATAAATCGAGATAAAATAATTGCATTATAGTTAATACACCGGAGAATCCAAAAACACCATAATTTACATTATAAACATAAAGCATTTGGAATCCAAACACACCCTTAAAAAAATGGACATGCTAGAGTAGATCTAGGGCGTGTTTGGCTGGGGATGAGAGTGGGTGGAAGGGATGGGGATGAGCATTGGGTTTCGTGCCTGCGTGTTTGGTCGGGGGATGCGCGGGGTGGGAGGGATGCCAAAAAGGGGATGGCGCGGGGTGGGAGGGTTATTTTTCTCCACCCAAAATGAAGAGGATTGAAGGGATGGGGGAGGTGAAGAACCCCGAATTGCCCCTTCGGCTCCCCATCTCTCATCATAAATACAAATCCAAAATGTCGTGGGTCTCCTCCTCTACTTCTACTTGGACCAGCCTAAGAACCCGGAGTTCTCCGTCGAGTCGTCGTCGGTCAAAGCCTACACTGACGATCTTCCCTCCTGGTATCATCTTCTTCGATTGTGAAATCGCTGTTTTTGCGAAATCGCTGTTTTTGGACCACTGGAATTTCCGCTTTCTGGTATCATCTTCTTCGATTGCTAGAATAATTGATTGATTAGGCAAGGTGAAGGCGGCTAGATATGGCGTTCGCTTGCAGCCAGTCGTCGGATTTGCAAGACCCGAGCATCGAGACTCTGGTAAGGCACTCACGTACCTCGAGCACGCGCTCAGGGCAAAATCTGGCAATCCGGACGCCAGGATCGACGATTACATTATTTACATCGATGTTGTAACCGGTGCCGGCGTTGGTGGGATCTTTGCGGCGATGCTCTTCGCCTCCGGCCGTCGCACCTGGAGCTTCCTCCTGCTGAGTATTATTTTGGAAGGTTGTCGAGGATGAGCAGGGTAATGGGAAAAGTGGGAGGGGTATTATGGTAAACTCAAGTGGTTAAGTGGGGGCAATTTGGACTTTTTCCATTGCTTCATCCACCCAAAAATCAAAATACGACCAAACACAAATGAGATTATTTTGGTGTTAAATCTCCATCTCGTCCATCCTTAAAATCTATCCTCATCCCATCCATCCCCATCCACTAAAATCCACCTCGTTGCCAAACACGGCCCTAGTTAAATAGCGTTTGCCAACTAATGTGTTTAAAACTGGGCTTGCACTGCCACAAAAATTTGCTCCACAATGTAAATGGGTCTTATTCATTGAGAAAATTTGCTAAAATATACTCTATTTGTTAATTAAAACTTGTCGTTTACTATTCATGCACGCTTTTTTAGAACGATAAAAACTATATAAAATATTAACTTTTTTTTACATTTGTTTCTATAAATTCATACTTAATAGTAATAAGTATGATATTATTTAAAAAAAATTATTAAAAAAGTTAATATTTTATATAGTTTTTAACACCTAAAAATACGTGCGTGAATAATAAAACGTTAAGTTTTAATTAACGGAGGGAGTACCTTTTAACAAATTTGATTAAGTAATTATACCTAATAAAAAAAAATTGACCGCACGGTCTCTATCAAAACAAAACGCTTCGGATATATACACCGCAAATCCACACGTTAATTACGATGTGCATGCACGTCGTTTTACGTGCATGCATGTCGTAATTAACGTGCAAGGTGGATAAATCCTAAAGCGTACCCACATGCACGACCGTTTTTTTTTATTAAAAAAAACGTGAATATACACGTCATATTTGATATGCATGCACATCGTTAACAAAGTGCATGCACGGCATTAATGAAGTGTACTTTTGCACATCGTTAACGACGTGCATGCGCTTTGTTAACGATGTGCAAAAGTGCACTTTGTTAACGAAGCCGATGCACTTTCTACTCGCTCTGCCTCTCTCGCCATGGCGATCGCCTCTCCGATGAACTTCGTCTCTCTTTCCACAAATTCCACAATCGCTACTTTTCTTTTGGAGATTCCACCGGTGATTTACTCTGTGATTCTCCTGAACCTCTCGATCTCAACTCGAAACACTAATTCGGTGTCAGGTTCAGACTCAAATTCCTGAAATTGAAGACTACCAGCTCTTTCTCCAGTGTTGTTGTCGATGGCGGTTCCACAAGAGGTTCATCTTCTCCACTCCCTCTATCTAAACAATTATTTCCTATTTTGATTCTTCATGTTTTCGCTGTTGATGCTCTCCTTGTCTTCTCCCGCATCTCTCGTACGCGATTCGAAACCCTAATTTTGTGTAATCAGTTTCAATTTCGGTTCTGCTAACGATGAGTGCCCGCTCTTTCACTTATTGGCGCTGTTAACTCTTCTCATCAGTTTCAATTTCAATTATTGGTGTTGTCATCAGTTTCAGTTTCAGTTTCAATTTTGTGTCATACTGTTAACTCTTGTCATCAGTTTCAATTTCACTTATTGGTGCTGCGAAGGTTGCTAACGACGCCTTCTTGGAGTGTTTTTTTTTTCCTGGGATTGTGGTTAAAGGTTTATGGTATGCAATATCATATAGATCATTTATGTCAATTTTGTGCATTTGAGATTCGGTTTTGTGCTCTTTTGGATTTGGTAAGAATGTCATAGTAATAGTTGTTTGGTGTGAAGTGAAACACAGTAACACAAATGCTTATTATAGCAGTCGGGATAAAAATGTTGCATTTTTCAACTATTGCTGCCTAGCTTCTGATTCCTTCCTTGATTCCAGGCGTCAGCTTAGTACTTGATTGGAGATGCAGGAATGCTGACATGATGTTGTCTAGAAATGTAAAAAATCTATATTATTCTTATCTTATACTTTAGATGAATTCCATCATTAATTGTTGAAGCCTTTGAGTTGATGTATTTATTCCCAGGTACTAGCTCTTTTCATCTTGATTTGACGAGTTATGATTTGTTGCTGATATAGGCCTTTGATTTTCAATGATATAATACAAGTTATCTATATCTTCTAGTGGTTAATATGTCTAGGCTTGATTAGAATTCTGGCCCTAGAAGTGATCATATCCCTCATGTTTTTTTGAAGTGTTTATAAGTAAACTTCCGAGCTGAAGCCTATCTGCATTGCTACATGGTATGTTTCAATTTTGCCTTGAGCTTCCGTATCAGTTTTTGTTTATTTATCTCCTCAATTTGATTCCGCATCAGTAATGATTGGTGTTTGAATTGCTTGGTTGTGGATATTGAATTGCTTGGTTGTGGATATTGAATTGCTGACCATAGTTGAGAATTTCATCTTCTGCAATTTGATTTGGCATTGGTTGTCTTTTGGATTACTTGATAACATTACTGTTTGAAGCTGCTGGCAATGGAAATGCAATTTGTGTTAAACTGCTAGATTACTGTTTGAGCAACCTCCAATGTCTTTTCTTGACCCTACATCAATTATCTTATCCAATTTGTGATGCATTATAGAATTGATCCATTTGATAAAAGTGAGTGGTTCTTGAGCTAGCTATGGTAATGGTAACAATTTGTCATTCTGGAAATCATTTTATTTGATCAATTGACAGGTTCAAAGAAAGATGCCGAAGAAGATTGTCTCATTCTTTGATCTCAGCCTGTGTGGATGTCATCTTCGTCTCAGTCATCTTCTCTGATCCAGATGCTTTGTGCTTCAAGGCTCTTTGTGCTTCAAGGCTCGATCTCTTCTTTCAGGAGCTCTTTATTCAGTTCTCGGTTGGCTGCAGCCTTTGCATGCTCATCCTCGTTTCGATCCGTGAGAATCCGGATCTCATTCTAAGCATTTCTCCCAACAGCTCTTGCTTCTTCAGCTTCTTTCATCGCCAATTCCATCTTCTTCTCCGTCTCCTCGGTTGCTGCCTTGACTTCATTCTGCAGCTACTCTGCAGAGATGTTCCAAATTCTATGAGTTGATTGAGTGTGTTGGATTTAAGCTTGTTGAGGAGGAAGGTGATATGTGGGCTGTTATGGATGTTCCTTTGATGGATAACATTAAAATGATAAAGAAGACAGTCTCATTGATTGAACCGCGGAAGGTAGATGATACTCCCGCAGCAGCTTCTGCTCCTTCTGCATCAACTAAGGCGGTTGAGGGTGACAAGCCACGAGCTGCCAACCCCGGATCAGATTCGGAGAAGAAACCCCTTACGAGCTCTTAAAGTTAAATCTGTGTAGATGCTCAAGAAAACTAGTTCGTTTATTTTCCATCTGGGACTGTGATGAACAGATTACATGAATGTCTACTGGTCATGGATATATAAGCATGTACGGTCATTTTCAGATTGTCTTCTTGTTCCTGACGATGGTTTGAGTTTTGCGAATTAGAATTGCACTTATTGTCTGTTGGGATAGCTTCAGAAGCATGTTGCTTGATTTTATTTTCTGTGCTGAACTGACTCTCGAGCTGCACATATTGAAGTATCAGTATGGAATCTTTGGGGGAGTATTTGGAGTTTCCTCGAAGAGGACTAATTGGATATGATTGTGGGAATCTACAAGTCTGTGTCTGTCTTTTAGCTACTCCTAAATTCTAGATCCATCATGCTAAATTTGGGAGATCAGTATGAGGTTAATAAAGGAAGAAAAAGGGCTCAGGGCAATTCTGTTTGCTCAATGGATCCTGTCTTGTGACTTATGTGAAGGTGTAAAAAATTCTCTTTGTAATAATGCATCACTATTAAATAGATAACTATGTGAGGGACTGAGGGTAGAGCACATTTTCTTTTCTTAATGATATGGAATAATGTTTTCTTACGAAAATTTTTTTGGAATCTCACACCAACATTAGAATCATTGATGTGACTTGTATTTTAGTTGAATTGCACAAATAAATGTGGTTATCCATCTATTTTTTTTTTCCGTCCTTTTTTTTTTTACAAATGATTGAGGTCAATGAGGTGTAATAACAAATGTTATCAATGAATAAAAGTCATCATTAAAAGATGTCATCAATAAAGTTTAATTACACTTTATACACTTATGTCATCAAATGTATAAAAATGTAATAAATATGTCACTACAAATGTTTCATCAGTGAATAAAAGTAGAATTAGTGGAAATATATCGATATACAGTTAATTGATTAGAAAAGTGGCATTATAAGATTTGATTAGACAAATGACATTAAAACACTACTTTAAAAAAATAACATCACATTAAAGAAAAGATGTCATTAAAAAAATGGCATCAAAGCACTACTTTGAAAAAATGGCATCACTGTTAAAAAATGACATCAGAAAAATTACATAAAAAAAGTAGAATCAATGGTCAACAGTGAAAAAATGGCATCACAAAAAAGAGGCATCAATGGCCTAATTTATTTTGTTTAGGTTCTAAATACCTAATTAGATTTTCATAAGAGAATAATTACCTAAACCACCCTTATTCATTTCATAATAGGTATACACTAATTTGATAAATATATAGATTGGCATAAAAGGTGGGAATATTTTTTGCAAGCAAACTATTACGAATCTTTGTATTTGTTAGAACTGCTAAAGTGGGAGAGGAGTGTGCAGGTTCATATATGTTATCTTAAAATCAATTATTAATAAGATATATAGTTCATGAATTGATTGATCAATGTCTTTACAATATTTTAAATCCTTTTACTTTTATATTTGATGTGAAATTACTTCTCAATGAGCTTCATTCAAGGAAATGGGTGGAGGCCAGAAATAAAACAAATCTTGAATTTTCATTCAAGGAAATGGACGGAGGCAGAGTTCAAACTCGGCCCTCCCATCAAGTGCATATTTTATCATTGTTATAAAATCATCTATATGTGTGTGAATGGTTTGTTTTGATGAATGATTTGGCTACCCTATATATCAATGCATAGATAGAGAAAGAGCATAGGGGCATCTATGTATGGTATAACAATATGATTTCTTAGTTCATAAAGTGCAAATGTTTCTACTTTCTAGGAACTTGTGCATCGTTTGCTGTGTGCTTAATGAGAGACATGGTTTTAATCTTCCATGTGTAGTTAACTTTGTTGCATACAACTCTAATTGGGAGTGTGTTTAATTAAGACTTTTCCTATAACTGTTCAAGGGAAATGGACTTCTCGCTAATTTGGAAAAACAACAAGGTTATTTTCCTTCCTTCCCATCAACCAACTAAACAAAGTAGGTAGTACCCATAGATCCTCGGTTTGAACTCCAGAATGACCGCTCTTTATTTACCAATTCAAGGAAAAACAACATTGGCTGTTCATGCATACTAGGAGAATTTTCTGGTGATATAAAGAAAGGGGGAGCTTTTTCTCTGAGAGTTTAAATTCTAAGTTACTTCTTTTTTCACTCATTATTTGATCTGTTTTTTTGGTGTATTGTCTACCTTGATTTTTTTTTTTGGTCGACAGTATTGTCTACCTTGATTATTTGTATTGGTGCTTACATTAGAATTTAGAAATTTATTGACGGGAAATTTATTACAAAAATCTAAATGGCCTATGTGAAATAAATGAGATTGAGAGGACATATTTTGGTCTGTTGGTGACATCTTTTAGAATAAGAGCTGCTGAAGTTCTTTTGTAGTTACTATATGTAGCTTCTACTACAGAAAGCATGGTGGTAGTACTTTTATAATGTAAGTAAGAAGTTGCAAAAAGTATATAGCAAGGACCTGCATACTAGTGACACGGTCTGCAACCTCGTGTACGGACACATGCTGGCGGATGCTCGATATAAAGACAAGAGTTGTTTCAACGGCGTTGTGTTGGGAGTTAAGGTGATGACCCTTCGGATGTTCAAGCAGACTGACCCGGTTAGGTTCGGGGAGCTTGTCGCTAGTCGAGGACTTGACGGCGATGAAGGGTAAGTTGGCCATCTCGCTACACAACTGGTTGGGGGCTGAAGCTGCTCTCCTGATGAGCCTAAAGCAGAGCGAAACCAGTAGTGTCGGTCGCATAAGGCTGGCCCCTCGGGGATAGGGGCGCCGCACGGGCTTCGTGCGTGTCGGCCAGTGACATATGGTATCAGAGCAGGTCCGACTCTGCTTCCGTTCGTGACCAAGCGCTTGTGCCCAAAGTTGAGTAGGCAGGGCGGAGCGTAAAACCCGTGGAGGGCACGGAGCCAGTGTGCGCCATGTGTGAGGGCCGGGACCCGGTGGCTCCTAGGCGCCTAGCGCTCGATGATTAAGACAAGTAGGCAGGGACACGGAAGCCTATTGGACGATCTTGAGGACCTCTAGACCACCCAAGGAAGGGGCAGTCGGACATCGCATCCGGGTAGAGGCAGCGACGAGGGCATCGCTCGAATGGGTGGGGGAGTTTGACACGGTCTGCGATCTCGTGTACGGACACATGTTGGCGGATCCTTGATATAAAGACATGAGTTGCTTCAACGGCGTTGTGTTGGGAGTTAAGGTGATGACCCTTCGGATGTTCAGGCAGACCGACCCGGTTATGTTCGGGGAGCTTGCCGCTAGTCAAAGACTTGATGGTGATGAAGAGTATGTTGGCTATCCCGCTACACAACTGGTTGGGGGCTGAAGCTACTCTTCTGATGAGCCTAAAGCAAAGCGAAACCAGTAGTGTCGGTGGTATAAGGCTGGCCCCTTGGGGATAGGAGTACAAGTGGGAATTGCATTACAATAGATTTGCTTTATTGTGATGTTGAGCTGCATGATTTCTTCATGTGCGTTAGTATAGAATCTTTACCCCCCAACCCACTTTTAAAGGATTGCTGATGCCGAAGAAAATCTTATGGAAGTGCTTCCTTTTTTAGGGATCATTTTTCTTTTGCATTCGGATCTTATTGATCTTTGAAGGTGTACGAGGGTTTGTACTGTATGTCCATAAGAAATTTCAAGAAAGCGGCTACTTTGTTCCCGGACTCCATTTCGACTTTCACAACTTATGAGCTATTCCCGTATCATACTTTCATTTTCTACACTGCCCTAACCAGCAGACTTTGGATAGTGTCGTTAAAACAAAAGGTTAAAATTGAACATTTCGGAATTGACACTACTTTTTACTCTATGTTTGTGTTTCCTAACTTGCGATTGTACAATGTTGCAGGTTGTTGATGCGCCTGAAATCTTGACTGTTATTGGGAAGGTTCGGTACCTCTCTGAGTTCCTAAACTCTATCAAGTTGACCATACATAGTACATAGTGGTTGTGTGGTACACCACTGATGTTTGAAGTTGTATCCCCATCCGTCTTTTTTGCCTGCACTGTGGTGTTATTTATCAGGTGTGTTTGATGATTGCTACTTGTTAGTTGTGATGTTTTCCTAACTTGTATCAATGTTTTTTTAGGGAGCTTTCACATTTCATTGCGGCTGAAAAGCTTCACTGCAAAATTGACAAGGTGGCCGGTGTCTTAGAAACCAACCGACCGGATGCCAAGAATGCCCTCTATCAAGCAACTATCAAACAAGGAGATTTCTTACTCAATCGCATCCAAAAGCTCTCACTGGTGATCGATCTTTGAAGCTATGGTAGAGCTAGCAAGCCTTGAATGAATGGTCTACTTGGGTGGTTGCAATATTTTCCATTGATTTACATGCGCTTAATTGATATGAATGTCTGCTCTGATTGTATCTTAGAAAGAAAAAAATTAAGGTTTCAATTGATAGGAATGTCTGCTCTGATGATAGGTTAAGTGTAAACGAAAAGGATCCAAGATCATGCATTGCAAAAACCCTATAATATAATTGGGGCTCTAAATATTGTCACAGACTCGCAGCAGCATCGCTTATAGAATGGAAGAGAAGCTTATCGAGAGCTTAATTTTTCCTGCCCCTGTTCTTTTTCGAGGTAACCAACTCCCATCCACCGTGAGCTGCTGCTGCGTGTGGGGGATTGGGTTCGTTCTTTGCTGCCTCTGTTGGTGTTTGGTTTGTGTTCGTTTCTGTTTCAAACACATCCACCATCGCCTCATCATCAACGCCATCACTATCATCGTCATTTTCCGCCTGGCATCACACACAAAGAACACTAAACATGTCATTTTATAGTAAAGAAGGCCTTTGTGTCATTCAAATACAAACATCTATCATTCGGTTGACATGAAAATGCCATCAAGTTGTTTAAAACTTAATACCTCTCTAATGTGATGAACGGGTCTAGCTTGGGAATTGGCCACTCTCAATCTCTGAATCGATTCATAATTACCGCCCAAGCACTCATCATGCATGCACACCAAGTCATATGCTACCTGTTTTTTTATCATCAGAGGTACAACTAGCGAGACTCGTGTAAGGAACAAACCCTTGATATTAATAAGGTAAGTACAACATCTCAGATTGAAGATGATGCAAAAGGAATAATGAAGGCATTCATTAACCTCTTCAATGCTGCCATCAGCAACTTCAGTGTTAAGAGAGAGCATGGCCTCATCAAGCAAATTTTCAAGATCATCAATGTATAGTTCCCCTAGAAAGACATTTGATAGACAGTTTAGAAGCATATCAGGAAACTCGATGCCAAGCTCAAAGCTTTTGAAGTGCAATGAATTACCAAAAATTATTCACAATAATAAGTCGCCATAGACAAACCCTTGGTCTGGGTAAACCAAATGAAAATATCAGATCCAAGTTTAATAGTCTTATCACGAGATCTTCTACCTCCCCATTCATTCTCTACAGCCAATTGCAAAGAAGACCATCTTGACAGAATCAAGGATATGCCTTCTTCAAATAATGTTCTAGCCTCAACTGAAAGTTGCAATCCATCCATCCTACACAGGTGCCCAATATTTAAGAACGAAATCGAAACAAAAAAACACATGCGCGCAAATTGAGTCAAAGAGCAAAACTTAATTTTAATCTTTTATAAAAACTGGCAAGCATATGCAAATTGCTAAACAAAACAAAACCTAATTTTAATCGAGAGATTCATGTACAGAATTTGTTTCCCTGAACAGATTCTTTACATGAATCTGAGGGTCAATTTTAGAATAATTTTACAATTGAGTTTCATCAAGTATCATCCCTATTTAAATAATCACAACCAAAATTCTAAATTCTTGAATATAAGGTGAAGAAGCTGAGGGTCAATTAAGGGATATTGATTGCTTCTAAAGCCTCTTGAAATTCATTTGTTAGTGTTTGGAGGGATTAAGCTTTTCAGAAATTTGTTTGGTGAATTTTCAATATGCATTTCTATTTTTTACTTGTTTGTGAAACTCAGAAATATTCACCCAAATCACAAATTCAATTCACTAACCCCAAATTCAATTCACACATTCACAAAATTTATTCTCAAACCTAATTTCTCAAAATTGGTTTCCAAAATCAAAACCCTAATTCTCACATCATACCTATAAATTGAACCTCAAATTAAAATTTAGAGCACAAATTGACAAAGTATAAACGGTATAAGATAAGAAACACTAAATAGTCATTAACATAAGGTTCTTCAAATATCCATGACTATCAGAAGTTCTCCAAATCTCCATGACTCATAATCCAAATCACAAACCACAAATTCACAAATTCATTTCTCACAACCCCAATCACAAACCACAATTCCAAATCACAAAAAAAAAAAAAAAAATCACAAATCGATATTTCCCCAAATTGATTGTAAATCCACAAATTCTTACCTAAATTGATTCTCACTCAATCAATTACACTTAAAAACCATCAAATTAAAAGGAAGAGGAAGAAAATTAACCAACCTTTTAGGTTTAGATAGGAGGAGCGCACTCCAGTACGTGCGGCTTCGCAGACAGTAGTGGGGCTGGGTTGCGGTGGTGCGCCGGTGCTAGGGTCGGCCGGAGGTGGAGGTAGCAGGCGGCAGCGGCGGCCGGCTCCTGGACTCGCTAATCGCTTTTGCTTTGTGTATCTGTCGGGTAGGAGGAAAAAAAAATCGCTTTGTGTATCTGGCTGTTCGGCATGGAAAAAAAAAAAAAGAGATAATGAGTTTATAGACCTTTTTCATTGTTTTTTTAAGTTTATAGACTCTATAATAAATTCTTTAATTATATAAATATTTTCTTATATATTGTTCCATTTATACAATGCTTTTTATTTTTTTAAATGTTAACATCTTTAATAATAAATTTGAAAAATGAGTAAAATTAAAAATCATCAAATTAAATATAATAAATATGATAAGGAAAATAATAATAATTTATTAGATTCAATCCCTAATAAAAATATCTAAGTACATACATTACAATTAACATTATTAATTATTGTAACACAATAACTTGTGTGTATCTCATCTTTATTGTAATACAATATTACTACCGTAGATATTTCATAATGTAATACAATGAGTCATTTAGTGTAATTATTCATGTATTACAATAAATACAATATTTATTGTAAATGTATTGTAATTGATTATTCTAATCGCATATGTAAATATTACAAACAAAGCTAATATCAATATATATATGCTATGCTATAAATTAGTGCATGCTCGTATTATATTAATGTACAATTTCAAAAAAAAATATATAATTATCTTTAGCTATTTTTAAGAATAGTTTCCAATTTTATGATTAAAGTATATTAATTTTTTTTATTAAACTAAAACAATTAAGGGTAAATAAGTAATAATACCAACAAAAAGGTCTCTGTACTTAAAAGATTTATTACGTGGTCTGTTAGCTAAAGAAATTATGGATGAGGTGATGTTTTGAAAAAATAAGATGGAAAGGTGCGGGTATTGGGAATCGGGAATCGTTCCTGATTCATGGGTTGGCAATCACCGATGTAAAATACTCCAGCGTTTTCCACTTTGTTTTTACGGAATTTTCGCCAAATACCCTTAAGGTTAAGGCTAATTCGCGTGGTGTACAAAAATTTGACATATTTTGTCAGGTGCTCCTGAGGTTTTCATTTTTTTCTCCAAATACCCCTGAGGTTTATATTTTTTCACCAAATGCCCCTCTGTCAAATTTGTTAACTTTTTTTTATTGAAAAATAGTACAATTCATCCAACATGGCTCATATTTTTAATAAAAACAAAATTTTCTAAGTATAAAAAATTACTATGATAAATTTAAATAAGATATTATCAAACTTTAACATAAAATACAAAAAAATAGATTTGATAATTAAGTAAAAAATAATTAAAATATTTATGAAAAATGTGTACAAATTACACGAGTTTAAGATTTAAGTAAAATATTTTGATTGGGTTAAAATCCTAAAGTAAATGTGTTTATAAAACCTAATAAAAATGCTTATTAATTAATATTTAGATATAACTAGATTGATTAAAGAAATGTGTACAAATTTCATTAGTTTGATTTTTTTTTCAAGATTCAGTTGATTGGGAGGAGATTGTGAAATTAAAATGATTATGTCATCTAAGAAAAAATATTTCTCATCTAACAATTAGAATAGATAAATCTCATTGGTTAAAAAAATGTTTAAAAAATTTGTTATTTGAAAATTTATGTAGATTAGGTTGATTGTGTGAAATTCCAAAAATTAAGATTATTATATAAAAAATAGTTTTCATTATACACACACAAAAAGAGAGATTAATTTCTTTGGAAAAAAAAAGAATTCATATATTTGGAACTATGTATTTAAAAAAAAAACGTTTTGAATTAATCTCATTGTTTAAATAAATAGCATGAAATGATATTGTGTAATTAATACATAATGAAATAATAGTGTATAGTTAATTTTAACTTTATCAAAAAAAAAAGTTTTGAATTAATTCCATTGATTAAAAAATGTAATATGATGTGGTATTGTGTATATAATATTAGATAATTTAATTACCATAATTAAATAATATTGTTCAAATAATACCTTACAAAAATAACAATGGAATAATATTTTCTATTCTTTTTATTTTCAATAAAAAAAACATTAACAAATTCGACAGAGGGGCATTTGGCGAAAAAATAAAAACCTCAGGGGTATTTGGAGAAAAAAATGAAAACCTCAGGGATACCTGGCGAAATATGTCAAACTTTTGTACACCACGTGAATTAGCTTTAACCTCAGGGTATTTGGCGAAAATTCCGTTGTTTTTATATCGCTACTTCCCTACACCATTGGGATTTGGGCCAAGCCACCTAGGTGTTTTCCACCATTGCTACTTTTACTTTTATATTCGATGTGAAATTTATCCCTACTTCTCAATGAGCTTCCTGTATTGGTATGTGGGACTTTCTATTAATGGCGAAACAACCACCATTTGGTAGTAAATTCCGGACACGTAATCCATCCGGCAAGAGTCACGCATAAATAAACTGGTTTGCACTGACCGGCTTAACCCACTAATAGGAAACAATCAACCTTAGATTTTTACTAAGAAAAAGGACAGAGGTAGGGATCGAATTCAGGACCTCCTTACTCCATCTTACTCCACATCAGTGTTCTAAAAATCGCGCCTAGACACCGTCTGGGCGGCGCCTAGGTGCTAGGCGGCAGGACACCTAGGAATTTTTAAGCCTAGGCGGGCCTCTAGGCGGTAATCCGCCTGGGCACCACCTAGTCTTGCCTCACCTGGGCGCCGCCTAGTCCCGCCTAGCTCGACGATTATTCAATTTTAGCTTTTAAGCATTTGATTAATCAACTTATGGTTTTTTTATCCCCCATGTTGGGATATATTTGTTTTTGAGTCAAACATATGGCTTTGGATTTTAGAAGGTTTAGAGTCGCTAATCGGATGCCTACTTTTGCATTTATTTTCTTTAATGTTATTTAAACACGATAAATTTGGGCTTATGAATAATATTATAGATTATTATTATATTATATGAATTATTTACATGTATTATGCGTTAAAATATAAGAAAATAATTAAGTTTGTTCCAAGTACGCCTAGGCGCTAGGTGGCCACCCACCGCCCAGCGGCCGCCTAGCGCTTTTTAGAACATTGCTCCACACTACTGCCACTGGGCCACTCCGTTAAGAGCAGATTTTGTCCTTAATTGTTATCAAATCATGTATGTGTGAATGGTTTGTTTTGATGTATGTATATCTATCTATATATAGTACAAAGTTTACAATACTAAGCTGCACCTCACCTCTGATTTTAGGACAATAGAATTTAGTAAGCATAGCTTAGGATTGTAAACTTTGCACTATATAGTTAGTTATACATCAAAAGTTCAAAACAAACCGGCCATTCCCACATATGCATCAAAATTTAAGGTAGTAGTGCATTAATTCCAATTTAAGATACTCAATACATGCTATTACTTTAAGGTCCCATCATCACACTTACATATTTCTACGGTGAAATCCATCTATAACTGCAAAGTGTGCACACTAATTTCTCCTTATTCATATATATATGTGACTATGGATTATATAACTAAGTATATATATATATATATATATATATATATATATATATATATATATATATATATAATAATTAATCAAGCTGGACGCCGGTGTCATATAGATCGCCCACCTTCCAGCCATCAGGGACGGCGGAGGGCAGCTCCACCCACTTGCTGTCCCCGGAGTTGACGCGGCTGGCGAGCAGCAGCTGGATGGGGAGAACTGATGCCCTTGGCGGATTTTCGATGTCCCAGACTGCCCCAAAAGGCTTCCTCATAGGCCTCCATTCCTTGGTATCCTCCTGCCAAATTTGGGCGCCGATGATGTCGGACATCCCAAGGTAGATGGGAACAATGGCCAAGTATTGAGGGTAATTGCTCCGCTCATGAATCCTAATCACAAGGCTCGGTCCCGACGAGTACGCGCACGGAACTCTCCGGAATTCGATGTCGACCACGCCGTAGGCTAGGAGGTCCGGCTCTAGCCCTGACCGAGCCATCCCCGTGTACGCTCTCGGGCTGAGTATGAAGTCGGTGTTGTCCCCTGCGCCGTGGTCTGTTGCTACTACCGTCACCCCGTCATCGATACACAGCCCCGCTGCCTTGCACCTCACCTGGTAGCATCCACCACAGCCGGTGCCGCCTCTGTAGAGTCTCGACACGGCGGCCACGTTGCCGTTGTTTACGGTTCTACCGAATTCGCTGTAGCCGCAAGCTCCGGCTAGTTTGTATATCCGATGTTAGAGGGGAAAAATATCAATCCAATAATATTGTAAACATGAAAATTGACACATAGAATAACCATTAGAATATTCTATTTTTATATGGATTTTTCGATGTTGCATATAAACTCATTATTTCAACATATGAGGTGAACACATAGAATAACCATTATAACAGAAGAAACAAAGATATGTTATGAGTAATATCCAATTAAATTTATTATATATGATAATACATTATACTACACCTATTTCAAATTCTCAAGCATTATGAGTTATAATATATAATATTATATTATATTAGTATATATTATTATAATATTAAACTAAAATTTTTTATATAAAAACTCGCAAAAATATCAAACTAGATTTTGAAACAACTTTTTTCTTTTGGGTTCGTTTAGACTGCCATATATTATGACTTATAATGTGCAATATTGTATTATAATGTACGTTATAAATTTATAAGTCATAATGCATTGCTATGCAAACACACCTTTAGTTTTCAATTGATAATTTTTAGATGAAAATGATTGATTATAATAAAGATATATATAGTAAGAAATAATTTTATGCTTAATGAAAATTTACAACACTTCACCATCAAGAAACACAAAACTCACAGCAAGCAATACCAATTCGATCAAAGAGCCAAGCAAGATTTTATTTTGTGTTTTTATTTAATTCTATATGTTTTGGAGTTAGAAGTAATTTTAATTTTATTTGATTTTTATGTAGAAAAATAAATTTACAGAAACAAAAAAAAAAGGAAGGAAGAAAAAGTACTTGGGTTGCCTTGGCCATCAGGGCTGCCATAATAGGTGGCTCTTGAATACACGAAATCTTGAGAGTAACAAAGTGTTGGCCAAAGCAACATCACTCCCACTACTAAGTTGCATACATAGATGCACTTGTAGTCATTGTAATTACCATTTCCAACTCCCATTTTTTCTATATAAAAGAAAAAGTTTTTGCTAGAGAGAGATAAGTAGTAATAGCTAGAAAGCGGTGCAATGTGTGAGAAATGTAATAAGAGGCACTTTGATATTTATAGTGGATTGGGTGCCTTTGCATTGTAGATATTATTCAACAGCGAGCTGACATATCTATCTATTAATATTATTAATTTTGCTAGCATTTTGCTGACGTGTCACGCCCACAATTAAAGTTGAATTTTTTTACTCAAATGAGATTTTCTTATTGATCAATATTATTATGGAAACTTTAAAATATTTGTTTCCTATTTTAAATATGATTTGAATCAATTCATTTTTTTTAATTTTCGGTTATATTGTCGTAAATATTGAGACATGTTTCCATTTTTTTTTCTTCCGATTGCAATATTCTCATAATTCGTCTACATACATTTCCTTATTAAATCATTTTCAAAATTTGTATCGTATCTCTTTCCAACTAATTTATAAATTATAAAAAAATACTTTATACATATTTTTGTTTTAAACACGTGTATATATTAATATAGTATTATATAAATATATAAAATGATGTTCAAATTAAAATAAATCAAGCTCCCGTGCCTTCAAGGCACGGGTATTACACTAGTCATAAACTATTTTCATTGTTTAATGCCACTCGTTGAATTGGTCTACTTTCCAATTTTTGTTTTTTCATTCTACAAAATCAGTAAAAGAAATGATTACAAAAATGTAGTTAAAGATAGGTGTGATGAACCAAACTATTGTTCAAAACACTCACAAAATAATGGAATAGAAAAAATATTTAGGAGTGTTTTTAGAAACCTAGCTCAAGGAATTGGACGACGCCTTGATTGAGATCCATATCAAAACAATATATAACATACGATAACCTATGACAAAACATTACGATAGATCCTGCTATAACGGATGGTGACACTACGCTAGATTGCACTTCAAGTGACGGACTCATCGGCTTTCATCGCCTGAGGGAATGTCCAATGACAGAGTTACAGTGCGTAGGTGGTCGCTTGAATGCCACATGATTGGAATGTGTAGGTAGTTCTATAGAATTTATTAGTATTGATTCAAACGGCTGATATATACCTTAGTTTTTTTTGGTGAGAAAATGAGAGCAAGCTCTCAAATTAAGGAACGGCAAAGCACAAAAGTCACCGGGCTACTAACGAGTGAGGCGGGGAGTAGCCCTTCCCCTAGCGTCTTCCTCAATGAGAAAAGAAATACCCTCAGGCGGGTTAGTGAGAAAATGAAAACCAATAGGAAAAGAAAATGCAAAAGTAGCAAGGGAGTCAGCGACAACGTTCGCTTCCCTAAAGACACGGCGGAGCTGGATATCCCAATTCTGGCTGAAGAATGTTGAAATGTAATTTAAACATCCTAGACTAAGGTTAGAATTAGTTGAAGTTAGTTAAGTATGTGTGATGTAAGTTAAGCTATGTACATAGCAGTTTTAGTTCAGTTATGTTTTTGTTGGTAATGCCACTACTTAGGAAGTTATGTTAGCAAAGTAGTGGAGTAGTGGGGTGTTCTAGTAGTTGGTAAGTTATGGACTATGTAAGGAAGTTTTCGTTTGAATCAAGGTGTAAGGCTTTTGTTGAATTGTTGTGTTCTGTTCTGTGCTTTACAGAGGAACATTTGAGCTCCTTCTCTCTCGGTTACATAGGTGATCATATGTGTGTTTTGGTGGTTGAATTCCCTTGTTTAGTTAACAAAGAAGCCTTGGCATTGATGAGCCATGCTGAAGAGTGGATGTCCCACCGCAATAGATCCTTTGATAAGCGTAACCGCCAGTTGCGAGTCCGTCTCCACCAACACTTTCCGATAGCCTTTGTCCCAGGCTAGGCGGATCCCTCCAAGGATACCCCACAACTCAGCCGTCGGTACCATGCAGACGCTGAGGTTGTGGCAGAAGCCGGCAATCCAGTGCCCAGCCTCGTTACGTATTCCCCCCCCTAGCCGCTGCCAAGCCTTCGGAATTCACATCCTCGTCTGAGTTAACTTTAATCCAACCACAGTCCGGTTGCTCCCAGTGCACCATAATCACAGGGCGGGTCGTCGTTGCAGCTCCTTGCTCGTGACTACTCCAAGTGTTGGAGTATTCTTTAGTCCTCTCTTCAATGAATTTCTTCTTGTCGAAACATGTCTCCTTGTTTTTGTTGAAGACGCGCTCGTTTCTCCATCTCCAAGTCCACCAGAGCGCCATCGTGAACCAACTTCCCCACTCAAGCCCTTCGTCTCCAGTGTCCTTGCTCATCAGATTTTCCCTGACCCACTCTGCAAATGAAACATTGAAGAAATTAGTAGAGATTCATCCGATTGATTCCCACATACCTTTGATGCACTTGCAGTCTCTGAATGTCGTTCATCCATTCATGTTGTGAGCCTAATTTGCCATGTTTTACACTTACTTTTATATCGATTTCTGCATACTTTGCATACATTTGGGTTAGATAGTACAGAATCTATGTAGTTTATGTTTATTTGCCAAATTATGGAATCTACACCAGTTTCTGTTTAAATTCGCAAAATTCGAGACGCTTTACAGCAATTTAAAGGAAGGTCAGAAAAGCTCGGAAAACAACTACAGAAGTCCAGAATCCGAGAGTACAGAACCAGGACAAAACCAAGCTAAATCCAGGGCTACTTTATGTCGAGTACACCTTACTCGATCTCGAGTAGAGAGTCTGGGCGGACTTGGTCAACAAAGCCTGGTCGAGGAAGCTGAGCCAGACCAACCCGACTCCCGGAACACAACTCGATCTCGACAAGACCTAGTCGAGATCGACGACACCTCAGCGCCACACCCGGAGTCGACGAGAAGAGTTGCTGATCGAGAAGCCGAGGACGAAGACGCCGAGCACATCTCTACTCGATCTCGACTAGACCTTATCGAGATCGACGAGCCACCATGCCCTAGTCCGAGTCCATGTCGAGGAAGAGTCCTCGACATCACCAGAGAGCCAACCCTAGTCGACCTCGATGAGCCCTAGTCGAGATCGACGACGCCTAGGAGCCCAGATCCGAGCCATGTCGAGCAGAGTCACCCGAGAAGTCCAGTCGACGACGAGTCCTAGTCGACATCGACGAGCCCTTGTCGAAGTCGAGTAGACCAGTTTCTGGAAACGCGTCAAAGTGAGCAGTCCGAGTAGAGTTGGGATTCCTTGGGCACGAAGGAAGTCGAGAAGGCTGAGAATCTATCCAATCTATCAAGATAAATCATGGAAGAGGAGTTCTATCCACTTTAAGACATTTAGATATACTTAGATTTAATTTTCTTATTGCTTTTATTTATCCTTAAGCATTTTAGATATAATTTTAGGTATAGATATAGATATTCTATCCTTGACTAGCAAGGATTAGAAGGCTATAAATAAAGCCCATAGGGCTCAGTTTTATATATATTCAATGGGAGAGAGAAGTAAGTAGGAGAAGTAGAGAGAGAGAGTGAGCGGCCGATTGGAGTTGTGAAGCGAGAGCGGAATTGGCTTCAGGCGGTTGTAAACTTTGGTTTATTTCAATGCAAGTAGTTTTCTTTCAATCAATGATGTCTGAGTTCGCGATGAAGCGCGAGTAGTCCACCCACTTCTAGGGTTGGGGCGAGCCCGACGATAGCCATGCACGTTTGAGGTAAAGATCTGACCTTTATCATGTTTTGAGCATCTCCTACTTGTTTATGTATTTATTACCCATCTAATGAAGATCCATGCTAACAACTTGGATTATCAACATAAAATTAGTAGACACAATTAGGGTTTCTTGAAAGAGTTGTCTAATTGTTGGAAAAGGCGAAAGCTTGTCCTTGATGCGATTTACATGATAATTTGTTCTGCCTTATGCATGCTTGGTTATCGTTGTTGCAAACCCCAATCTTGGAAGTCCTTTTAAATTAAGTTTAGTTCGAAATTCCAAAGCCTTTGCATTTATTTTCTTTCGTTTTAGCCTCTGTCTTACTCGAGATCGAATAGCACTCGTCGATCTCGACTACTGATCTTCGACCAAGGTCGTTGTAGCTTACTTGTGCAGGCACTCGACGAGACGAAGCGAAGTCGACAAAGACTCTACTCGATATCGAGTAGGCCTTGTCGATATCGACGAGCTCCTGTAACCGCTGCTGCGCTGTGTTCGACTGTGCATGACCCCTGTCGACTAACCCTTAGTCGAGGTCGAGTACCACTGTTATCGACGTTCGTGAGATTGCACCGCTGCCTAGGATCCGCTGACACGCTTCCTCGTGGATCGATCCTGACTTCCCACTGCTGCATCAGGAGGAGGTCTTGTAATTATTTGCAAGGGACGGAATCTGGTTTGCTTTGTATTATTTATATTTTAATTTGCAATCTCGATTTCCTCCTATCAACAAATTGGCGCCGTTGCCGGGGAAGCAATCATTCGCGCCTTAGGTAGTTAAATCTCACGCTTCTTTTGAGTTATTTCGCAGGTGTATGCGTCGTTCTGGTCTACCACCTGAGTTTGACGCCTTAGACGAACCAGAGCGTTACCTACACATCCACTCTAAACTCAAAAGGATCATGGCGGCCGCTGAAACACAAGAGCAACTGATCGAAAGGCTTACAAGGGAACTAGCCGCTAAAGATGCTGCTATCGCCGCTGAGAAAGCAGAAAGGGAGCAAGCAGAAGCTGAGCTTGCCCAATATCCAACTACTGCAGAGGATTATATGCATCCAGCTCTCGTCGTGCCTGAATCGGCGATTCTAATCCCTGATAATTCTTTTGAAATTCACACTCAGTTTTTGATAGAGCTTAAAAATAATGCTTTTTATGGCAAATTTAATGAGTGCCCTCTTGAACATATTACTAACTTTCATGATATGTGTCGTACTCTTGCTGAAGGTACAACTCTGGAATATGTCAAGATGAAATCTTTTCGCTGGGCCTGCACTGAAGTGGCTTGAAGGGCTGAAGCCGAGATCTCTCACCACCTGGGCCCAAGTAGAGCAAGAGTTCCTGAACAAATACTTCCCACCCGCCAAAACAGCACTTCTCCGTCAGAAAATCACCGCCTTCAAACAGAAGCAAGGGGAACCTCTGGCAAAGGCATGAGAACGCTACAAAGAACTGCTGCGATCTTGCCCTACTCATGGACAACCACCCTACGTCATTCAAGAGATCTTCTTCAACTCTCTTGATCAAATCACTAAGGATAGAATCAACCATTATATTCGCTATGAGTATCTGACGATGCCACCAAGCGACGCATGGGGAGTGCTAGAAAAGCTCACTAACTACGACAACAAATATGGGGCTCCTACAAACTATGAGGAGAACTCCTACGCCAGGCCAGCACCATCAATGCCACTCTATGAGCCAGTAAAGGAGATTGACCCAGATGTCAGGGAGCAGTTCTACAGAGACCAGAATCGCAAGCTCCTCAAACAAGTCAAATATCTATCTGTCAACCAGCCTTGCATCGAATACGGATCACAGAGGCACACCACTACTGAGTGCCCACACACCGAGCAAGTCAGGATGGCAGAAACACATGAAGAGGCAGCCTATGCTGGGGGTTCAAATCGCTACATGGGAGACCAACGGTCCTACCAACCACAGTGGAACCAAGGTCCTCCTAGGAATCCACCACCCTACAGAGCTCCGGGACATCCAGAAAGGGATCAAAAGAAGGATGATCTGCAGCTGATCCTTGAGGAGATGCGTCGGAATCAGAGCACCATCAACAACCAATTCCAGAACATCACTACAAAATTTGAAGAATTGGACATCTGAAAAAGGGGAATAGAAACGCAGATGGGTCAAATCGCTGCACAGATCCCACGCCCGTCCGGACAACTCCCTGGGCAAACAGAACCAAATCCTAAAGGGAAGACCGGACACGTCGCAACTATCAAACTCAGGAGTGGACATCAATTACACGAGCCAGAGGTCGGAAAACAGCAAAGCAAGGCAGAGCAGCAACTCGACACAGAGCACAAGCAACTCGATCTCGAGGAGGGTGTACTCGACATCGACAACCCGCTACTCGACACAGACCAGAAGCTGAGCTCGGACTCCGCTGCGCAGACCAGCAACTCCAGGTCGACCATCCTACTCGATGTCGAGGAGCCCGTGGTCGAGATCGAGGAGCAGCATCTGGCCGACGTCGACGACTCTGCAGCACCTCCAACAGCTGATCAGGCTCCGAAACTGAAAAAGCCACTGCCTTTCCATTCAAAAGCACAGAAAGATCCCACTGCAGGTAGGTTTACCAGATTTGTTAATATGCTGCAAGAACTGAATGTTTCTATTCCTTTTACAGAAGCCCTGCAAGAGATGCCTGGATATGTCAAATTTCTCAAGGAAATCCTAAGCAAGAAGCGATCCATCTCAGAGATCGCAGGCGAATGCAAAGTACTCCACTTCCCTGAAAAGAGACTTGACCCTGGTAAGTTTTCTGTTACTGTGGGTTTTGGACAATATAAATATGATTCTCTATGCGATTTAGGAGCAAGTGTGAGCATCATGCCTTTATCAATCTGGCGGAAAGTAAAGATAGGATGCATAGAACTTGTGGATGCCAAGCTATACATGGAAAACAATATAGTAGTCATCCCTACAGGTATGGTTGAGAACGTCCCTATCCAGGTTGGTAAATTCTTTGTTCCAGCTGATTTCCTTATCATTGACTGTGCTGAAGATCCTACTAGCCCTATTATTCTTGGTAGACCATTCTTAGCTACTGCAGATGCCAAAATAAGTGTCAAGAATAGATCGCTCCCCTTCACCATAGGCGATGAGGTTTTGGATTTCTCTTTTGCTCCTGCAAAAGAGGAAATTTCATGGCTGGAGGTGAAAAGCATCAGCAACCACGGGACCAAGCAAACAGCGGAGGAAGGAGCCAACACTGTACTCAAGGTCGACAAGGGCTACTCGATCTCGACAAGGGACGTACTCGATGTCGACAAGACTTTGTCGATCTCGACAACCACTGCAGAGCCAGAAACTTGCCAAGAGCCTAAGTATGGGGTCCCTGTACTCGAGGTCGACTAGCTGTACTCGATGTCGACTAGCCCCAAGCCCAAAGATTCGTGTTTTGGGTCCGAAAAGGTAAGTTCAGGTATGAATCCTACTCCTCCTCAGTCCATAAAGAAAATTATCAATGATTTAAGGGGAGATAAGACATCGTGGCAAGAGAATCTGCGAAAACTGAGAGCTGGAAGGAAAAAGAAGAAAGAGAAGGGAGATGATGCAAGCAACAACCTGTCAGCTGAGCTTGCATACTACCATTAGGACCTAGATGATCCAGGAGAAGGGCCAAGCATGAGCGGGCCCCACAATAATGGTCCTTGAGCGCAAACGGAGAAGTCGGCCTAGCGACTCTAAAATCTAGAGCATGTATATAAAACTTTATGATTTTTGGGACTTTTGAACTTTTTTGTTTTTTGTTTTTGTTTTTGGTGTTAGGGTTTTATGTCTTTTAAGAATATTTTATGTGGATAGTCTTGTTTTGTGTGCAATCTAACACTTTTAGGTCGGCTAGCATAAAAGGATCGCGAAGAGTGGAATAAGAAGTCCCTGAAAAACAGTCAGAATCGACGAAGGCCAAGTCGACGGCGACAAGGAGGAGCAGCCCAGACACTACTCGATCTCGAGTAGGCCAACTCGACATCGACAAGCCCAGACACTCCTCGACTTCAGAAAACCACTGGACGCTGAGAGCCTACTCGATATCGAGTACTGTACTCGATATCGACAAGAACAGTTACTCGACTTACCCAGATCCGCCTTCCTCGATGTGTTGTCTTGTGAGTTCCTTCCTTTACTCTTGTTTTTATTTTATTTTATACAGTGAGGACACTGTAATGTTTAAGTATGGGGTGGGGGAAGGGCTTGCATTATGCATATTTACTATATTTGACATTATGTGTGCATGTTTAAAGTTTATTTCTTTGAATTGCTACATGGCTATTTTGGAATGCATTATCGATTTATGTGCTTATATGCATGATTTCCAAAAGTTTGAAAAATGACCCCCATTGAAATTTTTGAATAATGTCATGGAAGCTTTAATTGAACTCGACGATGCAAAATTGGATTCATTAGAGTTATAGCATGAAATTGCCTAGTAAAGGGAAGTCACAATGAAGTGCATTATTTCTTGAAAACCATGAAAGGAGGTAAAATTTGAAGTTGCTTTTGACATGTTGCATGATAAGATGATGGAGGAATTTATATTTCCATATAATGCTCATTGTTTATATTCCTAGCCTTACCTATGCTTATGCATCACAAAAGCCATATTATGCCTTATTTCAAATATTGCTCCACATGATCTAAATATTTGCCATTCTTTACCTTATCCGGAGATTATGTTGAGAATGATATTACATTATGGAGATTATCATATGGTGTTTGTGTTGTGATTATTATCATTATTGGAGTTTGGAAGGAAATTGTTTGAAATATATGGAAAATTTAATGAGTGAAAGAAAATCCAATCACCTCAGGAGATAAAGGTAGATTGACTCTGCTCTCTAAGATAATAGTTTGGAGAGATGGGACACATTGTGAGGAGTCCAAAGCACTAAGTATCCGGGGCCATTCATGAAACCCATGTTTGCGACTCGCGAGAAGGCAGTGCTGAGGTTAGAGAGGTAAAAGCATTATTACTGATAAAAGCATTATGAAAGGTGATGAATCTTATGGAGAAGGAATGTGGAAATGCAGTTTGGAAATACTCCATTTCCCCGGATCATTAGCACCACATTGCCAAATATTGCCCACCTTTAGCCTTTTACCAATCTACTCCTTATTTGAGCTTAATTAAAATCCTCTTGATTATTGTTGCTTTGTCACATATAAAATTGTTTTTTCATAACCCTCCTTTTGTGAGTAGATGTTGCTTTTATATAATCGCACATGCATGGATTTGTGACACTAGTACCTTTTCGAGGATGGTAATTGATTGCAGGGTTATATGAGAATGAATCTAAGATGTTGAGAGTTTTGATTTCTTCCCCTGAATAACAATTAAAAGTATTGCTTGAGGACAAGCAAGCTTAAGTATGGGGTGTTTGTTGTGAGCCTAATTTTCCATGTTTTACACTTACTTTTATATCGATTTCTGCATACTTTGCATACATTTGGGTTAGATAGTACAGAATCTATGTAGTTTATGTTTATTTGCCAAATTATGGAATCTACACCAGTTTCTGTTTAAATTCGCAGAATTCGAGACGCTTTACAGCAATTTAAAGGAAGGTCAGAAAAGCTCGGAAAACAACTACAGAAGTCCAGAATCCGAGAGTACAGAACCAGGACAAAACCGAGCTAAAGCCAGGGCTACTCTATGTCGAGTACAGCTTACTCGATCTCGAGTAGAGAGCCCGGGCGGACTTGGTCGACAAAGCCTGGTCGAGGAAGCTGAGCCAGACCAACCCGACTCCCGGAACACAACTCGATCTCGACAAGACCTAGTCGAGATCGACGACACCTCAGCGCCACACCCGGAGTCGACGAGAAGAGTTGCTGATCGAGAAGCCGAGGACAAAGACGCCGAGCACATCTCTACTCGATCTCGACTAGACCTTGTCGAGATCGATGAGCCACCATACCCTAGTCCGAGTCCATGCCGAGGAAGAGTCCTCGACATCACCAGAGAGCCAACCCTAGTCGACCTCGATGAGCCCTAGTCGAGATCGACGACGCCTAGGAGCCCAGATCCGAGCCATGTCGAGCAGAGTCACCCGAGAAGTCCAGTCGACGACGAGTCCTAGTCGACATCGACGAGCCCTTGTCGAAGTCGAGTAGACCAGTTTCTGGAAACGCGTCAACGTGAGCAGTCCGAATAGAGTTGGGATTTCTTGGGCACGAAGGAAGTCGAGAAGGCTGAGAATCTATCCAATCTATCAAGATACATCATGAAAGAGGAGTTCTATCCACTTTAAGACATTTAGATATACTTAGATTTAATTTTCTTATTGCTTTTATTTATCCTTAAGCATTTTAGATATAGTTTTAGGTATAGATATAGATATTCTATCCTTGACTAGCGAGGATTAGAAGGCTATAAATAAAGCCCATAGGGCTCAGTTTTATATATATTCAATGGGAGAGAGAAGTAAGTAGGAGAAGTAGAGAGAGAGAGAGAGTGAGCGGCCGATTGGAGTTGTGAAGCGAGAGCGGAATTGGCTTCAGGCGGTTGTAAACTTTGGTTTATTTCAATGCAAGTAGTTTTCTTTCAATCAATGATGTCTGAGTTCGCGATGAAGCGCGAGTAGTCCACCCACTTCTAGGGTTGGGGCGAACCCGACGATAGCCATGCATGTTTGAGGTAAAGATCTGACCTTTATCATGTTTTGAGCATCTCCTACTTGTTTATGTGTTTATTACCCATCTAATGGAGATCCATGCTAACAACTTGGATTATAAACATAAAATTAGTTGAGACAATTAGGGTTTCTTGAAAGAGTTGTCTAATTGTTGGAAAAGGCGAAAGCTTGTCCTTGATGCGATTTACATGATAATTTGTTCTGCCTTATGCATGCTTGGTTATCGTTGTTGCAAACCCCAATATTGGAAGTCCTTTTAAATTAAGTTTAGTTCGAAATTCCAAAGCCTTTGCATTTATTTTCTTTCGTTTTAGCCTCTGTCTTACTCGAGATCGAATAGCACTCGTCGATCTCGACTACTGATCTTCGACCAAGGTCGCTGTAGCTTACTTGTGCAGGCACTCGACGAGACGAAGCGAAGTCGACAAAGACTCTACTCGATATCGAGTAGGCCTTGTCGATATCGACGAGCTCCTGTAACTGCTGTTGCGCTGTGTTCGACTGTGCATGACCCCTGTCGACTAACCCTTAGTCGAGGTCGAGTACCACTGTTGTCGACGTTCGTGAGATTGCACCGCTGCCTAGGATCCGCTGACACGCTTCCTCGTGGATCGATCCTGATTTCCCACTGCTGCATCAGGAGGAGGTCTTGTAATTATTTGCAAGGGACAGAATCTGGTTTGCTTTGCATTATTTATATTTTAATTTGCAATCTCGATTTCCTCCTATTAACAATTCACACCTTACCTCTTCACAATTTTTCCTCCCAAAACCACGACTCAACCTCTTGATCCCTTCCCTATTTTGGGATGTGTTTATGTATGTGTTGTTTGTGTACATTTTTAATTGTACAAAATGTGTGTTTGGTGTGGAATATATTTTGAATATGTTTGGTGTATTTTGAATTGCACAGGTTTTGTGCACAAAATGTGCACATTTTTGGTGCATTTAATTTGGTACTCCCTTTGATCCAAAAAGATTGTCGTTTGATTTTTTAACACGTAATTTAAGGAGCTAAAAAGTATATAAAATATCAATTTTTTTACAATCTAATACTTATTACCAACAAATATTAAGTTGTAAAAAAATAATTTAATAAAAGTTGATATTTTATATACTTTTTAGCTCCTTAAAATACGTGTTAAAAAGTCAAACGACAATTTTTTTGGATCGGAAGTAGTATATAATAGGGGCCGATGGTATTTCAATTTTTTTAAATCAAAACTTATTCATGCGACGAACATATTAAACCAGAACACTTTGAGGAAACGAACATATTTTAAAACATAGTCGTTGTAAACTTATAATTCTCAGGCGATGTACGTGTTAGAAGACATTGTCGCCGGAAAAGACTTAATTTATTTGACTACAATTGTCTGAGCACATTTAGGCGACTGCGTCATTGTATGGTTGCGTCAAGTACACTAGGCCGACATACTTAGTACGTAATTAAAATGATACGTTGTCGGAGTCTACTTTTATATTTATAAAATTTTCGATCACCTTCGGGCATCAAACTTATGAGGATATACCCATCGCTTGAAGTCACTTGAATTTTTACAATTCTCATAGCACTCTCAAGCGACAAGTTTATATCATAAATTCGTTGCCAGATTACTACGGAGATGAACTTATTTAACAGGTTCATCGCCTGAATTTACTTTTATATTTTATAAAAATCTCATAGCACACTGGGGCAACGAAATTTCATCGCGCCTAAATCTAACCGTCCATCGTTTGAATACTAATGGACGGGCTTGAAAAACCTTACAGTTTGGCAACATTTCTAGGCAACGAACAATTTTTTGGTCGCCTAACATTAATTAATCAGGCAACGAACATCATTATTATTATTTACCACCACCTGAATACTCAAGGGATGACATCGATATGACGACACTTTAGACAATGACAATTCACCGTCTGAAGTCTCCAGTGACGAAAACTCCCTTTCAAGTGAGGGCCTGGGTCCGTCACGTGAGTTATAAATTGACGTATTGTGAGAACGAAACATATATTAAAACAGACAAGATCAACACAGAGATTTATCACGATTCACTAAATTGGTTATCTCCAAACTTAGAAAATTCATTGAGAAAACGATTTTCATAGTTTTTCAAGATATACACTAGTCTTCCATATAGGATTCAAGTGAATTAGACTATATACTTTTAGAGTATGATTATAAGAGATTATACAGGACTGAAAGTAGACTTAAATGTACGCATAAGTTTGTAAAAATTTTAATATGTGCTTTTTCATGTTGGATATTTTTTAAATCATTTATTAAAAATATTTAATTCTATAATATTTCAAAAATTGCAATTAATCATGCAATTGGATCGTTGGTTTGGTACACTAGCACATATAGATGAGACAAAATAATGTATTAAAATCCCAAATGATGGAATGGAAGCTTCCCTGGCAGGGTGCATATATATTTTCTTAATCTGGGTCTTATCCGTTGATTTTTCTTTACCATTTAATGAGTAATTGGACCTTTTTTTTTAATTAATGCAAAATAAATATTCTAAAAAGCTACCTATGTTATAATATTATTATATTGAGATGGAATAACATTAGAAACCCTAGTTCCCGTGTAAACTCTTATATAAATGGTCCATTGGAACTTCAATAAACACATCAATTCCTCCTCCCTTCTCTCTACCTCTCTTCTCTTACACGTTTCTTTTAGGTATACGCATACATACCACACCGTAAGTTTTGCTAGGTATATCGTAAGTTTTTGTATCAATTCCTCTGGCTCTATCGATCAACGTTATATATTTGCCGGTAACAATTAGTCTTTAATTACACTGCCTTCAATCCTTCAAAAGGCTATAATCTCCTTTGCTCATATATGCTATATTTGTCCTCTTTGTTTCTTGTTTCCGTCAACCGAAATACACTCTCTTTATTAATAATCTATTTGTTTCTTGTTTCCGTCAACCGAAATACACTCCCTTTATTGGTAACCTCTTTCTTATCCTCTTTAATCTTTTTGTTTCTTTCATTTGTTATGATTACAAACCTGCCAGGGAGTATTAAATTGATACGATTCTAATCCTTTTATGAGGACACAATAAGTTGAGATTGTAGTACTAGTTCTGATTTGTTGTACTAGTTAATTAATTGGTTGATTAACTTAATCTTGCGTTCTCCATGACTGCATATGTGAATTCGCAATTCCACTTCACATCACAAGATTTCAATTTGGTGCGTACATATGATAATTACATCATGATCGGATTTAGGTGTATCTGCGCATATGTATTATTTGTCTTTCGTTTTTGGATAATTTCTTGTTTTACATTTGATGTATATCGTAATCCCCCGAAGTGGATACGCATATGTACGTTATTTCAATTCCTTGTAATATCGCCCGAAGCGGTTAATTAAACTAATCTCAATTCCTGATTTGATTGGATTAATCAAATTTGTAATATCTCCTAAAGCTGGTATCAAATTTGTAATATCCCCTGAGGCCGGTAATTAAATTAATCTCAATCCCTGTGGATATAAATTAATTTCAATTTCGAAGTGTTGTATTAATCAAATTTATAATATCCCCTGAAGCGGATCAACCAATTTTTCAATCCTTGAAGCGTTTGGATTAATTTGTCGTATCCCATGAACGAGCGCATCTCCCGAAGTAGATGAACGAGCGCATCTCCCGTCCCGAAGTAGAGCACGAGCGCATCTCCCGAAGTAGATGAATGATAAATTGATCTCGTCCCCGAAGCGATGAAACGATAAATCTCATCCCCGCAGAGATGATCAAGCCGATAAATTTCATCCCTGTAGTGATGAAATTATATTTATTATTTATGTTTATTTATTTTATATGTATGTTATTTAATTTAATTTATTTAAATTATATTTGTTTAATCATCATCTCCCGAAGTAGATGAACGGAACATCTCCTGAAGTAGATTTGAACGATTGAAAATCATCCCCGTAGTGATGATTTTTTTTAGTTTTTGTATTTTTTTTGTCTCCAGAAGTAGACAAACATTATCTCCCGAAGTAGATATAAATTGTTAAATTTGCATATCATCCCAAGAGTGCTAGTTTATCTCCTGAAGTAGATAAAGTAAACACAATTTATGTATCACATCTCTTGAAGAAAGATGAAATTCTTATTTATCTCCTGAAGAAGATAAAATATTTTAGCTTATATATCATGATAAAATTTATCTCCCGTAGTAGATAAAATTTTAAAATTCATAATCGTCCCTGGACCGATGATTTTTATAGCTAAACAAGCAAACTATGATTTCTCCACCAGTCTCCAGAAGTAGACGAACATGTATTTGCAGATGTTCATTTTCTTGTCACCAGAAGTTGACAATATGCCAATTTGATTTTATTTATTTATGTTATTTATAGTTTTATCAATTATATCAACTATTTATTTATTTATCATTATCTCTTGAAATATATAAAGACGTCCCCTGAAGTGGATGGACACATAATCATAAATCGTTCCTGTAGTAACGACAATCATCTCCTGAAGAGTTGTATATGAAAAGGAAATTCATAAAATGTCTCTCTCTCATCAATATAAATTTGTCCCTGAAGCGACAATATTCATTTCCTGAAGTAAATGAATGATAAGAGATATATTTTATATCTTCATAAAGATTATTTAAAATCATACCCAGAAGTGTATGAGTTTTCTTTTAAAGTTGCATAAATACCCAGAAGTGTAGAAATTAAAATGAATGTATACAAGTTGTCTTCTCCCTGAAGTGAGTAATAATCAAACATACCATTTCTTGAAGAATATGGTCAATGTTTACATGACAACTTACTATATTTTTGAATTGCAGCTTATCATCTTTTGGATTATATGATCGAAATATACATAATAGAGACTAATTGTCAATCGAAGTTGACAAATGAATCATTTTATGAATAAAATCATTTCTTGAAGAAAATGATAAATTGACAAGTTTTTCTCATGGCTCCACCTGAAGTGGAAAAATACAATTTTATTTTATTTATTTGTTTTTTTATTCATTGTTTTATATTGAATAAAATTATTATAATTTTACTTATTGTAATTCAAAGCTCAAAGTGTTTCCCGAAGAAACTACTTATCATGAGTGTCTAATGTGGAGTTTTGTTTGGCAAATGAACATTTGGGAGAAAGGTTTACCACAATTTTGTAGATTGTGAAGTTTTTCAACACCAACCTAACAGCCCGAAGACTCTACTGGTGGATTTTTATTAACTCCTGAAGAGTAAAGAATATTTTATGAACTCTAGAAGAGTAAAGGATTTCACAAACTCCAAAAGAGTATATGATCCTAATTTTATCATTTGTACTCCTGAAGAAGTACATGTAAGGTGGGTTTTATCATATTCAGAACTATTTTTGTCTGGTTGATACAACCAATAGAAGTAACCATATAACACGATCCGGTTAAGAAGGCCACTTCCTGACTATCCTCTAAGCATTGCCTGAAGCATGCCCCTCCGGTAGAGGGTGTGAAAGAGGTTATGGTTAAGCGCTTGACCAAAGTTATTGTTGTGGCTTATAGCTAGGTCTGTTATACGGTTAATTCTAAATGTCTTGGAGAACATTATAAATGACTCGTACCTGAAGTATGACATCAACGAAAGTTCTGACAATACCCATTCAGTGGTATCCAAATTAAATAAATGGATCACCATATACAAAGTTCAATGGTTGAATATTATGGTTTATAAGTGTCAAACAAATTTGAAAACCCGAAGTTTTCTCAAACAATCTTGAATATAAAAACCAAGATGAATACCATATAGCTCTAGAAGAGCATTGATCTTGTTACCTTGAGTAACAAATGACACATATGTATGAATTGACATGGTATTGAATTCCAATATCTCATATGACTAGCCAGAAGTAAGTCTTACAAAAATGAGAACGTATATATATGGTTTATTTGACACTCATTTATCCCATTGAAACTTATCACTAACCATAAGTTAGTTAATGATAAAAATGTTTTTCTTTGTGGCATTCGGTCATTCATGTGAAACGATGATGGGCGGGATCATTGACATTTACATACACACCCACTAAAAGGGACCAAAAGATCCTAGTACCCGAAGATCCTCTATAAGGGTGACCGAACATATATGGTCTGTCATCTTGGCAAATTAACAAGACCATCTAAATTCAAAGTAAATGCAAAGTCTCTAATGTCTCTTGAATGGATTCAATGAGAAGCTACAGAACACTATCATACAGACCAGTGTAATTCCAAAATTAAAGATGCCTCAACACTTTGGTCATATGAAACATACGGTAGAGAATGTTATAAAAAACATTGTTGAGCATAAGGTAGCTCACGACGACTCAGAAGAGTCGTTGGTCAAATGGGCCCATGCATGTTTGCATTTCGAATTTGACACAATAACATCTCCCTAATTCTCTCCAGAAGAGAGCATGTCATTCAAAGGTTTTGAATAAGCAGCATATGTTCCGAGACGTACCTCATCCAAATGAACTACAATGAGACCACAAAGAAGTTGGATGATACATGGGGTTTGAGTCCCTATTGATATCAAATACCTAGAGCTTTATAATGGTGATCAAATGCTCGGTATTTAGGGGGAGAGGAAATGAGACTAAATATTAAGAAAGAGATTGCGCGGAAGCAACTTCTCTATCATTTCATATCTACGGATAAATACAAGTGAACAAGAAGTTCAATAAATGAAATGATTATAAGATTTAGCAAATATGTCATCGAAAGCATTTACTATAGGCCAAGAAAGTGACAAAGTCACAGGTACTAGCTCGTTTGGAAGTTCCAGAAGTAACTCAAACTCAATGAATATCAAGTAGTTCTCAAGTACACAAGAAGTGTTGGAGATCACTAGGCTCTTGGTATACGATTCCCCAGAAGTGGAAAGAGCTTATGAGAATATGATGATCATCAAACAAATGGATGTCGACATCGAAATCATAGTAAAAGAGCTAGAAGGGAGCAATTCATGCAAAGATGGATTCATTAAACATGATGAGATTGGACCAGTAGTTCCAACACTGCAAAGTGCAACATCAATTGGTTTTTAAGTGGGTGTTCATACAAAATAAAATATAAAGCCAACTTGACTGCACAAAAGCCGACCTATCAAATGTTATATGGAGAATGTATTCACCAGAAGTGAATATAATTTTGGATCTAAATAACGACGGACGCGTTACTTGCATACGCATATAAATGAAAAAGATCGATTGAAAATGTATGAAGCATTAATATCAAAGTCCCGTCACATGTAATTGGTTAAAGATCCTCTAAGAGTACCTAGAGTACCTATAATTGTAAAAATGGTGACATTGCATTAGGTCCCAAAGTACCATACAATGTTGTACTCTTTTCCTTGATCTTGGTTTTTATCCCATTGGGTTTTTTCAAGTTAAGGTTTTTAACGAAGCAACTTATGCACCATTTAATACAACGGACCCCCCTGATCAACAATGAAAAGCACACTAGTTCCTGAAGTACCTTATGCTTGTGCATCCAAAGCAGCTCAACACCAATACATGGAAGTCAAGCGCATCAAATCAATCATGAAGACACTTCAGCTCAAAGATAATGCTGAGATTCAACCATAAGTTCATGAAGACAGCGCCATCAAGAAGAATGAGAAGACTTCGAGAATGATGTTGACTTCAGGGGGAGTATACACGCACTATATACTCTTTTTCCCTTCGATCAGGTTTTGTCCCACTGGGTTTTCCTGACAAGGTTTTTAACGAGGTAGATCACCAAAGCGTATCAAATGTCATATGTATTTGTTCTCTGGATCCTAGTTTTGTCCCATTGGGTTTTCTAGGTGAGATTTGTAATTTTGTAATATTTAGGGATGTTTATCCAAGGGGGAGTGTTATAATATTATTATATTGAGATGGATAAACACTAGAAACCCTAGTTCCCGTGTAAACTCCTATATAAAGGGTCCATTGGAACCCCAATAAACACATTGATTCCTCCTCCCTTCTCTCTACCTCTCTTCTCTTATCTTCGGTTTATCACACCCTAAATGATTTTTACCTCTTTGTATCTCAATAATTGACCTTTTGAACAAAAAATGTTAGGATATAACATAACATTTAATTCTTTATAAACCATTAAAAGTTTCTAATTTTAATAACAGTTTTTCTGCCGTAGAAACCCAAAGTACCAAAGAAAAAGAAAATTTTAATTTCAATGTATTAACCATAAAGATTAATGTATTAAAACTTAAAACGGTTTTTTTTTTAATTCTTAAGGTTGGGCAAGGCCCTTATTATTGACAAAACAGTAGTTACATCACAAGTGGAGTAAGAGACAGGAATTAGGTTGCTAATAGAGGGTGGCAGAGAGGGGTGTATGGTGAGCAATCCATCAAGGGACATAGCCCAATGTGAATCATATGGCTTAAGATACACAACTAGGGACAACTTTGGGATTTAGTATTTTCTGTAAGGGTAAACTTGTCTTTTTACCCTATTCTGTTAGGCAGTTAGAAGCTCCTCATTTCCTCTATAAAGGAGCTCGTCTCTTCTGAGTTGGTGACGTTTTTTGGCACTGTAAACTTGTTCTTCTTCAATCAAAGTTTGTTTTCTGTTTTTTGTGTTTGGATTCCTTGATTCTTCACATGGTATCAGAGCCTTGTGCAAGATCTGGTTGATTTTTTGTCTTCTTGCTCGATTGCGTAGCTCTATTTCATCTGCTTCCGCTTTTGACTGAATTTATGATGGCTCGAGGTGCTAGAACTGTTAATCAGCAGGAAGGGGGTTCGAATGTGAATGGAAATGCGAATCCAGGAGCTGGCATGGGAAGAGGAACTTGATCTCCAGGAGCTCCGAATGGTCAGCAATAACGACCTTTGAATATTGGCGCCAATCCGATGCAGTTTCGGGATTTTGGATCTCAGAATTCGAATGCACATGTGAATCCACTGTTTCTTGCGAATTCTGATCATCCAGGTATGCAGTTAGTTTCGACTTTGTTCAATGGATCTAATTTCACTAGTTGGAGTCGAGGAATTTGTATGGCCTTAGGTGCTAAAGCTAAATTGGGATTTATCAATGGAAATTGTGTGAAACCGGTTGAAAAAACTGAAGATTGTGAGAAGTGGATTCGTGCAGATTTTATGGTCATGTGTTGGATTATTAATTCAATGACTAGTGAAATAGGAGAGAGTTTCATGTATATATAGTCGCCTAAACAACTATGGGACGAAGTGAGAGAAAGGTTTTCTGAGTCTAATGATCCACTGATATATTAGTTGCACAAAGACTTGTGCAATCTTAAGCAAGGAAATCTGTCGATTGGTGCTTATTACAATAAGATGATTACAATAAGATGAAGAGGATATGGGATGAGTTACAGGCTTTAGGAGGATTAACTCGATGTGAATGTGGTGTTTTTGTTCAATGTACTTGTGGAATTATCAAAATGATTCAAGAACGTGAAGCTACGACTAAAGTGATGCAGTTCTTGATGGGACTCAATGAGTCTTATGATCATTTGAAGAATAATGTGTTGACAAAGGATCTTTTGCCTAGCATCAATAATGTTTTTCAACTTGCCTAACGCAAACATCCTAGCTCGTCTCCCTCAAAATCCGCCGACTTTGGCAGATAAGATTGTAGTCTGGGTGTGCATCCTCTCTGTGTCCGTTTAGCTCATCCGCTAATGCACCACAATCTGTTTCCAGGATGAGTTTGTCGATCCCCACGTCCTTAGCGATCGACAGTCCATGGAGTATCGACCATGCTTCAGCCGTTCTGGCTGGGCACACGCCACACTTGAAGGTGAATGCCCAACAATTGATGATAGCTATTTCCTACTAAAAATATAGTGGACTCTATAGAAATCTAATTAAACAAAAATTTAAATTGATTAAAATTTGAAACATAATTATAAATTTGAAACATAATTTTAAATTAGAACTCTTATTTTATCGGAAATAGCTATGATCAAGCTTAATTGATTTCTTTATTTTAATGCATCAACTCTAATCTTGAGAAAAAAAAGGGAAGGAAGAAAAAGTACTTGGGTTGCCTTGACAATCAGAGCTGCCATAATAGGTGGCTCTTGAGAACACAAAATCTTGAGAGCAATAAAGTGTTGGCCAAAGCAACATCACTCCCACTACTAAGTTGCATACATAGATGCACTTGTAGTCATTGTTTTTTTTTTTGATGCAGAATAAAGATTAGGTTGGGTCGGACGCAGCAGAAGCCCTTCCAAGCGCATCCTTGCGGATGAGAGCACAAAGCTCTGGATAGTCGCCATAGCTGTCATCGGCAGGGGATGCATGTGCACTACGAGCGAGATAGTCAACCACTGCATTGGATTCCCTGAAAAAATGACGGATAGCTACATAAGAGAAAGACGAATTATCTAAAAGAATATCAGATTGAAGCAGCTCGATACTCCAGAGGCATTTCCAATCCCCTAGCAGAGCTTTAATAACTAGAAGGTTATCACCCTCGGTTAGGAGGTTGCAAATATTCAGCTGTTTAGCCCATTGAATTCCCATTTTAAGACCTAGGTTTTCAGCAAAAGCGACCGAGACATCGATACAGGTGTCTCTGCCCATGGCCACCACCCTGCCAAACTGTCCCTAATAACGAAACCGTAAGAACATGAAACTCCCTGCCTTACAGATCCGTCAAAATTAAGCTTATAGCAATCCATAGGCGGTTTGGCCCAAAACCCCGTACGACACTGCCTCAAACCCGCAACCGTAGCAGAGGGGGTGAGACAGGTAGAAAAGTTAGGACGATTAACCTGAGACGGTGGAGAGGTCCCATTGGACAACTCAACCTCTAAAATCTTCGACTGTTTCCAGCATTGAGTGAAAGTTGTATAAAAAATTTCAATTTCTGTAATGGAGACTTTGTTCGTATGGTCAAAAGCCAGCTGGTTCCTGAAATACCAAATAGCCCACCAAACACATGCCAAGGGACCCAAATGTTTCATCCCTACCGCCACAAAAACTTGATTTAGCGGAAAGGATGAACCCGAAGTTGCGGCGTCTTGCGACAAACTTGGAATACGAATATGTAGTGTCCTAAGAAATCGGATGGTCACATGGCACTTAAGGAAAAGATGAGTATCTGATTCGTTGGTGTTGTCACAAAAATGGCACCCTGATGGTACATACACATGAGACTTTTGAAGCCGTTCCGACGTAGGCAAGCCGTCACGAGAGATTTTCCAAAGAAAATGTCGAACTTTTGGCGGAACATCTAGATCTCAGATCCAACCACATTCAAACTCTTGTAACCCTATATTAGTTGATAGCATGGTATTTTCCGAGCTTGTCGAAAACCACCCATTGGTGCTAGGACCCCAGTACAGACGATCCTTCATGGGGTTATTTGGTAGAATGATATCGAGGAGATGGTTTATGTCATCCAATGAAAGGATGTTGTTTAAGCTTGAATGGAGCAAATTCTTATTCCACTGTAGATTGGAGGTGATGAAATGAGAGACTTTTAACCCTAGAAGCTCGTTTGGGATCGGTTGTAAGGTCCTAGTATCCAGCGTATCGGAAAAGGCCCATTTTTAAGACCAGAAGTCAAGAGAATTCCCATCACCAACAGACCAGTGAAGGGCATTCTGAAAAAGGTGTCGGATAGACATCATACATCTCCACTGCCAAGAAGTATTACTTTTCGTTTGGTAAGATAGGATGTCCTGACCCTTTAGATATTTCTGAGAGACGATTCGAACCCATATATTATCTGGTTCGGATAGAATCTTCCATAACAGTTTCATTTGTAATGCAATATTCATTTTTTCGGCTTTGTGAATACCTTACCCACCTTTCAAGGTGTCAGCACAAATCTTGTCCCAACCAATCAGCGATGGGGCTTTAGAATTTTTGTTCCAAAAAAATTGTCTGTAAACCTTATCGAGTTCTTGATGAATGTGAGATGGCAGCAAGAAAGCTTGCATAAGAAAGAGCGGGTTGACACTTATATTTGCCTTGATGAAGACCTTACGGCCTTCGGAAGAGAGGCTTGACGCCTTTCATTTTGTCAATTGCTGCTTGGTTTTGAGCACAACGTCGTTGAAAGTATCTTTCTTAGTTATGCCATTAACGATGGGGCAACCCAGATATTTGTCAAAATTATTTGCCTGAGGAATGCCAACTACAGCAATCGTGGCGTTAATAGCTGCTGATGTTGTGTTAGGGGAAGCTTGGAAGCTAGATTTGTGTAAATTGACCTTCTGGCCCAAAATCAGGCAAAAGCAATCAAGAATCGACAGAACTGAAGAACAAGCCGAATGGGAGGCCTTACAGAAAATGAGGATATCATCCGCGAATGCTAAAAAAGGGATTTTAATACCCGGTTTGCCAAACACTATACCCATATCTTTGTTTACAACACTCTCTTGTTGCAAAGTCCTTGCTAAGACCTCAGAGGCCATAATAAACAAAAAAGGTGATAGGGGGTCACCCTGCCTTAGTCCCCGTGAGGGCTCGATAAGTGTAGTTGGCTCATCATTGACCAAAACAGAGTATGAAACTGTAGTTACGCATTCTCTTATCCAACAAATAAATTTGTGATCAAAACCAAACCTGGAAAGGACATCAAAAAGAAAAGACCATTCGACACAATCATATGCCTTCTCCATATCTAGCTTTAAGGCAACCAAACACGACTTACCCATTTTAAGCCTGAAAGAGTGGAAAGCCTCATGGGCTATCAGAATGTTATCCTAAATAGATCTTCCTTTCGTAAAAGCACCCTGTAAGGGGTGTATAAGGTTTTCAAAAATCTTGGTTAGCCTAGCTGTCATAACCTTCGTGATAATCTTGTAAATAGTGGAGCACAAGCTAATTGGACGGTAGTGGTTTACAGCTGAAGGGTCATCGCATTTTGGTAGTAATGTAATGAACGTATGGTTTGTTTGCCTTAAAAGTCTACCGCTAGAGAAGAAAGCTTTAACAGCTTTCGTGACAGAAGAGCCAACTGTTTTCCAAAATCTTTGGTAGAAACCTGCCGAAAACCCATCCGGACTCGGCGCTTTATCCGGACTCATGGAGAAAACGGCCATTTAATTTCAGCGTTAGAAACAGGAGCTGTGAGCATGTCATTGTCTGCCTGGGTTACTTGCGAAGGGATGACCCCCAAATCCCCAGATATGTCCAGATCGCTTCTCGTGGAGGAGCGAAAACGAGATTTGAAATCTTTTTCGAATTCTTGTTGAATAATGTGAAAATCTGCGGAGACTTCCCCACTTGGAAGGGTGATCGTTCTAATCAGTTTCCTTCCCCTCTTGGCTGAGGCAATTTTATGAAAATATCATGAGTTGGAATCGTTTAACTTGGCGTGCTTTGCCTTCGCCCGTTGGCTCCAGTATCTGTGATGGAAATCGAGCATTCTTTCTCTTTTGTTAAGCAATTGCTTAAGTAATCTAAGGTCATTGTTATTGTAGTTTGAAATCAGCGATGTCTGAAGTTGAAGTAATTTTTGGCCAGTCGTCTGAATTTGGTTGTTTATATTAAGAAAAGTTTTCTTATGCCAGTCCTTGGAGAGACGCTTTAAAAGTGTCATCCTTTGAACAAGGTGAAACATATAAGAACCCGAAGAATCTAGTCGCCAAGCTTGAGAAACAAGATTTTTGTAATCTGCTCGGTTAGCCCAAGCTAATTCAAATTTGAAAGGTCTGTTTTTGGGTTTAGCATTCCGATTGAAGTTTGTCAAGATCGGTGCATGATCAGATCTGGTGAAAGGGTGAATTTGAGTTCTCAGGGAGTAAAAAATAGTGAGGACATCTGTGTGGATGAGAAGACGATCTAGTTTCTCAAAACAGCTGTCAATTCCGTCCTTTTTCCGTTTCCAAGCGAATTGTCCCCCAAAGGAAGGGACCTCATGTAAGGAAAACTTGTTCTTGAGGTTGGTTAGACGTGAAAATCTAGCATTATTCGGACAGGCACCCCCATCTTCTCAGACGGGGAGCCGATGTCATTGAAATCCCCCATTATACAGTACGGTATTAACAAGTTTTGGATGTAGAGAGCGATAGACTCCCAGAAGCCCCCTTTCCTTCTCTCATCTGGCAGAGCATAAATCACGATCATGGCAATTGTCGTATGAGACATATAGTCCGAGTAGTTGAAATGTATAAATCGGTTTTGAACTGAGATAAGTTCAATGGATCCTTGGGCCGAAGGCAAGTCTTTCCAGAGCAAACAGATGCCACCGGAAAACCCTGAGGCTGGGTCGAAAGCGACGTTAGTAAAGCCACACTTTCGCCAGCTGTTGTCGGTAGGAACCTTATCTGTTTTGGTTTCCAAAAGAGCTAACACATTTATATGATTGTTTTTACAGAAAATATCAATGTTAGTCCAGAAGTTCCTGCTGCGAATACCGCATGAATTCCAAGTGCAAATATTCATAGGAAACTTGTTTTTGTATCTCTTGGTACATTTATATATTGGTATTTAAGTAATCGATAGTATTCGAAAGGGAGCGGTAGAACAATCCAAACGAAGTGAGACCCTGATTAGCCGCCCAGACAAATGAACAAGGCGAACATGGCACATATTTGTAAAAGCCAACCAGAGGCCGAGCCAAGCAAGCCTACAACCCGATGCTTCATCATTAACTTGGGATTCAAATGAGAGCCTTGTGTAGACAACATACCCGGTTCAATATAAAGGTCAGCTCGTTCGAAAGGTATCACAATCGGGTTCAAGCTAACAATGGTAAAGCGATACAAGTCTGATGAAGACTTAGAATCGACCCAACCATAGCAGCACTGAGTAAGAGATACATGAAATGAGAGTAAAATACGATTGGTATCGCCCGAAGTCATTGTTGTTACACAAATTCTGAAAAATCTTATGCTGGTAGCAACTTGAGTTTTGTATATAATATGATGATTGGGATTGTGAATCCAAAATTGTATACAAATCAATTTTAATCATGTTGCAGACCCAAAAGAGAAGCACCGAACAACAAAAAAAGACCTGCCGACGAGGAAAGGTCAGCCATGGCTGCTCACGAGCAAGTTGCGAGCCTGCAGACGCCAACAACAAGCTCCAGGTAGAGCATCAGCAGACAAACACCAAGCGCCCAAGAAAACTGCAGCATGAGGAGTCCACCAAAACCGACAGCAGCGAGGCAACCTTCAAGAGTAGCGAGTGCCATGACACCATGGCTGGAAGAGGCAGTAGTGAGCTCTGAGATGAGAAGCAGCAGACATGCCACAAACAAACATGAACGCAACAACACAAGAGCGCCTCCAAACCTGAAGCAATCCTGCATAAAACAACACACAACCGAGAGTACCTTGAAAGCAAATAATAGATAGTAGAAACCCTCAGGCGTAAAGTAATCACAGGAAGATCACCCCGATCAAAAAAATTGCAGCCAAGAAAATTAGGATTGTGAATCCAGAAACCCTCAGGCAGTTGTAATTTATAGGCTTGAGCTTGGAAAAAGAAGGTGTATAGATGAAATTTGGTAGTGTATTCCCAAATGATTCCTCTAAAATATATCAAATAAGATTCATGCTGGTAAGACATATCGGATGTGAAAAGGGTAATCGAAAGAAGGAGAAGACTTACAGAGATGCTTGGAAGGTTGGACCGGTAGAAAAAGACAACCGAACATTGTACGACGCCAACAACAGCAGGGGCAGCCATGGACGTGAGGGTCTAAGAATCAGACAGAGAATCCAAAAAAGACGTAGTTTCCATTGTAGAAATTGTTGTCGATCCGGTAAAATCAATGAACACATAGAAATACCCAAAAAAGTTGGAAATTGTAAGAGTGGAAGTGAATTCCAAAAGCCCCTTGTGAGGGTATAAGAAGAGAATTTGCCGTTGAGCATAGGGGGTACTCGAGTAGGAGCAATTAAGGACGAGAAGACTTACAGAGGGATGAACAGAAGTGAACTGAGGTGTCAGAGGGAGCATAGAGGAAGAAACAGAGCTGCAAAGGGAAGCAGCAAGCAGCGACACCAACACCCTTGGAAAGGCAAAAGAACAGGAAATAAAAACTGGATTGAAAACATTAAGAAACTTAGACATCGAGGCAACACACCACAAAATCGAAAGCAGATATAGCCGAGAGAGAGATGGAGTTTCCACAAGACAGTGATGAGGAAGAAAGGGTAACTTAAGATAGCTATTAGCCAAGTTGCCTTTGGGAGGCCTTGAATAATCCAATTGCAGGGAAGTAGACATAGCAGTGATAGCACTTGAGTGAAGATTAGTGAGACAGAGGGCACTTACAGAGAGTTTTAATAGCAGATTTGAAGGAAACACATAGCAGGCAGATGAAGGAGACCCAAACACCCACCCACGCATCTGCGAGAAGCGGCCAAAGTCGTCCGGCTAGACCCAATCGATCCCTTACCACAATAAAGCCCCAAAAAGGAGAAAAAAACCACTTTGATGACGGATCTCGCCAACAAAAGCACGAATCAGTGGGTGCCACCTCCCCACAATGAACCTTTCGCAGGTTGAGGGAGGAAGAGTTATTGGGGGGGGGGGGGGGGGAGGGGGACTATTAGGGAAAAATTGATTCGACAGAGCGGGTACAAGTAGAGATGTGGCAGGGCAAGTGAGAGTAGGAGGGAGATCGGCCTTCGGCGATTGCAGTGGAGCGGAACGGAGATCGCCAGGGAAGACAGTGGGCGGTTGGAGGGCCAATGGAGAAGGAGAGGAGAAGCGTGTCGGCGCGCGTTCCTCGGAACTCATCTAGGGTTTTTTACGGGGACTTGTAGTCATTGTAATTACCATTTCCAACTCCCATTTTTTCTATAAAAAAGAAAAAGTTTTTGCTAGAGAGAGATAAGTAGTAATAGCTAGAAAGTGGTGCAATATGTGAGAAATGTAATAAGAGGCATTTTGATATTTATAGTGGATTTGGGTGCCTTTGCATTGTAGATATTATTCAACAGGGAGCTGACAGATCACAAAGTATTTTCATTGTTTAATGCCACTCGTTGGTCTACTTTTCAAATTTTGTTTTTCCTTGTACAAAAATCACTACAAGAAATGATTACAAAAATGTCAATCCTTCCTTTGCAAGGAAGGATTGACATTGTGAGTGTTTTCAAAATTTGTTTTGAACAATTGTGTCTTTTTTACTAGGTTAAATATATTCTTAAATAACAATGCATTGTCAATCCTTCCTTGCAAAGGATAGAATTTGGCTAGATAAAAATAATAATAAGTAGATAAATATCCTAACTAAGCTAGATAGAACCTAGATAAAGATAGATAGACCTAGGCTTAGTGGTTAAGGAAAAACCCTAGCTAGGAGATATTTTCCTTCCCACAATTATTTCCTAAATGCATAAAATAATTAAAATGATGTTCCATGAATTTGAAAGAAAAAACCAGCCAAGCCCTAGCACACTCGACATCGACCCCTGGGGTTCGGCATCGACTCCCCTTGCACTCGACATCGACTCAAGGTGGTTGTTGTCGATTCCTCATGAGCTCTGTGTGTGGCCTCAGGCTCACCTCCTAGGCTGGCGGTCTAGTCCTGAGCAAAGTGATCCAAGGTGGCCTGAATTTTTGCTCCATAGTACCTTGGTAACGAATAAGAAGTGCCTTGGTAGCGTCTTGAATCTTCTTGGCCCTTGCACGAGTGATAGGACCATCAAATGGCACCTTCAAGTTGTCCTCAATGCCCCCAGGAGTCATCGCCATTTGCGCAGCATCATTCTCATCCACTTGAGCACGATTTGTCCTCAAATCGTCGTGAGAGTCATCGTCAGGCACGAGTAACGAGAGGTCGGCCACATTGAAGGTTGAATGGACGTTGGACTTGTCTACAGGGAGATCCAGGTTGTAGGCATTGTGTCCCATCTTTTGAACCACGCGGAATGGTCCATCTCCCCTGCGATCCAACTTAGATTTCCGTTGTTGTGGAAAACTTTCCTTCCTGAGATGCAACCATACAAGGTCACCAACGTTGAACTGCACATTCTTACGATGCTTGTCCTTCGTCGCCTTGTACTGAGTGCTCTTCCTTTCCAATTGCGCCTTGGTCCGCTTATGCAGGCGCTTGATGAAATTAGTCTGCTTAGTTGCATTCATGCTCTCCTTCTCCTTCATAGGTCGAGGTGTCATGTCCACAGGCGTAAGAGGATTTCGTCCATAGACTACTTCAAAAGGAGTCTTCTTCGTTGCAGAATGCCTAGACCTGCTATAAGCAAACTCAACAAAAGGTAGGCAGTCTTCCCACCTCTTAAGGTTAGTACGACGCATGACTCTTAGGAGAGGCCCAAGAGTCCTATTAGTAACCTCAGTTTGGCCATTAGTTTGAGGGTGACAAGAAGTAGAAAATATAAGCTTAGTACCCAACTTATACCATAAAGTTTTCCAAAAACAACTCAAAAATTTAGAATCATGATCGGACACAATTGATAATGGCAATCCATGTAAATGAACAACATATATCTTTAAAGAAAAGATTAGCAACATGAATAACATCATCAGTCTTGTGGCAAGGAATGAAATGAGCCATTTTGGAGAACATGTCCACTACAACAAAAATAGAATCATGTCCTTTAGATGTCCTAGGTAATCCAACAATAAAGTCCATTGATACATCTTCCCAAGGAGCATTAGAAATAGGCAGTGAAGTATATAAACCATTAGGATTTGCTTTAGAATTAGCCTTTGTACACGTAACACAACGTTTGACAAATCAAAGTACATAATTAGTCATTTTAGGTCAAAAGTAATGTTCTTTTAATCCAGCTAAAGTCTTCTTTAAACCACCATGTCCTCTAGATTCATGCACTTCTTGAGTAAGGAGTCTCCTAATGGATGGGGATGAGATAAAAATCTTGCCCATCTTAAATAAATAACCATGATCAAGAAAGTAAGAATCAACTTCACCTTTGGACACACATTGAGCATAAATGCTTTTAAAGAAATTATCACTAGCATATAGTTCTTTAATCCAAGTAAAACCCAAAATATGCTCATCACAATGGTTGAAGAGGACATACCTGCGTGATAGAGCGTCAGCTACCACATTATCCTTTCCTTTCTTGTGGTGAACCATATAGGAAAAGGTCTCCAAGAACTCCACCCATCGAGCAAGGTGCCTACTCAGCACCGTCTGACCTTTGAGATATTTCAGTGCTTCGTGAACCGAATGAATCACAAACTCCTAGGCCATAGGTAGGGTTGCCATGTCTGCAAGCAACGAACAAGAGCGAACAACTCCTTGTCGTAGGTAGAATAGTTGAGCTCAGCAGGGCCCATCCTCTCGCTGAAGTAGGCTATAGGTCGCTGATTCTGGAGAAGCACTCCCCCAATCCCAGTTCCAGAAGCATCACACTCGAGCTCAAAAGGTTGGGAGAAGTCGGGTAGTTGCACCTTTGGGGCATGGGTGAGTCGATCCTTGAGAGCATCGAATGCCCTCTGATGTGCATCGATCCAGTGGAATGTCACATCTTTCTTGGTCAGCTCATGTAGGGAGGGGGGTGACAATGATGTTGAAGTCCTTGACGAATCGTTAGTAGAAGCTAGCAAGGCCCAAGAATGAGCGGACATGAGTAGGAGTATGCGGATGGGACCACTCCTGAATAGCTCGAACCTTCGCCTCATCCACTTTCAAACCTGTTGCAGAGATTACAAAACCAAGAAAGATAGTAGATTCGGAAGCAAAAGAACACTTTTTCAAGTTAGCATATAATTTCTCTTTGTGAAAAGAATAAAAAACTAACTTTAAGTGGCCCACATTATCATTAAGGTTCTTCCTATAGATTAAAATATCATCAAAATAGACAACAACAAATTTTCCTAAGTATCTCCTAAAAACATGGTTCATAAGCCTCATAAAAGTAGAAGGTGCATTAGTTAATCCAAAAGGCATTACTAACCATCATATAAGTCATACTTAGTTTTAAAAGCCGTTTTCTATTCATCTCCATGTTTCATCCTAATTTGATGATAGCCACTCCTAAGATCAATTTTAGAAAAAATACTAGCACTATAGAGTTCATCAAGCATATCATCTAAACAAGGAATAGGGTGACGATACTTAATCGTTATTTGCTTGATTGCCCTACAATCAACACTTCTGAGGCACTCACCCTAAGGTTGTTCTTACCTGGTGGTGGTGGTGGTGGTGGTGGCGGCAGCGACGGTGGTGACGATGGAGCTGCTGCTTCTACAACTAGTACGTCGGCCAGATGGGTGATTCTCCCAAAGGCAATCCCTTCTTCATGGAAGCCTGGGGCTTCCTACAACACTTCTGCCCAGATCTCCTAATTCTTCTTCTTCTTCTTTTTTTTAAAAAAAAATTATTTTCCCTTGTATTTTCATCTTCATCCAATATAGTGCTATGTATATTATATGGTGAGGGTTCGATAATGTATAACAAAGTAGAATAAAGATACTCTAGAAGGGGGGGGGGGGGTTGAATAGAGTATGCCAACTTTTTCGATGTCAATCTCAAGACTTTTGAAACGCTTGCAAAACCCTTTGGGAGTAAACTCAATTCTTTCGATTGGGATACCTGAATCATAACAAAGTTATACAATTTGAAACAAGTGCGGAAATATTGGTAAAGCAATAAGTAAAAAACACGATGAATTGTTAACGAGGTTCGGCTCTTTTAGGGCTTAGTCCCCGCCTAGGGTTATTCCACAATCCTAGGATTCAACATGCTTTATTGATTCATAAAACTTAGGATCCTAATAGCTCACCGAGAAGCCTCTCTCCTATACAATTTCAATCTAGTCAACTCACGTTCCCTTGGAGTCCTAGACCAATCTAGAAGAGCCCCACCTCTCTCGGCTATCTAGTACAATCCTCTTACACCCGCGAATCAATTGCCTAGTGCACACTTCCTGAGTTATATAAACTCTCGAGTATAACACTCTCTCAGAATATATCATATAAGCTCACTGTGTAACTCTCAAATGCTTTGACACAAAAGATAAGACTCTTAACACCTAGCAGAGAGTACATGAAGAAGAAAGATTGACTTGAGGGCTGAGTGTGCGTTCGAGTTCAATGATCGTCAGTGTTCAACTCTTGTACCTCTTCTCTCTTCTTCATCTCCTTTTATACTCGATCAAATCGGCGCCATTTGAAACAAAAATCTTCACCCAACGGCTACATGAGATCATGGCTTAGGAAGGATCTTCGCAATCTTCTATTCCGGAAAACTGCGAAGCCATAATCCACCCGATTTGATCTTCATATCTTTCAGCTTTAAGGAAGGAGATCGATTTCTTCGAAATCTTTGCTGTATGGTTAGTATAAAATATGTATAATAATATTCGGAAACCATACATACATACATATATATATATATATATATAAGATAATAAATAAAATACATAAAATACAGGTTTTGAATTTCATCAATACAGCTTTAGCTGCAAGACCTTTGACACAAGCTTTGTGTCAAAGCCTTTGAAACCATTTCCGATTTTCATCAAGGGAGTGGAGTTATCATATGGTAATCCTTAATTACCATAATAAATTAATGTTTACAATAATGTTTTTCTATCTATATACATATTTTCTCTGCTATATACATATTTTCGCTGCATGGTGTTGTCATGAGACCGACTACTTCTGGAGTCAATAGATATTTTTGTTTGAAAATATTTGATGACACTTCCTTTCCATCTATCGACTTGTAAAGTTGGTGTCGATAGGCTGTTTTAAGACAAAAATACTTACTGACTTCATATTTTAACAAATAAAATACTTTCAAATTGTTTGCCCACTACCCATTGTAACCAATAAAAATTGTAGAAAACGTCAAGCAATTCAAATTCTTATAATCCAATACTTAGAAAAATTAAAATGACGTAATTCTAAATAAAATTTAAAGCTTAATAAATGACTTATATTTTTAAATAGAGGGAATACCTTGTTTATTCTGAAACTCGGTCGTTCTATTTTTGAAGCTCTTAATTTTTGCTACTGCTTGGTAGTACTTGGAATTTTTGTCCCCAAGTTTGATCAAGCTAGTCAAGACATTCATATATGTAATTAGTGTTGGTATTATTTTCCTTCAAGTAAAAAAAGATCATTTTAGTCTCTTCGGAGACTACATATGATCATAAAATTGGAATGATCGATACAGAGATCCTTTCAAGTGTAAAGGGTGGAGATTAAGATCTTGTCTGATGTTTAAAAGTCTACGAAATCTAGCTGTAGTTGGGTGTAACACCACTCGCTTCTCAAAAGACATGTTTCTCCGCCTGATTGAATGGTGCATATAAACAAAGTAGAACACAAAAGTGTAATTGTTAAGAAAAAATTTGTACATAATAAGTCTCTTTGTCATATCTGTGGTAGTTATATTAGTCGTTTGATTATTGTGTTTTTTTTTCCAAAGAATCCACAATCCTTCGCTGAAGGGAGATAAGACAAAGAGACTTATTATGGTAGTTAGGTGTATAGGTTGTTTTTGTTTCCAAGAGAACAAGAATGTTTAGGTTGTGTAGTTCCCTTTTTTATCTTAGTCCAATTCAATCGACTCAGTCGTTCTATATCTGGATCGGGTACTGTATGACCCATTTAAGGGGTCAACTCTCCTACTGATAAGCGACATCATATTTCAAGGTCGTGTAGTTCTCTAAGATAGACTAATTCTTATCAAATCAGGACTTATATATTGACTCTCCTAATATTCCAATAACCAATATTAATTATCGTATATGAATAATAATAATAATAATAATAATAATAATAATAATAATAATAATAATAATAATAATAAAGTTTTTGGATAAAAAGTTAATTATCATAAATCTAGCTTCCAAGCTACAGAAGGCATTCCGCACTCTACGATATCAGATGTTAGTAGTTGTTTAAATATTACGAACGAGAACTCGCTGGAAAAATACCTCGGATGTCCGATTATTAATGGTAGAGTAAACAAATACACTTTTGAAGACATCATTTTTAAATCTAAAGAACAACTAAGTAAATGGCAAGCCAATGCTTTATCACAACAGGGTTGTGCAATCTTAATTAACACAAATTATTAGCCAAACCACTGTATACAACTTTCTGTTACCCTCATCAATACATAAAAAAATAGATCAGATTAATAGGATGTTCTTGTAGAATAAAGACTTTAAACATCGTCCGCTTATTAGCTGGGATCGGATTTGCAGACCGCAAAAATGTGGGGGAATAGACCTTAGGAAATCAAAAGAGATGAATGAAGCCCTTCAAATGAAACTAATATGGAAAATATTGGCTGAACCTGATAATGTCTGGGTTACTCTAATCAAACACAAGTATCTTCATTCAACTAACACCCTAGAATACAAAAAAAAAAGAGGTGACTCCTTATGGCAATGAGCCAAACTGACAACTCTTATTGATAAATTTAAGTTAGGGCTTATTTAGTCAGTTGGAAATAGTACTATCAAATTTTGGACTGATAATTGGATAACAACTTCCTCCCCACTGGCTAGGGAAGATTGCCCCCAAATTAATAACATAGAGGAAACTGTTAGTGATTACATTTTGAGTGGCGGATGGTGGAAGGAAAAACTTAACAATGTGTTACCAAATGACATAGTCAAAGAAATCCTGGACATTCCACTTCCCGTTTCTCCCTTTGAGGATCGGTTGTATTGGTGGCATGACAGAGCGGGTTGGTTCACCACTTCGAGTGCATACAAACTAATCACTGCCCAATCCTCTTTAAACTTAGACAATAACGCATGGATCTGGAATTTGGATGTTCTTCCAAAGGTCAAAAATTTCTTATGGAAACTCTGCCAGAATGGTCTCCCGACTGCTTCAAGGCTTGCCCAACGAGGGACATCTATTCCTTCCACCTGTAGTCTTTGCAATGGCGCGGTAGAAGATGATGTTCATTTCTTGTTTGAATGCCAATATGTGCGCTCTCTCTTCCGTCTCCCTACACACACAAACTCAACAATATCCAGCATGATAAATCAATCACGAGATATAAAATATGACATGTCATTCATTGGAAACAACCTTACCTCTGTGACTAAGGTGGAGCTTGCTTTCTCTTGGTGGACGGCCTGATACAATCGAAACCAATATGTGTTTAGGAAGGGGCCCATCCCTCACCGTGACTGTTCTTTACGCATTATTAGAACTCATAAGGAGAATTGGAGTAAAACTTCGCACTTTGAGTGCAGTCTTGATGAGGACCCCCCCCCCCCCCCCCCTACACAAACAAAACCCCCTAGGGGAACCCTTGTAAAGACCGAAAATTTTAATTATGATTAATTAAGATTTAATTAATTTCCAAGGGATAATTCGATCAATTATCCTTCTTTTGACGATTTCGAAACCTCGGGAAAATTTAAAATTTTTGGATGGCATATTTTATATGGAAAGAGGATTACAATTCCGATCTAATGGAATTCATATGATAATTTTCCCAGAAATATTGGTGAGGCAAAGGCCTTGTCATCCATTTATTTCGGTAAGTTTCATAACTTGTCGCGACTTTTCGAGACGTCTTTTAACCTCAAAATGCCGCCTTCCCTATGACCCATTTCAGCCCCATTTTGATGATCTTCATGAGCCATCATTTTGTTGATTAAAGAATAAAACCCCCCATGGATTGACACCTTTGAATGACCAAGTCCTATTCCATTCACTATGCTACCTAATACACACCAACTCCTTGACCACCCTTTCCCACCCTTTTGGCTCCATAAAGAACCCCAATTGGCTACCATTCTCAGCCATCTACACGCCAAAAATCAGAGAGAAATAAAGAAAAAAGAAAGAGAAAGAAAAGAGGGAAGCCATTGTTGGCCTAGAAACACCTCAACTTCAAACCACCATAACTCCCTTCTCACTCAAGCTTTTTGGCTGATTCTTGAAGCCAAATATCCACAAAAGAGAGGCCTTTCCAACCACAGTGAGTTCACAAAAATCCAGTCCCAACAAGCTGCCCGTTGAGGCCTAATTTCGAGCCAGATGTGCCGAGCCCTTTGTGTCTTGAGGTTTTCAAGTGTGTTTGGGTGAGTCTTGGTTTCCTCCCCTTCAAATCTGATTTTATACTTGTTGTACAACTAATTTTAAAGGTTTTTGTCTAAGAATTCCTTTTATGTTTTGGTTTGGATTTGTAAAAAATGCTAGGTGTTTGGCGCAAGGTCCAGGGAAGCTTGGAGGGGTAATTTGGTCTTTTTCGAGAAAGGCTTCGAGGGTAATCTCTCATCCACCTTTCCCTCTATAGGTTAATAGCCTTATGTGTAAATTAGGGCTTAGGAAGTGGAGCCTCTATGTGTTTTTGGTTGCGTTTTGTAGCAAACGTCACAACAAACAAAATGGATATATGTGCCTCTGTAATTTGGACTTTAATTCCAATCCAACGGTCTGATTCGGCTGAAATCTTAATATGATGTTAATGGGAATGTTATCTAACTGTCTTTCAAAAATTAGGGCGATCCAACGGTTGGATCAAGAGTATAGTTATAATGAGAATGTTATTATAATTTTAGTAACCAGTGTTTATAATGACTCGGTTAGAAAACTTGGTTAAGGGAATGCTAAGAATATGGTTAAATATGTGATGGAATAACCGAAACTTAGATCATATAAAATACAGAAATGAAGTATACCCATAACTTGGCTTATGATCCGATAAGAAGAAAATCGATTATGTGATAATACGATATAGATTATAACTGGTTAAGTCCGGATCACTTAACCAAAGTGTGTAATCTATAGAATCGTGAACCTCATGTGGATGTATGTTGATTGTTAGGTTGGGTACCATGCATTAGAATACCACCTAATGAAAGCTTAATGAAATTAATAGACTCTTGTTGATTGGATCCTTAGTTGTGCACTTTATTGCTTGCTTATTCTCCGGACTCCAGGTAAGTCCCCTGGACTTACTCATGATGGATTTATGCGATACTCTTTGTCTTATCGAGAGTCTTCATGCATCACGCGACCTAGTAACATGTTTAGGAATATAAACCGGTAATATGACGTAGGATGAACTTAGTAAATCCAACAATTCATATGTATGCTATGTGTCTATGGTAGGACGGCCGTCAAAATCTGAATAAATGACTTATACTCGATGGAACACGAATGAAATGATGAAAGGCTTATGATGAGAAAGAATGAGTATGTTTGAGAAGGATGAGTATGTTTGAGAAGGATGAGTACGTTTGAGAAGATATTATGATATGATGATGATGACGATGATGATGATGATTATGATGATGATACGGGCCCTTGTGTGTTTATTTCGCATTTATATATATCTATACACTTGCTTATGTGTTACATTTTAACATTCATGTAGTTTAAGTATGCCTCTTTATATGGCATTGAGTGTGTATATTTTCGATGATTGACCCCGATTTATTTCTTTTTTTAAGATTTAGGTACCCCTTACCCGATATGACTTACTTATGTGGATGGTTGTCGGGACAGACCTTTTGGACGATTAGAGTGAGGGAGGCGCTTGACATTCATACTCTTTTGCTCATACGTTTTATCGTTTTGACCCGGCGCGGCCGTGGCGTTTTGTTGTATTTATGATTTCCGCTTTTATTTCTATTGGAAACATTTTCGCGATAGTCTAGTACCGGTAAAGCCTCCAACGGGCTTATGATCTTTTCGGGGTTCGTAATCCCCATCTTTTGACAACTAAATCCTCCGTTTAAATGAACCTAATAATAACCCGTACTCGGTCGTAAGATCCAAAGCTCACGGGAGAAGATCAAACTTCTCCTATAACGTTCCCCGATAATCTAGTATTCCAAACCTTATTTACCTTCTAAGTAGGTTTATGGAGGTTAATTCGGGTACTTAAATTTCGGGTCGTTACAAAGTTGGTATCAGAGCCAAGGTTTTTCGACCTGAGTACGCACGAATTAAAAATTAATTTTCAAAACCCGCCCACCGTTTTGGAAAATTTCAAGGATTTCGAAGTGTTTAAAGGGCAAAGATGAAAACCCTTTGGAAAATGAAAATGGTTAGGATCTTTATAGACGAGAGATAGGGTCGACGAGTAGAGACAAGGCGATAAGCATCCTTAGAGATGTAGAAGGGTTCGGGTAGACTGCCTAGCTTTTTCTTACAGACGGGCTTGGAAGACTCCAAGGGAGCAACCATGGTGGTTGGAGCAAGATAGGATTTAGAGGCGGGCTCGCCAAGCTATCCCTCGAAGGATAGCTATCTAGTTAGCTTCCGTGCGATATAAAACTGTGCCTGCGGGCCATCCCCTTGAAGGGATGTAATTATGTGAGATGAATGTGCATGAGGGCCGTCTTCCTTAAAGAAGACGTTTTATTTAGTTGTATATTGAGTACAGTTAAATGTCCAGTTGTCAACATGGTCGACACCCAGATTATTAGAGGACGCGGGAGACCACGTGGCTGAGGTCGTGGCCGCATTCCCGAGACAGAGACTAAGACTGAGACCGATGCTGAGGTCGAGATCCCTGGACAACACGAGGGAGAGGCTGATAGGCAGTAGTAGGGATCAGCGATAGAGAGGGCATTACTCGCGTTGCTAGAGCGAGAGAGATCGGCTGGTGCCACCGACTGGGTGAAGAGACTATCATAGAGTAGCCCGCCTATCTTCGAGGCCGGACTCGGAGAGGATATCGAGCAGTTCTTCAGAGGACTCGAGGGAGTTTTCAGCTTGATTGGAGTACCCGATGCGGAGATACATAGGCTTGCGGCTGGGCAGCTTCGAGGAGATGCTTATAATAGATGGCTTGTCTACTGTGATGATCGTACTGCATGGACCTACGAGGAGTTCAGGAAGTTGATGCTGAGAGAGTACTGTCCATCTAGGACACAAGCAGCACGAGAGGTTGCGTTTTTCAGCACCCGCTATGACCCACGGCTATCTATCTCCGAGATTGTCTACCAGTTCAAGAAGGAGCTCGTCTATTGTGGAAAGGTCTGTAACACTGACGAGATGCGCATCCGCATGCTTTCTATGAGGCTTCTGCCAGACGTTCTTCTGATCTCTACCAGCATGGAGGGAATGACATATGACAGATTTCTAGAGATGATCCTCCCCTGTGACCAGCAGCTACGTATGACAGGTGCCACGTCTTCAGCTTTCCGCACTCCATCTGGCAGAAAGAGGCCACGACCTGCGGAGTACAGATTTGATAGGGGCCCAGGGAAGGGGTTAGCGAGAGGAGGATCGACTAGCGGGACCACTTGGGCCATTCCAGCTGTACCTGTATCATCATACCGCGAGGCTAGAGTAAGAGCTATTATCTGCCATAGCTTCCACGAGGAGGGCTACTACCAGACAGACTGCCCTAGGAAGTTCATTTTCTGCTACACGTGTGGAGGGGTAGGACATCGTGCTATCATGTGCTCGCAGGGCGAGAGATCTTCAGCCACTCCTGCAGCTTCAGCTTTATGCCTTCCAGAGGCACCGAGACCCGCTCAGATTTCTTATGCACAAAGTCAGGGGAGGGGGACTCCCTTAGGAGCTGGCCGAGGAGATAGTAGCTACGGAGGTGGCCGAGGAGACAACAGCTTTAGAGGAGGACGAGGCCGAGGTGGAGGTCGAGGTAGAGGTAGAGGAGGGGGTCGAGGCGGCCGAGGATCTTACCAGCATCAGCAGGCACAGTCGTCGGCAAGTTCGACAGGACCAGGCCAGGGCAGAGGTTCTGCACAGCTGGCAACGATAGCTGTAGACACTGATTTCTTACCACCCCCGCCGCCCCGTGCGTTCCCGATGCGGAACGACGATTCGACAACTCCGACTTCCATAGGTACGATATCGTTCTGTAGCTCTACTCTTCGCATTATGTTCGATACCGGGGCAACCCACTGCTTTATAGCATATTCATGCGTAGCTAGATTTAAACTTGTATGTTCGATATGTCCCGCGTTAGTAGTATGTATGGCGGATGGGGCTAGGGTTAGGACGGGCCATGAGATCCTAGGATGCCCCATTCGGATAGGATCGCGAGAGTGGCCCACTGACTTGATAGTCATGCCACTGCGGACAAACGAGATGATCACGGGGATGGATTTTATGAACTTCTATGGGGCAATCCTCAACCTGAGGACCCGTACAGTTTCCATCCTCGCGGAGGATGGGACTGAGCATGAGGTGTGGAGGGACGACCCCAAATGGAACGGAGCCCAGATTAGTGCCGTTCGAGCGGCGAGACTTCTAGACCAGGGATGCACGAGCTACTGGTGTTATGCTTTAGAGGTGGATCGCGAGCGACCCAGCCTGACAGATGTCCCCGTTGTTAGTGAGTTTGCTGACGTTTTCCCAGACGAGCTACCGGGACTTCCGCCACAACGAGATGTTGATTTCGCTATACAGTTGGAGCCGGGCACCAGGCCGATTTCGAGGGTCCCGTAAAGGATGGCGCCGATAGAGATGGCCGAGCTGAAGGCACAGTTGGAGGAACTAGCCGGGAAGGGCTACATCAGGCCGAGTGCTTCGCCGTGGGGAGCACCAGTGTTGTTCGTGAAGAAGAAGGATGGGTCGTTGAGGCTACGCATAGATTACAGAGAGTTGAACCGGGCTACGGTGAAGAACTGTTACCCATTGTCGAGAATAGACGACTTGATGGATCAGCTACAGGGAGCTGTCGTCTTCTTGAAGATAGATTTGCGTTCGGGTTATCACCAGCTGAGGGTGAAGGCAGAGGACATCCCGAAGACGGCCTTTAGGACTAGATACGGACACTACGAGTTTGTGGTTATGCCATTCGGGCTAACCAACGCGCCAGCCGCTTTCATGGAGTTGATGAACAGGGTGTTCATCGATTTTCTTGACAGATTCGTGGTGGTATTTATCGACGACATCTTGATCTACTCGAGGAGCAGAGAGGAGCATGCTGAGCACCTGAGGATTGTGTTTAGGATTCTGCAGAAGCATAAACTGTTCGGGAAGTTTAGCAAGTGTGAGTTCTGGCTCTCCGAGGTGATGTTTCTTGGTCATGTTATATCCACAACAGGGATATCAGTGGACGCATCGAAGGTTGATGCTATCGTTGCTTGGGAGGTCCCGAAGAACGCTAGGGACATCAGGCCTTTTCTAGGTTTGGCTAGCTATTACCGACGATTCGTCGAGGGTTTCTCCAGCATAGCTAAGCCGATGACGCAGCTGACGAAGAAGGGAGTACCTTTCGAGTGGAGCCCGGCGTGCCAGGCTAGTTTTGATCTGCTGAAGCAGAAATTGACATCCGCGCCAGTGTTAGCACTACCAGAGGGGACGGAGGACTTCGTGGTCTACACGGATGCTTCAAGTTCAGGTTTAGGTTGTGTGCTACAGCAGAGGGATCGGGTCATCGCTTACGCTTCATGCTAGCTGAAGCCAGGGGAGGAGTCATACCCCACGCACGATCTTGAGCTAGCCGTAGTGGTACATGTGCTCAAGATCTGGAGGCACTATTTGTACGGCACGTCAGTGAGGATCATGACCGATCACAAAAATCTGAAGTACATTTTCACGCAGGAGGAGCTGAATATGCGTCAGAGGAGGTGGCTGGAGTTGATCAAGGACTACGAGTTGGAGATTGAGTATCACCCGGGGAAGGCCAATGTTGTGGCCGACGCCTTGAGTCGGAAGACTCGTCAGGAGATTATTTTCTCCATATTGACGGCTCGACCCGAGTTGCAGCGGGATCTGATCAGTTGTGGAATAGAGGTCTGGTCACAGCGAGAGATTGGACAATTGAGTTTCCTGGAGGTTCAGTCAGAGTTGATGGATGAGTTTCGACGAGCGCAGACAGAGTGTCCGCGTATTGCCGATATCTGACAGCGCATGGCCCAGGGCCACTGTAGGTCTTTTACCGTCCATGATGATGGGATGCTGATGTTGCAGGGACGAGTTGCTGTGCCTGATGTGCACAACCTGAAGCAGAAGATCATGATAGAGGCACATTCCACTCCTTATTCGGTCCATCCGAGATCGAATAAGATGTACCAGGACTTGAGGAGGACATTCTGGTGTCGCATGATGAAGACTGGCGTCGCTTTATTTGTAGCGCGATGTCAGGTCTGCCAGCAGGTGCGGATAGAGCACCAGAAGCCCGGAGGGATGACACGATCACTTCCCGACCCTGTGTGGAAGTGGACGGATATCACGATGGACTTCGTGACAGGATTGAGGAGAGATGTACGAGGCTTTGATGCGATTTGGGTGGTGGTCGACAGGTTGACCAAGACCGCTCATTTCATTCCGATCCAGGAGACATGGCCTGTGTCTGATTTAGTCCGAGCTTTTATACAGCATATAATGAGGTTGCATGGGGTTCCCGAGAGGATAGTATCTGATAGAGATGGCCGCTTCACTTCGAGATTCTGGAGGCAGGTGCACGAGGCTCTAGGGAGCAAGTTGCATTTCAGCACGGCCTATCACCCGCAGACGGACGGGTAGAGCGAGAGGACGATTCAGACGCTGGAGGATATGCTAAGGGCTTGTGTTTTGGAGTGGGGGAACCTTTGGGTTCGACATTTCCCCCTACTAGAGTTCTCGTACAACAACAACTATCATTCATCGATCAGGATGGCTTCTTTTGAGGCGTTGTACGGGAGGCGATGCAAGTCGCCTATCTGTTGGGATGAGCCTGCAGACCAAGTGGGGACACTACCACAGTACGTGCAGGAGGCGACAAATCAAGTCAGACGGATCCGAGAGCATTTAAGGGTTGCGCACGACCGACAGAAGAAGTATGTTGATAGGCGCAGGACTGAGTTGGCCTTTGAGGTTGGAGATCATGTCTGGTTGCGAGTGTCACCAATGAGAGGGATCCGACGATTCGGGATGAAGGGCAAGCTGAGCCCTAGATATGTGGGCCCCTTTGAGATCCTCGAGCGAGTAGGAGAGGTAGCTTACAGAGTTGCTTTACCGCCTCGTTTGGCTGGTATACACGATGTCTTCCACGTGTCACAACTGAGGAAGTACAAGCCAGATCCGAGTCACAGATTGGACTACTTCGGATTAGAGATAGCACCTGACCATACCTTCGTGGAGCATCCGATTGCTGTTCTTGACCGCCGGGTCAAGAAGCTGAGGCGTAGAGAGGTACCGTTGGTACTTATATAGTGGGCTAGGAGGAGCCCCGAGGAGGCTACTTGGGAGACAGAGGAGATGATACGGGCGAGCTATGAAGATGTATTAGATTAGTTTCTAGCGCCGTATGAACAACCACGGGCAGATATAGTTTTGACTGTGTGAGTGGCCGGTGAGTACCTGGGAGGGGGACCCTTAGCCGTACTATGTGTGATTGGGTGTTTACCTTTGTGATTGAGGGCGCATTTTCTATGATTGATATGCGTGGTGGGGCCCATGAGCGGTCCTACATGATGTGATTATCATTAATGCGTGATACTTTATGATATATGACTGATATGATATCGTTATGATTATGTGATTGTTGTGAGTATGGTTGATAAATGATGGTATGCTCGAATGTTGAACCTAGGAAAAGGAATAAGGCTTAGCCTTAGAGGTGGATGTTAATCCACCCTCTGTTTTGATTGAGTCGTAATGAGATCATATGTTTGATCCTTAGAGGTGGATTTTTGATCCACCCTCCCGTTGGGAGAATAGAATGTCGGGAATCGGGTTTGAACCTTAGAGGTGGATGACCACCTCCCGAGAGAGAAAGTCGAGCGGAGTCTAGAGGAGTCTAGGCCAAGTCGTGTCGGGACGCCAACACCTTTTAATTGGAATAGATTCGAAAATGATTGAGTTTAAGCTTCCATGATCCGGGTAAGTTCATTGTGCTTCGCGAAGTGGATACGGATTTTCCGCGACGAGCATCGTGGAATTTTCGCTAAGATCTAGCGACAGTGTGATGATTCTCTCGAGTTGTAATACTTTCGAGGGTTGAGGCGAGATGTGATGGGGGCGCCCGTTCACATGCTCGACGACGCCGTTCGAGACTATTACGATCGCGACAAAAACATCATGAGATTCTTGGACGACGCATCCGAGATGATCGCGTGCCTTTTGTTCCGATTTGAATCCGAGATGATCGCGACAAAGTTTAACACCTTCTCCACCGGTTTGAATCTTTTTGGTCCCGGGGACGAGACTTGTTTTTAGAGGTGGATGATTATAAAGACCGAAAATTTTAATTATGGTTAATTAAGATTTAATTAATTTCCAAGGGATAATTCGATCAATTATCCTTCTTTTGACGATTTTGAAACCCCGGGAAAATTTAAAATTTTTGGATGGCATATTTTATATGGAAAGAGGATTACAATTCCGATCTAATGGAATTCATATGATAATTTTCCGAGAAATATTGGTGAGGCAAAGGCCTTGTCATCCATTTATTTCGGTAACTTTCATAACTTGTCGTGACTTTTCGAGACGTCTTTTAACCTCAAGATGCCGCCTCCCCTATGATCCATTTCAGCCCCATTTTGATGATCTTCATGAGCCATCATTTTGTTGATTAAAGAATAAAACCCCCCATGGATTGACACCTTTGAAGTACCAAGTCCTATTCCATTCACTATGCTACCTAATACACACCAACTCCTTGACCACCCTTGCCCACCCTTTTGGCTCCATAAAGTTACCCAATTGGCTGCCATTCTCAGCCATCCACACGCCAAAAATCAGAGAGAAAGAAAGAAAAAGAAAGAGAAAGAAAAGAGGGAAGCCATTGTTGCCCTAGCAACACCTCAACTTCAAACCACCATAACTCCCTCGTCACTCAAACTTTTTGGCTGATTCTTGAAGCCAAATATCCACAAAAGAGAGGCCTTTCCAACCGTAGTGAGTTCACAAAAATCCAGTCCAAACAAGCTGCCCGTTGAGTCCCAATTTCGAGCCAGCTGTGCCGAGCCCTTTGTGTCTTGAGTTTTTCAAGTGTGTTTGAGTGAGTCTTGGTTTCATCCCCTTCAAATCTGATTTTATACTTGTTGTAAAACTAATTTTCAAGGTGTTTGTCTAAGAATTCCTTTTATGTTTTGGTTTGGATTTGTCAAAAATGCTAGGTGTTTGGCGCAAGGTCCCGGGAAGCTTGGAGGGGTAATTTGGTCTTTTTTGAGAGAGGCTTCGAGGGTAATCTCTCATCCACCTTTCCCTCTATAGCTTAAGAGCCTTATGTGTAAATTAGGTCTTAGGAAGTGGAGCCTCTATGTGTTTTTGGTTGCGTTTTGTAGCAAATGTCACAACAAACAAAATGGATATATGTGCCTCTGTAATTTGGCCTTTAATTCCAATCCAACGGTCTGATTCGGCTGAAACTTGATATGATGTTCATGGGAATGTTATCTCACTGTCCTTCAAAAATTAGGGCAATCCAACGGTTGGATAAAGAGTTATTATAATTTTAGTAACCGGTGTTTATAATGACTCGGTTAGAAAACTTGGTTAAGGGAATGCTAAGAATATGGTTAAATATGTGATGGCATAACCAAAACTTAGATCATATAAAATACAGAAATGAAGTATACCCATAACTTGGCTTATGATCCGATAAGAAGAAAATCGATTATGTGATAATACGATATAGATTATAAATGGTTAAGTCCGGATCACTTAACCAAAGTGTGTAATCTATAGAATCGTGAACCTCATGTGGATGTATGTTGATTGTTAGGTTGGGTACCATGCATTAGAATACCACCTAATGAAAGCTTAATGAAATTAATAGACTCTTGTTGATTGGATCCTTAGTTGTGCACTTTATTGCTTGCTTATTCTCCGGACTCCAGGTAAGTCCCCTGGACTTACTCATGATGGATTTATGCGATACTCTTTGTCTTATCGAGAGTCTTCATGCATCACGCGACCTAGTAACATGTTTAGGAATATAAACCGGTAATATGACGTAGGATGAACTTAGTAAATCCAACAATTCATATGTATGCTATGTGTCTATGGTAGGACGGCCGTCAAAATCCGAATAAATGACTTATACTCGATGGAACACGAATGAAATGATGAAAGGCTTATGATGAGAAAGAATGAGTATGTTTGAGAAGGATGAGTATGTTTGAGAAGGATGAGTACGTTTGAGAAGATATTATGATATGATGATGATGACGATGATGATGATGATTATGATGATGATACGGGCCCTTGTGTGTTTATTTCGCATTTATATATATCTATACACTTGCTTATGTGTTACATTTTAACATTCATGTAGTTTAAGTATGTCTCTTTATATGGCATTGAGTGTGTATATTTCCGATGATTGACCCCGATTTATTTCTTATTTTTAGATTCAGGTACCCCTTACCCGATATGACTTACTTATGTGGATGGTTGTCGGGACAGACCTTTTGGACGATTAGAGTGAGGGAGGTGCTTGACATTCGTACTCTTTTGCTCATATGTTTTATCGTTTTGACCCGGCGCGGTTGTGGCGTTTTGTTGTATTTATGATTTCCGCTTTTATTTATTTTCGAAATATTTTCGCGATAGTCTAGGACAGGTAAAGCCTCCAACGGGCTTACGATATTTTCGGGGTTCGTAATCCCCATCTTTTGACAACTAAATCCTCCGCTTAAATGAGCCTAATAATAACCTGTACTCGGTCGTAAGATCCAAAGCTCACGGGAGAAGATCAAACTTCTCCTATAACGTTCCCCGATAATCTAGTACTCCAAACCTTATTTACCTTCTAAGTAGATTTATGGAGGTTAATTCGGGTACTTAAATTTCGGGTCGTTACAACCCTCAAGTTAAATTTTGATGGATCCACAATTGCTAATAATAAAAGCACATCTGGAGCCATAATTCGGGAATAGGAAGGACGACCGATACAGATTTGCTGCCAGAAACATGGTAAACAAAGCTCACTGAAAGCGGAAGCTCTTGCTCTTAAGTTGGGAATCCAACATGCGTTACAACTCCGTATCGATAAAATCCACATTGAAGGTGATTCCATTATAATCATAAACCACCTAAACAAAATATCTAAATGTCCTTGGGAAATTGAATTGATCTTGTCAGATGCTAAACTGTTATTATCAACAATGAAAGAAGTTTCCTTCTTTCATGTTCACCGGTTAGGCAATAGAATGGCAGATAAGATTGCACACCTTTGCCACTCTATCTGGGGTGTCGATATTTATAACGATTTCGGTCTTTTAAACTTCATCTCTAAGGATGCTGCCGGGTAGAGCTCGCTTGCCCGAATTTTTTTCTAATCAAATAATAATAATAATAATAATAATAATAATAATAATAATAATAATAATAATAATAATAATAATAACAATCAGATGAACGGTTTATTGTTCTTTTTGGGGTTTTGAAGGGTGTATGGATGGTCATCCGGCAAATACTGGTCTCACACCAAAGTATTTCGTTGATCACCTTTCTAGACATTTCAGTACACCAGAGGCTGTCAACAAGTACAAGGGGGTAATATCTTCGGACGTGGTTGTTTATGATTTGCTAGTTGCTAATCTCGAACAGGTTGGTCGGTGGATGTGTGGTTTGTGTTTGCGTAATCACACGGTTAGGATGGCATGTAAGCATGTAGGTGTAGGGATCCCTATCGTCGGGCCGGAGTGTGGTGATAATGGGGAGTCGTTTGTCATTCATGGTATTTCGAGACCTTTCGGTTTTGCTTGTTTGTTAGCTTCTAGGGATCAGGTGATGTCCACTAAAATAGCCATGTTGAAATGCACATTTTAGCTCCTTATTCTATACACTTTGCATATTTCGGGATGGGAATATGTTGAATTTATGTAATATGTGCTTATTTGCAAGAAATAGAGGTCTACATAAGTTTTGGTTTAATATTACAGAATTTGGAGCCATTCTGGGACAAAACCAAGAGGAGAAAACTGAAGTCGAGTGTTACTCGATATCGAGAAACTTTCCTCGATATCGACAAAAAGTGTGCACCCAAGCCTGGTCAAGGAGGAGCTGATTGAGGAACTGAAGACGAAGCCAACTCGAGTTCAGAACCTTACTCGATATCGAGTAAATTACTCGATATCGACCAAGCCTTGAAGCTACACCTGGACTCGAGGAAGCAGCATCTGATCGAGAAGCCGAAGAGCAAGACACACCGAGCAACAGTTACTCGATATCGAGTAAACCAACAACACATGTCCGAGTCCAGTCGAGGAAAGGTTGTTCGAGCAAGCCAGACAAGCCAATATCGACGACACATTTCCTCGATATCGAGGAAATTACTCGATATCGAGCAGAAAGTTCCAAGGCTGCGCGACGCTGTTGGGCCTGTCCGATTACGAGTGGGCTTGCTTGGGTATGAAGATGTCTGAATCTATCAAGTTTTATCAAGATCTATCCATGGAGAGAGTATTTATCCACACATGAAGATATTTAGATATTTTAGATATATTTCCTTTTAAGATAAATGTTCCATTTATTAAAGTTTTATCTTTAGGTATTAGATAGATATTTTATTACCTTGAATAGCAAGGATTGAAAGCCTATAAATAAAGCCCATGGGGCTGAGTTTTAGGAATCCAATTCAATTCAGAAGCTAGGGAAGTAGTTCCAAGGAGAAGTTTAGGAGTTCAAAGGTTTTAGGGTTTTGGCGTTCAACGAAAGATGGAGGGTCGGGATTGTAAAGACTTTGAATTTAGTTAATGCAAGTTATTTCCTTTCAATCAATGTCTGCGGTTGCGATGAGGCATGAGTAGTCCACCCACTTCTAGGGTCGGGGTGAGCCCGACGGTAGCCCTGCGTGTTTGAGGTAAAGATCCGACCTTTATCATGTTTTGAGGATCTACTACCTTTTATGTGTTTATTACCCATTCAATGGAGATCCATGCTAACAACTTGGATTGTAAACATAAAATCGGTAGATACAATTAGGGTTTCTTGAAAGAGTTGTCTAATTGTTGGAAAAGGCGAAAGCTTAATCCTTCGATGCAATTTTCATGATCATTATTTATCTTGCCTTATGCATGTTTGGTTATTGTCGTTGCAAACCCCGATCTTGGAAGTTTTCTTTCACACAGTTTATTTCGAGTTTCGCAAAGCCTTGTTCTTTATTTTCTTTCGTTTTAAAGTTTCTGTTTCTCCTCGATATCGACCAAATCTGGTCGACATCGACTACTGATATTCGATCACCTAGATCGATGTAGCTTCTGGTTTGCAGGAACTCGACGTCGACAAAAGGTTTACTCGATATCGAGTAAAAACTCCTCGATATCGACCAACTGCCGGGAGCTGCTGCTTGCTTGTTTCGACTTGCCTGACCTTCTGTCGAGTAACCTTACTCGAGGTCGAGCATCTGTGGTTGACTTCTGCCATGAGATTCAACTGCTGCATCGGGAGGAAGTCTTGTAATTATTTGCACGGGACGGAATCTGGTTTGCTTTGATTTATTCGTATTTTATTTGCATCTTCGATTTCCTCCGACAACATCAGGGCTCTCCTGTTACCCATAATATTGGCAGTGCTAGGCCAATGGATTTGGTTTTTGATGAGCATTTGTTTGAGGATTTTCTTGAACAACGGTGTGTGACATCCAAAAGTATCTCTTTCAAGCTCCCACTTATGTTTGAAAGAGCATATCTTGAAGCTTTTTGCAAGGTCATTGCTCAACCATCGGATGTTTCCTATTGGGTTCAGTTGTTTGTTCTCCCGACATGTGTTCTTAATACGGCAGCGCTGCGGGGTCGCCCTAAGGGCATGTCTGATAGAAGGAAGAGGGATCAGTTTGCTTCTATGGATGCTGCCTTGGCTTTATGAAGAGAGCTAGGTGGGATGCATTCCCTTGTTCAGGATATACTCACTCCATCTACCTCTCACACCTCCGATTCAGTTAAGAAGAAAAAAGACATGTCCCAATTTGAGTTGAATGTGGTTCAGTGCAAACGCAAAATGGGAGATGGTCATTATGCTGCTGCTATTAGAGTCCTCACTTCTTCTGGGGTTGCCCTTTTCAATGATGAAACAGTTGTTGAGCTTCTTGCTAAACACCCCATCTCTCCCCCGCCGGTTGTTTCATGTGATCCTCTTTCAGTTCCTGCGTTGAGGTTGCTAAAGCTCTGGAGATTGTGGTCAAGGAGGGTCCGAAGTTGGGGCTATTCATTAACATTCAAAAAACTGAATTGTTCTGGCCAACTGAAGATGCGAGGAGCTTAGAAGTTGGATTGTCTCCATCTAACATTTCTAGACCCAAATTGGGGGTGAAATTGTTAGGCGGACCGGCCAACAACAATGATACATTCTGCAGCAGGTTGGTTATGAAGAGGGTTGACAAGGCGTTATAGGTTTTAAAGGCTGTAAGGAAGCTCGATGATCCCCAATGTGAACTGCTCCTTCTCAGGAATTGTATTGGTGTCTCAAAGATGATATTTGCCCTTCGTACTTGCTCCCCTCATGCTCTTTCTAGTGTTATTAGCTCTTTTGATGAGGAGTTGCGGGTCTCCCTTGAGCATGCTGTTACTGCAGGGGGTCCTGGGTTTGGTCAATGGCAGTGGCGTCAGGCCACTCTTCCTTTAAAGCTTGGTGGTTTTGGCGTGCTCATGACATATGTCGTTAGTCATTTTGCCTTCACTACATCCCGTCTACAAATGGATGAACTCCAAACCTTCATTTTGAGTAATCTAGCACGCCGGGATAGGCATGCTCATACTTTTTCCAGAGTCCTTGATCAGGCTGGTTTAGCCACATGAGCACCCAGACGCCCTGATATTGGCCCTGACATTGTTCTCACCCAGTCCATTTCGAGGTATGTCACTTGTGTTTGGTTCGAATATTGATGACTTAGTTGTATCCCCCGCCCCCAAACAATTCATGTCAGTGATGGCAGATCGATACTTCAAGTTCATTGACGACAACTTAGTGCCTACCCTTAATCCAACTCTAAGACAGTTACACATTTTACAGGCTATGAGAGGAGAAAGAGCACAAGATTTTCTGTTGGCCACTCCTATTGAGGGGCTTCCCCGGACCATGCCATCGCGACAATATCGTTTTGTCCTCTAGTACCATCTTTCAATTCCTATGTTTAGTGGTTATCCAACTTGTCCCAGTTATGAGCTTGATAGGATGAATCCTTTTGGAGATCATGCTCTACATTGCAGTAGGGGCATAAGGACTAAACATCGACACAATATGGTCTGAGATGCTTTAGCGGACATTTGTTTTAAAGCAGGCATCGCAGTTCAGAAGGAAGCACATACAGGTATGAGCAGTGATGATGGTGTTGAGATGAGGTCGGGTGATCTGTTAGTGTATGGGTGGGACAAGGGTAGAGACACTTGTGTTGATGTGGTGGGGACGTCGCCGTTCACGACCAGAGCTAATGATTCCTTTGTACCTGGCAAGGCAGTCTCTCAGGCAACAAAAAAGGAAGGAGAGAAAGTATGCAGATATTTGTGCGGCTAAGGGGTACTGCTTCATGGCATTTGCGTTCTCCACCTTTGGGGAGTTGGGGGTGGTGCTATTGGTTTCCTAAAGCGGGTTCAGTTGGTTACGAATAGTCATGATAGTGGGTCTGTTAAGGGCGATTTTATAATAATAATAATAATAATAATAATAATAATAATAATAATAATAATATTATTATTATTATTATTATTATTATTATTATTTATTATTATTATTATTATTATTATTATTATTATTATTATTATTATATAATAAAAACAAATTTACAAGAAATTAGTGGGTAGCCGAGATAATATCTGGGCACCCACTCCTTTAGCGATAACAAAGCTCAGTCTAGTAAAAATATAAGATGCAGCACGAGCCCCAGCATCCTGAGATACAAAGAATTTCTGAATCCGCTTCAGCAAGACAACAACATCTGTATCCAGCTCCCCAACCGAAGAAAAAGAGAAGGGCAGGAAACCATAACCCGCTGCCGTGCACAAATCACGATACTTGACACGCTTACGTTGAGCAACATGGAGACCATACCAAGGGTCTCGTGGAAAAAATACAACGGACTAGCCTATGCAAAAGTGTCCCCAAAAAACTCCTCTCTCAAGACTATCTATCGACATCACCACCCTTTACACCCAATTCTCTAAACCGTATGCGTCCAACCCCTCTAAATTATTATTATTATTATTATTATTATTATTATTATAAAACAATAAGAGTTTATAAAGAATTAGTGGGAGCCGAGAAACAATCTAAGCCCCCACTCCTTTAGCAATAGAAAACCCCACCCTAGTGAAAATATGAGCTGCATTTCGGGCCCTAATATCTTGAGCTTGAGAAAATTTATGAATACTCTTTAGAAGAGCTATGACATCTGACTCAAGTTCCCCCACCGCAGAAAAAGAGAAGGGTAAGAAACCATAGCCCATAGCTTTGCACTTTGCTTGATACTTGACTCGCTTACGACGAGCCGCCTTGGTCACCACATGCCCTGGAACAAAATTAGTCATCCCAGATTGCGTCAAATGGGATGATCCTGTCAGGTCAACACAAACATCTAACCCCTCATCCCACACGTAAATAAGCATGTTCGCAGGTCGCAGGGATTTCCCATCTCCCCCACATAGACCCCTCTTTACAAACTGAGATCCCTGAACGATAGCATACATTTACCAAGGTATAACGAACCACATTATGTCGATGTTTAGTTCCCATAATGCCTGCACACGATACGGCATGATCTCCAAAAATGTCCCCCTCAAAAACCTTGGAGCAAGTAGAACAAGGCTCTGAAATGGGAAACAAAGGGATGCCTAATCGATAGCACAACACACAACGATACGTCTTACCATTCATAGTTTGACCCACCCTTGAAATCGGGACAACCCTAAGCCAATCAGTAGCATGGTCTCCACGCTGAGAACTCCACAAGGCCATCTGACGCGGTGACAAGGAAAAGTTAGTTTCTGCATCTTTCGTAATCCTTGCGAAATATATGTCTGCCAGTTTCTTCATGAGTTTGGGGGCAGCGATCTCACTTGGATTACTTAGAATATCAATCCCTACCCTTGTGTAGAAGACACGCACGGCGTCATCAAAGGCATACCTAGGTGTTGTGACATTAATATACTGGAGAAGCTTAATCTGCAGGACAACTAATTGCAAACGCGAAGCTAGAAAAGCATAAAAGAGAGCGTCACCTGCCGAATAAACATCGAGCCCCTCAAACTTGAAGGGCAACGTGGCGAACCTCCATTGCTAATTGCCAAAACCCGGCCCAGAAGCAGTGACAATACGTTCCAGGGAACGTCGAAGAGCTAGATCAAACTTAAGCTAAGCAGACTCAAAGGCACGAGGCGGGCATGTACGCAGAGTAAAATAAAGTTTTGAGACCCCAATACAAGCACGCAACAAAAATAACTCATATTGCGGGTCCCTAATCTTAGCAACCGCATCCATAAGTGCGATCGTTTTGTCCACTCTCTTCATCACAAGCTCGCTACTGACCCCATAATTAACATTGATAGGTCCACCAAGGAGCTTAACCCCATGTAGCGGCCTAGCAATGTTAGGTGGAAAAACACCAGCCAACCTACTCCTCGGGTTCTCCTTCGGCCAAAAGACTTCAGTTTTATCAACATTGAGGTGCAGACCATAACTAGGTCCATCCTCAATAATCATCTGCAGAACCTTCCCCATGACCAAGGTATCTCCAACAATAGTGCCGTCATCCAATACCAAGCTTGAAAACACACCTGAAACGTGTCCCAGATTTTGCACACCAATAGATGCAAAACTAAGGCAAAAAGTAGAGGGCAGAGAGGATCCCCTTGCTACACCCCCTGACAGAACGGTAGGGTGTGATCCCCGTAGTACAACCTAGCTTGATTGGAGTAGAAAATTCAACCCAGTGAGAGATTGCAGGACAAAGGGTCCGGACTTCACGGATCATAACTTCCAGCTCAACCATATTGAAAGCATTTTTAAAGTCCACTAACAACATAGTAAGACCCTCCTCATTACCGCGCTCCTCAACTAAGCGATTCATAGCATGGAGAATGGTCTCACCTCCACCCGACACTCCTACCCCAAACTAAAAATCACCCAAATAACCACCCAAGAAATGACCAATTAAGGAAGCACTAACCTTGGAAACCAAATGCCTCCAAACCGTACCCACAACAATGGGGCGAATGCCCCCGCCAGGCTTGACAAGTGGTGTCAGAGACGCACTAGCAATGTACTTGCCTAAAACCTTAGGGCATTTCCCATCCAGAAAAAGATTAACCACCTGGGTAATGGCATAAACTAACTCATCAGAAATAGCAACTGCAACCCCGCTCAAACAATCCATAAGATGTTGAGCATGCAATCCATAACGTGTTGCTGTTTTGCCTGAGTTCCATCTCAATCGAGTTTGTTTTGCTGCTGCTGTCCTACTATCTTCTCCGGTTGATGATCGGCTGGGTTGTGTTGGGATTGGGGCGGTTTTTTTAGCAGCTTCGGTTGCTACTGTTGGTCTCCGATTGGGGTTGTGATGTTGGTCTCCGGTTGGTGCTGTGATGTTGGTCTCCGCCGACGTATTGTATCAATTCGGCTGGTGTTGTTTTGCTAATCAGGGGCTGCAATGGTGTTATTGAAGGTTGGAGTTTATTATTATTATTTTGCATGAGTGCTTAGTCTATTATTATTATTTAGTTTGGCTTGCGGGATGCCCGACCTTGTTCCCTACCATTTCCATTTTGTGGGTCTCTGTGGGTGTCTTGATGGTGGTGGTAGAGGTCTTGTTAAAACCTCCATGCTCAGGCACCCCCGTGATCGACATTGCAGTGGTGATGCTCAAGTCATTACTCGTCAAACTCTTTCTAATAGTTTGGCTATTTATTCGGATGCTGAGATGACTTTTAGGCGTATTGCAGTGGTGATGCTCAAGTATTGAAGGTTGGAGTTTATTATTATTATTTTGCATGAGTGCTTAGTCTATTATTATTATTTAGTTTGGCTTGCGGGATGCCCGATCTTGTTCCCTACCATTGCCATTTTGTGGGTCTCTGTGGGTGTCTTGATGGTGGTGGTAGAGGTCTTGTTAAAACCTCCATGCTCAGGCACCCCCGTGATCGACATTGCAGTGGTGATGCTCAAGTCATTACTCGTCAAACTCTTTCTAATAGTTTGGCTATTTATTCGGATGCTGAGATGACTTTTAGGCGTATTGGGGTTTGGTTATGTGGAGTTTTTCTTAAAACTCATACCTTTCGTGCTCGGTGTCAGCATAGTCAGGATGATTCAGTGGCGCCGCCGGACTGCGGTGATGGCATTGTTCATTTTATTATTTATGATATTCCCAGGCCTTCAGCTCCGTCTCCGTCGGTTCCCTTGGATGATGTTGGAGATGTGTTTGTTTGTTTGACTTTATCTTCGCTTGATCGTTTGTTTTCGATGGGGTTACGCACCGTGAAATCTATCCCTCCTACGTGTCGCCTAGGCTTTGCTCGGGTTTTAAAAGGGGCTTTGGATGGTGTTGCTGACTCTCCGGGTGACCTTTCATGCTGGATTCGCTTCCTTGCGATGCCTCTCTGTATATACTTAAGACCTTTTCTCCACGAAGTAATCTTGAGTGTAGGACTGCTGTCAAGCGTCATCGTTAAGAGGAGTGTATTGCTAGTGCTATCCGTGGTTGGGGTGTGTCTGGTGGCAGTTTGCAACTTCTGCAAGAGTCCTTAGCGGAGGTTCCCCCTTCTTTTAGTGTGGAGGAGGAACTTGATTTGGGTGAGCGTAACCTCCGGCAATGTCGGAGGAAGATTCGTGATGGTCATTACACTGCTGCAGTCCGGATGCTCTCTTCATCAGGTATTGCCCCTTATTCTGATGTCACTCTTGCGGCCCTGCAGGATAAGCACCATACTGCTCCATCTCCTAACTTGCCACCCTTGCCTGTTGATCACCATCCTCTTGTTGCCTCTTTGATCGTTGTTTTGGATATGATTCGGAGCTTCCCGCGGGGTACGTCATATGGGAGGGATGGGTTCCGTGCTCAACATCTTTTTGATTGTTTGGGTGGAGCTGCTGTTGCTATTTCAGATTATTTGATCTCCTCTATTACTCGGGTGGTCAATCTTTTCCTTGGAGGCCGATGTCCGCAGGTTCTGAGTGAATATATTACTAGTGCTCCACTCATGCCGCTTGTTAAACCAGATGGAGGTATACGTCCTATTGCTGTTGGCACTATTTGGAGACGCCTTGTCTCTAAGGTTGGTGCTTGTTTGGTCGGTCCCTCTTTCTCCGGTTATTTTGCTAGTCTTCAGTTTGGGGTCGGGGTATCCGGTGGAGGAGAGCCTATTCTGCATGCCTTGAATCGTTTTGTTGAGGCTTGTGGCGGTGAGGAGGGTCTGTCTATGTTATTGGTGGATTTTCATAATGCTTTCAACTTAGTTGATCGTGTGTCCATGTTACAAGAAGTCCGCCGTCGCTGCCCGGTTCTATCACGATGGGAGGAGTTTTGTTATTCTAGTCCTTCTCGGCTGTATAATGGGGAGCATAGCTTACGGTCTTGTCGAGGGGTTCAACAAGGTGATCCTTTAGGGCCTCTACTTTTTGCTTTGGTGTTGCATCCTTTGGTTTGCAAGATCAGAGACTCTTTTTCCTTGAGTCTGCAGGCTTGGTACTTGGATGATGGCACTATTGTTGGGGACACTTTGGTTGTGGGGAGGTCTTGGATCTGATTATGGCGGAGGGTCCTCGCTTGGGCCTTCATCTTAATATGGATAAGACCGAGGTTTTTTTTGCCTATAGAAGACCCCAGGAGTCGGCTCCCTGGAGTTTTCCCCCCTCTATTGCTCGGCCTTTACGTGGTGTCAAAGTTCTGGGTGGACCTGTCAGCACGTGTCCTGTTTTCGGCAGTGACCTTATGGCGAAGAGGGTGGCTAGGACCATAGAGCTGATGGACTCTATCGCGAGGATTGATGATCCACAATGCGAGTTGCTTTTACTCCGAGCTGGTACAGGTATTTCTAAGCTTTACTTTGCTTTGCGTACTTGCTCCCCGCGTGTCTTTGGGTCGGCCCAACTCTCCTTTGATGTGGCACTCCGTTCTAGCTTGGAGCGTATTGTCCCTGCATCCGGGCCTGGGTTTAGGGATTGGCAGTGGCGGGTTGCCACCTTCCCTTTTCACTTTGGTGGGCTTGGAGTGTATGTTGTAGGGGATGTCCTACATTATGCTTTTTTGGCATCTCGATTGCAGTCTGCTAAGTTGCAAGCTAAGCTTCTACGTCCCTCTGGTATCATTGATGTTGGTTCCACTTTTGATGATGCCTGTCATGCTTTTAATGAGACGACGGGTTCGTATCTTCTACGCGATCCTGGTGAAATCGTTGCACCTAAACTTATGAAGAAATTGGCAGATATATATTTCATGAAGGTTGCTACTACATCGGACTCTGTTTTCTCTTTGAATCTGGCAGGTGGCATTGTGGAAGTCTCAGCAGGGTGCTCACTCCTCCGATTGGTTGCGTGCAGTTCCTATTTCTAGGCTGGGCCAGACTATGAATGGAAGGACCTATCGTAGTGTGCTTAGCTATCGATTGGGTGTTCTTTTGTTTGCGGTGTCTAGGCCATGTCCGGCTTGTTCTCGGGTCTTTGATGGTGATGTTTATGGAGATCATGATGTGTCTTGCGCTGGTACTGTGGGTATTAAACATCGGCACAACCTGGTGCGCGATACCTTATTGGATATCTGCTATAGGGCTGGAATTACTGCCTGTAAGGAAGTTGATATCGGTTTGGTTGATGGGCATGATAAGTCACTTCGTCCGGCAGATTTGCTTCTTTATTCAGGGGATAGGGGGTGAGATGTGTGCGTTGACCTGACTGGATCCTCCCCTTTGACTCAGTCAGGGGTGTCTGACTTTGTCCCAGGCCGTGTTGTTTCTGCTGCTGCTCAACGTAAGTGTGTCAAGTATAGAGATTTATGCACGATGGCTAGATATGGTTTCCTGCCATTCTCCTTCTCTTCGTTGGGGGAGCTGGACACGGATGCAGTTGCCTTGTTGAAGCGAATTCAGAAAGTCTCGGTATCTCAGAATGTCGAGGCTCGTGCTGCAGCTTTTATTTTTACTAGACTTGGTTTTGTTATCGCTAATGGAGTGGGTGCCCAGATAGTATCTCGGCTACCCACTAATTTCTTGTAATTTATAATAATAATAATAATAATAATAATAATAATAATCATCCTCTCCGTCCGGCGGATTTGCTACTTTATTCCTGGAACAGAGGGCGGGATGTTTGTGTCGACCTGACGGGATCCTCCCCTTTGACTCAGTCTGGGATGTCTGACTTTGTGCCTGGTCGTGCTGTTGTTGAGGCTGCTTGACGTAAGTGTGCCAAGTATCGAGATTTGTGCACGACGGCTGGTTATGGTTTCATACCCTTCTCCTTCTCTTCATTGGGGGAGTTAGATACGGATGCGGTTGCCTTGCTGAAGCAGATTCAGAAATTCTCCGTATCTCAGGATGTCGGGGCTCGTGCTGCCGCTTATATTTTTACTAGACTCAGTTTTATTATCGCTAAGAGAGTGGATGCCCAAATTGTATCTCGGCTACCCACTAACTTCTTGTAAATAGTAATTGGTTAATAGAAGCAAGTTTATAGTAGTAATAATAATAATAATAATAATAATAATAATATCTTAGGAAGTGGGTGCACAGATAGTATCTCGGTTGCCCACTAATTTCTTGTAATATGTTTTTATTATATAATAATAATAATAATAATAATAATAATAATAATGAATGTGGTTCAAATGTTAACAAGTCTTATGTTGTTTTGTGTTAACAAATCTTGGCCATTGATTTAGTGTAATTGAAGGGCTGAGATTAATTCGTTATTTTTATTAATTGAAAATAAAAATGGAAAAAACGCACCCCCATTACTCTATAAAGACGCGTGTATCACAATCCTAACCCTAACCACAACCGATCCTTTTCAGTCTCCCTCTGCCTCGCATCCCTCCCCGCGATGAAGACTGCTCCATGGCTTTCTTCGGTTTCCTCTATGGCTTTCTCGCCTTTTCTCGCTCAGCTCTGATTGATTCGTTTGCTTGTATCAATTGGATTTGAATATCAGGTCGATAATGTCAAGGCACTGCTTGAGGTTGAGGTATTTTACCTATTTACCTATTGTTCTGAAATTCGTATTTCTGATTGATCGAATTGTATTTCAATTTTTAATTGCAGACGAGCGTTGGAATTCAAGGGCAGAAGTTGTTGTACAATGGGAATGAGATGACGAACAATGACAAGCTCAGCAGTTTAGGTGTCAAAGAAGATTTGTGGGTTATTGGCTTATCTCCCTCTTCTTCCCCTTTTTGCTTTTTTTTTTAATCAACAATTCTGGGACATTTGTGGGTTATTGGCTTTCAGAGGCATCCAGAACCTAGGTTTTCCCATTTCTTTCTAAGTTTTTATTTTTTCTTCTCCCAACTTTATGTTTTCGTTCGGTTGGTTTTTCTATTTGATCTTTATTATCAACGTCAAATATTTTTGTTAACAATACAATTATGTTCAGATCTATATTTTTCTAGTTTTGTTCTCCACTTTCAGAGTCACTATTCAGCAAATTCAGGTTTCTATTCGTTGATAATACGGAATTATTCATATGTACGTGGTTAACGAGTTGTGGGAAATCAAGAATTACTTTTAGGTACTCTTTCAATCTAGCGAATAATTAATATTAACTTAGCGAATAATTACTATCAATCTAGTGAATAATTACTATCAACCTAATCTATCGAATAATTACTATCAAGTTAGTGAATAATTATTAGTATCTATCTAGCGAATAATTACTATCAATCTACCGAATAATTACTGTCGACCCAGCGAATACTTGCAAAATTGAGCAACTCTTTTGCCAATATCTAAACGATAACTCATCTTTACACACGAATAATAACTATAAGTTAGCGAATATTTAATATCACCTTATCGAATATTTCAAATAGTGCACCGAACGCGTAATTCAACAGGTGGGAAGGAAAAAAGTGGGTCCCATTGATTTTTAATTAAAGAAAAAAGGAAAAATTGTCAAATAATCTCAGCCATCAATTTCATTAAATCAAAGGCCCATATCTGTTAACATTTAACACCATAAGAGAGGTTAACACATGACCCAACCTCTAATAATAATAATAATAATAATAATAATAATAATAATAATAATAATAATAATAATAATAACAACAATAATAATAATAATAACAACAACAACAACAACCCAAAGATTCAATTTTTGCAAAGTTAATTGATGGGGGTGGGTATTGTTGTGATCATAGCTAATCTAGATTATTTGTTTGTAGAATATGTTAACACCCCTAATATTCCAATAGCTTAGCTTAATCATTAAAATTATAACTTTTTGAAAGTGAACCACTTGTCCACTTGTTGGTGATGATCGGTTTAGTGTAAGAATATAGGTAGCCAATTACGAATTTACGATGACGCGGCAAAGAGAGTTCCCGTATTCATCTTGTGTTACTTTTAGACCATCCGCAACCATAATGTTATCTTTCTCCATTTTTTCTTATCTCTCCTAATAATATTTTGACACCTCATTTATTTTTTCTTTTAAATAATTTTTCACTTTATTTACCTCTTTTTATAAGATTTTCATATTTTTACTTAACAACTATGAGTTTATCTCATCCTTCCCTTTTTCTCATATATCTATATTCATCATATTGTTTCCACCAATCATAATATTATTAGTTAAATAGAAAAACATAATAAATAAATAAATCTCCACACCAAGATAACCCCTTCCCTCCCTTCACCTTAAGGTTTTATCTACAACCATAAGGTTACCTTTTAATTACCTTAAGGTGGTGAAAACCCTTGATTGTGGATGCTCTTAAGATTTTTTTGGAATAATGTATTCCTTTAAGATTAACAACAAGAAGAAGAAGAAAAGAACGCTTTAAGGCATATCATTTCCCAAGTTGTATTCAACGTGTCTATATGCTTTACATGATCATTTCGTAAGATGATTTTTTTTTTACAGTAAGCAATAAATTGGATACACTACCGGCATCCATGATCATCTCGTAAGATGATGTTCTGGAATTCACAACAACAGAAATTCAAAATAAAATTACAATTCAATTGAGATTTAGCAAGAAAGTCAGTTGCACCATTCGCCTCTCTGTAGCAGTGCTGATATGTGACGCTCTCAAAATCTTTGCTTAACGAATGGATCTCTTGGATTATTTGAGCGACCTCCCATGGTATATTGTTCACTTTATTGATAGAATTGACGATGATTGCACAATCACTTTCAACTATCACTCTTCGAATCCCCATCTCCGCTGTCAGTCTTATACATGTATATACTGCAAAAGCTTCTGCTAGAATGACATAACTCATCCTAATGTTACATTTATGAATCCGAAGAACTAGACCGTCATTATTCCTCACAATACAACCAACCTGAGGTTGAGTATCAATTTTCACCGAAGCATCTACATTGATTTTAATGACATTTATTGGAGGGCATTTCCAAATCAATTTATCAGGAGGCCTAACACGTTTAGGTAATTTTGTTTTTACCTGCCCTTTACTCCAGCATGAGATTTTATCTATAGCTTGAGTTAGAGTGTAGATAATACCCGTATCAGAACTATTGCGAAAAATAATTCTATTTCTGAGCTCCCAAACAGAATATCATAAATGACACAAGTCTGTAAAATCTATATTAAGAGCCCTAGTATTTAAAATATTTTTCTGAAACATCACTTGTTAAATTTGGAATAATAAAACATTTTTTCAACTAAACACCCAGATTTTGAATAAGGGATCTTGTGATCTGACAATTAAACAATACTCCCTCCATCCTAAAATACATGATCTTTTAGGCCTTTAACTTTTGTCAAAAATACATGGGTTTTTAGGCTTATAGGGTAATTATTACCCCTAAAAAAGTACAATAGTGAGTAAAAGTTAAGAGTTCCCCCTCTATAATAATAATGAGATTTAAATATAAATAGGTTTCCTTAATTAACGTGCAAAGGTCTAAAAGACCATGTATTTTTGGACGGAGGGAGTAAATGATTTGTATCTTCTATATGAGAATTACAAAGAGAGCAAGTACTAGGAACTCTATTTATATATCTATTTAAATGAACAGTAGTAGGTAAGATATCTAAAATAATTTTCCAAATAAAATTTTTAATATTCGGAGGAATATTAAGTTTCCAAATCCAGTCTGCTAGAATTTTCTTTGTATTACAAATAGAGGAAGTGGATTTAACAAAGAATTTTCCATTACTACTATAAATCCAAATTAACTTGTCTGGAATATCAGTTACTGGAATATGGATATTAGTAATTGCTTGAACAATATGAGAGGGAAATATACTATTTAATTTATCAATATCCCAAGAGTTGGTATTTGTAAATAAATCACATACTTTTAAGTTAGGATTACGATCATTCCGAAAGTTTTGAAGATATTGTGCATTTACCCAAATGTCAGACCATACATTTATGGTTTTCCCATTACCCACTAGCCAGAGCAATCCTTTAGAGAATAGATCTCTGACATTAAGAAGCCTACCAAATTCCCAAGAAGTTTTGAATCTTCCTCTTTCCATTAGAGATTCTTTCGAGAGATATTTATCCGTGATTACCTTAGACCAAATATTATCAGGATTAGCCATAATTCTCCAAAGCAGTTTCATTTGCATACAATTATTAGTTTGCTCAGCCAATTTAAAACCTAACCTGACCACCATCTTTTTTAGGAGTACACAGATGCTCCCAACTAATTAAAGTATGATAATTATCAGATTGAAGTTTATTCCAAAAGAAATTTTTGTTTGTCTGATCAATTTTTTGTAGAACTCCTTTTGGAAGGAGAAATGTTTGCATTAAATAATTTGTTTTAGAATTTAGGTTTGCCTGAATGAGAACCGATCTACCAGCTTGTGAGAGAGTATTAGATTTCCATTTTGACAACTGTTTTTTAAGGCTTGTTATTGCCTCATCAAACAAGGCATTACAAACCCTTCCACTAATAAGAGATATACAAAGGTATTTTTCCATTGATTTATTAACTACAATATTTAGCTGTTAAGCAAGGGACTGAGCTTTACTGACATAAATAGTTATAGAAACTTGTAACGAACTTTTATTATAATTAATAGTTAGTCCTGACATATTGGAGAAAGTATTCAAAAGATTTCTAATCGTATGAAGGCTTAACTCATCAACACGTCCAAAAATTAGTGTATCAACTGCAAAGGAGAGGAAAGGAATAGGATCACTGTTATTTGTAAGTTTAATTCCAACCAAGGGGTCACATTCCAATAATTCCTATTGCAACATTCTCCCTATAAGTTCCATAACCAATACAAAAATATAAGGAGCAAGAGGATATCCGATCCTTGTCGTATTCCCCTATAGGTTTGAAATGTATGGCCAGGCAAATTATTAACTAAAACCGAGAAGCTAGCTAATTTTAGTTAAACAGGTCATCACCCACTCAATCCATCTAGATTCAAAACCAAATTTGTTTAGAATAATGCAAATAAAACTCCAACTTATTTTATCATACGCTTTCTCCATATCTAGCTTTAATGACATCCACCCAAATTTTCCCTTTTTTTTATGAAAAGAGTGGAAAACTTCATGCTCTATTAGTATGTTATCTTGAATATTTCTTCCTTGTACAAAAGCTCCTTGAAATCGATTAATAATACGTGGTAAAATAGGTTTTAACCGATTAACCAATAATTTTGAAATAATCTTGTAAATAGTATTACACAGACTAATCGGACGGTAATGATTAATGTTAATAGGTATATCAATTTTTGGAATAAGTGCAATGAAAGTTGTATTTAATTCATTGAGAAGAACACCATAATGAAAAAAAGATTTAACTGTTTTGCATAGTAAACTGCCTACAATGTTCCAATATTTTTTTATAAAACTCTAGTGGAAAACCATCAGGACCAAGAGACTTGTCATCTGTCATTGAGAATAGGGTATCCTTGATCTCGTTATCTGAGAAAGGTTGTGTTAAAGCTAAGTTTTCAGAATCCGTAATGGTGTGATCTATTAAATTTAGAAAATATGGATTACTACTAGTCGTAGCATTATTTGAAATGAATCTTTCAGCTAATTCAGTTGTAATTTTATCTCTAATTTGGTCCTCATCCTCAATTACTAAACCATGTTTATTTGTAAAAGGGAAAACTAATTAAAATACCCCCACCTTTGGAGGTATGGTAAAAATATATCCTCAACTTTCAAATGTAATTAAAATATCCCGACTTTTGAAAGTAGTGGTAACATATTACCACGAGTTTTCTCATAGGTCAAAAATGCTAGCAAGGCAGCCTACGTTGATTTTGTTTTTGACAAGGCAGCCTGCGTGGAATCCTTTTTACAAATTAGTACTAAAATTGGTTTTTCTTAAACGGTTTCCTTAGGGAAAAAATGCACCGACAACAAAATTATACCCAAAAAAATGAAATTGATTCAACCAAACAACTAATCTGGTCAAAATTGCCTCAAATTAACACAACACGACTATTCCTAACACCAAACCGACAACAAAAAACTAAACCGAAAACAACAGCAACAACAAAGAGGGAAAAAAACTTATTCAGCTAAGTCCGTAAACGAATCAAATAGGAAGAATATGTGAGAGAGACATCTCAAGATAGCCGACCACAAGGGAGGAAGACTGTCATTGAAGAGGAATTATGAGTTGTCTGGAAGATCGGAAGACAACTCAAGAGGCGATCACGAAAGAAGATAGGAGGAAGGAAAATGCGTGGTGTATGAAGCCGGTCCAACTCTTTATTTTTTTCCCTAAGAAACCTTTAAAAAAAACCTTGTAAAAAATCGACGTAGGATGTCTTGTCAGCATTTTTGATCAGTGAGAAAACCCGTGGTAATATATTACCACTACTATCAAAGGTCGGGATATTTTTATTACTTTTGAAAGTTGAGGATATATTTTTACCATACCCCCAAAGGTGGGGGTATTTTAATTAGTTTTCCCTTTGTAAAATTACGAGTAATATTTTTTGAATTTCTAACTTTAGAGATATGGCTTTGTAGTATTAGGTATTTCTGTCACCAAATTTTAGAAAATTTGATTTAGCTCGTTGTTTCCAGAAAATATTATTAAAGTTCATGAGGGCTTCACGCTTACATAACAATCTATTACGTTTAATGCTAATATTATCGTTTCAAGTGCCACCAATTTGTTGTGTTTGTAGTAACAGAAGTTTCTTCAATATCTGTTATCCGTCGGAAATTATTATTTGGGTGAGATTTACACCAGATCTTTGTATTTTTTTTTAAGAAGTTTCTGTTTTTGTAATAGTGTAAACATAAATGAGTAAACGACCCATGAAGCTTATTCTACCAAGTTGATTTAACTAATCTGTTATAAGTATCATTACTAGCCCAAGACATTTCAAATTTAAATGGCGAACCAGCCCTAATTTTTGTGTTTCCTATCGACATAGACATTAAAGAATGATCAGAAGTTGTAAAAGGATGATTGTGGACAGATAAATTAGGGAATTGAGATAAGATATCTGTATGAACCATCACTCTATCTAATCGTTCATAGATATTATCAATAGGATTTTGACTTTTCCTCCACGTAATAGGACTTCCTGTATAAGGGATCGTATGAACATCTAATTCTTCCACAATTTGTTGAATTCGCAAAAATCTATTAGCATGCGGAATTATACCACCAATTTTGCCAGAACCCGATTCAATTTCATTGAAATCTTCCATTATCAAGCATGGGAAAGAGAGGTTAAGATTGATGAATAATTCATTCCAGAACCTATTTTTATCTATTTGATTAGAAGGAGCATAAATGAAAGTAAGAATAAATATGAAGTTATCAATTTTAACCAGGTAACTAATATATTTATCTGATGCAGAAATTTGTTGAAAGAACTTTGTAAATTTAGAAGACTTTATTAAAATCCAGACACCACCTTTTGTTCCAATACTTGAGGCAATATGATGAGCATTATTAAAACATGCTTGCTTATAGAGGGATTGAGCTAGAGGCTTAGTTGACTTTGTTTCTGCAAAGACTAAAACATCTAATTTGTTTCATTTTTTAATATAAGCTAAAGCTTTCCAAAGGTTAGGTTTTCTCACACCCCTAATATTCCAATATGCGATATTCGTCATTTAAAAACATATTTTCTACAATCCTGCTTTGTGAGCAATTCCAAGTCGTAAAATAACCATATCTGATAACTTATAACAACTAGTAACAAACTAATTCTAAGAGCTTGATAATTTATGTTATAATTCACATACTTAACAACCCATTGACTAATCTTATGGAATGAAATTTATAATTAGTGGAATTACCATCACAGAATAAAACTTGAATAGATCAGCAGTTAAACCCTAGGGAATATAGGGAAATTTCCCGCGATCTACCCCCTCGTGTTTGCCTAATCGTTCTCTCTCTCTCTCTCTCTCTCTCTCTCTCTCTCTCTCTCTCTCTCTCTCTCTCTCTCTCTCCGACGTAGGGCTGTGGGAGCTAGGGTTTCCCGTCGACACTCTGCGATGTTCACCGGGGCTGGCTGCGGATTCACTTAGGTCTTGGATTGGTTTCGACAGTGTGTGAGGATGGCGAAAAGGGTAGATGTTCACCTAACAGAAGATGAACGGGCTAATGTGGTCGGATTAGATGATGGGCAGGAGAAGGACATGGGATCAACGACCCTTACTCTGGTCGGGTCGTTGTTAACGGTGAGGCCGTTCAATGTGGCGGCTTTGCAGGCGGTTATGAAGGGCGCTTGGAGGGTGAAAAAAGGGTTTGTTTTTCGTTAATTAAGCCCTAATTGTTTTGCCTTCCAGTTTGGAGATGTAGCAGACAAAAATAAGGTCATGCGAGGCGGACCATGGTCTTTCAATCGGTCTCTCTTGGTGTTGAAGGAGCCGGGCGCGGAGCAGCCTTCGAAGATTAAGTTTGATCGGTCTCCTTTTTGGGTAAGGTTCTATGATCTCCCTCTTGTGGCTAGAATGATGGAGATTGCGAAGAGATTGGTTGCGATTGTGGGGGATTTGCAGGAGGTTGATGAGGATAGTCTGAGAGTGTGTGGCAAATTCCTTAGAATCAGAATTATAATCGATATTCGAAAGCCGCTTAGAAGAGGGGTATTGGTGACAATGAGAGGAAAGAAGATGTGGATAGAGGTGAAATATGAGAGGCTTCCTAATTTCTGTTATGGATGCGGCAGATTGGGTCATGCAGAGGTAACTGTGAGGAGGAGGAAGCAAAGGATTATTCAAATGAATATGGTGATTGGATGAGGGCCTCTCTGTTGAAGCAAATGAAAGAGGTCGGGGAACGGGGAAGGGATAGGAAGGGGAATGTAGGGTGGAGATATGACGATGAGAGATTGGAGAGGGGTGAAGAGAAGGGAGAGGGTAGGAGGGGATGTAGATCCCTGCTGGATGAGCTAGAAGAGGCTGAGATGGTGGATTAGGAAAAGGAAAGCGCTGAGAGAGAACTAGGTGAGGAGGGAGAGGAGGTAGTGAGGTGCATTGCTCAGGTGGGTTTAGAGGAGGGAGGGGACAAAGGAAATATTGAAAATGGGACAGGATTTGAGGGAGGTAGTGGAGGGGAGGGAACTGAAAAATAATATATTAATGGGAGTGAGACAAATGCAAATGAAAAGAAAGGGGAAGATATGGAGCTTAGTATGGGCGAGGCTAGGGAGGATAGAGAGTTAAAGAAAAAATTAAAAAATCGGAAAAGAGTGGCAAGGGAGGTGGGGAAAGAAACAGTGAATGAGGAGCAACTGAGGCTGGGGGAAAAGAGAAAGGAAGGTGGGTATGAGGAGGTTGAGATGTTGGGTGAAGCTGATGGAAGGAAAAAAAAAAGAGGAGCGAAGGAGACTCTAGCAAGTTGATATCGGCGGGGGAGAGCGATAGTCTCCCTTTCCGGGATCAATGAAAATCCTAAGCTTCAACTACCGGGGTTTGGGGAAGGACCCGGTAGTTGACTATCTCACCGAGGTGGTGAGAAGGTGGGCCCCGAGGGTGGTATTTTTGATGGAGACGAAAAGTTCGAAACACAAGATGGAAAGTGTGAGAAGGAAGTTGGGTTATAAGTATGGCTTCACGGTCGAGAGTGTCCAGAAATCGGGTGGTTTGTGTCTCATGTGGGAGGAGGAGCTTGATCTGCAAATTCAATCGAACACAAATCACCATATAGAGGCCAGAGTGGTGGGGGTCGGAGGGGATCATTGGCGCCTAACGGGCCTATATGACTGGGCCGAGGGGAATGAGAGACACTTTACGTTGAGCCTTCTAAAGAGGCTGAATGAGGATGAGCATGGGAAATGGTTGTGTGTAGGTGATTTTAACCATGTCTTGAGTTCAGCCGATAAGAGAGGGGGGATGGATGTGAAATTTGGAAGGCTGATGGGATTTCGAGAAACTTTAGAGGAGTGTGAGCTAAGAGAAATAAATTTTGAAGGAGCAAGATTCATGTGGGATAATGGTAGGAAGGGGGAGGAATTTATCCAAGAGCGAATTGACTTGGGGTTTGCCAATGAAGAGTTCTTGGATAGGCACCCAAGGGTGGTTATAAAACATCTTTCGAGGGTTGGATCGGATCACCTGCCGATATCGGTGGACTTGGAGGGGGAGTCTCGGTTGGTGGGGGAAAAGAAGGGTCCTCGCCCTTTCCGTTTTGAAGCCACGTGGCTCGAAAAAGAGGAGTGTGAGGAGGTGGTGAGGAATGGTTGGCTGAATCCTGGAAGCCAGAATTTGGAGCCCGGAGTGTTGGGCAAAATAAGAAGGTGTGCTGGGGATCTGAAGGAATGGGATCTCCTCTTCTTCGGGAATGTAAGGAGGAATTTAGTGAAGCTTAGACGAGAGTTGCGGAGCTGCAAAGGGGAGGGATGACGGGTCAGCTGGTGGATAGAAGAAGGGAGTTAGAAAAACAGGAGCGAGAACTCAGGAGGAATGAGGAGATCTTATGGTTTCAGAGAGCGCGAGCTAATGAGTTCAGGTGGGGGGATAAGAATACTAGCTACTTTCACAAGAAAGCATCGGGGAGACAGAGGAGAAATAGGGTAACGAAACTGGTTGATGAAGAAGGTAGGGAGTGGAGGAGCTATGAAGGAATAACGAGGTCCTGACGGTATGTCAGCACTCTTCTACCAGAAGTACTGGCATATTGTCGGGCCTGAGGTGTGTCGTTTTCTCATTGACATTCTTAATGGGGGCGATATTCCGCCAGATCTTAATTATACTTTTATTATTCTTATCCCTAAAGTCACTAATCCATGCAGAATGAAAGATTTGAGACTCATTAGTCTTTGTAATGTGATTTATAAGATCATATCGAATGTGATAGCAAACAGGTTAAAGAAGTGTTTAGGGAAGGTGGTGTCCGAGAGCCAGAGCGCTTTCGGCCCGGGGAGACTTAGAACGGATAATGTTCTGGGGCCTTCGAGATATTTCGTTACATGAAGACTAGGAGGGGAGGAAAGAAGGGGTATATGGCGCTGAAGCTAGACATTGCTAAGGCGTATGATCGAGTGGAGTGGGGTTTTCTTGAACATTGTATAAGGAGATTGGGCTTTGATGATAGATGCATGGGTGGGTTTGATTATGAGGTGTGTGTCTTCAATTTCCTTCTTGGTGCTGGTAGACTGGTGCCCATCTGAGAGATTTTTGCCGGGAAGGGGGCTTAGATAGGGGGGATCCGCTCTCACCTTATCTGTTTTTGTTGTGTGCTGAAGGCTTCTCGGGGCTGATTAGGGAAAGTGAGAGGGAGGGGCGGCTAATTGGTATCTCGATTGCCAGGAATGCTCCGCGAGTGTCTCACCTCTTCTTTGCTGACGATAGCATTATCTTTGCAAGTGCGACCTGTCAACAGAGCAACGAAATCGGAAATATTCTCCAGGTGTATTGAGCAGCGTCTGAACAACAGGTAAATCTTCCAAAATCGGAAATTTCGTTTAGTAAGAATGTGTCCGAGACTCGGAGAGCGGAGATTCAACAAATCATAGGGGTGAGGGAGGTTGATAAGCATGAGAAGTATTTGGGGCTCCCGACTATGGTGGGTAGGTCTAAGAGAGTCATCTTCAATAGCGTGAGGGAGAGGGTTTGGAAAAAGGTGAAAGGGTGGAAAGAGAAGACTTTGTCGAGTGCGGGGAAGGAGATTCTGTTGAAGGCGGTAGTGCAAGCAATCCCCATGTACACGATGTCTTGCTTTCTCTTACCAGTGGAGTTATGTAAGGAGATTGAGCAAATTATGTGTAACTTCTGGTGGGGGGATGGGGATGATAGGAGAAGAGTCCATTGGCTCAGCTGGAAACTGATGTGTGTCCTAAAGGAGAGAGGGGGGCTAGGCTTTAGGGACCTCGAGGCCTTCAACATTTCGATTCTAGCAAAACAAGGGTGGAGGCTTCTCCAGGAGTCGTCATCTTTGTTGGTTAGAATTCTTTCGGCCAAATACTACCCGAGATCAGATTTCATAGGGGCAAAATTGGGTGCAAATCCAAGCTATACTTGGAGGAGCCTTATAAAAGGAAGGGAGTTGCTTGAGGAAGGGTTGAGGTGGAGTGTAGGAAATGGAAGTAGCATTAGGATTTGGGAAGATAGATGGATTCCGAGACCAAGGGGATTCAAGGTGCTAAGCCAAGCACCGGAAGGCCTCGAGGAGCTTAGGGTCATTGAGTTGATCGACTGGGGACTTGGCGAGTGGGATGAGGAGAAGGTGAGACAATTGTTGTGGCAGTCGGATGCGAAGCTTGTTCTACAGATGCGTTTGGTGAGGCCGGAAGCTCACGACGAGAGGGTGTAGCATTATTCGAAGAACGGGGTGTTTAATGTGAGGTCAGCGTATTGGTTGGCCATGGATTTAAAAGTGGGGGATGGGGTGGCAGGGCAGTCCGATGGCTCCCAGTTGGCCGGTTTGTGGAGGAAGGTATGGAGAATCAGTGCACCGCCCCGGATTCAGAATCTTGTGTGGAGAGCGTGTAAGGAGGTGCTCCCATGTAAAACGAATTCGAGGACAGCAAGTGTGAGGTTTGTGGATTAGAGGAGGATGGTCTTCATGTGCTATTTAAATGTAAGGTGGCGAGGTTATTTTGGAAATGTGTCCCAGAAGTCGGGAGATGGGGTAAGGGATGTACGTCGGTAATGGATTTCTTTGAGCGAGTACATCGGTATCGAAAAGGTGTAGGGATTTAGGTTTGGAGTTTCGTACTGGAAGCTATATGGAGAGCGAGGAATGGAAAGATTTTTGAGGGTCAATGGCCTGATCCTCGTACCGTGGTGAAGACGACGCTGGCGGTGGTCGATGAGTTCAGGACGGCAGAGGATAGGGGAGAGACGAGTGGGGTGCAGCTGATCCGAGAAGGGGAGAGGAAGAGGTGGAGTAGGCCGAGTCGAGGGGTTGTAAAAGTCAATTGTGATGCAGCGGTTGATGAGACGAAGGGCTGCGGGATTGGATTCATAGTGAGAAATGAAGAGGGGCAGGTCCTGCTGATGGGAGCCAGCCAAGAGGGTAAAGGACTTAGCGGATGTGAAAATGGTGGAGGCTGAGGCGTTGCTGTGGGCGATTCGAGCTGTCCGAGCTAGAGACTTCGGGAAGGTGGGGGTTGAGACTGATTGCCTATCTCTCGTGTGCAAGTTGAGGCAGATTGGGGAGCTGAGGGGGACGATGGGGTGATTCTATGGGAGGTGAATGAGGTAGCAAGGGATTTTGAACAATGTAATTGGCTCCACGTTCGCCGGGATGGAAACGCAGCTGCTCACCTATTGCCTAGTTGGCTAGTTGGTGACCAAGTTCTGCGCTAATTTTTTATTCAAATAATGCTTGGCCTGCTGGCCTTGAAGCTACTCTGTATGACGACTTGAAGTGATATAATTAATTGTTTGGTTGTTCTCAAAAAAAAAAATTTATAATTAGTGCAGAAACTATTGCCGTTAAAATACCTTGTGATTAATCCATCCCTATTTTTACACAAAACTCTACTATGATCACTGGCGGATTTAGGGGTGGGCTCGTATGAGCGCGAGCCCACCCCAATCCCGGAAAAAAATATGAAAGGTTAAATATATAAAAAAATAAAAAATACAAAGGTCTAAATTAATTTAGAAGTGAAAATAGATCATAAAGTTTAACTTGCCTAGTTGGTAAAGTATAGATAAGTAACTTTTTCCTCTTTATCTAGAGCCCAAGGTTCAATTCCCACTTTTTACATTTTCTTCACTTATTTTTAACTATCTTTTTATATATATATAAGTTCAAATATCTTTTTAAATTGAGAATAATTAATTTCAATTAATATTGTTTGAATTCTATTTTAGTCATTGGGGGTTTCCTTGAATTTTTTTTTAACTAATTATAAATTTTATTCGATCACTTCTAATAATATGGATAAATCTTTGCATTTTTTTTACATAACCCTTCACAATTAAATTTATTTAAAGTTTAGCAAAACTCGTTTCATTATTACTTAATTTTTAGCCTAAATCTCGCCCACCCCTATGTAACGGTCTGGCTTCGCCACTGACTGACTATGATAATCATTATAAGATAAAATCTTAAGTGAACTGTGCACCCCTATTAAAACCAAATCTATCTTGATAACCATAATGAAATCTGTTACTAACAGATTTCATATCCCACATTTGCAGCCAGTAATCTTGGACAGCCCAGATCGGATATTTGCAAGGCACCCATATCTGTTTTCCATGATAAAAAAAAAATACAGAGCACAGCTTGCTGTTAAGCATCGCATAAAGCTTGCTGTTAATAGCATATAAATTGTAATGAGAAAATAATTTGTATTGAGAAAAAAGCAAACAAACCCCACTATAGTTGTCACAAGATTTAAAACTAGCTCATAGCTAGCAACACACAACCAGCTCACTGCAGGAATGATCAAGGCAAATCAAACCAAACCTTGAAGGAACTTTGAAGAATCTATAAATCAGATAAAAGCAAATCATAATATGAAACCAATTATAACCCAACTCCATACTAAGAATCTGGTTCTTAGTCCTCCAATTGAAAAAACAAGTAGCAAAATATTCCCAACAGAACTTCCTTGGATTCCTGAGATCAAGAAAGTGAAAGATACAGAAGTTAGGGGTCGTTTGGTATTGATATCTAGATATCAAGATATCATATATCGATATCATCGATATTGAAGACTCCACCTTTGAGAACTAACGTACAGGTGATCTAAAGGATGATGAAAGACAAAAGGCTGGGTTTCAAGGTCTTGAAACCCAGACTAAAATGTTTGATCACATATGCATTTCTCTATTTTGACTTGTTCTCTTACAGGAAAGAATTCAAGGCCAACCTTTTTGGGCCTAAATTATAATGGGCTTTATATTGGACCATGAGATGTGATTTGGACTTAATCGATTTATATATATGAGTTTCTCATCTAACCCATTTTATGTACTAGATACATTATGCATATTCTTTCATGATTTTACTTTTCATACAAGGAAAAACCGATCCATAGTTGATCATACTTGATCATGAAGAAAGGCGAAGGAACATCTTGGAAGGCACACAAAGGATCAGTTTTGGAAGGAATTCAAATGTCTTGGAAAGAATTTGAAATTCAAACGGTTCTCCCTCCAAGAAACTCTACAAGTGTTCCTACTATAAAAAGACGAAGGCTAAGAAGGATGAAAACTAACCAAGTAAGTACTCAAGCACTCATAGCATCCTAAAGCATTCGTCAAGTTTCTCTTACATTCTCCTAAATCCTAGTTGGTGAACATCGTTTAAAGAGTTGATAGAAACACTAGCACTTATTGTACAAGTCATTCAATTTACACTTAGAGTTTTCATACTCGATCAAAGCACACTTAGTGTGTGGTGTGAGCTTTTATTTCACTTGTAAGGTTGAGAGCTAGAATAGAAGCGGTAAGGCTTTGTATAGAGAAAGGGAAGTTTCTCTAGGAAGTTCTAGACTCAAGAAAACTGAAATAAGAAGTGTTTGAATCCTACGGATTGGATAATCCTAGGCGGGGACGTAGGCCAGTTGGTGCCGAACCTCGTTAACAATTCGTGTGTTCATCTTTTATATTCCGCATTTACATTGTCAAATTCGATTTTACTTTGTCAAGTCTTGATAGCCTATATCAAGGTCTTGACAAGTTGCACTAAATTTCTATTGTTGCGAAAATCGTTCATACTCTATTCATCCCCCCCTTCTAGAGTATTATTTATCGCTTTATAGACTCTTCAATTGGTATCAGAGCTTGGCTCACTGTTTTGATTTAACAATCTTGTGAGTTTTCAGCATGTCTACCATAGGTGATGGAGGTTTTGCTCAAGGAAGGTCAACCAGTAGACCTCCACTTTTTTGTGGCAATAACTTTGTCCACTGGAGATCACTAATGCAAATGTTCATCATTGATCAAGACCTTGAGCTATGGGGTCTGGTCAAGAATGAACCACACGTTCCTAAAAAGACTGTCGATGGAAAGCAAGTCGATAAAACTGAGTCTGATTACGATCAGACTGATCTTGAGAACATTGCTAAGAACTACAAAGCTATGAATCTACTATATTGCGCTCTCGATGCTAATGAATTTAACCGTGTCTCGGCTTGCAAAAGTGCCAAGGAAATTTGGGACAAGCTTATAGTTACTTATGAGGGCACAAGTCAAGTCAAAGAGAGTAAGATCAATATCTTTCTCAGGGAATACGAACTTTTCAAAATGAATCCTGATGAGACAGTAAAGGAGATGTTTACGAGATTCACTCAAATTGTAAACAACCTTGACTCACTTGGAAAAACCTTCTCCAACCCAAAAAAGGTTCGAAAGGTTCTAAGGAGCCTTCCAAAAACCAAGTGGGGTCCCAAGGTTACTGCAATTGAGGAAGCTCAAGATCTCTCTACACTACCATTAGATGATCTTCTTGGAAAACTTATTACTCATGAGATGATATTAAAAGAGGAAGACGGAGAAGTACCCTCAACAGCAAAGAACCTTGCTCTCAAAGCTAAGAAAGATCACTCACAATATGAGAGTGATGAATCAGACGACGAAGATGATCCCTTTGCTCTCATCACACGGGGATTAGCTCAAATTCTGAAGATGAAAAAACAGTTTTCCAACCGTGAAAATGCTGATTCATCTAGATTCAAAAGCAAGTCTCCCAACATGTCAAAGAAGCCAAAAGTGCTAACATGTTTTGAGTGTGGCGAGACAGATCATCTTGTAAAGGAGTGCCCTATGAAGAAGAGAAATAAGCTCAAGAAATATGAACAAAAGAAAAAGGCTATGCTTGCAACCTGGAGTGACTCAGATTCATCATGTGACTCAGACACCGAAAAAGAACAGGCTAATCTCTGTCTTATGGCTGAACACGAAGGATCACAGACTCAAGACCTTGAACAAGTGGTAAGAAATCTAATGTCTAGTCCTCCCGATGTTCTTTCTGAAGTCCTAAGAAATATGATTTCTAATGAAGATGCTTACAACAGTGAAATCAACACCTTGAAGGAAAAGCTGATAGATCAACAGAAATGTATTAGTGATATGTCGCTGGAAATGAAAAATCTTGAAACATCTCGGTCGGCCCTTGACATTAAAGTCAAGACCTTGAGCTCAGAAAATTCTGATCTCAGGCAAAGCCTCTCCTCTCTAAAGAATCGTAATGAGGATTTAGAGAAAGAGAAGGCAAAGCTAACCGATAAGTGTCAAGACCAGCAGACTTCACTCATTCAATTCACCAGATCTAAAGCTAATCTTGATAAGATGTTGGGTGAACAACAACTCTCTATTAATAGAAGTGGTATTGGATACAACAAGAATTTTCCAAAGAAACCTAGTACCACTTTTGTTAAAGCTAAAGGCTATTGGCGTTCATCTACTTGCTTCCATTGTTGTAAGAAAGGGCATGTTAGAGAAACTTGTCCATATAGGAGAAAGGATCCCTACATCATTAGAAATACATTTCCAGTTCGACTTAATGAACAGATAAAATAAGTTTGGGTTCCTAAAGGGACAAGACTACCCAACATGGTCTATCCTCATTATGAATATAAAACTATGTATTGGTCTAGCTGGAAAGGTTGATGTTGGTATTGCAGGATATCATCAAGAGCAAAGAGCCAAAATGGATAATGGACAGTGGATGCTCACGACACATGAGTGGAAAGAAATCTCTATTTCAAGATCTTAAGGAAAAAACCACTGGAACAATTACTCTTGGTGATAAAGGGAAGTGCAACATTATTGGTATTGGCAATATTGGTAATTCAGAAAGTTGCATTAAGGATGTTTATCTTGTTGATGGATTAAAGTATAACCTCTTAAGTGTCTCTCAGTTGTGTGATAAAGGAAACAAAGTTGGCTTTGACAGACACAAGTGTGAAGTCAGGAATGAAGAGACTGATGATCTAATCCTCACTGCTCACAGGCACAACAACACTTATGTTGTAAATGCTAATCATATTACAGGTAAAAAACTCAAGTGTCTCAAGGTCTTGACAGAAGACCCCAGCCTATGGCATAGAAGACTAGGTCATGTAAGCATGCACACCCTCAATAAGCTCAAAACAAGAGATCTTGTGAGAGGATTGCCTGATCTAAACTTCAAGAAAGAAGATCTATGCAATGCATGCACAAGAGGCAAACAGACACGCAGTTCCTTCAAACCTAAAAAGGTTGTAAGTTCCTCTCGCCCTCTTGAGTTGTTACATATGGACTTGTGTGGACCTATGCGTGTCAAATCTCCAAAGGGTAAACAATACATCCTGGTTATTATTGATGATTTCTCTCGTTTTACATGGATCTCCTTTTTAAGAGAAAAATCAGAGGCTTTGCTCGAGTTTTCTAAACTTGGCAAAGAGTTGCAGACCTTGAAAAACATACCTATTGTCTCCATTAGGAGTGATCATGGTAGAGAATTTGATCAACTTAAATTTGATTTGTTCTGTGCTAAATATGGAATTTCACACAACTTTTCAGCACCTAGAACTCCTCAACAAAACGGAGTTGTGGAACGAAAGAACCGCACTTTGGAGGACATGTCTAGGACAATGCTTTTGGAAAATGGTTTGCCAAAAATCTACTGGGCTGAGGCTGTTAATACAGCCAACTACATTTTGAATCGATGCTTAATTCGTCCCATTTTGAAAAAGACTCCTTATGAACTTTTCAAAGGAAGAAAGCCTAGCATTTCATACTTCAAACCTTTTGGATGCACTTGCTTTGTTCATAACAATGGCAAAGATAATCTTGGGAAATTTGATGCACGTAGTGATGAAGGTATCTTCCTTGGTTATTCTACTATTAGCAAAGCTTATAGAGTTTATAACAAGCGCACCAAAATTGTTGAGGAGAGTATCCACGTGGTATTCGACGAAAGCAAAAATGGTGTGTTAAGTGAAGGGTTTGCAGATCTCAATCTAAATCATCATGATTCGGATGGAGAAGAAGAGGACAAGGCTGAAAATAAGCAGGACCAAGAAAGAAACATGCAAGAACAAATCCAAGATACCAACGAGCTATCTCAAGACCTTGAGAAGGGACTACTGAATCAGGATTCAGTCATTGAAGAATCCAACACTCAAATTATCTCTCAAGACCTTGAAGAGAGACCTGCTACTATCTCAAACGATCAGGGTCCAAAGCTACGAAAATTCAAACATGCCTCTTCACACTCAGCTCAAGATATCATATCAGATCCATCATCTAGGGTACAAACTCGATCTAGATTAAAGAATCTCTGTGCCTTCTATGCTTTTGTCTCTCTTGTAGAACAAAAAACCCCAGCTGAAGCCCTCAAGGACTCGGACTGGATCACTGCCATGCAAAATGAGCTAAATGAGTTTGAAAGAAACAAGGTATGGACTCTTCAACCCAGGCCACAACACCAATCAGTCATAGGAACTAGATGGGTGTTTCGGAATAAACTGGATGAAGCAGGCAAGATCATTCGAAACAAAGCAAGACTTGTCGCTCAAGGATACAATCAAGAAGAAGGTATAGACTACGAGGAGACATTTGCTCCCGTAGCAAGGTTAGAAGCTATACGAATATTACTTGTTTTTGCATCTTTCATGGGTATCAAGCTATTTCAAATGGATGTCAAATGTGCATTCCTAAATGGGTTCTTAGAAGAAGAGGTTTATGTTGCTCAACCACCAGGTTTTGAAAGTGAAGAATTTCCTAACCATGTGTATAAATTGGACAAAGCTCTCTATGGTCTCAAACAAGCCCCAAGAGCTTGGTATGAAAGATTTTCCAAATACCTTCTTGAAAATGGTTTTCAAAGAGGATTGATTGATAAAACTCTCTTCATCAAAACTCGTGGAAATGATCTTTTGATTGTTCAAATATATGTAGACGATATATTATTTGGTGCTACTAACAATTCCCTTTGCAAGGAGTTTTCTGAAATTATGTGCAGGGAATTCGAAATGAGTCTCATGGGAGAATTAAACTTCTTCCTTGGTTTACAAGTTCTTCAAACAAGTAAGGGTATCTTTCTGAATCAAGGGAAATATACCAGGGATCTACTAAAGAAATACAAAATGGAACAATCAAAGGTAGCAAAGACCCCTATGAGCTCCACTCTCTCCCTTGATCAAGATAAGAATGGTAAGAATGTGAACCAAAAAGAGTACAGAGGTATGATTGGTTCACTCCTATACCTTACTGCTAGTAGACCTGATATAATGTTCAGTGTCTGTATGTGTGCTCGATTCCAAAGTGATCCCAAAGAGTCTCATCTTATTGCTGTGAAAAGAATCTTCAGATATCTAAATGGATCGCAAGACCTTGGGCTATGGTATCCCAAACAGAGTAACTTTCATTTAAAAGGCTACTCAGATGCAGATTTTGCAGGATACAAAGTTGATAGAAAAAAGCACTTCTGGCTGTTGCCAACTCCTAGGATCCTCCTTGATAAGTTGGCACTCTAAGAAACAAAATTCAGTAGCCTTATCAACTGCAGAAGCCGAGTACATTGCTGCTGGTGCATGTTGCTCTCAGATTCTTTAGATAGCACAACAACTCAGAGACCTTGGAATTGATCTTAAAGGTATTCCTATTTTGTGTGATAATACTAGTGCTATTTCAATCACTAAAAATCCAGTGCAGCACTCGAGAACCAATCACATTGATGTGAGACATCATTTTATAAGAGATCATGTAGAGAAAGGTGATGTATCAATATCCTTCATATCCACTGATTTTCAGTTAGCTGATATTTTTACTAAACCACTCCCTGAAGATCGTTTCAATTTTATTAGATTGGAGTTGGGTATGCTTAAAAGGGAAGCACTTTCTTAGGGGGAGTAATTACTCCCTACATCAAAGTTCTGAATTCAAATGACATCTCAAGGCCTTGACTTCATAAGGTTTCGAGATGTTCATCCGAATAAAATTATATTGGATCAAACTCTATTAGTATCTTATGGATATTCAACAAGGGTGTCTTTTGATTTTATTTACCCCTTTCTAAAATTGGTTTTCATATATTTTGGTTTCCATTTCAAAATTATCCCAAATCTCTTTAATTTTTGCAAGTGGATGTGACACTTTGGGTTTAGAAAAATCAAATCATCATTACTTACTATTCAAGTGAGTTAATGAATCTGTACTTGCCAATTTGAAAAAAAAATGGGGAGACGATTCTGTTTCCAGATTTTTTGCTTTTTAATCTCTCCCTCCTCTCGGTCTAATCCACTCCTCCCTCACTCTCTCTGTGTTCATTCTCTCTCTCACCGAATCCCAAAAACCCTCTCTGTTTCTGTAACAAAAAATGGTGGGATCAAAGCGTTCTTCAGCGTCTCCGTCTCCAGCACCTTCTGCTAAGAGGTACAAGATGACAGCAAACAAGGGGAAGCAAATAATGGAGGAATCTGAAGAACATTCCGAGGATTCCAGCGAGAACTCACCATCTCCACCACCTCTGATCAGGAAATCCAAAGGCAAAGCTCCAGCCACTTCTGCTCCTGCTCGGCCTCCCCAGGTACCTTCTGGCATTTCCCCTAATTGGTTTTGCTCTAAAGAGGTTGAGTAGTCTTGGAAACAGGACTTTTGCAACCGTCGTTTATGCTTCTGTGATGCTGTCGATTTCAACCTCCTCCAAACTATGCCCTTGCCTTGCATTTCCCTCCTCAAATCTACCTGCTTCTGGACCTTGCTCAACCCTGGAAATTTTGCCTATCCCCAACTTACCCGACTCTTTTATGCCAACCTTACTGTTTATCGGGTAAATGGAACCCTAAACCTAGTATCCAAGGTCAAGAACACCCGAATCCGCCTCTCTCCTGAAAGCCTTGCCCTCATCCTTGATCTTCGAACTGAGATTCCCACAAAAGAATTCCCAAGCCGATTTGAGTGTCTCTCACGAGCACGAGATGAATTCTTCCTGAAATCTCAAGGCCCTGGATCTTCATCCACCCTCAAACCCACTCACACTGCCCTAAACCTTCAAGCCAAGCTCATCTTCGCTATTTTGGCTCGCTGTATCTTCCCACGCATCCATTCCAGGGAATTGGTGACCGAGAATCTTCTCGAGATCCTTTTCCTAATCATGAACGGATACGAGCCTTGATTTACCCAAACTCATTCTCGACTACATGACCCATGTCTCTACCTCCTCTCGGCCTATGCCTTTACCCTATGCAAACCTTTTGCCCAAAATCTTTGAAGCCTTTGACATCGACACATCAGAAGAAGAAAAGCAAACCTATAGTGGGATTGTTGATGAGGGTTGCCTAGATAGATTGGGCATTGCCAAAAACCTGAGGGGGCAATGGTTTCTAAGGAAAGACTCGAAGGGAAAACAGGTTGCTGAACCTAATATGAGTGAGGATAGATTGGCTGCTGTGGAGACTAAAATTCAAGACATCAGGTTTGATCTGAGTAGGATGTGGTCGGATGTGGTGATTCGCCAGGACCAGACTCATGAGCTACTCTCTATGGTCAACTGCAAGCTTGATCAGATGATGCTTCTCAATGCTCTCACCTACACTGCTATAGGCTCTATCATGCCAATGGAGCAAGAAAATTTCGATCATGTGCGTGAGAAGACAGGGAATGTCATCCTCAACTGTGAAAATCAAGTGAAGAAACGTCCTATCCTGCGCCCCACACATCATGAACCCACCATTCTCACAGTCGAGCAATATGGTGTGGTCAAGAAATACAGAGATGTGGAGCGTCAAAGACAGCTTGCAGAGATGGAACGAGACAAGGTCACTAGAGACGCCCTTGCAAGGTGGAGGAAGAGGTGCAGGGATGAGGTCAGAAGGAAATACCTTCCACCCAACAAGCAGTACCCCACCTTTGGCGAATGGGTTGAGGAAGGTGCTGGCATTGCCCCTCCCGAAGATCCTAATGCTCCTGGCGCCCTTGGTACATCCTCAGCTGCTGGGCCATCCTCTGCTAAGAAAGGCAAGAATGCACTTAGGAGCAAGAAGAAGAAGGCTGCAGATGGGGATTCTGACTCAAGGCCTTGATCTCCCACCATCTTTTCTCTACTTTCTAAAAACTCATCTTTTGTTGTTCGTCTTTTAAAACTCCTGGTCCTTTGGTTGTGTTTTGGTTGGTGTTTTCAGACATTTTCACCTCTCTGCCCTTTTGTTGGAAGACAAAAAGGGGGAGAATGTTTTGGTTGCCCTGCGTTTTGGCACTAGTTGGATAAGTGCTTGTCGGTTTTAAAACTTAAATGATCCAAACATTTTATGCTTATATTATAATATGCTTATTTCCTCTTATGATTACTGGAAATATGTTATGAATATTGTAACAGGGTTTGTCTTCCATCAAGGGGGAGATTGAAGACTCCACCTTTGAGAACTAACGTACAGGTGATTTAAAGGATGATGAAAGACAAAAGGCTGGGTTTCAAGGTCTTGAAACCCAGACTAAAATGTTTGATCACTTATGCATTTCTCTATTTTGACTTGTTCTCTTATAGGAAAGAATTCGAGGCCAACCTTTTTGGGCCTAAATTATAATGGGTTTTATATTGGACCATGAGATGTGATTTGGACTTACTCGATTTATATATATGAGTTTCTCATATAACCCATTTTATGTACTAGATACATTATGCATATTCTTTCATGATTTTACTTTTCATACAAGGAAAGAACCGATCCATAGTTGATCATACTTGATCATGAATAAAGGCGAAGGAACATCTTGGAAGGCACACAAAGGATCAGTTTTGGAAGGAATTCAAATGTCTTGGAAAGAATTTGAAATTCAAACGGTTCTCCCTCCAAGAAACTCTACAAGTGTTCCTACTATAAAAAGACGAAGGCTAAGAAGGATGAAAACTAACCAAGCAAGTACTCAAGCACTCATAGCATCCTAAAGCATTCGTCAAGTTTCTCTTACATTCTCCTAAATCCTAGTTGGTGAATATCGTTTAAAGAGTTGAGAGAAACACTAGCACTTATTGTACAAGTCATTCAATTTACACTTAGAGTTTTCATACTCGATCAAAGCACACTTAGTGTGTGGTGTGAGCTTTTATTTCACTTGTAAGGTTGAGAGCTAGAATAGAAGCGGTGAGGCTTTGTATAGAGAAAGGGAAGTTTCTCTAGGAAGTTCTAGGCTCAAGAAAAGTGAAATAAGAAGTGTTTGAATCCTACGAATTGGATAATCCTAGGCGGGGACGTAGGTCAGTTGGTGCCGAACCTCGTTAACAATTCGTGTGTTCATCTTTTATATTCCGCATTTACATTGTCAAATTCGATTTTACTTTGTCAAGTCCTGATAGCCTATATCAAGGTCTTGACAAGTTGTACTAAATTTCTATTGTTGCGAAAATCGTCCATACTCTATTCATCCCCCCCTTCTAGAGTATTATTCATCGCCTTATAGACTCTTCAGATATACTGATATTGATATCAGGTGATTTACGGCGTATCTAATATCAGCCCCAACTAAAATTAAAATGCACATGCTAGATCTAGTTAAATAGCGTTTGCCAACTAAATGTCTTTAAAATTGGGCTTGCACTGCCACAAAAATTTGCTCCACATTATAAATGGGCCTATTCATTTCATAATAGGTATACACTAATTTGATAAATATAAATATATTGGCATAAAAGGTGGGAATATTTTTTGCAAGCAAACTATTACCAATCTCCGGACAAGTGACACATCCGACAAGAGTCACACATAAATAAATCGGTTTGTACTGATCGGTTCAACCCATTGGTAGGAAACAAGACAAAGAGATCCAACTCAGTACCTCCTTACTCCACACCACTGGGCACTCCGTTAAGGGCAGATTTTGTCCTTAATTGTTATCAAATATTTCTCTGTTATAAATGTATCATATATATGCATCAAAATTTAAGGTAGTAGTGCATTCATTCCAATTTAAGATACTCAATACATGCTATACTTTTAAGGGTCCCCATTATCACACTTACATATTTCTATATCGAAATCCATCTTAAATATCAAAGTGTGCACACTAATTTGTCCTTATTTATATATGCAACTATATGGATTATATATCTAAGTAATAATAACCGAGGGTAAATAAGTATATATAATTAATCAAGCTGGACGCCGGTGTCATACAGAGAACCCTCCTTCCAGCCATCAGGGACGGCGGAGGGCAGCTGCACCCACTTGCAGTCGCCGGAGTTGACGCTGCTGGCGAGCTCGAACCGGAGGGTGAGGGTTCCCCGCGGCGGATTCTCCATGTCCCAAACAGCCCCAAACGGCTTCCTCATAGGCCTCCATTCCTTGCAATCCTCCTGCCAAATTTGGGCGCCGATGATGTCGTACAACCCAACTTGGTAAAGGGGAACAATGGCCAAGTAGTGAGGGTACTTGCTCCGCTCATGAACCCTAATCACAACGCTGATTGATCCCGGGGAATACGTGCACGGAACTCTCCGGAATTCGATGTCGACCACGCCGTAGGCTAGGAGGTCCGGCTCTAGCCCTGACCGAGCCATCCCCGTGTACGCTTTCGGGCTGAGTATGAAGTCGGTGTTGTCCCCTGCGCCGTGGTCTGTTGCTACTACCGTCACCCCATCGTCGGTACACAGCCCCGGTGCCTTGCACCTCACCTGGTAGCATCCACCACACCCGGTACCGCCTCTGTAGAGTCTCGACACCGCGGCCACGTTGCCGTTGTTTACGGTTCTACCGTATTCGCTGTAGCCGCAAGCTCCGGCTACATCGACGTTGAGGGGAAAAATATATATCAATCCAATAATGTAAATTAAAGATGATACTATCAATATATAGTGAAACTTGACAAAGTTTGTGAATTAAGTTTAACATTTAGAATATTCTATTTTTATATGGACTTCGAGTCCATATAATCATGAATACGACGTATTGCCCGTCAATCTTATATATTGTTTACTCTAATTTGTTATTTTTTGATGTTGAATATAAACTCATTACTTCGCATAGGACAACCATTATAACAGGAAAAAAAAAAGATCTTAAGAGTAATATCAAATTAAATTTATTATATATGATAATACATTACACTACACCTACTTCAAATATCTCAATTCTCAAGCATTGTGAGTTATAATGTATAGTATAATATTATAATATATATTATTATAATATCAAACTATGTTTTTATAAAAACTCACAAAAATATCAAACTAGATTTTGAAAATAACTTTTTCTTTTGGGTCAGTTTGGATAGCCATGTATTATGACCTTATAATGTACGTTATAAATTTATAAGACATAATGCAGGGTTATGTAAGAAATAATTTTATGCTTGCAGAAAATTTACAACACTTCACGATGCATCAAAAAACACAAAACTCACAGCAAGCAATACCAATTGGATCAAAGAGCCACACAATTATTTTGTGTTATTATTTGATTCTATATATTTTGGAGTTAGAAGTAATTTTTATTTGAATTTTATGTAGAAAAATAAATTTACAGAAGAAAAAAAAAAGGAAGGAAGAAAAGGTACTTGGGTTGCCTTGGCAATCAGGGCTGCCATAATAGGTGGCTCTTGAACACACAAAATCTTGAGAGTAACAAAGTGTTGGCCAAAGCAACATCACTCCCACCACATACATGTACTTGTAGTAATTGTAGCCATTTCCAACTCCCATTTTTTCTATAAAAAAGAAAAAGTTTTTGCTAGAGAGAGATAAGTAGTAATAGCTAGCAAGTGGTGCAATATGTGAGAAATGTAATAAGAGGCACTTTGATATTTATAGTGGATTGAGTGCCTTTGCCTTCTTGTAGATATTATTCACCAGGGAGCTGACAGGTCACAAAGTATTTTCTTTGTTTAATGCAACTCGTTGGTCTACTTTCCAAATTTTGTTTTCATTTTACAAAAAATCATTACAAGAAATGATTACAAAAATGTAGTTAAAAATAGGTGTGATGAACCAAACTTTCATGGATCTCATATATTTAACCTATAAAAAAGACAATTGTTCAAAATACTCACAAAATAATGGAATAGAAAAAATATTTAGGAATATTTTTAGAAATCTAGCTCAAAGAATTCGACGACACCTATACAATGTATGCTAACGTTTGACAAAACATTCAAAAGCAAGAGTGGCTGATTGAGAATGATTATGCTATGACGGATGGTGATACTTGCACTAAATTGCACTTCGGGCGACAGACTCATCAACTTTCGTCGCTTGAGGGAATGTCCAATGCGGAGTTACCCAATAGGTGGTTGCCTGAATGCCACATGATTGGAATGTGTAGGTAGTTTTGTAGCATTTATTACTATTGATTCAAGCAACTGATATATACCTTAGTTTGTCACTTGAATGTGGTTCATAAGAACCGCCAATTTAATCCATTGTGCTTGTCGGAGTTCATCCATTCACACCTTACCTCTTCATTACATTTCCTCCCAAAACCACGACAAAATGTGTGTTTGGTGTGGAATATGGTTTGGAATGTGTGTTTGGTGTTTTGAATTGCACATTTTTGGTGCATTTTGGTATAAAATAGGGGGCTGCTGGTATTTCAATTTTTTAAATCAAAACTTATTCATGCGACGAACATATTAAACCAACTTGTTGCTTTAATTAAAAAAACACTTCCAAGCGACGAACAATTTTTTGAATTGGTTGCCTAACATTAATTAACCAGGCAACAAACATCATTATTACCATTTACCGCCACCTGAATACTCAAGGAATGACGCCAATATAAGGACACTTCAGACAACGACAATTCACCGCATGAAGTCTCCAATGACGAAAACTCCCTTTCAGATGACGACATGGATCCGTCGTGTGAGCTGTAAATTGGCGTATTGTGAGAAAAAAAAACATATATTAAAACAGACAAGATCAATGCAGAGGTTTATCATGGTTCACCAAATTGGTTATCTCCAAACTTGGAGAATTTATTGAGAAAAAGATTTTCATAGTTTTTCATGATATACACTGGCATTCCAGAGGATTCAACTGAATTAGACTATATACTTTTAGAGTATGATTATAAGAGATTATACAGCACTTAAAGTATACCTAAATGTACGTAAATTTGTAAAAATTTTAATATGTACTTTTTCATTTTGGATATTTTTTAAAATCATTTATTAAAGATATTTAATTCTATAATATTTCAAAATTGCAATTAATCATGCAATTGGTGAGAAATCCTCCATTGATGCAAGAAAACAAGCTCTGTATTGATGAAGAAGAGAACCGAGTATACAGAAGTGTGTTAGTTGTAACTAACCACTGATCTCCTATATATAGCCCTTTATATTTCTATATTTACAATGAACCTCCCAACTTTCCTAAACTATCATGATCTGACCTTGGTTACATATACTCCAATACCCTCCCCCCCCCCCCCCCCCCTTCAAGTTGGATTCGGTGTGTCAAACACCAATCCCAACTTGGTAGACATGAATCTGTGTTGTTGCTCTCCCAAGGACCGGCTTAGTCATGATGTCGGCCAATTGCAAAGAGGTAGGAAGATGATGGGTAAGAAGAAAACCTTGATGTTGTTTTTCTCTCACGAAGTGACAATCTATCCAAAGATGTTTTGTCCTCTCGTGAAAAACCAGGTTGGTGGCAAGGTGAATTGCAACACGATTATCACAGTGCAATGGAATCTGAACATGAAGATCCTAAAACAATCCTTCTAGCCACACCAGTTCACTGCTTGTGTAGGAGAGGGACCTATATTCAGACTCGGCAGAGGACTTTGAAACTGTGGCTTGCTTCTTGGTCTTCCAAGAAATGAGTGAGTCTCCTAACAATACACAATACCCAAATAGGGATCTAGCAGTGAATGTGCAAGATGCCCAATCTGCATCACTGAAAGCTGATAGATGAAGGTCTGAAGATGCAGAGTAAAAAAGACCTGCACTGATGGTTCCTCTAAGATATCTCAAGACATGTATAGCAGCTTGATAGTGTGGCACTCTAGGTTCACTGACAAACTGAGATAAGTGCTGAACAGAATAGGAAATAGCAGGCCTTGTTAAGTTGAGGAAGAGGAGTCTACCAATGAGTCTTCTATAACCTTCCTTATCTGGATACAGATCACCTTCTTCAGTAGATAGACGTAGGCCTTTTGATAGAGGAAAAGCTGCAGGTTTAGAATCCATCATCTTTATATCTTTCAACAAGTCAACAATATACTTTCTTTGATGCACCATCATGCCTTCATTGGATCTTGCAATCTCTAAGCCAAGGAAGTACCTCACAAGACCAAGATCTTTGATGGTAAATTGTTGATGCAGCTGCTGCTTAACCTTGATGATTGCAGACTCATCATCCCCAATAATCAGTAAATCGTCAACATAAACCAATGCTACAATGATGCCTGAAAGAACTGACTTGATGAACAAAGAATAATCTTGCTTTAACTGGATGAAACCCAAGGAAATAAGGAACCTTGTCAACTCGAGATTCCATTGTCTACTTGCCTGTTTCAAGCCATATAATGACCTTTTCAGAAGACAAACTTGTCCAGGCAGTGCTTTGGTATAACCTTCGGGGGGATTCATGTAAATTTCTTCATCCAAATATCCATGAAAAAAAAAGCGTTGTTTATGTCTAACTGATGGATAGGCCACTTCTTGACAGTTGAAAGAGCAAGCAAGCTCCTTACAGCAGTGAACTTGGCTACAGGGCTAAAGGTATGCTTGTAGTCCTTTTCTTTGACTTGATTATAACCCTTAGCTACAAGCCTTGCTTTATACCTCGCTATAGATCCATCAGGTTTATGCTTCAATTTTAAAACCCACTTTGAACCAATAGCAATCTTATCTTTTGGAAGCTCAGTAAGAACTCAAGTCTGATTCCTTTTTAAAGCATCCCACTCAGATTGCATTGCATCAATCCACTTAGAATCTGACCTTGCTTGTCTACAGGTGTGAGGCTCTTGAATATTGACTAAATTTGCAAAGGACTGAACAAAATCTGGAGAAAATAGGTTGACATCTCCCAATGCAATAGAGAGAAATGACTGAGACATAGAATCTGAGCTTAGAGTAGGGCAAATAAAATCCCTTAGCCTTGAGGAAGGGATATGAGATCTTGAAGATCTTCTTGCAGATTGTATCACTTGTTGCTGATCGGAACCACTTGTAGACCTCAAGCTAGAATGAGAAATACCAGAGGAAGTATCCAGTTGTCCTTGATCACCAATAGAAGCTGATATGTCTTGATTATTACTCAAGGATTGAGAATCTGAAGATGAGTTAGGAGAAAATCCAATAGGTTGTTGAATATGTGGAGCTGGAACACTGATGTCTTGATCAACAACATGATTGACCAAATAAATAGGAGGAGTATTAACAGGTGGTGTGGCAGATGGTGGTGAAGCTATATATGGAAACTGATCTTCCAAAAAGAAAAACATCCCTGCTAACCACATACTTTCTAGCAGACAAATCATACAATTTATATGTTTTTTGTCCAAAGGGATAGCCTAGCATTATGCACTTTCTAGCTTTAGAAGCAAACTTGTCTTGCTTACAAGTAGGAGAAAGTGCATAACATAGACAACCAATCGTCATTAACTCACTATAAGTAGGAGTTTTCTTAAACAAGACCTCATATGGTGTCTTCCATTGCAAAACAGAAGATGGAAGCTTGTTTAAGATATAGGTAGTTGCAAGAACACAGTCACTCCAAAAATTTTCTGGCAAGTTAGCATGAAGCTTGAGTTCTCTTGCAGTTTCTATGAGATGCCTATGTTTTCTCTTTACTCTCCCATTTTGTTGGGGAGTATAGGGTGCACTCTTTTGATGAGTTATCCCTTTAGAGGCAAACATTTGTGCACAAGAATTTTGCACAAATTCAGAACCATTATCACTACGAAAAGACTTAACATTCACATTAAACTGTGTAGCAAATAAGATATAAAATGAGAAATAACAGTAGGAACTTCATATTTTCTATTCAACATAAAAGTCCAAGTAGATCTACTCTTATCATCAAGCATAGTCAAGAAATAGGAAGCACCAGATACACTCTGAACCTTATAAGGTCCCCAAATGTCAAGATGAACCAAATCAAAACAACTCTCATAAATAGTAGAACTAATAGGAAATGGCAATCTGTGCATCTTTGCCATGATACAAGTCTCACAGTCAGGCAAAGATTTAGAGGAAAAACAATCAAAACGAGAAAGCTTGCTCAAAGAGGTATGTCCTTAGCGAGCATGAAGATTTACAGCATTCTTATTAACATCATTCACAGAAACAGTAAGAGGTAAGGTAGAAAAATTCACAGATTTGCTAGAACTCAAATCTTCATTAGCTTTGGTGTGAATCCTGTATAAGCCAGCACTCCTTAAACCAGAACCAATGATGTTGCTAGTTCCAAGGTCCTAAAACCACCAAGATTTAGCAGTAAATACAGCAGCAACATTAGAGTCCTCTATAAGACGCCCAACTGACAACAAATTATGCTTGAACACATGAACTAAAAGCACATTCAATAAGGTAATATTTGAAGTAAGCTTTAAAGTTCCAATCTCATGAACAACAAATAGAGAACCATCAGGTAAACCAATATGAATAGGTTTAGGCAATTGCCTTTTATCAGTTAACAAATGACCAAAAGCAGTCATGTGATCGGTAGCACCTGTGTCAACAATCCAGTTGCTAGCACTATGATTAGAAATATTCAAAGATAGAGCATAACCATATGATACATCTTTACCTGCCATAGAAGTCGAAGCAGAAGCACAATTAACCTAAGATTGTCCTTGCATTGCCTTCATAACCTCCTGACATATGGCATTGACAAATGATTGATCAACCTTATTCCCATTCTAATCATCCAAAGGAGTATCAACCACAGAATCAGAACTGGCATTGTTGGATCTACCAGTCACCTTCCCATCTTTAGACTCTTTATACCAATCTGGAAAGCCATGAAGCTTGAAGCAAGTCTCCACAGTGTGTCCTTTGGTCCTGCCATGAGTACAATACCTATCCTTCTTATCCTTTTTGAAGTCTTTCTTCTCGGGCTTGAAATTCCTTGAAGTTGCTAGTGCAGTAGTCTCTACACTAGAACCAGTATGAACCCTAGAAGCCCCTTTTGAATCCTCAATCTGTTGGACCATGTAGTAGACCTTGTTAACCGTAGGAAGATGATCAATAGCCAAGACGCTATTACGAACTCCTTCATAATCCTCTCCTAACCCCATCAAGAATTGAATCACATGATTCCTGGAATCACCATCCATGACCTTCTTGATCACATCACAGGTACAGCCAGCCATAGCACCACAAGTGCATTCAGGTAAACCTTCGACAATCTTCAATTCATCCCAAACTCTCTTGAGCTTGTTAAAATATTCAGCAATCGAGCAATTCCCTTTCACGATCGTCCCTAATTCCTTCCTGAGACGATAGATTAAAGGCGCATTTGTCTGACCATATCTCTCCGACAATTCTCCCCAAAGCTCCTTCGCAGAATCAACGTACAAGAAGCTCTCAGAAATTGAAGAATCAAGAGAATTTAGTATCCAACACCGGACCATATAATTGGCCCGAATCCATCTCTGCCAATTCGCATGTCTGACCGAAGCTTTAATACAGCTCCCATCAATGAACCCGATCTTATTCTTGGCCCCTAGAGCAAGACGAAAACCTCGGCTCCATCCCAAGAAATTGTTACCGGAGAACTTAACCGGCATCAATTACGAACCAGGATTATCAGAATTCGACAAAACCAAAGGATCATTCGAGGCATTACCTCCAATCGCATTCGGATCTGGAATCTCAGCCATGAAAACTTAGAATATCCAGACTCAAACTTAAGCAAAAACAAACCAAAACAACACCGAAATCGAGGAAGCTAAAGAAACAGAAACGAACACACCGATCGACCGAGCTACCATACGCTCTGATACCATAAGAAATCCTCCATTGATGCAAGAAAACAAGCTCTGTATTGATGAAGAAGAGAACCGAGTATACAGAAGTGTGTTAGTTGTAACTAACCACTGATCTCCTATATATAGCCCTCTATATTTCTATATTTACAATGAACCTCCCAACTTTCCTAAACTACCATGATCTGACCTTGGTTACATATACTCCAATAATTGGATCATTGGTTTGGTACACTAGCACATATAGATGAGACAAAATAATGTATTGATCCCAAATGATGGAATGGAAGCTTCGCTTGCCTTGCAGAGTGCATCTAAATAATACTTTAAAACAGAAGACATTGCTGATGTGTCGTCCTCCCCTTAATTGTAGCATTTTTTTTCCAATTACAATTAAGTAACTTTTAAATCAATTTTTATATTTAAGATTTTTTACCTATTTACTAACCATTGGGTTTAATTCTAAATATTGAATTAAATCCAATGTCTACTATTTAGAATTAAACCCAATGTCTACTATATATATATATATATAATACTTTAAAACAGAATACATTGCTGATGTGTCGTCCTCTCCTTAATTTTAGCATTTTTTTTTTCCAATTACAATTAAGTAACTTTTAAATCAATTTTTATATTTAAGATTTTTTACCTATTTACTAACCATTGAGTTTAATTTAAAACATTGAATTAAATCTAATGTCTACTATTAATTTCTCTATTTCTTTTTCTCCTCTTCTCTTCACACATTTACATTTTCTCATTTTTATTTTTTACTCATTTACTAACCATTGGGTTTAATTCTAAATATTGAATTAAATCCAATGTCTACTATATATATATATATATATATATATATATATATATATATATATATATATATATATATATATATATATATATATATATATATATATACACTTATATATTATAATAATAATAACCTATATCAATATAATATTTATATTTAAAAACTTTTTTGATGAAGCCTAACTTTCTGGTAAGTATTTTTACCATTTTCTAAAAGATTTCAAGCCTACCTTCATTATTTTATCCAAACTTTTATTAATATTTTATTATATTAATTTATTATGTTGTTAAAATTTTATTTATTAAAAATCGCGGCATGGCGCGGGAATTATACTAGTATTTTCTTAATCTGGGTCTTATCCGATGCTTTTTCTTTTCCATTTACCATGAGTAATTGGACTTTTTTTTTAATTAATGCAAAATAAATATTCTAAAAAGCTACCCTAAATGATTTTTACCTCTTTGTATCTCAATAATTGACTTTTGAACCAAAAATGTTAGGATATAACATAACATTTCATTCTTTATACACCATTAAAAGTTTCTAAGTTTTTCTGCCATAGAAAACCAAAGTAGGAAAGAAAATTTTAATTTCAATGTATTAACCATAAAGATTAATGTATTAAAACTAAAAACGCCTTTTTAAAGATGACTTTTTTTTTCGTTTGCTTAATGTGGGTCCATGCATGATGCACATTAAAAAACTTCTTTTATTAATTTATCCAATTTATTGTATTTGATTTCTAAAACAAATTTCTCATATTATTCTTCTTTGTTCATTGGTTGGTTTTTTTTTACATCATTTATTTGCTAAAATTTTAACTATTTTTTATTTATTTTAACCTTCTCATATTAATTCTAACTAGGTTTCCATCTCAAACAAATCCGCAATGAGTTGGGTAACAACCAAACATATATTTTAAGCAATATATCTCACTATTTTCTGACCGGAAACAACCATCACCCAATATATATTGGTCAAGTTTAATTAGTTCAAAAGTTGGATACTTTATTAATAGAACCATCTTTCTATCCAGTGTCCTAACTCCTAAAGGTATCGGATAAGAACTTAATATGAAAAAGATTTCCTACTAAAAATATAGTGGACTCTATAGAAATCTAATTAAAAGAAAAGTTAAATTGATTAAAATTTAAAACATAATGAACTCTTATTTTATCGGAAATAGCTACGATCAAGCTTAATTGATTTCTTTCTTTTAATGCATCAACTCTTATCTTGTTTAAGTCAGGTAAGTTCGGGTCAAAATAGATTTCGAGTTAGACAGTTCGGATTCGGGTTAGGTCACTTTTATTTTATTATAAAATGATGACTATTTTTTATTTATCTTAATTGTTGATTGTTAAACTTTATTTAGTTAGAAAAATTGTGAAAGTTGTTGACTTTCAAAGTTATATGGAAAAATTGTGAAAGTTGAGATTAGCAAGCTCAAAGTCGTCAGGGATAGACGGACTTGAGAAGGCATGACCGAGGCGCATCAAGCGGTCAACCACCCTGTTGGCTTCCATGTAAATGTGATAAATATGAACTGAAGCGAAACAATGTAAAGAGATAGATAGGTCAAAAATGATCATTTCAACTTCCCCAGGGAAAATCCTAATCCTTTAAACTAATTTATAATAATGAGTTTGTCCCCTCCAATGAAAAGATAGTTACGGTGCAAATCTGAGGCCATTTGTATTCTCTTCCAAAGTGCGTAACCTTCAGCACTAATGACTGAAATCAGGTAATGAAGGTTATGCACTCTGGAAGGGAATTATCTAGCCTCTTTTAGTAAAATGAACATAATGTATTTTTGGAGGAGAATCGGATGTATTTACAATTCTTAATTCTTATTTGTTAAGCAAAAAGAAGACCTCTAATCCTTCCCATCAAGTTAATTGTTAGATATACTTTTGGAGCAACTATGGCTTAATTCCTGGGTGGAGTTGGTTGAATAATAATCGTGGGTGTCCATTTGTAAAGAATCCCATCGCCCATTGGGCATATTATTTTGGATAGTGCCCATTTGTTGTCATCCATTTCATCATCAATCATCATGGTTTGAGTGAGGCTGCTACCGAGTTGAAAAGGGAGTTCATGCTTGCCACATGGACTGACCGGGAGGCATGTACATATATATCTTCTTAATTTAACTACCATTAATATTTGGTAGGGCTCGGTTTTTGATGCAAACTGAAGAAACTACTAAAGGCTCAGTCATCCAAACTGAAGTCATTGCTGTACAAACAGGGTTGGAGCAAGTAATTAGAAGGGGACTTCGAAGAGTAATCATAAAAGCAGACAATCTACAACTCATCAAAGCAATCAACAGTAGATGTAATGCTAGATGGGAAGTTACTCGTCACATTGAGAGAATCAAGCAACTTGAAGCTAGTTTTGATTCTATTCAGTACAGACACTGTTGTCGTGAGGCAAACCAAGCCGCGTGCGGACTTCATAGCTCGTAAAGGTGTCATTTGTAACAATGCTACTATCCCTCTAACAGGGAGCTTTGTACCATCATCCTTATGGATGATCAAGGAGCCAGGTTACAGCTTGTGTAATCACTCATATTTCTTGCCTACTATTAAAAAAAAAACTCTAGAACCCGACTCAAACCATCCGAATTCAGACCTGATTGAACTCAAGAATCTAACATCATGTGCAATAAGAATTCGAGCCCAACCTATTTTAACCCGATGCCCAAATAGACACAATACAAAGACATAACCGACCCGACTCATACTCGAACCGTCTTTGACCCGACTCGAACAAGACCCGACTCATTCTTATAATTAATTACTTTAATCTTCTCATTTTTAAACACACCAATAATGTGAATTGCACATAATGAGACATAATATAACTAAATAAATGAAGTTTAATAGTCGACAAATAAGATAAATAAATAAAAAATAGCCATCATTTTATTGAATTGGGTCGTAGCTTATCTTGAATTGGAAAGAAGATTGAAAGATCTACAACTTTGATATTGAAGGTTTTTCAAGACTCAACCCAGACCATGCCCAAAAGTTGCCATCTTTGCAACAATCCACTGGACGAATTAATTATCTTTTCATAATTAGTTTATCATTTAGACATTATATTTTATATGTTTCTATTTATTTAGAACTAATATAAATTAGAATAATATCTTTTAGTTGACTTTCCAATTAACTGATATTATCTCTAATTGATTTTTATCTTAATAAGCTTTTAGTTGGTGTATATTTATTTTATGAAGTAGTTTCTATCTTATTGTTATCTATAGATGAGATTAAAGTAACATGTGATTATTCGGTGTTACTGAGTGATTATTCGATTATTTGTTGGAATGAAATTTATATGTTTTACATTTTTTTACAATCGAATAATTACATTGTTACAGACAAATAATCATGTCAAAATTAATAGGTGAATAATCATGATAAAAAAAAACAAATAATTTTGGTCTATACGATAAGGCTTCTGTACACTGTAAGAGTTGTACACCGAAATCAACCTCAGTGTTAATTATTTTAAAAACCCTTTTGATGTTGAAAATATTTTTGAAAAAAATTATATTTGAATAGTATGTAATTTTATCTACAAATAGACACCCAATATATATATATATATATATATATATATATATATATATATATATATATATATATATATATATATATATATTTGTGGAAAAAATAGCTAAGACTGATTTGCATAATAAATGAATTTATACTCATTAATAAGAATTATATTAAAAATATTTTAATAAACAAATAAATTTATAATGTCAGGTAATAAAATAAAGAAAATGATTTAAAATAGGTGAAGGGCTCAAGGGGGGAATAAGGAGGTCCCGGGTTCGATCCTTGCTTCCGCCCCTATCCTTGGGTGAAAATCCAATGTTTGCCTTGCTCCTACTAGTGGGTCGAGTCCGTTGGCGCAAGCTGGTTTACTTAGTGCGTGGCTCTTGCCCGCTAAGTCATGTAGCCGGAGAATATTGTTCATTGGTGCACATGCATGTTAATCAAGCCGAGCATATGCACAAGATCATCCTAAGACCAATTGACATTAAAAGAAGTAGCTCACCGACTTATATACAAAAACTTAAATTCCTTATATTATCAATATTATATATGAAATGTGTATTATTCCACATAAGTGCATTCACAACGTATTTGTACATACTGAGATTGATTGCAACAATGATGGATCAATCGATGGAGAAGTGGGTGTGTGGGTGGGTGAGTGTCAGAGCCGGACCTGAGGGGAGGCAAAACAGGCCTCCGCCTCGGGCCCAAAATTGAAAGGGGCCCAATTTTTTTGGCATATATATTTTTTCTATTAATAAGTTTAATTAAAATCATTATATATAGTATATTAGTTAAAAACCTCACTCTTTCTCATTAATTAGTCCAATGTTTAATTCTCTTTGTCCTCTATTAATTTTGTTGCATTTTTTTCTCCAAAATTTCATTTAGTAATCACTAAAAAGCATCAATAAAATAGAAATTATCCATTATATATGGTTATGAAAAATAAACAAAATTTTCTTAATATTTTATTTCCCTTTATCTTGTGCAACTTCACCTTTTAAACAAATATTTAGATTTTCACAAACCCTTTCTAAAAAAATAAGTACCCAAAATCACAAATAAAAAAATTATTTAAAACCATCCATATTGAGTTTTTTTACATAAAAAATACTCCCTCCGTTAATTAAAACATGTCGTTTTAGAAATTTGCACAGTTTTTAAGAAAACAAATAAAAAGCAAACAAAAATACACTAATACCCCAAATTATTACTTTACTTTTCCACTTTATTAAAAACTACAACTAACAAATCCATAATCATTACAAGGGTAATTTTGGAAAGTGGTCACCAAAATACCTAAAACGACATTTTTTTCTTAACAAGATTTTACTCTTAAAACGACATGTTTTTCTTAACGGAGGGAGTAGCTAATTAATTAAACTAAAACAACGAAATGATAGAGAAAACTTTCCAAAAAAATAATAGTAAAGGGCCTCATTTTTATATTTCGCCTCGGACATCTAAGATCTCAGGTCCGGCCCTAGTGAGTGTTGTGTATAGTGACGAAAGCAGCAACATATAGAAAGGGGTACTTGCTAGCTATGGAGCAATCACATTCAAATTAAGCAAAGCGGGAGGCCGGCAGGCCAACCACTCCGGAGGCAATGGGCCGGTGATGTCGATCGAAGACACTTGTACATCGGGTGTTAGTTAATAACGACGTCGACGTCGGGCATTCATATATATGGGGCCTGCAGCTCGATCATTATTGTACGTGCGTGGCTTGATTGTGGCAATTGGGCAATCATGAAAAGCGCGGGAATGCACTTACATAGTTACATCACATATGGATGGTGGCATCTAGCTGGTTGCAATGCAGCTGTAGTTCAAGTATTTTTCATAAAATTACAGATCAGAAACGCAAATAGTTTTCTTAATTAGATGATCGATCTATATGTCTAAAAGTTATACATTAAGGGATTGTTTCGTATGCATTACTGGTAATTAAAATGGGAATAGGAATGGATGATTCACACTTTTGTTGTTTGGTATGCTAAAATCCGGAATCAAATCAATGATTACTGGGAATCCTTTTATCCCCTATTTATCCCAAATTTCATTCCTTTAGAAAAGATGGGGATCTCTTCATTCCCAATTTTTACACAGCCCTACTCTCCTTCACGTTCAGCAGCCCCGCACTTACAACAGACCTCCAACCTTCGGGCGCCAGCACCGACGGCCTCCTCCGACAGAGCTCCTCTGTCTTCGAAAGCCACCCTCCGTCGCCGACCTACCAGCAGCCAAGGTCCTCCAGGCCTTGTACAATCCAGATCCGGTGCCCTCCCTCCCTCCAACCTCTGAGCGCCGACAACGACCCTTCGCCGCCGACCTACCAGCAGCCAAGGTCCTCTATGCCCCGTCGAATCCAGCCCTCTCTCCCTCCCTCCATCCGCTCGACCAAGTCTCCTCGTCATCATCCACCTTCATCCTCCATCCTCAGTCCTCCGTCCTCCATGCTCCGTTCGTCGTCCCCCTAGACCCTTGACAGTTTCTTTCTCTGTTGGATTAGGGTTTCCTCCCTGAATCATCATCTAGTTCAGGCTATAATTTGTTCAAATTGGTTTATTTTTTTGATGAATTTTTGAAATTGTAAGTTGATCGATTTTGTGTATTTTTAATCTTAATTTGAGAGATTGATTTGGTTTGCTCTTGAATTTGGTACTTTGAATTTTTGGAGGTTTAGATTGAATTTGTGAATTTCTCATTCCGATAGCATACCAAACAAAGTGTCTAGGTAATGGTTTATTCTAAATTTTGATTCACATTCCCATTCCGATTAATGTGTTCATACCAAACGGGGCCTAATAAGAATTAGTATATAAGTTGGTAAGCGTACTACTTTTTTTTATTACTAATTAGTTTTAAAATAGAATCCCCGCTCACTTGTGTGCTAGGCTACTAACGTCTGAGCACACAATCTCTTGATCATGGGTCTCAACAAATTCAAGCCTATCTAAAGAGAGAATAAGATATTAGGCTTGTAATGCAAGTGTCAACTAAAGACAATTCAATATGATATTAGAGTAGTAAGTCAAACGGCCCAACTCTCAATCGTTGACTAGCTAAAAAGATCAAGACTAATACTCAACCCATCGTACAAGTGTCTACTAAAGGCAAAGACTCTAATTACACTTGTGGAGCGTGTTGAAAGATGTGAATAGTGACCAAAAGGTCCCGAAATTATTTATTATTGCAGCAAATCATATAGTGCATTTTTAACGACTAGGTCGATCAAAATTATTTATTATTACAGCAAATTCCAAATGTTGTCCATAACATCGTCCAACCAGATAACTAAAGTGTTTCGATTCTTTCTTTCACCTTTGTTGGTTCGTATTATTTATGTTCTATGTTAACGGTTATTTGTCTGTCGATTCATCGGTCTCTTGAGCTTCAGATTTGTCTGAGCTCGAATTTTTACCTAATAAAAAAAGTATTTTGATCCTTCAAGGGAAGGTGATCGAATATATGTCTTTAAAATAGCTTAAACTTTTGTATTTTATTTGTGTTTGGATTCTAATATATTATGTATTATAATATATTATAAACACTTAAATAGTATTTTGTTATACATTTTATAATGTGTTTAAAATAATATAAATTTAAAATAAAATACCTTATAAATTGTGTTAATTAAATACTCTCTATTGTGTAAAGTTTATAATTACAAACTTAATATAATTAATTGACATAATTTATAAGGTATTTTATTTAAAATTTATGTTATTTTAAACACATTCACTTGACAAAACTATTTAAATATTTATAATTATAATTGCATTATAACATTGGAATCCAAACACACCCTTAATGCGCTTGATAACCCGAACAAAATGCAATTAGTGAATAGCATACCATATTTTGACATGCATATGTTATGACTATTATCATCATTAAATTCCACCTAAAATAGAAAAAATTATGAATCTAGAAATTAGCCACGTAAAAAGTATTTATGGTCAATTTGGTAACATGTAGCTATGGGTAGTTAAAGGTGATAAATTAGTTGTTTTAAATATATATTAAATTTAATTCTTAATAAGCTATTAAGGTGTTTGATAACCCTTACCTAATACGGAGTATAGTAGTTGATACAAGAAAATGAATAAATTTGTGTATAGAAAAAATAAATTTTTTGAAAAGTTTAAAATTAGTAGATGGTTTTAAAAATTAATTAAAAAACTAATTAAATTAAAATCTTATTTTCATCTCATTTAAAATTTAATACTGTAATATTGAAATAAAAGTTCTAAAAGGTTATAAGGGCTACCAAAAAGAGCCTAGTTGGAGCACCATAAATAGCTAATAATGATGATGGATTGTGGCCAACAGTGGTTATCTGTGAAGGTAGATAGGTTTAGCGCAAGGTGGCAACACCCTGATCATTTATAACCAGGGTTTAACAAGTATACATCACTGTTATACCTGTTACTGTTTTCCCCCCTAGTCCAGTTCGATCGGCTCAACCGTTCTACATTTCAATCAGGTACTGGGTGACCCATTTAAGGGGTCGATCCTCCCACTCACAAGTGATTCCATATTTTCAATGGGATTCGAAATTCGAACCTCTTAACATGGGCAGTATCTCCACAACCACTACAACAACGATTGGTACTATTTATGTTGTTTATATACATGCAACAGCTCAACTATAAAACTTGACCCATCACCAAACAAATTAAATAAACTATTAAATACTCCCCCGTTAATTAAAACATGATGTTTTACTATTCATGCACGCTTTTCTAGGTGTTAAAAATTATATATATATAATATTAACTTTTTTAATAATTTTTTAAAATAATATCATACTTATTACTACTACTATTAAATATGAATTTATAAAAACAAATGTAAAAGAAGTTAATATTTTATATAGTTTTTGTCGTTCTACAAAAGCGTGCATAAATAGTAAACGACAAGTTTTAATTAACAGAGGGAGTAATTCATTCGGACGCCTATTAAAGAACATAAATTTATTAATAACACGAAGATAAGTTTAAAAAAAAATACAATTCAATCATTTTAATTTGTAGAAAATGTTTACAAATTTGCTAGAAACCTAAAAAAAATCTCTATCGGCATGATCTCTATTCTCTACCCTCGGCCAATGAACTTTCCGATGGTTGAAGGAGTGATACATGATGATTTCGAGGAACCTCTAGGTCATGTTGTCGATCCTAATCTCGTTTCGGTCTCCTATGTGGAAGGAGTCGACACCAACAACAGGAGTTAACAAAGGTTATAAGGTGTTGTGTTTAATTAGTTGTTATGGTGTGTTGTGTTTGTCGATACCAACATCCGATGTAGGTAAAGGTATTATCGTCTCCTGCTCCCGCTCCCTCTCCCTGGGTTGGTGTTTCTGCTGTGTGTTTGGCGAGAATTTGCTCGTGTCAATAGCAACACAAATGCTTAAACATGAATTAAATTTACTCTGTTAATTATTAGCTTTTTCTACCTAGTAAAAACGGGATCTAGTTCATCTTTCCTTTGTATTGCTTATTTAATAACCAAATTACTGGTGACACAACCAATTTATCACCATTGACACAGTAACGGCAACGGTTTCTCAAACCGTGAGAATGTATGGCGGTGGTTTTGAAAACCGTTGCCATAAATTCCCATTTGCATCTCCAAAATTGGGCAGCAACGGTTTAAAAAACTGTGTGAATGTTTGTTGCGACGGTTTTGTAACCGTCGTCATAAGCCCCATATGCATCTCTTACGACCATCTATTTTCTTGGGACACCTCTCACGATTTTAGAAACCGTGACTGGCTGAGTGACATCAACCGGGCTAGGTGGTAAGCTCACGTTTTGGAAACCATGATTGGTACCGTGTAAATGACAATATTTTCACCGCACATATTGGCTCACCCTTTAATAATGCTACAAAATTCGTTTGATGTGACCCCTGACACCAAATGAAGACAATTTTTTGAAAAAAAAAACGTAATTTGAAGTATCAAACAAACTCAATATCTCAATAGACCAAAACTTCGGTATCCGGAAAACTCTAAGACATACAAATCAAAGAAAAATCATTCAAACTGATGATTCAAAATGGAAATATGGGACGAAGATGAGATCAGGTTCCGAAGGAGGAATCAAAGATGGAACAGGGGCAAATCATAAAGAACTTTGCACACAACTAAGAGAAAAAACAATGAACAACACCACTTTGAGAAAGATGATTTTTTTTTTTGGAAATTTTACAAGAAACCACCCCTTATTTATTAGGCTTTTCATTTAACCACCCCTTATACAAAACCTTTCACTAAACCACCCCTTATTGATTAGGCTTTTCATTTAACCACCCCTTATACAAAACCTTTCACTAAACCACCCCTTATATAATTCTGTCAACAGATAACCACCCCTACCTCTATTCCATCCAATTTGATGTTAAAAAATTATGAAAAGACCAAAATGTCCTTTTTACAACTATCCGTCTTTGACTCTCTTGCCTCTGCTCGTGCTCGACTTATCTCAGTTCTCTGGTGGTGGACTGGTGAATCACGACTAGCTTGGCGGTGACTCGAGTGGTGCTCGACTGGATTCATTGTGTCTCTCTCGCTCGCAGCCTCTCTCTCTCTCTCCATATTAATCGGATTGGATCGTGTCATACCTTGTCGGAACAAGGACGAAGAGATCTACAACTTTGATGTTGAAGGTTTTTCCAAATTCGACTTAGAGACTGGCCGAAAATCACATTCTTTGAAGTTATCACTGTTTTGACGGGAATTTGTTAAGTGTTGGAACTTTCTTTTATTTCTATTTTTAGGGACCTTATTTGCTTAAGTTATTTTAGGTAATTTAGGGGTTATTTTTAATTATTCTTTTAATTATTATTTTCCATCTAAATCAGTCCACTATCGGTCGTGTCTTTGTTATCAATTTTGAGTCTTGCATATTGTTCATCGAGTCTTTGAGTTTTTGCTTCCGTTTTTATCTTTGAGTCTTGATTGTCGAAGATCGAGCCATCCTACGGCTAACCTCATATCAAGTTTGTCGATGGCTCTGAAGTCTGGACGATCGTAGGATTTCTATATATGGCAGCAGAAAGGTTGAAGATGGATATATAATTAAAAAAAAAAAGGGCATTTCGGTCTTTTTAGAATTTTTTAACATCAAATTGGACGGAATAAAGGTAGGGGTGGTTATCTGTTGACGGAATTATATAAGGGGTGGTTTAGTGAAAGGTTTTGTATAAGGGGTGGTTAAATGAAAAGCCTAATAAATAAGAGGTGGTTTGGTGAAAGGTTTTTTATAAGGGGTGGTTAAATGAAAAGCCTAATAAATAAGGGGTGGTTTTCTGTAAAATTTCCTTTTTTTTCCCCAAATGATCATAACTAGTACTTTTCCCGAACCATGTTCGGGTTTTTTTTTAATAATATTTTTTACCGAGTATGACATACCACACAAGTATTCGATGCATGTTAATTTTCTACTAACATACCATTTTGTCCATTCTCTTCAACATGTCGTTCTTTTAAATCTTCGATTGTTATGACGAAGTCTTGCCGTTTTTGCTTTCACACTTCTTCTAACATTCGCTCTACTTCAAATAAAAGAACAAAAGTCTTGCCGTTTTTTCCAAATAAAATCGAGTTTGGATCCTCTGTAGTATTTTATGTGTTACACACCATTTTACACTTCTTAAATTGGTATAAATTATAAACATTTTGAGAAAAAAAGATATTATATATTTAAATGTATAAACCCTATAGAGATAAAACTTTAAAAATGATATTTAGTATCCTATATTTAAACGCATAAACCCTAAGATACCAAAGTATTAAAAAAATGTTAAATCTCTCAAATTAGTGTAGATTATACATCAATTTCAATATGTCAAATTTTAAAAATTAACTTTAAATCAAATTCCAAATTTGAAATATTAAGTACTTTTTAGATGCATTAATTCATTGAACACCACATGAGAAAGGTATATGATCATACTTTTCACCATGTTGTTTTTTCAAAATCTTTGGTTGTCACGGAGAAGTCTTTTATCGAAAAGATCGATATTTCGAATTTGATAATATATATATATATATATATATATATATATATATATATATATATGAAAATGGGGCTTAAGATGAAAATCTCTCTTAAAATGAAAATAATCTAATTTGGATGTAAATTGGCCTAATTTAAAGGTAAATGGGCCTAATTAAATAAGTAATGAATAAATGGGCCTAATTTTGGTGTAAATGGGCCTAATTTTATGAGTAAATGAGAAAATGGTTAAATGACCCAAATTATGGGGTAAATTTCACAGGCCTCCCCCAAACTTTTCATTCATACGAATATTGCCCTTATTTCAATTATGAAAATTACAGATTTTAGCCCGTAATTTTTATTTGAAATAATATTGTTAGGTGCAACTATAATATTAAAAAAAATACAACAAGAATGTTACATCACAATTTTTGTCTTTATTTTAAAAAGGGAAAAAGATGAGATTACAAAATATAAAGTGAACAAATAATACAATAAATGTTATTATTTATAAATGTGCATTTTCATAATGTGTCCTACCAAAAAATTTCTTTATGGGCCGCTATTTTATGACAGTTTTGTACTTTAATGCAACATGTGCCGTTAAAAGCCTATTAGCTCAAAAAATGGTATAGTGGTGTGCCCATGCACAAAGGTTCGAGTTCAAAATCCCGCATAAGCTATTTATGGTTGCTTTTTTTGTGTTCCCGTTCATGAATAAGATTATAAAGTGCAATAATAAAACGATAATGTGCACAAATAAGATGATATAATGCATATATAACATTATATTGTGCAAATATAACTTTAAGTTGTGCAAATATAACACTATGTTTTGCAAATGTAACATTATATTGTGCATATCTAATAATATAATGTTACGTTGTGCACATATAATATTATGTTGTGCGAATACAACATTATATTGTGCAAATATAACACTATGTTTTGCAAATGTAACATTATGTTGTGCGTATCTAATAATATAATGTTATGTTGTGCACATATAATATTATGTTGTGCGAATATAATATTATATTGTGCAAAATATAACTTTAAGTTGTGCAAATATAACACTATGTTTTGCAAATGTAACATTATGTTGTGCATATCTAATAATATAATGTTACGCTGTGCACATATAATATTATATTGTGCGAATATAACTTTAAGTTGTGCAAATATAATATTATGTTGTGCAAATAAAATTATAAAGTGCGAGAATAAAATGATGGTGTATGAATAATAATATGAAGTGCATGAATAAGATTATGAAGTATACAATTAAGATTATAAATTGCGTAAATAAAATGATAAAGTGCAAGAATAAAATGATGAAGTGCATTAATAATATTATGAAGTGCACAATTAAGATTATAAAGTGAATAAATAAAATGATAAAATGCAAGAATACGATTATGAAGCGCACAATTAAGATTATGAATTGCACTTTGATTTATTATTTATGCACTTTATAATATTGAAGATGGATCTTATAGAATTTAAACCCGATAAAAACTACGGGCTAAAATTTATAATTTTTACAATTAAAATAGGGCAATAATTATAGAAATGAAAGTATGGGGAGGTTTTTTTAATTTCAGCATCTTCTTCCTCCTCCCGTGACTTGCTACAGTGCCAGAACAGATCGGCGATGCTACACAGGTCCCTGTCAATGGTTGCTGGTGGCGCGTCGGCGGAAGATCGGCAGCAGAACAACGGTGCCACTTCAGTCGGTGGTGGATCCGGCAACACAGCTCCGAGGAAACACAGATCTGGCAACACAACTCGAACAGCTGCTGCTGCTTCCCATAGCTGCTGCTGGTGCATGGTTAATGCATCCAGACTCATTTTTGGCTTCTTCTGGAAGTCGTTGGATGACACCACGATCTAGAAACATACATTCAATGAAGGCTCGCTATCAGAAACCAAATTCAAACAAAGAGAGGCCCCCCAATTCAGACTCTGGATTGATTAAAGGGGTCACCTTGGGTTGACTCACTACTATACAAAAAACTCATTCTACATTTGACTGTTGAAGATTACACATATAACCCTATTAAAGTCATTTTCAAATTTGGGGTTTTGGAATTGGTCAGCAAAGAGATGATTTCAGATTTGAACAATATATAACATGATCAAAAGAGCCCACTACCAAACTAAAATGCACAATCACACACTCAACTAAAGCAACAATCAATCAGTTGAGAGTCAGAAAAATATGGAGGTTAAGAATATAATAATATTGGGAAAAAAGTCTACTTGAGAGACTACAAGCTCATCGCTCAAATCATCAATTTAGAAGCTCAAATCACAAGCTCCTCATCAATAACAGCTCCAAAATTTTGCAAACTAATATTTCGAAGAGTTTGGCATGAAAAACTGACAAGCTATCTTTAGTTTATGAAAATCAGCTAGGTTGTAGCTCATAAGCTAAGATGCTCGACAAATAGGTATTTGTCACTTATGATGGAATTAATGACTGACACAAACATGCCTGGTACAACAAGGACACAAATTGAGGACATGTGCAGATCAACATAAATCTGTAACGAAAGAAATGCTCACCCAGTCAAGGCCTGCAGTTAACATGTTGCTCTTGTCTGTCAAAATCTTGTTACGTTCTTTTTTTCATAAACACCATAATAGATGCTGCAAGATCTTATGCATACATGGAGCTAGCCACCCTTTCCAATTCTTCCACTAAAGCCACCCTTTCCAAGTGAATCGTCCATTCACATCGAGCTGACTGATCACTCTCAAGATAAATATAAATGGTATCAAAAAATTCATACACCTATGTCATAAACAGAAAAATATTGTAAAGTGCAAAAATAAAATTATAAAGTGCACAAAAAATATAGTAAAGTGCATATATAATATAAATATGTGCAAGAGTTCCTCATTAGCTACCCTCTAATTAGGAATAAAAAGTAGAGATTTCAAAGTAGTCTTATGGCAAACGAAGATTTCATTAGAGCTTATAAATAAATCGTTCTTCTATGTATTAATATAATCGTTAAGTTGCATGACTTTACACTTCATAAAGCGCAAATTGACTCCCTTAGTTTCAGTATTAGTTTTGTTCAGTAAAGAGTCACACTATTAAATAACTTACTTTCCGATATAAAAAAAGATGAGGAAGTTGCCAAGGGAGAGAGCCTTGTAAATTCCAACAATACGCTCTAACCAAAACCATGCACATCGTGGCAGTAACCTCTGCAGTAAATCAAAGTAGGGATAAGAATTGATGGAAGGAAATTGTTATCGAAACTGGCAAGTAAGATTATACTGTAGTAGCAAAAAAGTAGGCACCTGCTCTAAATCTCAAAAAAGCCTCAAATCAGCAATATCATAACTACAAAAATAATACCAAATTAATCTCCAAAACAACCCCTAACTTGATCGAAACACAAATAAATTGGAAATCAGATCAACCCATTCTTTAAAAAAAAAAGTTCAATTAAAGAAATACAAGAGAGAGGTCAAACAGAGCAATCCAAAGTCAAATCATTTGATAAAATTGACCAAGAAATAAGCACCCAAAACGGTTTCAGCAACAAGCTTATCAAGATGGCATAATTCATATAAGATCTAGCTGCTTGGTTGCCTAATATTGCTGTTGCCTGTTGGATTATATGCTAAAGCTCAAATTTGTTTACAGAGATGTCTTAAAGTGTTTATCTGATAGTATGAATCAAAGTGATCATGGATTAAAGGTTGAAGCTTTATACATAAATGATAAATCTCCTCCTTGAAATGGTCATCAATTGAAGCAAACAACACTGATTCAATGATTCGTTCTACATGGTTACAAAAAACATTATCAACCAATGCGGACTAAACCTTACCAAAAACCACTTCCCTTTCCCTCCACTCTTAACGAAATCGCAATCAATGAAAGCCAGAAAACAATAACGGAGATCTCCATCTCGACTGCCGACAGTCACAAGCAAACGTAAAGAATTTCGACAAAAAGAGGAGCAAATCTTTCGAAATCCAATCGAAATAAAGTTACTAGGGTTCAACAGAAGAAGATTGGGATAGGAATCGAAGAGGGAGAAGCAAACCTGCTTACGCAAAGCGTCCCAGGAGCTGGGGGCTACCATGGCGCCGACTAAGAACCTCCGAGGATGGGAGAAATTGCGCCGGATGTGTGGGGATGCTCAATGAATTTGAGACGACGAGGTGCAGAGCGGATCCAAACTTCGGTCGTCTCTTCTCCGCGGCCTGTTCGAACGGCTTCGACAGCTCCTTGAAGAAGTCGATCTCTCCCTCCATTGAAGTCTGAATTCGCTTCCTTGACTCCTCTCTTCTTCCCTGCTGAAAATTGAGCACCCATGAAAGAGGGTTTGGGAGCGTAGTAGAGTTTTCCACGGTTTAGGCCGGTCGGCGCGGTTCAGCTTTTATTTTTTTTAAGTCAGACCAGCGCAAGATTAAGAAATAACCATATTTTCACTTTAAGAGAAATTTTCATCTTAAATCCCTTTTTCACTTTAACCTCACCCTATATATATATATATATATATATATATATATATATATATATATATATATATATAAGATCGACCACTTCTACACTTCTCTGAACATCTATGTACTCTACTTGAAAGCAAAGAAAAGAACTTTTTGTTGTTCATGGCCTAAGAATCCAATACGTCTCACTAAGGATCTGAAACAACATAAGCAAATCTATACTTTTCACCATGGAAGAGGATGGTTGGGTAGATGATCTTAGTGCTTCGAAGTTATGTTTCAATATTAAGAGAGGTACACTGGTTCCTACTTTAATTTAATGCATAAGTATATCCATAGTTAAGTTATTAATTCATAATCCATGCTTGCTAGCTAATTAAAGGTCCGAAGTAGCATAAAAAAAATCCATGTACCAAACAATACTCTTTCATGTATCCTCATAGCAATAAGGATCCATCATCAAGAATCATGAGTGGGAACTGGCACTCCCCATCAAACGAATCCTTATCGACCAGGCTGTGTCTACCCCGAGAAATTGTAGGTCCAACTCTACTAGCTATTCATATGATAATAAACGCATAGGGTGCGTACCTTTAGCCAGTAAGTAATTGCAAGAGGATTTGTATTGCCGACTGCATGTATAAATTTTACTCTCTACTATACCTGCATAGCCCTCCACTCCTGACCCCATCACACACCATTTCTCGAGCATATACACCACAACTTTAATCGTGATTAGACATTTAGACCCTTGTTCTCTTGAAATCCAGAAAGATAAGCTTGCAATTCAGCTTCCCGTTAAAAACCAATTAAAGGCTTCAATGCCTCTCAAAGTTACCAGGATCAAATACTATTTGCATTCTAGTTAATCAGGCTAGGAAGATAGACCTTTAGTGAGTATGGTCTAAGAGAGGTCACAACCTCACTGAAGAGATGATGTATTAGACCCTGGTTGAATCTCTTTGTGTTTGCAATGTTGGCATTTTTATCACTATCCGTTAGCCACTCCGCCTCTCTTACTACGATCTCAATATTGTCAACTGAAATGTTGGTTTGCAAATCGGATAATTTCAAGTAGAGATGACCTATACAACTCCTAAAAGCTCTGAAATGATTTTCCCTAGAGACAAAAAATGCTAGCAATGTAGTTTTAACCGATAGTGAATAAAGATTGTGCATCAACAATGCATGATCGACCAAAAAAAAGATATGAACACTCAAGATCGATCTCGTTAGCAAATCGATATTTAATTCAAGTAAGTTCTACGTTCTCTGCATATCCGAATATCCTAAATTATGCTTTGTAAAATTGAAGAATACAAATTTGCAATTTAGGAAGAGATGGATTAAGGAGCCCCAAAATTCAATGGATTGACTTTGAGAAATAATAGAAAGCAAATTACAAATCAAGACAAACATTTACCGAATTCAACGTGCTTGAGATTCTAACATTTTGAGCTTGGAACCCTTGTTAAGCATCGAGTATTTTTTGTTTTTTCATTCCCTTTGTATTTAATATTGAAAATTATTTTTCACCATAACATATTTCACAATATGCTTGTGAAACAGCCTGTAAAAAATGAATGATTTATGTTTTTAGTCGTTTTAAGACTGTGTTTAATTCAATTGGGGCCCAATTATTCCTCTTTGAGCTCTAATATGTTATTTCTTTTTAGATATTTAAATTTGTTGGATTTGTTATTCCTATTGTAGTTAATATTGAAACCTAATTTTAATCGTCATAATATATTTCACAACATGCCTTTGAATCGGGTTGAATAAACTGAATGGTTTATGTTTTTACTTGTTTTAAGGCTTTGTGTATTTTCATGAGAATCCAATTATTGCAGATTGACCTATAATAGATTATTTATTTTCAAATGTTTTTACTTTTTGTTTTTTTGTATTGTTATTGTATTTAATATTGAAACCTTATTTACCCATCACAATATACCATACCTGTGAATTGGGCCGAAGAAAATAAATTATTTATATTTTTACTTGTTTTAAGGCTATTTGTATTTTTAATCGGGGTCTGATTATTTTAAGTTGAACTCTATTAGATGATTTCTTTTCAAATGTTTATAATTTTGGGGGTTTTTTAATTCATATTGTATTTGATACGACACGAAAAAACACGAAACCGAAAAGACACGATACGATAATGACACAAACCGATAAAACACGACATTAAACGGTTCGTGTTCGGATCGGGCATATCCCCTTATCGGATACCCGACACGAACCGTTTATTTTTAATTTTTTAAATTTTCGGTACGGTAGTAATATGTAAGATATAAAGTTCCCGCAAGGTACATGATGCTCCACTAGCGTAGATGGTAAAGGTGCGGGGCTTTTCTTTCACACAGTGCTTCGTCCCCCAAGGTTCAAATCCCGCTTTGACCCATTTTTCTTCAATTTTTTTTGGTCGCAACGACAAGGGGTTTTTAGCCCGGTTATAAACTGAACCGAGCTAAAATAGTTCTCATGAATTAAAAAAAGGGTCTTTTTAGCTCGGTTCTTTTTGGAACCGGGATAAAAAGTGGCTTCTTCTCCATTGCACCAGTGCGCACAAAATCCTGCAAATACTTTTTCTTTGCCGAACGCAGGAGAGCTTTCAAAGGCCGAAGAGTCTCTCTCCATGAACCCTAGAATTGAAAGAAATCAAATGAATCACGAAATCTTTCGATTAATCACCAAATCCACACATTTCAATAAACTACAATATCAATCGATTAATCTTTGTTTCCCTCAAATCGATTAATCACCAAATCCAAAATCAAATGAATCTTTGTTTCCCCTAAATCGGAGTGAATGCGAAATTCGTCTTTCCGCACCATGAATCTGAAATCGAATGTCGTGGGAACGGCGAATGCCGAAAGATTACAGAAAAGCAATTGAAAATCCTCGATGGAAGAAATGGAGGAAGAAAGGAGAAGCCACAACAGGGGAGGCTCGGTGCTAGTTTGCGCCGACGTGCTTTGCAGTCCAGCAACCCATCCCCCAACCTCCGAAGTCCGAACAAACAGGAGAGAGAAAGAGGATATTTGTGTAATTTTTGAAAATTTTGAGGGTAAAGCTTACTTGTTCTGAAAAAGTAAAATGGATTGTTCAATTTGTTCTAAAAAGTAGAACTTTTTTTTTATATAAAAATTAATTAATTAAAACCAATTAAAGTCCAACCACTTAAAGTCCAAACTCTAGCCTCCACTAATTAAAGCCGCCGGTTCCTCATCTTCAGTTTCTACTTTTTCTCTCTCTCAAACGCAGATCTGAACTTTCGAAGAGCGGCCTCCATCTTCACTTCTCTCAAACGCAGATCCGAACTTTTGAAGAGCGGCCTCCATCTTCACTTCTCCTCTTTCTCTCAATTATCTTTCTTTCTCTGTGAGTCCTCAATTAGGGATGAATTATGCTCCTCCCACCAAAGGCAAATACTTGAAGAAATCAAGGCAAAGAGTTTCCATTATCCATGCCTAACCGCCTTCCATCTTCGCCAAATCAGATTCCATCTCGTAGTCACAGGAATTGTCACCGGCAAGCTCATCGCCACCCTCACAACCTCCTCCGACACACGCACTTACCAACTCTTTTTCCGCTTGCCCCATTGCATTCTCTACATATGGAACTCCATCATCAAGGGTTTCTCCAAAACGAACCAACCCGAGAAATCCCTTTCTTTTACCAACAGATAGGAAAAAGATGATTTTGAAGAAGAAGGTAAACGTGGGTGAGAAAACCAATTTCAATTTTGGTATTGGCATGAGAGAACGTGGGTGAGACAGTTGAAGGAGAAATCAATTTTAACTTGGAATTGGTATTGGGAGCAGTTGAATCTATGGAGAGAACGTGGGTGGGGTGAAAGACTTAAAATTTGGCTTCTTAATTTCCTTCATAGAAGGACACGTGGCTCAATATTTTGTGAAGACATTGCTTCTAAAATAATAAGTATAAGGGGTGGATTATGGGTCAAAACTGAAATGGGCTTTCAAACTCGGCCCAGTAAGTCATGTAGGTTAACTTCATGAGAGTCCATCACCGTTTCATCCCGACAAATCTTCAAAAATTGCAACGGTGTTTAGATGGTGGATTATGGAGGTTTTGTACGTTGATCAAAGTGGACAAGTGAAGAGAAACAAGATAAAAACCGGAAAAGAGGATACCTAATGATCGCCAGATGCATCCATACATATATTCTCATCAATGGCAGACGGTATCTCACCAAGAACAAACCCCCTTATATCACCCAGTGACGGAGCTAGAACTTTATCAAACCGGGATACAATTTTATATTGTTCAATCACCATTTGATAGTTTTTTTCTCTTTATTTTAACCAATCATAACGACGGAATTTAATTTAAGATCAAAACGACAACATTTAAAGTTTAAAATGACAGTATAACGACAATGTTTAAGTTAAAAATGACACCGTTGTAATTAAAAACGATGTCTTTGGTGGTGGTTGTATATTTTTCATTTTTAAAAGAACAAAACAATGTTGTTTTAGGCTATAAGGTGTTGTTTTGGCTAGAAATGCAAAGATCTAATAACTCAATATGTATTTAACTTTTCATTTGTCTTAGCGTATAACAAGAGAAACTTAGTTCTCATTCTATGTATGTACGGAAAATATGTTAATATAATATTATAAATAATCTAAATAAATTCCAATTAACAAAAGGAAGGAAACCGGATATTCGATGTTGCGATATTTGATGCTCTTTGAATGGATGCATATGTACGAAGGGAAAATAAAAATTGTGGCAAACAAAGCATGTGCCATCAACAGAACAGAACCTATCTATCTAAACTAAAGAGGAAAAGATGGTTGGGATGTTGACTGTAAGATTTGTCTGAGTGTTATATGTTGTTTTGCCAATTGCAAGTTATGGGTTGTCCCCATTTTTGCCTTTTACCACCAATTCAATGGTCGATGTGGCAATCGTAGTATGTAGAACTCTAGAATTATGTATTAATATGTATTTATGTATGGTGTAAAATTAAGTGGCGGAACTAGGCTAGGCCAGGGTTGGGTAATGGTGAATGTACGGTGTCTGAGGTAGCTGAAAAGGTTGCACATTTTTGTCACTATGTCTGGAGTGTCGATATTCACAACGATACAGATTTTTTATATCTCATTCGAAAGGATGTTACCAGGTAGAGTTCGCTCGTCCGAATTCTTTCCTAATAAAAAAAATGGTGACTGTGGTGTTTATAGGAAGTGGCGGAACAAGGCGGGGGATAGTGATCAGGTAACAACGATCTGATCCTCGAGAAGTCAATAAATCGACAGACGAAATAGCCGTCATGACTCATGATACAATACAAGAAAAAAATCTAATAAATATTAAATATGCATCTATCGGCTGAACGCATAAGTATGTTTTTACATATTTATAAAAATAACTCAATATTAACACTTATTTTTAAAATCACCCACTATTATTGAAAAGTTAACAATTCTCCACCACCCATTATATAAATATGAATCATGCTATATTTTTTTGTACTTATTTTATAAAATTAATTATTATGAATTTGTAAATGATATTTTTGATAAAGATTATTTTGCAAGTTTAATTTTTATAAAGGATATGTTTTATACAAGTTTCAAAATAAACGATATTTTGTAAATAAAATTTGATAAAGGGTGATTATTTAATAAATTTACAAACTTACAAACTTTTTTTTTGATGAGGTAAAGATTTGGATGAGGTCAGCCCTGCTGGACCACCACCCAATGACATCCTTACAGATGAGGATATACAAAGTCGAATCGGCGAGGAGATCTTGTGTGGATGTCGTGTGGAGAAGACTCACTATCCTGTCGGCGGTCGAGTTGATCTCTCGGAAGACGAGGTCATGCAAATTGCCCCATTTCAAAATGTTGGAGGAGGAACAAGGTGTTGGAAATCAGATATCGATCTCTCACGATCAACAGCTCCCTAGTCTTCACAAGCAGTTGATAACGATCATACTGTCGTCCTCGATCATGATGCTGGAAAGACCAAGCTCTTTCGCCTTGACGACGTCTCCTTTAAGAGCAAGAGCCTCGGCTGCTAAAGCGGAAATGTGTCCACATTTGAAACCGCCACAATCGATGATTGAACTGCAGTGGTCCTTGATAATGAAACCAGTAGAAGCCTGATTCACCCGACAACAGTTTGGATCCATCAAAATAAATTTTGAACGATCCATTAATTTGTTTGCTCCATCTCATTTGTTCGTAGTTTCTAGTGATATTGGGGCTCATCTTTAAAGATCAATTTAGAAGTTGTCCAGTTCTATAGTTGTTGATTGATATAATTCTCCATATTTTGGATGGATGTTGTATTTTGGTTTTCGAATATTTTTCGATTCCTACTTGTCCATAAGCACCACCATGTCGTCGTTGTTCTCCCTTTTTGCTCGGGATTGAGTTTTTTTGAATATTTCGCAAACGATGTTTTTGATCAATGTGTTTCTAGTGTCGATGTTTCGAATCACTATTTCAATGTTCGATTACAAATTTACAAACTAACTTGTAGGAGCTCCGCAAGTGGTTTTAAATAAAAATAATTTTGAATGTTTTGTACAAAAAAAAAAAAAAGGTCCACGACAAGTTGATTATTTTTTTTTTCTTTGAATTTTTACTTATCAGGGTGTCCGCAACAAATTGCGAAATTAGGTTTGTAACAAGTAACGGAGTTTAGCGGTGTTTTCAGCAAAAATTAATTGCATAAGTATTTCAATTAGTGAAACACTAAATTATTTTACTTTTATTTTATCTTACAAAAATTACATTTATATTCCAACAATCTATTTTTATATGACTATAAACTTTTATATGATTAAAAAAATATTTTACTTTTATTTTATCTTAAAAATAATGCATTAAAAATTTAAATAAAAAAGATGGTATTTTATAAAATATAATTTTAAAAAATTATAAAAATAAATGTTTAGAATTTAATTTAATTTTAATAATTTTTTAAAAATAAAATAAAGAATAAAATAATTTAATGAGACACAAAATAAAATACTACCTCCGTTCACTTTTATACTATTCATACATGTTTTCTTAGGACGATAAAAACTATATAAAATATTAATTTTTATTATTATTATTTTTAATACTCATACTTATTACTCCGTGCTAAAAAGTATTAGATTATTAAAAAAATTAATCAAAAAATTAATATCTTATATATAGTTTTTATCAGTTTAAGAAAACATGCGTGAAATGAATTATAAAAATAAACGAAAGGGTAAATTATCTTTTTAGTCCCTAACCTTTAGCACTTGTTTCATTTTTGTCTCTAACCTTTGAAATGTTCAAAAATTGTCCTCAACGTTTCCATTTCGTTTCATTTTAGTCCTTAACCTTTGAAACAATAAAAAATAGTTCCCAAGCTTACATTTTTTTATTTGTTTTAGTCCCTAATTTTAAAAACATTATTAGACATAATTACCAAAAATCACCCAAAATTTATCATAATGTATATAAAATCATTTATACAAAGAAAAAGTACATAAAATCATTCAACTCTATTATTTTAATTTAAACAAAACACTGAATTTTTTTTCAAAATATTCATGAAAAATTAAATAATTACAAAAATATTCACACTTTTAAACTATTTACAAAAATATTCATTTTTTGCAGATCTGACAGAAAAACACAGTTTGAAACCGCGTTTTATTCTTAGGACAAAAAACTTGAAATTGGAGAAAAATATGACAAAAAAAACGAAAGAAATGCGGTTTTAAACCGCGTTTTTATTTTTAATTTTATTTTCGGATGAATTGTGGAGGGGAATAATTTTTTTTAATTTAGAGACGTCTCTTGTTTTTTTTTTTAAGAAAAGGGAAAACAGGGAGAGGGAGGGTCCGGCCGGAGGAGGAAGTGTAAGTGTTTGGAGAACTGAGTCCCTTAACGGATCTCAGAGGCCTACTCCTGTATATATATCAATGGGTGAAAACCCGAGGGTACAATGGTAACTGTACATGTATAAATAATATAATGCTAACATCCTCCCTCAGTCGCAGCTAGAGGTGAGCAAATAGCAGGACTGGAACGAAAAGAAGTAAAAAGAGGAGTAGGTAAGCCTTTTATGAAAATGTCTGCATACTGATGTGCAGAAGGGACATGAAGAACTCGGACCTGGCCTAGGGCGACCTTCTCTCTGACGAAATGGATGTCAATTTCGATATGCTTCGTCCGTTGGTGCTAAAATGGGTTCGACGACAGGTAAACAGCGGAGACATTGTCGCAGTAGACCAGTGTAGCCGATCGAAGGGGAACCCGGAGTTTGCAGAGAAGGTTGCGGAGCCAGCAAGTCTCAGCGACGGCGTTGGCAACACCACGATACTCAGCCTCGGCACTCGAGCGGGAGATGGTGGCCTGACGCTTGGAGGACCACGAGACCAGATTGTCGCCTAGGTACACCGCGAAACCAGATGTAGAGCGTCTAGTTTCAGGACAACCCGCCCAGTCAGCGTCAGAATATGCGGTGAGGGAGTCAAACCTGCTGCGAGCGAGATGTAAACCCATGTCAGAGGTGCCCTTGATGTACCTGATTATCCTCTTGAGCGCCTGAAGATGGTGCTCGCGGGGATCATGCATGTATAAGCAGATCTGCTGTACGGCGAAGGCAATGTCCGGTCTGGTGAATGTCAAATACTGGAGAGCACCGGCCAGACTGCGGTAGGCTGTAGGATCCTCAACCTTAGGACTGGAGGCAGCGTCGAGCTTGGACTTGCAGTCGACAGGGGTGGTGGCGGGTTTACAAGACGTCATGCCGGCCTTGTCGACGATCTCAAGAGCGTACTTCTGCTGATGAAGGAACAGGGTAGTAGGAGTGCGTGACACAGAGACCCCAAGGAAGTAGCTCAGGGAACCGAGATCAGTCATGGCGAACTCTGATCGCAGCAGGGCCATCAGCCTTGACAGGAGCGATGTAGAGGAAGCGGTGAGCACGATGTCGTCAACGTACAGGAGAAGATAGGCAGTGTCAGACCCTGAGTGGAACACAAAAAGGGAGTGATCAGACTGACTGCCCTGAAATCCAATGCCAGTGAGGTACGTGGCGAACCGCTGATACCAGGCGCAAGGCGCCTATTTCAACCCATAGAGAGACTTCCGGAGAAGGCAGACGTGAGATGGGCGGGTGCGATCATAGAAGCCTGGCGGCTGATGCATATACACAGTCTCCTGAAGGTTGTCGTGAAGGAAGGCATTCTTGACGTCAAGCTGATGGATAGGCCAATCCTTAGTAAGGGCGATGCTCAGAACTGTGCGGATGGTAGCCGGTTTGACGACCGGGCTGAAAGTCTCATCACAGTCAACCCCAACCTCCTGTGACTTGCCGTTGACCACTAGCCGAGCCTTGTGTCGCTCTAGAGTTCCCTCTGACCTGTACTTATGCTTGAACAACCACATGCAGTTAATGATATTAGTGTCCCGAGGCCTTGGAACGAGGTCCCACGTGTCATTTTTAATAAGAGCACTAAACTCATCCATCATGGCAGCTTGCCAGTTCGGGTCCTGTAAGGCCTTGTGGGGCGATTTGGGGAGAGGAGATATGTCGGGAGACGGAGTGAGAAGGTTGTATTTGGGGTTAGGTTTGAAGATGCCGGACTGCGACCGAGTCTTCATGGAATGGGCGGGGGGTGCAATCGGAGGTTGGTGGGTAAGAGGGGTTGCCTGCTAAGGGGGAAAGAGGGGGGCAGGGGGGGTGCGGCGGGCGCTGCCGGGGGGGTGTACCCGCCGCAAGGGGTGCAACGGGATAGGCGGGGGGGGGGGGGGGTGCGGCGGCCGCTGCCAGGGGGGGTGTGCCCGCCGCATGGGTTGCGGCGCCCGCCGCCAATCGATTTGGGTGGGGGTTTTGGGCGGGGGGTTGGTTCCGGATGATGCTTGTTGGAATAGGTGGCGTAGGAGGGGTGGGAATTCGTCGGAATTGGGTGGTGTGGGTGGGTTGGGGACAACAGGGGTGGGTGGTGTGGTGAAGGGGAAGGTCTGTTCGTCGAAAATCACATGGCGCGAAGTGACAACCTAATTTGTATCCAAGCGAAGACAACGGTAGCCTCGATGGTGTAGGGAGATGCCCAAGAAGACACATTTAGTGGATCGTGGGGATAGCTTGTGAGGGGCGGTGGCACTCATGTTGGGAAAACAGAGACATCCAAACACTCTAATGTGATCGTAAGAGGGGTAGCGCTTGTAGAGTGCCAAGGTTGGGATGGAGTTGCCAATGGCTTTGGATGGAAGTATATTGTGGAGATAGGTGGCCATGTGAAGCGCCTCAACCCAAAAGGGGAGGGGGAGAGAGGCGTGATGTAGGAGGGTTCTAGTTTTGTCATTGAGGGTGCGGAGAATACGTTCCGCTTTGCCATTTTGTGGAGAGGTTTGGGGGCATGAGAAGCGGAGTGATATCCCATTTTGTTGACAAAAGGAGCGAACAAAATTGTTGTCAAACTCTCCTCCCATGTCGCACTGAATAGCCTTGATGGGCAAAGTGAATTGAGTGCGGACAAATGTGTGAAAATTGACAATGTGACTTTGTGTTTCCGATTTGTGACGTAGGGGAAAAACCCAAACAAAATTGGTGAAATCATCAAGGACAACCAAATAGTATCGAAAACCACTAGCACTTGAAATAGGAGATGTCCACAAATCACAATGCAAGAGATCAAAAGGTGCAAATGTACTGGAATGAGAAATGCTAAAAGGGAGACGCTTGCTCTTGGCGATTTCACAGGAAATGCAAACGCCAGAGGCTTTATTACAAGAAATTAAATGACTAGTGCGGAGACATTGGAGCATGTGGTCGCCAGGATGGCCAAGACGAGCGTGCCACAAGTCAGAACGATGGGCGACGAAGGCAGTGGGGGCGGTGGGAGACTGTGGGCGAGCTTTGGTGATGGGGTAGAGGTCGCCAGAACTATTGCAGCGCATGATTGGGGTCCCCGTACGAAGATCCTTCACAAGAAAACCAAACGGGTCAAATTGGACAGCCACGTGATTATCGATGGTAAATTAACGAACAGAAATGAGGTTTTTAACAAGGTCAGGGGCAAGCAGGACTTTGTTGAGGCGTAGGGGTGGGGCATTGGGAAGGGTTATGTGACCCGAATCGACAATTTTAAAAGACTCGCCGTTTCCGACATAAACAGACGGTAAAGTGCTCGAATTAAAAACAGTTTGTAGGTTACCTGGTGCGTTCGTCATGTGAGAGGAGGCCCCGGTATCCATGTACCAGTTGTCGTCCGGCTGCTGGAGTCCCATGGTGGAGAAAGCGGCGGAGAGGTTGGTGTGCATGGGGTGCGGTGGAGGCTGCTGTGAAGCATACATCGCCGGGGATGGGGCCCGCTGCTGTGGCGGACGCTGTGTGTAGACCAACTCTGGCGGGGGGTATCCCGCCCACGTCGGATAAGGGCAGGGCGACGGAGCGGGGGACCATTGCTGCTGCGGGTACCATTGCCCAGGCGGCGGCCGCGGCCGCGACGGCCGTTGCTGTTGCCGCCTCTGTCGCGTCCTCCGCGTTGTTGGGGTTGTCTGGGTTGGGTGTGGGGAAGGGGGTCCGGGGCTATGAAATCCTTGGAGGAAACAAGGACATGGGAAGGGCCCTGGGGGCGTCCCTGACGGCTCTCCTCCCTGGAGAGCATGCTGCGAGCCACCATGAAGGTCGGAAGTGGCGATGTGTTGATGATCATGCCACCGACGACATCAAATTTGTTGGAAAGGCCGTTGATAAGTTGAAGAACAAGGCGTTCTTCGCTAACTTTGTGCCCAACATCGCCTAGTTGATCAACGATGGCTTTGATGGCGAGGCAGTAGTCAGAGACGGTGGAGAAGCTTTCCTGACGGGTGTTGATGAACTTGCCCTCAAGATCCGCTGCCCTAGCGGATTGATTGTCATGGAAGAGGCCCTTTATGCGGAGCCAGACATCACGGGCGGTAGAGTTTGGTTGGAGGACGGTAATCAGGACGTCCTCAGAGATGGTGGCATAGATCCATCCAAGAACGATGGAGTCAAGGCGGTTCCAGAGGGGCTCAGGGACATCAGTCGGACGATCAGAGCCGTCGATGTGGGTGATGACGTCGTGAGCCTTACAGGCGGTTTGGAAGAGCTCCGCCCATGTGTGGTATTGGACCTTTTTAAGATCTAGGGTTAGGGGAATTTGATTTTTGATGTTGGTGACGGATTGAGCGGAGTGAAAGGGGTTTTGTGGTGGTGGTGGAGGGTTAGGGTTGGGTGGAATGGGGTTAGGGTTGATAATCTCGTCGGTAGACATCGAGAAGGGGTAGGAGATTGCGGCGGAAGGGAGAAAGGAGGAACAGGGGGCGGCGGCGACGACTGGGCTGGCGGCGGCGGCTAGGGCGTGTCGGCGGAGGTTTGGGGCTGCGGCGGCTTAGTGGATCGTTAGGTGTGAAACAAAAATTAGGGTTTCACACAAAAGCTTGATACCATGTAAGTGTTTGGAGAACTGAATCCCTTAACGGATCTCAGAGGCCTACTTCTGTATATATATCAATGGGTGAAAACCCGAGGGTACAATGGTAACTGTACATGTATAAATAATATAATGCTAACAGGAAGGAGGAGAGGCCAAAGCCCGAGCCCGCGTCTCTGGAGGAGGAAGGAAGGAGGAGAGATCGGTAGCCTCGTCTCCGGAGCTCTCGTTAATGGCGGAAGCCTCGACGCCGGAAACCCCCAAATCTTCAAGCCTCGGCGCCTTCCTCCATTATCGGCGTTAATTTTTGATGCACAAGGAGAGAAAGCTTGTGGGAGCGGCGATTGGAAGCGAGCTCCGATCGGAGACGGCCTTGCCTTCCTATTTGATCTGAGACGAGCCTTCCTCTTCGATCTGAGACAGGAAGATTTGGGGTTGCCGGTGTCTCCTCCTTCCTCCTCCGGGCACCGGCCTCCGGCCTCTGCGTCTGCCTCTCCTCCTCCTGAGACGCGGCCTCGGCTCGGCCTCTGCTTCCCACCGACTCTCCCTCTTCCTCTGTTCACTTTCTTTAAAAAAAATAATAATAATGAGAGACGAGGTTTGAAACCATGTCTTTCAAGTAAAAAATGGTTTAATTCGTTTATAAATAATATTAACATAGAAACACTGTTTGAAACCGCGTTTCTTTTGTTTTTTTTATCATATTTTTCTCGAATTTCAAGTTTTTTTTACCGTATGAATAAAACGCGATTTGAAACTGCGTTTTTCTGTCAGACCTGCAAAAAATAAATATTTTTGTAAATAGTTTAAAAGTGTGAATATTTTTGTAATTATTTATTTTTTCATGAATATTTTGGAAAAAAATTCCTAAAATGAAACCAGTTAAAAAAATGACTATTTTGAAATGTTACAAAGGTTGGGAATCAAAATAAAATAAGTGATAAAGATTAACAACTAAAAAAGTAATTTACCAAGACAAAAGGAGAAACAAATCTCCATCTGACGTCCACAATCGACCATCGTTGAGATAGAAACACTTGAGTAAAAAACGCTCTCTCCTCTCTCTAGAAATCTAGAGAGAGGGAGCTTTAACCCCGGCTCCGGCTGCCTCAATCTGCCCAGACCACCTCCGTGCCGCTGTTTGTAGCATCGCCTTCGGGATGTTGTAAAAGATGAACAAGAAACCCTATCTTCATAAATCTTGTTTCGGATCTAGTTCAAAAACCAAATTAGGTTGGGGCTTGTGTTGTTTGGTGTGTCTTGTCCCCGATTTTTCAACCGCCTAGTCTAATTTGTACATCTTCTTCCCAAATCGGAGATTCTGCCTTCGGGTGTGTTGTGAATATCTTCGTGGAACAACTCTAGAGAGGAGAATCCTTTGCCGATCACTTCCGTCTACCACTGCCCTCTTCAATTTTCTGGGTTGCAGTGGCTCCGGGTTGGGAAATCTGTCTTTGGTGTGGGTTTGTTTAAGCCTGGTCGGCCGTGCCGCCTTTCCACCTCCTTCTCTGGTCCTCCCCACCTTCAACCTCTGGTTTCGTTCGCTAGGTTTGTGTCTGCTCTGCCCCTTGCCGCCCGCTGCTTTAGCGGTGTCCATAAATCCCTTTCTTATAGACCTTTTTTCGTAGTCCCTTCCCGTCGCCTTTCCTGACGGGCAGCTTGGCTCGGTCAGAGGCTTCCTTGGGTCGTCGGCATCTCCTCTCCCTCCGGCCGCCGCTGGGTTTGGGATGGCCGTCTACTACTCTACTTGGCTGCATTACCCTACTGATGTCTCTCCTCTCTCGCAGAGGTGGCCCGAATTTGTGTGCTTTGGGCCCAAGGTTGAGTCTTGGGCCCAAAGCAGCCCGAGCACATTTCTTTAAAAAAAAAGTTAATATTTATATCCGTCTCCATATTTCTTTATATATTTATATATGTTTTTTTATATATAAAGAATAAATCCACCCGAAAGGGTTTCGATCAAAATCCCGAAAGGGTCATTGTGCAAATCCTGAATCTCGAATTTGACTAAAATTCCGAAAGGGTTGAATAATCCCCACGAGGTCTTCGAACACCCATATTGTAATCGTAATAAATTATTCTCAGGAGATCTACACACTTATTTTGTTGGATGTTCGATCTTCCTCTTTGGCCCGTTTTTGTTCTTCCTTTTGGCGTCAGGTCGTTGCTATGGCGTGGTGGTGTTTAGTTCCGAGTTGGGTTGCAGTATCGGGCTTCCTGTATGATCGAGAGGATCGTGGATGTGTTCGTGGTATTCGAAAATCCCTCATCTAGGTGGGAGCAACGTCGGTGATCCGCACTTCCCCAGGTTCGCCCTTTCCAATGGTGGATTACTGTTCTCCGCCTTCTCGGCGTCGAGACGCCATGTGAGTCGTCGACTCTCCCGTGTTCCCGGCATTCGTGGCTCGCCCTAGATCTTCCTCAACTCCTCTGCTGACGGACGACTTCTTGGGGTTGTTTGGGTTTTTCTTTCATTTGTACTTATTTGTGTGTTTTAGTTTGTTGTATTTCGACGGCTAGTCCGTCTGCCGATTCGTCGGCCTCTCGAACTTCAGGCTTGTCTGAGCTCGAATTCTTACCTAATAAAAAAAAAAAAATCTCCCTTTCGTTATCAAGAAAAAAAAAAGATTGTCCCCCGACCCCACCACACCCCTATCTAGGGCTGGAAATGGGGGACGGATATCCAATTCACCCGCTCCACCCGCATTTTTTTGGCGGGTGAAAACCCGTAAAAAGCGGGTGACGGATGATGCGGGTGACGGGTGAAGTGGGTTGCGGAGTGGGTATGGATGATGATTTTTCACCCAATACCCGCTCCAATAACCCGCTCCATTAACCAACACCAATAATCACCCAATAAGAATCCAATAACCCAGTTAAACATATCATTTTACTTTTCTATCCCTTAAAAACCTTAAATTTCTTTGTTTTGATATCACTTCCTCACATTAATTTTATATTGTGTTTTTATATTTGTGTTTATAATGTTAGAAAATGTCGTAGTTAATTTGAAAATTAAATTACGTAGTTAATCCAAAAATGTTTCTATATTGTGATCTTATTGAGAATAGTCTCATTGTTTTTTATTTTATAAGTTTTATATTTTCCACGTTTAGAAACCGAAATATTTTCTATTTTATTAGTTATATATACTTCACGTATTTTTAAATCCGAACTTGATATGTTAGTATGTTTTTTATAAGGAAAAAATTCGCATAATGTTTTAAAATAAAAATAATTAGTCTTTTTATTGGATATCCAAAAATCACCCGCACCACCCGCTCACCCACACGGATTGGATGCGGGTGAAGAATTTGCGGGTGATGGAGCGGAGCGGGTGAAGATTTATACCCGCGGGACGGGTGATGAAATGATAATTTTCACCCATAACCCGCCCCATTTCCACCCCTACCCCTATCCGAAATGGCAATCCTAATCCCCAATTTCCACCCTCGTTTTTCATTGGTTTGGATTCCTTTCCTTTAATTCTCTCTCTCTCTCTCTCTCCATTTTCAGAGCCTTGGAATTATCTCCAAACCTCCTACCCTCTCACGCGCCATCTCTCTTTCTCTCTCCCCCATCCACTTGTCGATCTCTGAATCGAGCGATCGTCTCGGTATCGTTTCACTTCTTGTACGTGTTGTTACCTCCGAGCTCTTCGGTCGTATCCAAGATTTCGTATCCTATCGCCCTCGGATTCCGTGCTTTGATTCTTTCGATATGTAATAGTTTTGGATGAATCTTTTTTTTTGGTGGATTTTTGTTGAATTTAGTCAACACTCTACTTCAAATTTAGGGTTTTGATCGAAGCTTGTTCGCTGTTTGTAATCGCTTATCAAGAATCGGCAGGGGTTTGATTTTGGGGATTTCGTGGTTTGGTGAAAGTTTTTGATATGTATATAGAGGAATTGAACGGCGAAAAGGACGTTTTTACGGGGGATAATCCATGTCTGGACATCGTCGTCTCGGTGGATGGAACCGTAGCTGCTTGGGATCCAAAGAGAGTGATCGTCGGAGCTGGGGCGCGCATTCTCTTCTACCCTACCTTGTGTTACAATGTTATCAGGAACAAATTACAGTCGGAGTTTAGATGGTGGGATCGCGTGGATGAGGTAAGATTATCATGACTTCCTGAATCGCTTCTTCCTTTCTTTGACCAAAATGGTTTTTTGACGAGTTCTATTTGGATGAAATATGATCTCCCCCTAATTTGAGTTGACAGTTGACTGTGAATTTATTCATTGAGGATTTTTTATTCCCATTCAAGCTAATTGATTGTTGAATCATGATTCGTGGAGAGATGAATGAATGGAAGGGAGGATCAATTTTATTTGAGGAAAAATGTTGCTTGTTAATTGGTCTATAAATATTAGCTGTGGTAATGAGATGGTGATGAATGTTACTCATTAGTCATCATATATTGTATAGTGGTGATAGTAGCCCAATAAGGGTGTTTTTCTCAGTTAGTGTGCTCAGGTCGAGATGTTTACTTTTATGGATGCAATTCGTGTAGTTGGCTCAGTTCTATTTAGACATGGATGCATAAATCAATTCACAATTACCCCATTTTCCATTTTCTTGTGTAATTCTAAGTATTTTACAACAGATGCAGTGTAACTTTCTGTCTGGTTCATCATAGATGACTATGAGATTTCGAGTATCTTCCTCCTATGCGGTTAAGAAGATGTCCGTGTTGTGATTCATTTAATGTGTTTCTCTTACCGATCACTTGTGCATATTCAGTTTGTTTTGCTAGGAGCTGTGCCTTTCCCTACCGATGTTTCGCGCCTGAAGGAGCTTGGTGTCGGGGGAGTGGTTACCTTGAACGAGCCTTATGAGACATTGGTTCCAACATCTTTATATCGCGTGAGTGCCACCGGTTTATGGAGATATGCAACTTGTTTGTTTCATTCTTTGTAATTATGTTTTGTTTTCCTATTTCAGAGTGGGTGAAGTAGGTGGGGGCCTGGGGAATCAACTTCAAGTAAAATTAAATCTTGTACCAATAGGCTTTTGGTCTCTGCTTTTACTTAACTCATCACGCAACAAGGGAGTTAGGAAAATGTCAATATCTGTTGGGCCAGGACTTTCTAACTTGAAGAATTTGAGACAAGAGAGAGAAAAAGTGACATTTAGCATCACATTCTAACATATGAATTTGAAAGATGTCACCGACAATAATATGGAAATGAGACTATGCAAGCATGCCATAGATCTAAAACACCATTTTAACATTTTTATTCATGATCAAACTATCATTCAAGTTGATTGCTTAACGTTGCACTCATTTGGTGTCTTTTGATGAAAAAGAACTCTTTTATCACTGTAGGCTCATGAAATTGATCATTTGGTGATTCCTACGAGAGATTATCTCTTTGCTCCATCTGTGGTTGATATATGTCAAGCAGTCGCATTCATTCATAGTAAGTTCTTTCTTTTGTTATTCATTCTGGAAGTACTTATGCAGACAAGGATATCTAATGAAGGTTTTGAGCTTGTTATTATTGGTTTCAAGAATCATTCAGTTGCACTTTTAATATAAGATACTATCTCTTTGTTCTATCTATGGCCGGGCTTGGTCCGGTCCAAAGGTGTTAAGTAATAAGAGAGTAATAATTTTTCCATAGAATTGAATCAGTAACATGTTTCATGCCCCTTTTTATACCATCCTCTAAGAAATTGAGTTATAATTTCAACAATGTTTGCTGATACTTTGATTAATTATCTATGATTTACAAAATCACCATATACTTGTTATATCCTGAACCGAAACACATTCAACTGACCTAGTATAGTTTCCTTTTTTTACTTTTTTTTTCTCATTAATTGAGTTGATGCAAAGCAACACAAACATATTTGTACTTGGTGAAGAACCCAAATGTGTAATATCCTCAAACTAAATGGCCCAACTGTAACCATTTTGATCCTGTTGTAAGTTCTAGTAGTGTCTTTTGACTATTGTCACTTGTCAGCAATTTTGCTTCTTGGGCTGTGATTTTTTTTTGGGGGGGTTAATCTGACAATCTTTTTTTTCGGTGGCTTATTTTAAGGAAATGCATCTTGTCGGCGTACAACATATGTTCATTGCAAGGCTGGACGGGGTCGGAGTACAACTATTGTCTTGTGTTACCTGGCATGTTCTCCATGAAGGGCTGCATTTTGTATGGTTTAATTATCTTGACTTGATTTTTCATGACTTTTGACTCAGTTTCCTTGTTTCTGGGATTCCTTCTCTCATTTGCAGGTGCAATACAAAAACATGACTCCTGAAGATGCATATAGCTATGTCAAGGCGATTAGGCCTAGAGTTCTGCTTGCTTCACCTCAATGGCAGGTAAAAAAAAAAAAAATCTTTTTTTAAGACCTCTTTAAGTATTTGCAATTTGCATCAGAAACTCTTTTACTCCTTTTCTCATGTTATTTGATTGTTCCACTCAATGATCACCTCACAAACTTTTTTCCCTGCATACAACATGTGCTTATTTTTCTCTTGGCAGGCTGTTCAGAACTATTACCTTCTTAAGGTTAAAAGGGGCTACATGAATCCTTGCAGAGATCTCATAATCAGAACCCAGGACTCCCCAAAGGCCGTGGAGTTTACGTCCTTTGATGATTGCTCTGTGGTGGTAGTAACAAAATCTGACCTTGATGGGTATGACCCAACCAAGGTAAGTAGGGAGTTCAGTGCTGGGCAAGCATGGATCGATCAGAGTACAGTTTGCAAAGTGCGGATGGTTGGTGAAGCGGCTCTGGCCAGGATTTCTTGTCTGTGGCTAAGGTGCCACACCCAGCAGAAGATTGCCGGGGAGCAACTCAGAAAGAACGGTAGCTGTGCCATTGAGGCAGACCAGATAACCAGTGTCACTGTAGACATCCATGTATACTGAGGAGGTGCTAACAAGTTCCCGTCTAGAAGGTTTGAGGATTCGGGAACCTTTCTTGCGTATATATAACCTTAAGCAAAAAGAATGTTGCACACGTATGCAGATATTGTATGAGTTTGCCCATGGAACAATCATTATAAATCAGAGCCCTTTAAATGCATGAAAAAAAAAAAGGTTCGAAAATGAAGCTGCAAGATTCAACTTGTTACCACCTTTGCAGGTATGACTACCTTAGGCGTCTGGGAAGATTTTGCCATCACACTGTATTTCACCTAGTGACCGACCAATTATCCCAGTCAAGGCCCCTACCAATTCCTTTCTGGGATGAGCTATAGCTGTTGTGAAAAGTCTCCTCAATGGTTGGTCTAGGCAGGTGGATGTGAGGCTACGGAGCGAGTAGCGACCAATTTAACTGGTTCAGCACTCGAAACAAACCTAGATATTGCTTGTCTTCTGTTCGAAGAGCTGCACTTGCTTCGCTTGTCTTGAGTTGGTCATGGTGATCAGAAATCATCAGCTAAATGCTCTGACTCTTGAATTGACATGTATCTGTATGTTGGCATAAAAAGGATGGATCTTCGAAACTGCTACTATTTCAAGTTTTGCCAAGTCTATAGAAGATGACGCCCAAGATGGCAAAAACACAGTCGTAGTTTGATCGAGTATTTGAAGATTGTCATTGCCGCTTCAACCTTTTCCAATTGCAAATAGTTTTGATTAGGTCCCATGCTGTATCCGAGACTATTCATCAGAAAACAGATGTAAAGTGAAGCTCAGTTTGTGTCATAACCGAACTGATGGCCATTTTGTAGGTGTGAGTGTGACGTGACTTGTGAGTCCCAGTTTGAAAGAAGCTTCTAATCTTCTGGTCTCATGTTGACCTTGCATTTGGGAAACATGAACTTTAGTTTTTGTGAGATTTTCAAACAAGAAATGGGGCTGGTTTTTGTGATTTTGTGGGATGTTTTTCCTAGGGTAATGTTAAACGCACGACCAAATTATCCCCAAATGCACAACCATATTCACTGGATTCTGGTGTCGGCATGCTTTTTTAGTCTGAAAAAGGCTTATTCAAAAAGCTTGCCGACATCGGCAATGTTTGGCGATACAAAACTGTACGTACAATAAGCCGGTTTTCCGGGGGACGAAAGTGAAGACTATGTTGAGTTGAAATTCAGGCATAAACCAACAAACAACTCAAGATCACATGAAGAATATTAGGTAAAATGATTCCTTAAAGCATGCACACAGACCTATTCACAGAATTAATAGTTCTCTCCTAGACTCCTACTATTCCAAAAGCGAAGGCAATCCCATTTATTAGTTCCTGGAGCTCAGTTCTATTTACAAGTAAATGCAAGCAAGGGGATTTGGGGGAGCACATGCTGTGCTTTACCGATATGGGTAGTAAACAACCACCTTTCATCTCCCACACAAATAATGCTTAATCAATCGTGTTTTCCATGCAATATAATTTCATGATGAAACTTTTGATCAATCATGGCTCAAAATAAAACTTTCATACACCAAGTATCATCACAGTAGAAGCCCGATGCTTGAGATGCTTGTGATCCCGTTGAGAAATCTTGGCGTGAAGTTCTTGGACATCAGCGTTTGCACGTCTGCCTTTTTTTGATGCTTGACTCTCCAGGTAAGGCACAATGTGTTTTTTCATGTTACCATGTGAAATCCGAAGATGGTTCCCAGGTACACTTATTAACTTCAACCTCCCAGCGTCGTCAAGTGCTTTTAAACCAATCCAATCTTCAATATAAAGCTTTGTCTGCATAAAAAGAATAAAGATCATGATTAAAACTATGTGAACTGTTCTCGTCGCGGCATGTGTTATAATTCAACATCAAGGGTACTTCTCTACAACACTTAATAAAAAAGCTTATCATGTCATTCCTCCCTAACCTGAGGTCATTTTCTAATTTGTACATGGGTAAATGCTACTCCTGCCATGGAATTATGTCATGAAGCCGTCAAAAGAAAGTGTTTTCAAGCACAAAAAAACTAAGATGATTGTCTTGACATGCAAACAAGTGACAATATTCAATTAAAGTAACTCCAGAAACAAGTGGTGCAAGCAGCAATTGTTTTTATTGAAGACTCATTATCGTGTTTCACAGCCATAGATTGAGGTCAGTGTGAAAATTTGTATGTCAGTGTGAAAAACATGTGTTGAAAATTGGTGTAAACAAAGTAAAAACTGAACTGGGAAAGAAGTATAGAGCGGACCAACATTTTTGCTTGAGGAGAGAAATGGAACATTAATTGACTACCTGTTGTGGAGGCAACACAGAACCGAAGGCACCATCTGGGTAGTATGCAAACCATGCGGTTTCCTTGGGAATCAGAATAGTGTCATGCTCAAACTGTTGAGGACAAGAGCAAGTAGACGCGTTTTGTGATTTTTATCAAGTGCTCGAAAGTACGACAATTGCAGGATGCCCCCAAAAAACTTACAGAACAAGGAACTCACCATTATCAGCACCAAGTTCTCCAAGCTACTGAGTCTTTCCTTGTAGGTTGAATTTCTTTGATCTGGAAGTTCATTGTTAAGCCTTGGAAGAAACCTACACTTTTCTAGGTAGGCATCCATATTCTGAAGAAAGTAAAAAGGATTTATAGAAGTTATAGTGGTCACATGCGCATCTCTGTCCCTCATGGCAAATTGTTTTTTTTTTTTCCAAACTCATTTTAATCAATACTCTGTAGTAAACATAAAATTCACGGAAAACATTATTCATTTTCAAGAAACTATGATGTTGTTGAAGTTGATTTGGAAAGTACAAGATATTTAGAAATAGTTCTTTCAATGGATTTTACACATTTTTAGACTGGTTTGGTAAACCTAATTGGAAACATAACTAAAATGAACTATCGGTTAACCAAAAATAATACAAACTTTAAAAATTACAAATTCATATACAAACTATAACATATTAAACCAAAATTAATACAATTTGAGCTTCAATTTATCCTACTTTGTTAATGAGGTTGAATTCAAGCACCGGGCAATGCAATTTGGAAGATAATAAACTAACTTTACAAAATTTTACCAAATTTTCTTATTAATTATATTTTTGACTCTAAATTAATTTTTTTGTTTTCAAATTTTGGCAATTGTATTAATTTTGGTCTAATATGGTATAGTTTGTATATGAATTTGTAGTTTTTAAAGCTTGTATTTTTTTTTTTGGTTCACCAGCGATGGTTCGCATTATTTTTAATCATTTTTCCATTCCGATTCTTAGATTTCAACTCAAAATTCATACTCCATACTTACCAACATAATAATATTCTAAATTCGCATTGATTTTTAACTCTGGTTTTTTTTTCAACAAAAATGGCAACCAATGGAAAAAATTATCCCCCACTAATGATGATGGTGGAAAAATATTCCATACCAAGGAAATACATGATAGCAAATGAAATTATTACAATCTGATTAAAAATGCACTAGAATGTTTTTTCCAATTGTTTTATTTTTCTATTCATTTGACTATGTGCCACCTCATAATATATGCATTTCATATGATAGATCACTGATATTGATCTCCTGTTTTCACATAAGAAAATAGCTGAATAAAAACACTAACTAAAATAAAAGTATGTGATACTTTTCTAGCTTATTTTTGGTCCCCTATGGAACATTTAGTGTCAAACTTTACAGGTCTTACACAACCTTCAATTTGTTCCTATTTAGTCCATTCAAAATCTAGTATAAATATGCTATCAGGATTTGGTCAGGTTGAGTTATTCACATTCGTCAATTTATGGGTAAACGTTGAGTCACACTTCGTTATGGATTCTGTGACCTCTAGGTCCACAGAGGGGTTTGGGGTACTGTGATCCGACAAAGACTTATGTTAACATATATGAATTACACGCATTTTTACTGCTCAAATGCTAGCAATAAATGTGAAGGAGCCAGATTCTGCTAATCTATGTAAAAGATACTTCTTTCATGTTGAACAGAACTGAACTTACAGTTGGGATTTTAAGATAGCCACTAGGAGCCAAATGATCCTGAAAAAGTGAAAGATACAAACAGAAGCATCAAGATATCATATGCTTGGAAACTTATATCTGACATGAGTAGTTTTTTTATTGTAATAAATTAATAATTGCTTGGAAACTTATACCTGTACGTAGTCTGAATAGATCCCTGATTGAATAAGAGTGTCTGCAATGATGCAAAAGATACCAGACTGCAAACCATCAAAGTTAATAAATTTCATTAGCAAGAATTCTAAACATAGAAATCAATATGTATATTAGATCAAAAGTATTACTTTATTACACTATTACATAGGATTGAATAAGCAAACTGTTGCCATTTTGAGTACTGACCTTCTGATCCAACAAGCATATGAAATGTCATGTATAAAAAACACATGATTAACTACACTCCCTTGCTACTCCCTCTGATCCAAATTAAGTGATGTTTTAGGCTTTTAAATTTGATCCAAAATAGTTTTCTAGGCAATTAAATAAGAGTGATTTATGAGAATTATTACTAAAATATTTAATAAGTGGTAAGATTCAGGAAAATTGTATAAGTTCAATGTTATTTAATACTTTACTTAAAAATTGTGTCAAAAGCTAAAACATCAATTTGGATTGGAGGGGTCACTATATTAGACTTGTTGACAGGGAAGCTTGAGATGAAACACAAACATATATTATTCCTATTGTTTTTTTCCTTCCACTATGCACTTAGATTGCAGCAAATAACTCAAATTTTTACATTGCTGAAGAAACACCAAAAATAAGGCACGGATTTTTATTTGAGGGTTAAGTGTAGATGTTCACTAGTCTTAAAACTTTGATGTTCTACTCTATCATAGTCATTCTTGCATGATGAGAAAACTTAATTAGGAGTTAGCACATATTTAGGACTAGGCCACAAGATCTTTTAAAGCAAACTTATTCTATTTCTTTTGATTAAAAAAAACGCAGTATTGAATCAGACTATCATCATTACGACATAAAACATCAAGGAAGATAACTAAATGAGCATTTAATATGTTATATTCAGGAAAGGCAAAGGATTCATACCCCACATAGTGGGACTGAAGCAGTTCCAGCATGTGGCCCTCCCAAAGAGATCAAGTTTTTGACCTGTCAAAATATGAAAGGAGACCAACACCCTTAATCTAAAAGTGGAATCACAAGTTGCTGAAAACTAACAGTTAGAATCGAACAAAGGAATTCGACCAAAAAAAGAATCGAACAAAGGAATTCGACCAAAAAAGAATCGAACAAAGGAATGCAAAAATGAAAATAATAGAACACAAGACTGTGTGAAGATAAGCATCGAGAGGAAGCTGTTATTCCATATTGGGCTAGTTATTACCGGAGGTCCTCCATCACAAAACTCTACAACACCTCTTCCAATAACGTTGCCCTGCATCAAACCACAAATGCTTAAGAGGGAAATATTTCTGGTGTTATCTGAGCAAAATGATTGGAAAAAGAATAATGGAAATACTCGTATAAATAATGATAAATGGAATTGCAGCAGAAAGAATTTTTTTCCCTCAGATTACTTTTTCTTGGGCAACAGAGGATTTAGTGATCAAATCAAATAATATGGAACCCAAGTAATCATCGCCGTTTTCGAAAATGACAACCTCAACTGATATCTTAGCATTCCTCTCAAAGTATCTTCCCTTGTGCTAGCTAGAGTTGCTCTTTAGGTGAAAATTGGTTGTAGGTTTTGGCATGTACATGCTTTTCACTTAGATGCCACTTTTCCTTCTTCTTTTTTTCTTCTCTTTTGCATTGTATATTTCATTTTCTTGGTGGAGAAAATTCACATAACAGAGTGACATTATGTGGAAACTAAAGTATAACAATCTGTACTTGAATTTAGAAAGTGAACAGTATTAAAAAATTATTCATTCAACTAATACCTGGGAGAGGCCAACTATGTTATATCCCTGGTTGAGTTCTTTCATTTGCTTCACCTGAGAAAGTCTTGCATAATCCATCAGATGAAGATAAAATTAAAATATGCAGTGCAGAAAGAGTTCCAAAGTCAGGAGATTGACTACCTTATCACAAACTTCTGCTACCTGCACATTGATTTGATTTGCATAAGAATTGAATGTGGAAAAAATCAAGAGAGAAATTAAATTTATGATTTCCTTCCGCTTACTTGATCTTGAAGGGGAGTAAACCAAGAATCCCATGTCCCATCACCAATTTCACTGTAGTAGAAGAAACAAATATGTCACAACTCACAACAAGTCAACAACAACAGAAAATAAAACATAGGCAGAAAGTTGCAAAATGAGATGTAGATACTAGATAGTATTGTTTTGGTTATCTTCTCTTAAAGCAGTAAGATTTTGTTAGAGAAAACACAATCGTCAAGATTGTTTCCATACTTGTAATCCTTAGTATTACTCAAACGTCTCAAAGGTGGTACATATGGTCACGATCATTCCTTGTTGCATATTAAGCCCCATTAAAGGGGAAACTTAAAGGAAAACAAAGACAATTAAGAGATTAGCAACGATTGGCAATTCTATGGGACAAGCATTTTCTTAAGACTATGCAAATTATTCCCAATTCACTTAAAGAACTTATGGAAACTAAAAATTACTATTGCCTCATTGGAATTTCATTGTGAAAATTCATTCTCATAGGCTCCGAGTATTATAGAACTAATGTCACTCCCTTGTGCATCCTGCAATAGAAACTAACTTCCTTGTTTTATCCGGTCACAGGATCAAAGTACTACTTCCATCCCTCTCCTGTTGTTTAAAATAACTAGAGGTGACAAAAGAGGATGGATTAGCCTAGTGCTATAGTGCGCCTTGGAGGCAAATCCTCTGTTTTTTTTTGGTCAGCTTGGATCTACAGTCTAGACTAACCGTTTAGAGCTTGGAACTTTAGAAGTTGCCTTAAGGCTAGGCAACACTTCATACCCTCCACTTAGATCTCTGTCAGCAAGAATACTACGAGCAATGTTCTCCCCTTTACCATTCTACATTAGTCAACAGATTTTTTCCTATACCAACTCCTACTACCAGATGAATACTGATCAGTCCTAGTAGATTCTGTATACATTTACAGTAAATGAAACAGAAACAAAATGGCTGCTAGGCTTGGTCGCATTAATGTAGGACAGGCACACGTGTGGACATGAGAAAAAGAATCTGCAATACATAAAGAGGGAAACAGGCAGTTCCTTACATGCAATATCCTTCAGCACCAGACCAATTGCTCAGAAGCTTTGTAAACTTTGTAACACCATGATTTGAACATTGATCTCCAATGCCTAACATTAGATAAGGAGTTCAGTAAAAATTGTCCATTCACAGTCATGAAATTCAAACTACAAAATCACAACAAAAATAGTTTGGAATGTATGGAATATGGATAATGCTCAAACAGATTGAGGAGTCAATTACTACTAACAACCAAATCAGGGACTAAATAAGCTGAAACATGCATATAAACAAACAGAAATATATAATTCAAAAGAAAAACATGAAGAAACCTACATTCAATCATCCTAATCACGAATTTAGGGTCAAATTGGTCGTATATCTACAGAGTATTCATAAGTTCTTTAAACCAAGGGGCAGATTAACCCTATCCCCTTTTAAACAGTATATTAAACTAATTGTACCAGAAATGAAACTCAAATAAGATAAATAACGAAACAATTAGAACATCGGTTTCAGGAGATCATCGCAGACAACACGCTTGGATGTTTCGCAAAATTGGAAAGCATCGTAGACGGGGAGACAGGTGAGAGAGGTTTACCGTGGAGGACGATGAAAGGAAGAGCGTTGGATGATGAGATGAAGAAGACGAAGCTAAAGGTGAGGCAGATGATGAATATGGACGAAGCTCCCATGGCATGACCTCCAAATCGCCGTCTGTGAAGTCTGGAGAGTTCGAAGTGGCGTGTGAACTTATACACGCCGTTTCGCATAAAACCACCCGCTAATTTCAAAATTGTAGAAAAATCATCCATTAAATAATTAATGTTTGCAAAAGACACCCGCCCACTTTTCTGTTAATTTTTTTTTTTTCCTCAAAACGGGGCTAAAGCCCTTTATTATATAATAGGAGTCAAGCAACAGACCCTATAGGGTTCATGACAGTAGTGTTCAGTACCAGATCAGACAAAGAAGAGTAAATAGCAGAACTAGTTGGGAGGTTAACTCCTATGTTTGCGAGGGCGTCAGCCTCCTTGTTTGCTTGGCGACAGACGTGTTGAATCACCGTAGTCCACCCTGTGTCCTTCAGTAGTCTCCTGCACTGCTTGATAAGATTGTAATGGGCATGTGCCTCTACCTCTATCTCCTGTGAGAGTAATTTGCAAGCCGTCTCGCAGTCCAGTTCGAGCACCAGCCTCGGTATATCCAGCCCCTTCGCGAGCTCGAGACCGAAAAGCACCGCCAACAACTCCGCTTCGAGTTTGCAGTAGCCTCCCTGGATGGCAAAGGCTCGAATCAAAGACCCATCGGCTTCGCGAAGAGTACCACCTCCTCCTACTGGTCCGAGGTTCCCCCTAGAGGCCCCATCCGTATTTAGCTTGATCCAACCCGGTTCTGGAGGGAACCACACCGCCGGCGTAGAGTTGATTCGCCCCTCCGATCTCCTAAGTCTGTTCGCCTTGTCCTTGCAATGAAGGTATGTAGAGGTTGTAAGCCAAACCTTGAACTGTACCCCATCAATTCTGTCCTTGCCTTGGAAGACAAGCTCATTTCTCGCCTTCCAAACCGGCCACAACATGGTGATGAAAAGTGTGCTTCCTCTGTTTCTCTTTTCTACGTTGCGGAAGATCCACTCTCTTGAGTCCGGTTCGGAGAAGAAGTGCAGCGGCTGCTGGTCCCCCAACACTTTCTCCCAAGCTTCCCGGACCATGGCGCAATCTCTCAATAGGTGGGTGATCGATTCATGCTCTCCGCATCTCGGACAAGCCGAGTGATTGGATAGGTGGCGTCGTTGTCTATTTGCATTTGTCATAATCGCCTCATGGGCTGCAAGGTATGCAAAGGTACGGGCTCGCTGCTGGGCAGGGGTCTGCCATATACGCCGCCACCCTGTCGAACTTGGCAAACCCGAACCGCCAAGAAGCAACCGAAGAGCTGACGCTACCGTGAATTGGCCCGACTCCGTGTGGCCCCAATACAATCTATCTTCAGCCCCATATAGATTGCTTACCCGGACTGATTTGAGCCTTTGTATGTCCTCATCCCCTATAAATGGTGCCATAACATCCCATTTCCAGCTCTCGCCATTCCACATTTCCACGACCGTGGCTCCCAGAATCTCATCCGGAACCCCCTGCGGAGCCGCCTCCTCTAGCGTCCCGGCCCTCAGCCAAGGGTGAGACCAGAAAAGCGTGGCCTCCCCCTTACCAATGCTCGTCCGAAGCCCCGGCGTCAGGACCTCCGCCCCATGGACGATCCCTGCCCATAGGTTCGAAGAACCTCTCCGGTTTGCAAACATGTCAATGTCTGCACGCCCATGACAATACTTGCCCCTAATTACTCGGCTCCACATAGCCGATGGATTCCGTATGAGTCTCCACCCAAGCTTAGCCAGAACCGCTTGATTGGTCTCCCTCATGGGTCTAATGCCAAGGCCACCTGCATCCTGTGGCGCGTGAATAATTTCCTTTCTTAACAAATGCATTTTCCTCTGTTCCACCGATGATCCCCAAATAAATCCTCTAATTGCCTTATCAATTTTGTCACAAAGACCCCTGGGCATGTAAGTTGATTGCATAGCGTAGAGAGGCAGACTAGTTAGGACGGATTTGGCGAGAGTGATCCTTCCCGCCATCGAGAAAGACTTCGTCTTCCATCCTCCTAACCTTGTGGTGACCTTGTTCCGCAAGAATTCGAACTTTTCCTTTGTCATTCGGGTGCAGGAGGTTGCAACTCCCAAGTAATTCCCAAATTCCAGTGTTATAGGCTCTTGTTGAGATCGACCATGGCTTTATCGAGATTGACTTGCTGTTCCTCGTCATTCTGCTGTTTTCCGACTTCTGGCTCTCGTAGTTGATGGCCGCTTCTGAGTTTTATAGCAGCGATATGTCCAGTCTTTCCCTTAGGATTTTGTTCTGAAGATCCTGGAAGTGACCCTGACTGTCTAGGGATTCCTGCTGCTAGCTGACCAATCTGTGTATCAACTGATTTCCGCCAGATATCAATTTCCCCAAGCCTAGAGTTGACACCTTGCATCTGAGTATAGACTGAGTTGAAAGATTGCCTAGTTTCTGAGTGGTTCCTCCGTATTTCTTCCAGGACTATCTGTATATCATCCTTTTTCTGCTCCCTTTCCGGATGTCCTGGAGCTCTGTAGGGTGGGGGGTTTCTAGGGACACCTTGGTTCCATTGTGGTTGCTGAAACCTTTGGTCCCCCATGTAGCGATTGGGACCTCCTGCGTAAGCTGCCTCCTCATGATGCTCTGCCAGCTTGACTTGCTCTGTGTGTGGGCACTCAGGAGTGGTGTGCCGCTGCGATCCGCATTCAATACAAGGCTGGTTGACAGAGAGATATTTTACTTGCTTGAGGAGCTTCTTGTTTTGGTCTCTGTAGTATTGCTCCCTAACGTCTGGATCGATTTCCTTAGGGGGATCATATAGGGGCATAGATGGTGCTGGTCTGGCGTATGGGTTCTTTTCATAGGTTGCAGTAGACACATACTTGTTGTCGTAAGTAGTGAGCTTCTCTAGCACACCCCATGCGTCACGTGGAGGCATTGTCAGATACTCATAGCGAGTATATTGGTTGATTCTGTCCTTAGTGCCTTGATCAAGAGAGTTGAAGAAGATCTCCTGAATGACGTAGGGTGGCTGTCCATGAGTAGGGCAAGATCGCAGAAGTTCCTTGTAGCGCTCCCATGCCTTTGCCAGCGGTTCCTCTTGCTTCTGTCCGAAGGCGGTGATTTTCTAGCGGAGATGTGCTGTTTTGGCGGGTGGGAAGAATTTGTTCAGGAACTCTTGCTCTACTTGGGCCCAGGTTGTGAGTGATCTTGGTTGCAGCCCTTCCAGCCATTTCAGTGCAGGCCCAGCGAGAGACCAGCGAAAAGATTTCATCTTGACATATTCCAAAGTTGTACCTTCAGCAAGAGTACAACACATGTCAGCAAAGTTTGTAATATGTTCAAGAGGACACTCATTAAATCTACCATAAAAGGCATTATTTTTAAGTTTTATGAGAAACTGAGTGCGAATTTCAAAAGAATTATCAGGGATAAGAATCGCCGATTCAGGCACGACGAGGGTTGGATGCATATAATCCTCAGCAGTTGTTGGATATTGGGCAAGCTCAGCTTCTGCTTGCCTTGCGCGCTCAGCTTCTTGTTCCCTCGCTGCCCTTTCATTGGCTATAGTGGCATCCTTTGCGGCTAGCTCCCTTGTAAGCCTGGCAATCAGCTGTTCTTGTGTTTCAACGGCCGCCATGATCCTTTTGAGTTTAGAGTGGATGTGTAGGTAACGCTCTGGTTCGTCTAAGCTGTCAAACTCGGGTGGTAGACCAGAACGGCGCATACACCTGAAAAGTAACTCAAAGAAACAGTGAGAACTGACTACCTAAGGCGCGAATGATTGCATCCCCGGCAACGGCGCCAATTTGTTGTTGCAGGAGGATGGCCAAGTATGAAATAAATATAAAATCAAGATCAGACTGACTTCCCTGTCTCAGCAAATAATTACAAGACTTCCTCCCGTTGTAGTAGAAGGTTGTCAGGATCGAATCCACGAGGAAGCACGTCAGCGGATCCTAGGTAGCGGTGGAATCTCACGGACAGAGTAGCAGAAAAGACAGAAACACAGAAACAACGAAAGAAACAGAAATAAAAGCAGAAGCAAAGAACAAAGCAAAACAGGAAAGACAAAGCAAAGCAGAAACTAAAAGCAAAGCAAAGGGCTCGTCGATCTCGACAAACAGCTACTCGAGATCGACCACAGCAGTCGACAACAGAAAATCAGAAATCACAGCAGACAGGCAAACCCGGCAAGGGCAACTCGATCTCGACCAAGTCAACTCGAGATCGACAAGGGCAAGTCAAGACAGAAACTTCAGAAATCGACAACAGAACAGAACTCAACTCGACCTAGACGAAGCATACTCGAGATCGAGTACAACCAACTCGAGATCGACAAGATCTCCTTTGTATCGACAAGAATTGACAGAAAATATAAATTGCAAATTCGAAACTAAAACTCAGATTTTTGACAGAAATAAATCAATATAATAAAAGACTTCCAAGACTAGGGTTTCGACACCACAACGATAACCATGCAAAGTAACACACAAAGGCATAAAAGATCATGCTTTCCATCAAATAACTTTCGTCATTAACAAATAGGCATATAGAGGCTTTCGTATAAACCCTAATTGTTACTAACCCTTTTTCACATAATTAATCCAAGTTGCATTAAGATCACTTTCGCTTCAATAACACAAACAAGGATCACCTTCAACTCTCGCAAAAGAATCATGCTCATAGGGATAGAAGATGAATCGCACAAAAAGATCTGACTTTTATCGTATCGCCTCACATGGCCACCGTCGGGCTCACCCCAGCCCCAGAAGTGGGTGGACTACTCACGCCTCATTGCAATAACGGACATTGATTGATGAAAAGAACTAAATTGCATTAAAACTAAATTCAAAAGCCTTTACAATCTTGGCAATCAACTTTCGCAGAACGCCAAAACCCTAAAAACCTTAGAACTCCTAAACTTCTCTGTGGAACTACTTGTCTTTCTCTGAAAATTGAATTGAATGAAAATCAGCCCCCTAGGGGTTTATTTATAGGCTTCATTCCCTAGCTAATCTAGGAAAGAATATCTCTATCTATATCTAAAACTATATCTAAATACTTAATGATAAATAAAAGCAATAAAGAAATTAAATCTAAATATATTTAAATGTCTTTAATGGATAGATCTCTTCCTTCATGATGTATTTGGATAGAATCGGCAATCTTCGTGCCCAAGCAATCCCACATCGAGTAGGATTCGTCAAAACCGAGTAACGCGGCTTCGGGAAGTCTACTCGATCTCGACAAGAGCCTTGTCGATCTCGAGTAGGAATCCTGGTCGACTGGTCTTGGCTGGCTTCTCTGCTCGACAAGCTCGGACTCTGGACTCACGGTGCTCGTCGATGTCGACAAGGGCTCGTCGAGGTCGAGTAGACTGGCTATGTCGACTGGGTCTTCTCGGGTGGCTCTACTCGACAGGCTCGGATCTGGACTCGGGGCTCGTCGATCTCGACTAGAGCTCGTCGAGATCGAGTAGAGGTGGTCTGCGTCTTCGTCCTCGGCTTCTCGGCTCGGCACAGCTCGTCGACTCCGGACATGGCTCGTCGATCTCGACCAGGGGTACTCGAGATCGAGTAGGGTTCCGGGAGTCGGGTTGTCTCCGACTCAGTGTCCTCGACCAGGTCTGCTCGACCAGGGCTCGTCGAGATCGAGTAGAGTCTAGTCGATCTCGAGTAGAGTTTTCTCAACTTTCTGCCCTGTTCTTGAAACGCACTTTCCCGAGTCCTCGTTCGTCGGATTGACGCATATGACCATGCGTTGGAAAGCTCTTTCCGAGGGCTACAACTCTCATGAAGACATCGAAGCTTGATTCAGAACGAAGAATGGTGAAAAATGGCCTTTTCTCCAGCTGCACCATTTTTAGCTTCTCCATGAGTCTCCTTTTAGCTCCAAAGTGCGTCCGATTTCTGTGAAATATAACCAAAACTTGTGTAGACCTCCATATATTACAAATAAGTGTAAACTACACAGATTCTGTATTATTCTAACCCAAATGTATGCAATGTATGCAGAAATCGATATAAAAGTAACTGTAAAACATGGCAAATTAGGCTCACAACAGTAGTGCAGACGAACTCCAAGGAAGGTGAATCCCGGATACGGAGACGCCCTGAGCGCACCACCTCAACTCCAACTAGTCCCGACTTCAGACTCCACGCCTCCCAACCAAGCAGAAGACCTCCTAGAAACGTTGGAAGCAGAACCGCACGCTGCTCGAACAAAACGCCAAAGAGATTTCACCTATAAGAAATTAGACAAGCCCTTGCGGGATTTAGTCAAACCCTTTCGGGTGGGTTTACTCAGACCCTTACAGGATTTCGTTCACACCCTTTCGGGATTTCAACCCATATCATTTTATTACAGTATTTATGTACTCTCTCCATTCTTTTATAAATGACTTTTTATTATTCGGGTAACGTGATAAAAAATCTATATAAAATATTTATTTTTTTTAATATTTTTTTAATAATCTCACACTTATTAGTACTAAGTATAATATTATTAAATAAATAAATAGTTTTTAGCTAAGTGCGTACTTGAATCGTCTTGTTGTAGAGTTTTGCTGCTTGTCATAGAAAGAATCAAGATGTGCGGTCATAGAAAGAATCACAAATATAAACAAAAGATCAAGATGATAAATAAACTTATAAATAGCTAATTGAAATCAAATCCTCACAATTTCTCCAACCATGTCTTTGAATCACATGCGAAACTATGAGTTTAGCAACTCATAGCCAAATCCGCTCTCATACTTTCAATGTGTCTAACGACAATCATCTCTCTATCTATGTCGCCTCCCTCTCAATAGAATGATAGAAATATAAATTAAATAGGGTCGGGCAAAACCCTAGGGAAATAATAATAATAATAAACTAATAATATTAGTCTTCGGACTTAAATCAGCATTCGCTGAACACGGGACACCGGTGGAAAAGCGGTGGGCGCCGCTCCTCTGGCTCTGCGATTCTTCTTTAGCTTCGACGTTGTGATCTCTTGCTCCCTTGATGCTTCTTCCTTGACCTTTCTTATGCTCCAAATTCAGTCTTTAAGATCTCCCAAGTCTCTCTCCAAGATCGGATTGTAAAACTGCAGAATAAACACTAAAAAGACGTAGATTCTGAGCTCGAATACTTCACATGCAAGATAATGAAAATAAAACAAAACATATGCAATATGAATACTTAAATGCAATAAAACCTATCTATAATGCCTATATAAAATATGCATTATCAGATAGGAAAATACCTTTAGAAGATCTTGACACTTCAATTCCAAGGAAGTACTTTAATGGACCAAGGTCTTTCATTTCAAACTCACGAGCAAGGTAATGTTGCAATGCCTTCTTTTCTCTCGGATCATTCTCAGTCACTATCATATCATCCATGTATACGATAAGTGTCGTAATCTTCCCACCACGATGTTTCAAGAAGAGAGTGTGATTTGAATTGCTTTGTTTATACCCAAAAGCCTTCATAGACTTGGTGAGTCTTCCAAACCATGCTCTTGGTGATTGTTTCAATCCATATAAGGCCTTCTTCAAACTGCACACTTTATTCTTATTTTTCGTTGTTGTATTGCATCCCGGACGTAGTACCATATATACTTCTTCTTTGAGATCTCCATGTAGGAATGCATTTTTCACGTCGAATTGATGTAGAGGCTGCTAAAGATAAGAGCACGCGAAAGGTGTTGATTTTTATAACGGGAGCAAATGTTTCTGTATAATCCACTCCATAGGTTTGAGTGTATCATTTGGTAACAAGTCTTGCTTTGTAACGCTCAATGGTCCCATTAGCTTTGTGTTGAATTGTAAACGCCGTACCCATCTACATCCAACTGGTCTTTTGCCTTTCGAAAGACCCACCAACTCCCATGTTGAATTCTTTTGGAGAGATCTCATCTCTTCATTCATTGCTTCCTTCCATCTTGGATCTTTCAAAGCATCATGCAAAGTAGATGGAATAGATGCAGTTGATAACTGATTCACAAAAGCCATATTTGATTTTGATAGTTGATCGTAACCTACCTAATTATTAATAGGATACTTTGACTTTGAATTGAGACTAGGTTCATAAGTTATCTTAGGTACTCCTCGGATGGTTCGATTGGGTAACACCTTTTGATGAACCTGCTCAGAATTTACTAGAGGGTAAGAAGCGAAACCTGGTTCGAAGTAATTGCTGTTTTCCATTGAAATATATAATGGTGGTGCTTCTTATGCATTATTGGGGATCACTTCAAGATGATCTTGAGTGTCCTGGTTTTTACACTCCACCGAACCCATTTTCTGATCTGCTTCTTGATTGATCACTCAATCATTGCTCATGTCATCGACTTCACTAATTGTTAAGCTACTTGGTTTAGACACCTCTATAGCATAATCTAAAGTCTACAATTCATTTATGCTCTCCTCTTGAATTGGAGAAAAGAAGGCATTGTAGCATTACCTTGCTCGCGAGTTTGAAATGAAAGACCTTGGTCCATTAAAGTACTTCCTTGAAATTGGAGACTCAGAGGCAGTATAATACATACTATCTTCATGAAACACCACATCCATAGTAACATACATCCTTTTTGAATGTGGATGGTAACACCTATATCCTTTTTGGTGCAAAGTATAACCAAGAAACACAAATTTAATAGATCTAGGCTCTAACTTGTTCCTCATAGATTTGTAAAGATGGACAAATTCAACACATCCAAACACTTTAGGTGGCAAGTTATATTCAAATGAAGAATAACTGATATTAGAATGAAGAATATTGTAAGGAGTATCAAACCTCAACGTGCTAGAGGGCACCCGATTGATGAGATGTGTTTCCGCGACGATGGCTTCCCCCAATAACTAGTAGGTATATGAGCTTTAGATAAGAGAGCTCGTACCACTTCAAGGAGGTGTCAGTTCTTGTGTTCAATTGTTCATCGATTCTGCTTTGCTGGGGTGTATTTGGGCAAGTCGTCTGATGTATGATACCATGTGAATCAAGATATTGCTTCAAGTCCATATTCACAAATTCACCACCGTTGTCACTATGGAGGATCTGAACTTGGGCTTGGAATTGAGTAACTATCATTTTGTGGAACTTCTTGAACAATTGAGAAACTTCACCTTTTGATTTCATTAAGCAAAACCATGTCCTACGCGTATGATCATCTATAAAAGACACAAACCAACGTGCACCACTAAGAGAGCGTGTAGGGGCTGGTCCCCATACATCAGGGTGAATTTTCATAAAAGGTTTTGGACTTTTATTCATACTATGAGGAAAAGAAACACGATGACTTTTAGCAAGTTCACGTGCTTTATATTTGAAATTCAAAACAACAATATCATCAAATAAATTAGGAAATAATTTCTTTAAGTATGTAAAAGAGGCATGACCTAAAAGTTTATGCCATAACCAAAGTTCAGAACAAGGAGATTTATTTGACTTGTCTTTAACAAATGCTCGAGCTAACTCCTTGGAGCTTGAAGGTTGAAGATCAAGGCAATAGAGATTTCCTCTCCTAGTACAAATATAGGGGGTGGTTTTTGACAAGCGTGTTTATTATTTTATTTTAAGCACGGTTTTATATTAAAAGAGTGCTAAAAAGCAACACGCTTTTCCATAAAACCGTTCTCGTTTATTTCTAAAAAAATATTTAGACCGGTTTTCGTGTAAAGCATGCTTAAAAAAACTTAAAACGAACACGGTTTAATTTTCAAAGTGTGTTCCCAAAACCAGATTTGACTAAAACAAACACGCTTTGCTATAAAACCATTCTCGTTTATTTGTAAAAAAATATTTAACCCGATTTTCGTGTAAAGCGTGCTTAAAAAAATTACAACGAACACGGTTTAATTCTCAAAGTGTGTTCCCAAAATCAAATTTAACTAAAACGAACACGCTTTTCTATAAAACCATTCTCATTTATTTCTGAAAACTATTAAGCTCGGTTTTCGTGTGAAGCGTGCTTAAAAATAAATTAAAACGAACACGATTTCATTTTACAAGTGTGTTTCCAAAGCCAACTTTAACTAAAATCAATACACTTTTCTATAAAACCGTTCTCGTTTGTTTCTAAAGGAATAATTAGCTCGGTTTTCATGTAAAGCGTGCTTAAAAAAATTTACAACGAACACGGTTTTATAAGAAAAGTGTCTTCCCAAAACCAAATTTAACTAGAGGAAACACATTTTTCTTTTAAAGCGTCCTCATTTATTTTTATAAACTGTTCTCGAATTTTTTTTTATATTTAGAGTTTTTTTTTTGAAATTAGATTAAGTAAATGTACAAAGTTACAACAAAATTTCGTAGCTCGGGTGGCAGGAGTGTAAAGTGGACGAATTCAATATGAGGGTGCAAGAGGTGTTGGGTTCGACTCTTGGTTCGAGTGCGCAAGAGGTCTTGAGAGAAATATGAAAGAGCACACTTTTCATTTAAAGCGTTCTTATTATTAAGCACGGTTTGAAAAAAAGTGTGCTAAAACTTTTTTGTAGCACACTTCAATTGAAGCGTTCTTATAATTGGTCATATGACAATTTTAAGAACGCTTCAACACAAAACCGTGCTTAAAATATGGGATCACGGTTAAATAGTAAGTGTGCTTGTTTGGGAGCGCACTCACTATAAGCACAGTACAAGAAGTGTGCTCCCATGCATTAAAAAAACGTTCTCTGGTCCCCCTTTTTGTACTAGTAGTACCATATCCAATTGTCTTTCGTGTCTAAATATCCCTAAAAACACAATAGTTAGGCAAAAAAAAACAACAATACATTGCAAAGTACAAGTTATTTGAGCCACGTATAATAGGTTATGATTGAAAGTAGAAACTACCACTAGTACAAAAGGGGGGACTAGACTCTAGAGCATGCTTTTTTTATGCATGAGAGCACACTTCTCGTATTGTGCTTATAGTGAGTGCGCTCCCAAACAAGCACACTTACTATTTAACTATGCTCCCATATTTTAAGCACGGTTTTGTGTTGAAGCGTTCTTAAAATTGCCATACGACCAATTATAAGAACGTTTCAATTGAAGTGTGCTAAAAAAAAAGTTTTAGCACACTTTTTTTCAAACTGTGCTTAATAATAAGAACGCATTAAATGAAAAGTGTGCTCTTTTTATTTAACTGTAAGCACGCTTTAAATAATAAGAACGCTTTAAATGAAAAGTGTGCAAAAAAGTGTGCTCTTTCATATTTCTCTAAAGACCTCTTGCACACACTCGAACCAAGAGTCGAACCCAAGACCTCTTGCACCCTCATACTGAATTCGTCCACTTTACACTCCTGCCACCCGAGCTACGGAATTTTGTTGTAACTTTGTGCATTTACTTAATCTAATTACTAAAAAAAACTCTAAATATATATAAAATATTTTTTTCGAGAACGATTTATAAAAATAAATAAGAACGCTTTAAAATAAAAACTAGTTCTTTTCCCGAACCTTGTTCGGGTTTTTTCATAATATTTTTGATCGAGTTTGACGTATTAAACAAAATTTTCGACACATCAATTTTCTACTAACATATTGCTTATGCTTCTTGTCATGATGTTCTTCGAAATTTTCTTTTCTTGGGATATCGATACTTCAAATTAAACAAAGAATGGTAAATCAGCCGTTTTCACACTTCTCCTAACATCCGTCCTAATTGAAAGCAAAGAAAAGAAACCTTATAGTTTTTTGTTTAAGAAGATTGAGTTTGAATCATATAAGATACTTTCTCTATTACACACATCATGTCACACCTTTCAAATTGGTCAAAATTATAAACCGATTTGATAAAGAAACCTTAAGTTGAAATGAAACCCTATATAGCTAAAGAATAAAAAAAATTGATATTTTATGTGTGTTTTTTATAATGTCTTAGACCTTTAATTAGAAAGAGGTGATCTTTGTTTAAGTATGAACCCTAAGAGGCCAAAATATTAAAAAAAAATTAAATTCATTTCCATATTTGAAATATTAGATACTTAGATGCATTTCATCGAACACCTTATGGGTGATGATTAAACCCATCAAGTCACAATTTATAACCTTCTATTTCACTTGAATAGCACCAATATCTTACGGGAAATTTGATCAATAATTTATAATCTTCAATTTCACAAATTTCATCAATGGAGTAAACAATTTATGCATTGTTATCTAAATATTTGCCCAAAAAATATTCCAACAAAAATATCTTGAAACCCATGTCAAAGCTCCAGGCTTAAATATATGATAGGCTGAGTACATCGAATATTTTTGTATTTTTTTCATTGTATTTAATATTGAAAATCAATTTTCATAACCATAATAGATTTCACATTGGGCTTGTGAAATGGGCTGTAGAAAATGAATCATTTATGTTTTTACTCGTCTTAAGGTCGTATGTATTTTAATCGAAACCCAATTACTCCATTTTACCCTCTAATAGATTATTTTGGTTATTCCTATCTTATTTAATATTGAAAATAAATTTTCATCACCATAATATATTTCACACCCTACATGCGAATGAGTTGAAAACATTTTGTATTTCTTTATATTGTTTTGGTAAGAAAAGCTTTTAACTTGTACTCCATATAATGAATTCATGAAATCACATATCTCAAAATTAATGAAACATTGGCAACCGGCTCCCATATAGAGATGCAGATTGAAATGAAATGATTCAAATGTAGGATGTTGTCCAAGGCAAAAAAAGAGGGAATTTTTCAATATCTAGGGTCATAAAAAATAGGCAACAAAGAATTGGATCATACATACACTTAAGCTGTGAGTGCACATACTATAATCAAAGAAGCAACTCTTCAAGCAAAATAGGAATTTCCTAAACAGAGAGAGTCCAACATCAAAGGATACTCTTTGGACTGGAGCCTGAATCCATCTTAATGTCCTAAACAGGGCCTGAATCCATGTTAATGACTAAATGACTAAACTGCTTCAGGTTTTTTCATAAACTCTAAATGTGACAATTCCCCTTTCATTTACCTTAGACGGGTCCAAGGTTCTTACTATAATGCAATGTAATATGAGATTGCGTGAAAATATGCTAATCTTCTTCAGGTCTAATTAAAACCGCAGGGATATGAAAAAACAAAGTAAAAAAAAAAAACATACACAAGTCCAAATTTCGTAAGTCGCTGCCAAGACACCAAGGATGAATCTGTAGAGGAGCACAAGTGGGTTCACTGGTTTTGATATATGTCCTCTTCCTTTGGACCGAGCTGCAACAATAAGAATAAAAGGCAAGTAAGAATATGACAACGTTTTTTTTTTTGGTACCATATGTCTATTTTGCTTCAAGGAAAGACCCATCACCAGTCCGGAAATTGTGTATTGGACTTGAATCCAAGTCCAAATGCAAGAGAAGCACAAGCATACTGATACCACAAAGAGGGTTTATGTGAATTGAGTTTATGAAAAAACCTGGGAAGATAAGGACTCCCCTGGGCAGGAGCAATTATAAACTCCAGTGTTCAGATATGCATACAAATCACATTGTTGCTGAAAAGCGGTTGATGTAGGATCCAGCGAAAGGTCATACAACCAGTTGAGCACCACAGGGGCGGGTGATAGCATGCATATAGGTAGGCATAATAGGTTGCATTTAGCTTAGTTAAGATGCATATCATGCATGGATTAAGTGCAATTTGCATATTTGCTCTCTATGTTGGTGGAGTCGGAATCTACATGTTTTTATTGATTATTCCAGGTAATCGTGGATCCGAGGAGGAGACATGGGTTGATAACGCATTGGATTAGAATTTCTAGTTGATCGAAGAAGCTTACATGAAGATCTCAAGAGGTCCTGAGAAGAAGAAGCGAACCTAAACGAAGAACAAGTCTGCAGAAGTTGTCGCCAGACATGGTGAACTTATTTTGCACTTTCTGGAGGCCTCGGTTGTCCGATCGACTATTATGACCATGCGTTGGAAAGCTCTTTCAGAGAGCTACAACTTTCATGTTGACGTCGAGAGCTAATTCGAGACGGAATTTTCGGGAAAACCCAATGCAGCGCCCGCCGCATGGTTTGCTGCGCCCGCCGCATAGTTTGCTGCGCCCGCCGCATAGTTTGCTGCGCCCGCCGCCAGGGGCGGTATTCATGCTGCGCCCGCCGCATGGTTTGCTGCGCCCGCCGCAACTTTGCGGCGCCCGCCGCACGTACGGACAGCGCGTATGCGCCGTTTTGGAAACCCTAGTTTTATTCTATGATTGTTGGGGGCCGACTTGGATATTATTATTAGGCCACTTTTATGTTATTTTTCATTAACTTCTATTCTATTCTTACGTTCTATCAGACAATTGGAGAGAGAGCGATGTTCGCCATGGGCGACTAAACTCTCTTCGTTCTACCTACAATTTGAAGCTTTATTTGGATTGAATTGTGAGTTTCTAATTCTTGTTCCTTATTTCCAATATTGAATGTTTCGACTTCTTTGTGCTTGAATGTTTGATTGTTTTATTCTATCTCGACTGATCAACTTGATAGAATCAATTCAATTGCTAGGGTTTTGTAGATTCCTGATTGCGAACCTTAACCCAAGTGGCAAACTTGTTCCTTTAGGGCTGATTGAACTAATTGAATGAGTAGGAAGTTGAATGTGTTGTTAAATCCTTCTTTAGGGACTGCAAATACCTTGGTTAATCTCTGAACTTAAAGCTATCAATTGGGTTAAATCCTTCTTTAGGGACTGTTCGATTGATAAGGGTTTCTAGGACTGATTGGACTAGTAACTATATTAGGTCGGGACAAGGGCATTCATAGGAAACCTAAAAGGACAAGAGGACGTTACAATATCAATTCAAACAAATAAAGTAGATAGTTGTAGGTAGAGCGATCTTCTCTAAATTGTTTTGCATTATTTGTTTTTATTTTATTTTGTTTTCTTTTCAATCTCAATCAACCAAAACCCCCCCTTTCTACTAATTGGTAAATACACATTGTTGAGAAATACTTGATTCTCTGTGGGATCGACCTCTTACTTGCTTGCTATACTAGTTTGTAGGGTTGAGTTTTATTTTGATACGGTTTAGGCGACTGAAAACCGCTCATCAAATTGGCGCCGTTGCCGGGGAATCAAAGTTTATTTCTTTGTTTTGTGTGTTTGCCGATTATTGTATATAAATTAACTTTGTTGTGAACCTATCTTACGGTTCACGACACCCTTACTACTAACATCTTAAGATGAGATTAATGCAGTATCAAGGCGAAAATTTTCACCATTATTTCACAAGAGTGCATAATTTATTGGATGCCCGTTATGCAAGGGGTTACCAAGATAGTTTGCAAGATATGGTTATTTGTGTACTTGAGGGCATGACTCCTGAGACCAAAGAACTTGCCGAGTCTATGAGTAACGGAGGCTTTGCGAGTTTCAACTTATCAGAGATGTGGGATTTTTTCTGTTACATGGGTCACCAGGTGGAGCAGGAAGAAGCTTTCACACGCCAGGTTATGTTGGAGCAGGTGCTTAAAAGGATGGAGCGAATTGAGGAACAATTGAACCAACTTAATCAACCGGTGAGTGAGTTGGTAGTAGAGCAATACTTTATTCCTCAAGTTGATGAACACCAAGACACAAACAATGATGGTTTGATCGATGAGAGCCCGATGCTCCCTTACATGGAGTCTCATGAGTGCACGCATGAGGATCCATGTGTTTTGGCTCCTATTTCATCTGAAGAAATCATCCTTGACTTGCCTATCAAGGAATCATTTACCGAGCCGATTTCTGTGGCTCTCGAAGAAGGTATTGATATTTCTTGCACTTTTGTGAATTTTGGTGAATATACAGACCCTTGGGAGCATTACTTTGAGAAGCCACCAACGGAACTGTGTTGGTGGTATCATATCCCTTCGGTAGAGAGTCATGCTAGACTCTTTGATAAATTGAAAGGGTCTTTAACTTCTATATTTTATACTTTCAATTTATTATACTATGATGTTCTGTGTAAGATATGTGCACAGGAATATGATAGGCTACTGAGGGCCTTGACAATGTCTGAGAAATAAGGTCTTGAGATTGAGAATAAGTCAAGCCAATGACATTAAAGAAAGGCGCTTCTCGGGAGGCAACCCGAGGTAAGTTTTAGTTATTTCAATTCCTAGTTAGCTAGTTTTCTTTAACCCGCCGCGCGCAATGCTCAGATCCGACCTATATCGCCCCTTCCACCACATTGTGAGTATTTCATTCATCTCTTTCTCTATGTTTTAATTTTTTTTGTTGTCTTTTATGTTTCATTGAGGACAATGAAAGGTTTAAGTGTGGGGGAGGGATTGCATTGCATATAGATAGAATTTGCATATCATGTTTACTTATGTTATCATGTTTATTTATGTTGTCATATTTATTTTTATTCATATACTGCATTTGAAAAAAAATATCATGCATTGCATTTAAGTGTTATTAACGATACCCATCTTGGTTTAGTTTGCCCTCTAATTTATTTTTATGATCTTAATTGCATAAATCCCATGATTTGATTGAATTGCTTGAAAATGATTTTGGAGCATGATTTGAGAATATAATTGAGCAAGTATGATTCATAGTTGAGGTTTAATTGAAATCTAAAAAAAAACATAACCTTTGTGAGTTTGTTTTGGCCTTATAGGGACTTTACATATTATTTCCCTTTTGCTTCTATTATGTGATTATACTCTCCATATGCTTCTTATTTCAATACCGTATTGCACATGTTTGTTGCTTGTGAATTTCAAATGATTGAGGCATGTTTTCTTTAGCCATATTATACCCTATCTACCTTACATATTATCCTGTGCTTGAAGCCAGTCTGAACCTTAAAGCCTATTCTTTTTTATAGCTCCACAAAAATATATCATAGCCAATGATTAGCCTGACCCCATCCGGGAATTAGGAGGAGAATTGGTGAAAAATCTTTATGTTGGAGTTGCTTTGAGTGGAGATGATGTATGTATGGTTGTGCATTGCGAGAGGCATAGCCAAAATAAGGTAACCCTTCTTGCATAATAGAGATGACTTATTACTAGGGGCCTAAGGAGGATAAAATTCACTTAGGAGTAAAAGTCTAGTAAGCTTGGACCTAAGGAGGATAAAATTCACTTAGGGGCAAAAGTAAGCATAAAAGAAAAAAAAAGTCATCATCCAAATAAAAAATTGCATGAGTTGTATGGCTATTGAAATCGACGAGTGCTTATTGATGTGTATTGGAGTTTATGTTATTGGAATGGTTTGCGAAGTATGGAAGTTTTGGTGTTGTTCTGGTTGGTTGTTGTTCTTTTTTTTTCCCGGATTTTTAGCACCACAAGCCTAAATATTTCTCATGCCTTATGTTCCTACCAAAGCCCCATTACAACCTTATAAAAGTCCTCATGATGTTGTTTGCAAGTGATAACTTTCACGGTGTATGGAGCATTTTGGATTGAGTTGAGAGTTGAACTTTAAAGCCTAAACACATGAGAGCTTGAGTGAAACACATCATCCCGGTGAGGTTGGACTAAATTTGCTTTTACTATTGGATCGCTCATATATTTGCTAGGATATTTGTTCTCTTATTCATGGCTCCTATTGTTTGATGTTGCTTTTCTAAAACTATAGCATGAAGATCTTATTTGTGGGATGATTAATTCTATATTTAGTTTTCATTGCTTGAGGACAAGCAAAAGCTTAAGTGTGGGGGAGTTTGATAGCATGCATATAGGTAGGCATAATAGGTTGCATTTAGCTTAGTTAAGATGCATATCATGCATGGATTAAGTGCAATTTGCATATTTGCTCTCTATGTTGGTGGAGTCGGAATCTACATGTTTTTATTGATTATTCCAGGTAATCGTGGATCCGAGGAGGAGACATGGGTTGATAACGCATTGGATTAGAATTTCTAGTTGATCGAAGAAGCTTACATGAAGATCTCAAGAGGTCCTGAGAAGAAGAAGCGAACCTAAACGAAGAACAAGTCTGCAGAAGTTGTCGCCAGACATGGTGAACTTATTTTGCACTTTCTGGAGGCCTCGGTTGTCCGATCGACTATTATGACCATGCGTTGGAAAGCTCTTTCAGAGAGCTACAACTTTCATGTTGACGTCGAGAGCTAATTCGAGACGGAATTTTCGGGAAAACCCAATGCAGCGCCCGCCGCATGGTTTGCTGCGCCCGCCGCATAGTTTGCTGCGCCCGCCGCATAGTTTGCTGCGCCCGCCGCCAGGGGCGGTATTCATGCTGCGCCCGCCGCATGGTTTGCTGCGCCCGCCGCAACTTTGCGGCGCCCGCCGCACGTACGGACAGCGCGTATGCGCCGTTTTGGAAACCCTAGTTTTATTCTATGATTGTTGGGGGCCGACTTGGATATTATTATTAGGCCACTTTTATGTTATTTTTCATTAACTTCTATTCTATTCTTACGTTCTATCAGACAATTGGAGAGAGAGCGATGTTCGCCATGGGCGACTAAACTCTCTTCGTTCTACCTACAATTTGAAGCTTTATTTGGATTGAATTGTGAGTTTCTAATTCTTGTTCCTTATTTCCAATATTGAATGTTTCGACTTCTTTGTGCTTGAATGTTTGATTGTTTTATTCTATCTCGACTGATCAACTTGATAGAATCAATTCAATTGCTAGGGTTTTGTAGATTCCTGATTGCGAACCTTAACCCAAGTGGCAAACTTGTTCCTTTAGGGCTGATTGAACTAATTGAATGAGTAGGAAGTTGAATGTGTTGTTAAATCCTTCTTTAGGGACTGCAAATACCTTGGTTAATCTCTGAACTTAAAGCTATCAATTGGGTTAAATCCTTCTTTAGGGACTGTTCGATTGATAAGGGTTTCTAGGACTGATTGGACTAGTAACTATATTAGGTCGGGACAAGGGCATTCATAGGAAACCTAAAAGGACAAGAGGACGTTACAATATCAATTCAAACAAATAAAGTAGATAGTTGTAGGTAGAGCGATCTTCTCTAAATTGTTTTGCATTATTTGTTTTTATTTTATTTTGTTTTCTTTTCAATCTCAATCAACCAAAACCCCCCCTTTCTACTAATTGGTAAATACACATTGTTGAGAAATACTTGATTCTCTGTGGGATCGACCTCTTACTTGCTTGCTATACTAGTTTGTAGGGTTGAGTTTTATTTTGATACGGTTTAGGCGACTGAGCGGGGTTGGGATCATTCTCCATTAAGCTCACATAACGGAAAGTCCCATCGACTTCAGTGATGTTGATCTCCATCAAGCTCACATAATGACAAGCTTCAGTGATGTTCACACGGTATGAAGTGAGGTCGTTTGGAGGCTGACTTGCATGACAAATCCCTTCATATTTATATGCATCAATTTGCAGTGAGTGATTTGCACAAACAGGATGTCCACAGCTAGCCAAGACCTGGTTTTCATAGTAAGAAATAGAGCTTCCATTGCAACCCACAGGGATAAAAGCATTGAAGCGTCTAGAGAAGCTAAAGGGGCTTCCACCCAAGTCTAAGCTCCTCCATGGAGTTACAGATTCCCCCCTTTGTGCAATTGACGGTCATGGGCATGTTGATTTTCACAATTTGTGGAGGTAGGTGAATTCCGAGCACCTCAAGATTGAGTTTGGTTAAGTAAGGCTTGGGTGGATCGAAGGAGTTGTTGCAGGTGATGTTGAACCACTGGCTGTGATAGCATCTGGAACCGATTCCAAATGGGTAGGCGATGGAGGTGTTTCCGCATATTTGTTGGCATCCTGGCTTTGCTAGAGATGGCAATGATTCTAATGCAGCTAGAAACAACCATGAAAGCAATATTAAGAGCTCAAACACCATTTTTATTTTGCAGATTAGCCTCGTGAAATCTTTCATGGAGGAATAATCAAGGGGTAAAAGATGTGTCTTAATGTAACATAATTTCAATCAAGTTGAAGACAAAATCATTACAAGTTAAAAAGTTTACGATAGACGAAGAACTTTCCAAGATTTCATTAAAAGTTGCATTGACTGACTTTCCAAGAGAGGAGGAACTTTCAAAGATATTCTATACAGTTGATAATTTCCAAAGAATCCTTTGAGTTGGATCCAGCATCGACACGTCTCAGGCTCCTTATTTGCGAACTATCATCGCTCCTAGATGAATAGATGAGTAAATTGTACTGCAATCTTGGAATTAGTCATCAGGCTACTTGTCACATTTCTGCAAGAATTATAATTCAAATACCCATACAGCACACATAAATTTATTTACACACAATCTTGGAATTAATTATTTCAATTCATATATAGAAACTCAATTCAAGTGGCTTTTAAAACCATCTAGTTGTGGAGCCATGTCTTTCAAGGTTCAAAAACTCAAATGCTAAGATGATTGATCAATTGCAGAAGTAGATCATCCAAAGTGTGTTCATCCAAATGAAAAGGCAATTTTTTTTGTTTAAATTTGACATTCCCATAAGAATGGTAGTGACAGGAGTATACGTTACCTTTAGAGGTTGTACTTGGCGAGTGCTGAAACCGGTGCCATTGATGCGGGACCAGAATCGAGATCACTGGAAACAAATCTCGTGGTTGCTTTTTGCGAGTGTGGAGGATTTCAATCCCGGAAGAAATTGAAGCGGGGATTGGTTTCTACAGTTGTCTCGATCTCTTCGTTCCCTTTGGAGGGAGAGAGATCAGCCGGCTGAGATATCACTCGGCCTTCGATCTACAGAGATTATAGATCCGAGTAGAAGAGGAGGAAGGATGGGACAATCGGGGTCGTCGACCATCGCCCACACAAATCTCGAGCAAGGACCATCGCCCACACAAATATCCGGCATCCACCCCCTCACCGAGTCACCGGCGTCACCCTTCTCGGTGAGCTTCTCTTCTCCAGTGCAAACCCTCTTTGTCTCGACAACCTCTCTTTCCCGACCTCAAATCTTTCCGTCGTCGATCCAAATCACATAGCCGTCCCTCGTCTTTCCTCCTCCCTCTTTTTCAGCAGCCCGACGGCTCTCCCTCCTAGCATCGTCCCTTGCTCCCTCACAAGTCCGACGATTCTTTGGAAAACCCAAACCCTAAAAATTTGTGGAAAAAACTGGCGGAGAAGATGAAGGTGAAGTGGCCGGCTTTAATAAATTGGGAGTGGTACTGTATTGGGAGAACATGGAAGTAGAAAAGAAGAAGCAGTTGAGGAGAGAATGTGGAAGAAAGACTGCAAATTAGGGCTTCTTAATTTTACTCAGGGATTGAAGCGGTTGAGGAGAGAACATGGGAGAAAGGCTAATTTCTTAGTTTTGCTCAAAGAGGACACGTGGCTCATTCTTTTACAAAGAGCCTGCTTCTAAAATAATAAGTATAATGGGTGGATGTGTTCCCTCTAGTTAAATTTGGTTTCGGGAAGACACTTTTCTTACAAAACCGTGTTCGTTTTAATTTTTTTAAGCACGCTTTACATGAAAACCGAGTAAATTATTCCTTTAGAAATAAACGAGAACGGTTCTATAGAAAAGCGTGTTGATTTTAGTTAAAGTTGGTTTTGGGAACACACTTGTAAAATGAAACCGTGTTCGTTTTAATTTATTTTTAAGCACGCTTCACACGAAAACCGAGCTTAATAGTTTTCAGAAATAAACGAGAACGGTTTTATAGAAAAGCGTGTTCATTTTAGTTAAATTTGATTTTGGGAACACACTTTGAGAATTAAACCGTGTTCGTTGTAATTTTTTAAGCATGCTTTACACGAAAATGGGGTTAAGTATTTTGTTTACAAATAAACGAGAACGGTTTTATAGCAAAGCGGGTTTGTTTTAGTCAAAAATGGTTTTGGGAACACACTTTGAAAATTAAATCGTGTTCGTTTTAAGTTTTTTAAGCACGCTTTACACGAAAAACGGTCTAAATATTCTTTTAGAAATAAACGAGAACGGTTATATGGAAAAGCGTGTTGCTTTTAGTTGAATTTGGGGTTGGGAACACACTTTTAATATAAAACCGTGCATAAAATAAAAAAATAAGAATGCTGGTAAAAAACAGCACCCTACTTACCGTGCCCACCCCCTATAATTGTACTAGTGTACCAAAACCGAATTTAAATTCAATTTATTTGTGAGAGTGATAGAACCTTCTCCGACTACTGATGCATAGCTACCATTAGCAGTTGATACTATGTGTTCACTAGTTTGTTTCATGGTTTCAACATGATCAATATCAAAAGTCATATGATCGGTAGCACTCGAATCAATTATCCAAGAATTATTACTACTCATGCCAAATGATGTAGCGGCCACCATGCATGGACACTAGATGACCTGGCTCCTCTGGCAATTTGTGGGATGATTCAGTCACCATTGCAACAGCTTGGTGGTTTGATCTCAAATTTCGCGTACGAGGTGCCTTGGTGGGATCCCACCATTATAGATATCCAATTATCTCATAGCATCTAGCCTTAGTATCTCTAGATTCTCCACAATGAGTGCACATTCGTGTAGCGTTGTGATATTGTTGGTCACTAGTTTGACCAACTCGATCTGATTTTTGTTATGTATGATGGGTTTTACCTTGACGTGCAACCATAGCCGATGACTCTGAATTGTTGGATTCTCCATTTAAGGTTGTCCTACGAACATATTCTCGGCGTAAATATGCATATGTTTCTTAGGCGGGGTCTTTTCTAAGGATTTCTCCTTGAACTGGTTCTAGGGATCTTTTATATGCAATCACATCATCAAGATCTTTCATTTTTATTTTATCACGATGATCTAATTCTAGCTTGAAAGATTTCGATAAGATCTCCATAATAAGTCGATAAAGAGCGACCAACCTGTATAGTAGAGAAAGCCCGCTGATTCAATTGGATTATAGTGCATTTGCTCATCAGATCATTCAGGTGTATGTTAAAACTAAACCGGGTTAACTCGACTTTCACACACACAAATTTCAGAGATTCAAGAGTCATTCCTTGAATTTGAAAATAAAGAGTCATTCCATTATTTCGATTTGGACGGATTTGAGGTTTGACAACTCGATCTAGCTACATAAATATATATCATTAATTAGTAGTCTATAAACTAAAAAACATGATAACGCATACAAATCTGCACGTTGGAATGAACATGCAGGTTTGTAGTGGACTAATTAATTGAAAAAGTGTGTTAATTAATTAAAAAGGGCTTGCTCTATTTCAAACTGCAATTTAAAGAAGGGAATTTGTGGTGTATCTAAAAAGACCCTTCAATATATATACAGATGAAACTAAAGCGCGGGGCATCCATCAACCTGTAAGCCAGGAGCCGTAGGGCACGTAGCTAAGGGGCAGTGGTCGCCGGTATCCAGCCCCCACCAACTAACGCCGTCGATGCCCGACAAGCTGAAGAACATGAGGACCCCCATGAACGCCACCCCGGCGTCCAGCGCCGCTGCCAGCACGTAGTTGTACCTTGCCCACCACCTCCTGTACTTTTTGAATATGTAGACGTTGAACAGGATCCCCACCATCCCCCACGCCACGAAGTTGATCACCCTCGCCGGCGGCATGTTTCCGGTCGCCCCTATGATCACCGGCATGTTGATCAGCCGTATCCACTTCTGGTCCGGAAACTTCCAGGCTAGGAACCAGACCGGGAAGGGGGCGAGGAACCCTACGAGGAAGAACCAGTTGAGGGCCGAGTAGACGCCCAGCCCTGGGGAGAACATTCGGGCTGGGCCTACCACCCCCCATATGACCGAGGCGCTGTAGAAGACCGAGTCGTTCGGGCAGGTCCAGGGACTGCCCACTGGGAGGAGTGCAGGATTGCATATGCCCTCCACCGACTCCACCAACCACCATGTGGTGAAGAAGATGGTGGCGGAGGCCACCATTGTCCCCACGAGCTGGACAACGAACATGGACCGCGGTGGGATCTTCATGTAGTGGCCGAGCTTGAAGTCTGATAGGAGGTACAACGCTTGAGACATGCTCATGTAGCCGTACGTCTTGAAGGCGACGTTCGCTAGGGGTTTCCCCGGGTACATGTACCCTATTATCAGCTCCGTTATCACGTTCAGCCCTGGTTGCTGCACATTGTAATTCGTAAATCATAACCTTCTTAGGAAATAGAAGGGTAACAAATTTGTATGAAAAATAGGAGAAGAAGGTGAATGATTAGAATAGGGATTACTGAATCTTAACTTAAATCTGTACAAATATTCGTAAGGGTAATCATTATTTTTCTCTACTAAAAAGCAAACGGGGGTTAGTGTATGTGGAAAATGCGTACCATGTTAGTTGTGGCTTGGATGATCCCGATTGGTAAGGTGTAAAGGGCAGCAATGGCGCAAGCTAAGATAAGCCCCCACCACGGGAGCTGAAGCTGGCCATTGAAGCCGACACAAGAGAAAAACGCAAGGCCAAACGTAACCACCAATAGAACTAGAAACCACCATTGAGGAACTTGCTTGTAGTTCCTCCTCATAATCCGACAATGGACGTCTGAGAAGTCGTCGATCCTCTCCTTGGTTTTGCTCCATAATGTCCATATCGATCTGATCGATTAGAGTTTCAAGCTAGTTAACGTCAAATTAAATATTGAATATTAAAAAACTGGATCGATCAATCACCTTCCATGGAACAAAGCAACATGTGAAATGGTTGCCGTTAGGGTTGCAAAGTTGACTCCATAGGCCAGGGCAAATAATCCACTAAGGTAGAGCTTACTGTAGTTATTGTAGGCTTCATTGTCCATGGTGAATGTCTCCTTGTTCAAGACGCGACTGATGTTGTAACTGCATATATATGTACATATATACATATATATGTATGAATTGAGTCTAGCTAATACATGATTGTGAAATAAAGAGATCGATCGATGAACTTACGGATTGCCAGAGAAATCGAAGGTGTGAGAGGAGATGAAGGGGAAGCGTTTGGCGTTCCACAAGTTGGAGTAGTAGGAAATAGGTAAGAGGAGGTAGATAAAAATGAAGAAGCCGACCATGGTATTGATAATGGCGGAGGGAGGGGTGGAGAGAGGGGTTCCAAGGAAGGAAGTGACGACGTTCCAGTCCAAGGAGAAGGCGCCAAAGCCAAGGCCGTAGAGGCCAGAGCCAAGCTGCTGCGCGGAGATGGAGTTCTTCCATAACAAGCACACAACGGAGATGCAGCTGAGGGTATGGAAGAAGTAGCCAGGGATGATGTAGTAGGAGAAGCTCCCCACTATGACTATTATGAAGAATTGTAGTCTTGTTAGTTGCCACCTTGCCCTCTTTTCGTTCTCATGAAGTGCCCTATATATATTTATATATACCATCCTTGAAATAACTAATTACATACATGTTAATTTGAGACAAATGACCAATATATATTAATTTGTGCTATAATTAAGGTACCTGAAGAGGGAGACAGCGACCAAATTCTTGGGCCACCACATGTAGGGAGAGTCGACCAGGTATTTTCTCAACAAACCAGCCCATCCATATCCTAGCAGCTGATGATTTCCCAAAACAACATTTCAATAAATAACATCAATCGTAAATTAAACTACTAGAAATAAAGTCATATTTTTAAAACAAAAAAAAGAAAAAAAATATTTACTTGTACGGTTTAGGGTTTCCCTTACAAAAATCAAGGAATTATTATGACAAACAAGGATACATGACATTATGAAAATGCCTTGTTATATACTCTCTCTGTTAATCAAAACATGTCGTTTACTATTTATGCACGTTTTTTTATAATAATAAAAACTATATAAAATATTAGTATTTTTATACATTTGTTTTTATAAATTCATACTTTATTGTAATAAGTATGAAATTATTTAAAAAATATATTTAAAAAGTTACTATTTTATATAGTTTTTAACACCTAAAAATGCGTGCATGAATATTATACGTCAAGTTTTAATTAACGGAGGAAGTATCTTCTAATTAATTCGCTATCCCGTACATATGGAATCCTTACAAGAAATCAAAGAATTGGGCTTAGGATATGCAAAATACAGAGTAACAACACTTTTTATTATAGTAGGTTGATGAGACCTGAGATAACCGAAACCCCGAAAAACAGCAGACCCAAGATAATCGAAACTCAAACATAATTATTGAACCTCAAAAAACCTCAACCAAAACTCGAAGGCTATCACATATGAATATCCAAAACCAAATCAACCCGACCCAAATCTCACCCGAATCACCCAATTACGTACAACCGGCCTCTACTTTTCAATTTTCATGGAGCAAAACGAAAATTTAACCAAAATTATTTGTGCAAACTTATGAAATGAAATCTATGGTTATTTAATTAGTTTATGGGGAAGGGATCGAAATCCGAAAATGGGTGTAAGAATCAATCCAACGAACCCTAATTAACTAAAATTAAATAAATATACAAAGAGAGACAGAGAGACCTGAGTAGTTTGGGAGAGCAAGAAGGCAGCAACAGGATTCAGCTGGCGGTGATAGAAAGCCTTAACGGAGACGATGATGTGGGCGGCGTACATCCTGTTGCTGCCGGCGCTCGCGAACAGCGTTATCAGGGCGTGCTCCTTAAGGTTAAAGGGCCCCGGGTTGAGGGAGAACGACCAGCCAATCCCCGGCACCGTCAGGGTCTTCGTGGGGAGCGCCGACGCCATGAACCTCCCCACCGGCAGCGCCACAATCTGCGCGGCCACCGCGTCAACGAGGAGGGAGTTGTTACGGAGGTTGAAGAACTGGTTCACGAACGCCAGGATTACGCATGACGTCAGCCCTAGCACCCACACCCTGAACGTCAGCGTCGGCAGCGTCGGGTCGTCCGTTATCGGCACCGTCAGCCGCACCTCCTCTATCGGGTTGTCGTTCACCTCCTCCGCCTCCCCCTCTGCCACTTCGAAAGTGTGTGAAAGATTACCCGCCATTGAAGGGATTTGGAGCTCATGATCCTCTTGCTCCGCCATAGTTGAGATGGATTACCTCGATCGATCGATCGAAGAACTAACAGACTATTACCAACACAAAAGGTACGGTTTACAGTACACACCGTTATTTTATACTGCAATTAAGTTCAAAGAAAAAAAGGCCCACTAAAAAAACTATCAAAGTGACTTTCTTTATATGTAAAGATATGTATCATTTTTATTGAAGGAGATTCTTTTTTTATCAGATTTCATGGGGGAATCTTGTACACAGCCTCTTTTTGGCGATAAGTTCATTTTCGCACATTATATTGCCGGATTTCACCTCTTTTTGTCTCAATTAATTAGCTGGTAGATATTATACCGTACCAGATTTAAACTGCCGCTTTTATTGTAGAATGGTAATAATCCCCCCTGTATATTGATAGAATCCCATCTCATTTCATTGACTTGAAGATTTGGCCTTCAAAGTGACGTTATTTTACCGTTTAGCTTGGATATTAATTGGATTGTTCCAATATAGTATTTTAAGATCATGTGCCATATATAGTCACACGACTCTTATTTCATTCCAGTAAGATCAATAATTATTCATGTCACATTAGCTTTTTACTATTTATTTATTTATTTATTAAGCTAAATGTTGATTTATTTTACTTAATTTTTTAATGATATTATTAATGTTAATAATAATATTAATACATATAATTAAAATAATAAAGGCACACAATTAAATTTACAAATATTTTCTGAGAATGGGAGAAGCTGTCTAGAGGCTGGGTTAAGGTGAATTCCATTGGGTTGGTTTCTGAGGATGGGAGTGGAGAGGTCGGGGGTGTCCTCCGAGATGAGGATGGACAATGGATTACGGGGTATACTCGGTGGTTGGGTGGTTGTACGTGTTGAAATGTAATTTAAACATCCTAGACTAAGGTTAGCTAGGAGTAGTTAAAGTCAGTCATGTAAGTGAAGTTACTCAGCTATGTACATAACAGTTTAAGGCCGGTTTTTATCTTTGTTTGTAAAGCCACTACTTAGGAGGTTATGTTAGTAAAGTAGTGGAGTAGTGGGGTGTTCTAGCAGTTGGTAAATTATGGAGTATGTAAGTCAGTTTGCAATTCAATCAAGGTGTAAGGCAGTTAGTTATTGTGTGTGTTCTGTTCTGTATTCTACAGAAGAACTTTTCATTCATCTTCCTCTCGGTTCGTTAGCTGATCATAGGGTGTGGTTTGTTGGTTAATTCTCCTTGTTTTGTTAACATTTGGTATCAGAGCATAACACGTTTTCGTGTGTTTCTGGGTTCGATTTTGGGATTGAGAGTGTGAGATCAAAACACAAAAGGAAACACTTGAGTGAAGTTCTGTGTGAAGCAAAATGCAGAACAATAGCAATGGGAATTTGAGCAGTCCTCAGTTGCCCATTTTCAAGGGAATTAACTACCACTTTTAGAGCTTGAAGATGACCACCTTGTTCAAGTCACAAGAGGTGTGGAACCTTGTTGATCAAGGGTTCGAAGATGCCAATCCTCCAGAGCCAGATCAGGCATTGAGAGAGAAGAGAAAGAAAGACTCCAAGGCACTGTATATATGATACAGTCGGCTTTAGATGATGAAGTATTCCCAAGAATAGCTGCATCAACTACTGCTCATGAGGCTTGGGAGGTTCTCAAGCAAGAGTACATGGGAGATAGGTGTGTGATCACTGTCAAACTGCAGTCACTGAGAAAAGAGTTTGAAACTTTAGTGATGCAAGAGAAGGAGACAGTTCAAGTGTACTTGTCTCGGGTGTCAGGCATTGTAAACCATATGAGATCATATGGTGAGAACATGGGCAGTGAAGTAATTGTGAGCAAGGTGTTGAGGAGTCTCACAAAGAGGTTTGACCATGTGGTTACAACTATAGAAGAGTCTAAAGATCTGTCTGTGTACAGATTTGAAGAGCTAGCAAGTTCTTTGCAAGCTCATGAGGATAGGTTGACAAGAACCAGTGAACAGAAGGAAGAAAAAGTGTTTCAAGTGAAGAATGAGTCTTCAAAGGGAAAGCATGAAGGTTCATCAGGTAGAGGAGGTTTTAGAGGTGGCTATAGAGGAAGAGGTGGCCAAAGAGGAAGCTATAGAGGCCGAGGAGGAAGAGGTCAAGGAAGGTCTCAGGCCAGTGGTTCAGGTAGAGGAAATGGAAATGATCAAGGTAGAGATCAGTGGAGAGATTCATAAAAGAATCAAGGGAATGATTCAACATCTTACAAGAGTAGTCTAAAGTGTTACTATTGTAAGAAGCTTGGTCACAATGAAGCATTTTGTTGGGAGAAACAAGAGCATGAACAGAAAGGTGTGAACTATTCTGAGAATTGTGAGAAAGATGACAAGTTGTTCATGGCATTGTCATCGATTGAAGAAGATGTTAGTAGCCTGTGGTATTTGGACAGTGGATGTTCGAATCATATGTCCAGTTCAAAGAAAATGTTCAAGGAACTGGATGAAGCCAAGAAAGGAAGAGTCAGACTTAGAGATAACAAGGTTCTTGAGGTGGAAGGTAGAGGTACTGTGGTTATGAGGAATGTACAAGGATTAGAAAAGCTTCTGTATGATGTGCAGTATGTGCCTAAGCTTGCTCATAATTTGCTGAGTGTTGATCAGCTTCAAGGATCAGGCTACTCCCTCTTGTTTGATGAAGATTCACGTGTGATCAGGGAAAAGAAGACTGGTCAAGTAATTGCTGATATCTCAATGACCAAGAACAGATTGTTTCCTATGGATTTATCAACTAATGTTGGTAAAGTGATGGCAGCTAAGGGTGATGAGAACACTATGTTGTGGCATCAAAGGTATGGACATTTGAATATTCAGAGTTTGAAGATGTTAAACTCTGGTGAAATGGTTGAAGGTGTGCCTAAGATTGGAGAGCTAGAATTATGTGAAGGATGCATCTATGGCAAGCAAATGAGAGGGTCATTCACAAATAGAGATGCATGGAGAGCTGGGGAATGCTTGGAATTGATCCATGCAGACTTGTGTGGACCAATGCAAACCGAGTCTCTTGGTGGGAGCAAGTATTTCTTTCTCCTCACAGATGATCATAGTAGGATGAGTTGGGTTTACTTCTTGAAGTTGAAGTCTGAGGCATTTGATTGCTTCAATAAATTCAAAGCTCTCACAGAGAAGCAATCTGGGATTATGGTAAAGGCACTTAGAACTGACAGAGGGGGAGAGTTCATGTCTTATGAGTTCATGAGCTTTTGTGAAGAGAATGGGATAAGGAGGGAGTTGACAACTCCCTATACACCAGAGCAAAATGGTGTAGCAGAGAGGAAGAATAGGATTGTGGTGGAGATGTCAAGGAGCATGTTAAAGGCTAGAGGAGTTCCAAATCAGTTTTGGTGTGAAGCTGTGGCTACTGCAGTCTACATTTTGAATGTCTCTCCTACTCGAGCTGTGATGAACAAGACACCATTTGATGTGTGGGGGAGCCATTTAAGAGTGTTTGGTTGTGTGGCTAACACATTGATAAGCTTGAGATCAAAGTTGGATGACAAAGCAGAAAAGTGTGTCTTTATTGGATATGCAGCTCAATCAAAGGCATATAAATTGTACAATCCTGTGAGCAAGAGAACTATTGTGAGAAAGAATGTGGTCTTTGATGAGGAGGTAAGTTGGGAGTGGGAAAAGGCATGAAGTGATCAAGTAACAAGTAGAAGTGTGCCAGCTGATAGTCCAAGTGAGGAGGTTGAAGATGATGATATGTTTGATGATGATCATCATCATGGTAACAACTCTCCAGCAACACCAGTGCATCAACAAATCTCTTCTAGCAGTGGCAACTCATCACCTTCAAGTTCCTCGAGTGAAACTCCTCCAAGGAAGTTTAGATCTCTTGCTGAGATCTATAATGACTATGGCTTTGCTCTCACTGTGACAGACCCAGAGAGTTTTGATGAAGCAAAAGATGTGAGTAGTTGGCAAATGGATATGAAAGAGGAGATGAAGGCCATTCAAAGAAATGATACTTGGGAGTTGATTGATAAGCCTCAAGGGAAGAATGTGATAGGCTTGAAGTGGGTGTTCAGGACTAAGTATAAGACTGATGGGAGTGTCCAGAAGTTCAAAGCAAGGTTGGCGGCTAAGGGGTATGCACAGAAGGAAGGAATAGAATATGAAGAGTTCTTCTCTCCAGTGGCTAAGCTTGAGACATTAAGAGTTGTGGTTGCCTTAGCAGCTCAGTGGAAGCTACTAATTTATCAATTGGATGTCAAATCAGCTTTCCTGAATGGAGAATTGCAAGAGGAGGTTTTTGTAGAGCAACCTTTAGGATTTGTCAAGGATGGAGAAGAGGAGAAGGTGTACAAATTAAGGAAGGCTTTGTATGGCTTAAAGCGCTATTGGAGCCTGGTATAGCAAGATTGATGCTTTCTTTCTTCAACATCAGTTTGTGAGAAGTGAGAATGAGCCAACCTTATATGTGAGGAAGAAGAAGAGTACAGGAGAATTCATTATGGCCTGTTTGTATGTAGATGATATTGTGTACTTTAGTTCCTCACCTTTGATGTTGAGACAATTCAAGGATGCAATGACATCAGTGTTTGAGATGACAGATTTGGGGCTAATGCAGTACTTCCTTGGGTTGGAAGTGAAGCAGAGAAGTGAAGGCATCTTCTTGTGTCAAGAGAAGTATGCTACAGATATGCTCAAGAAGTTCAGTATGGAGAATTGTGATGTTGCTCAGACTCCTATGAACACAAATGAGAAATTGAGAAGAGAAGATGGGATTGAAATGGCTGATGAGAAGGTTTACAGGAGCTTAGTTGGAGGATTGAACTATCTTACTCATAGCAGGCCTGATATTGCATAGAGTGTCAGTGTTGTATCAAGATATATATATGCACAGTCCTACAAAGCAACACCTGGGAGCAGCAAGAAGAATCCTAAGGTATGTTGCAGACACTGTAAATCATGGAATTTGCACTACTAGAAATATGTGATTTAACATCGGCTAATAACCGATGTCTTTCAAAAAAAAAATCGATGTCTATGTGGGTGATGTAAAAAGTCAAAAGTTTTTCACATCGGCCATAACCCGATGTCTTTGTATATTATAACATCGTTTATATTTTTAAATCCGATGTCTTTGTTATCCTATAACATTGATTATAAAATATCACTGATGTTAAAACATAACAAAGACATCGGTCTTTGACCGATGTTATACAATTTTGAGTTTTAACATCACCCACATAGACATCGATTTTTTATTTTGATTAACATCAGTTTGTAGCCGATGTTAAATGAAATATTTGGGTTTTTTTTTCATTGTAGCCTATGCGGGATTTGAACCCGCATCTTTGTGCTTGGAGCACAATGCTCTACCAATTTGAGCCAATAGGCTTTAAATTACCAATAATAAAATCTAGTGAAACGGTCAAGGAAAGACCAGTAATAACATTCTTCCATTGGCCCTCACATAGTCACATACAATGTTGTAGCCACACTGAGGCTCAGCCAGATAATCCAGAAGAACAGATGGCAGCGATCATTGCAATTTGTTTAACACACAAGAGAGCATCCAGGAAAATGATCATAACTAAAAAACATACAAGTTTACATCCAAAGTTTTGGCATTTTAGTGCCCACTTGCTCGAATATATATTATCATGATAGTTCAACATCACCACACACAGAAAAAGAATGGTACACACCCCTTGCCTAAGTGACATGAGTTTTTAGTAAGTGGAGTCATATCGCCTTACAGATGCAATGAAATGTCCATGTATTAGGTCCACTGAATCCTTAAGGCATTATATTTATATTGGACAAAACGGTCATTATTTGAAGGTTACCTTACCACACAAAAAGACATGCATAGGTCAAGCACTTGAATCGAGTTTGATAAGAAAAAAGGCAAAACCTGTTTTGTTTCATCATGGAAGTTATTCAGACAATCGCGAACTAGTGCATTGCAGCCATCCTTAATGATACCTTGTATTGTTAGCTAGCCACATCTGCAAGGGAAGATCGAACTCGATCATTTCAGGGATGGACAAGTTGATGAACACCGCAAACAAACGCATATTTGGATTTTTATAAATCAAAGTACCCGACAAAGTCTCCTTTCGGGGTAGGAGACTAGGAGTACCAGAATACTAATATCATCCCCATGATTCGCGCACACTAAGAATTAGAATGCAAATTAAGGAAACATTGAGTGAAACTAGCTAAAAGGGTGACATTAATTTCAGTGAGCACACAACATATATATAAGACCAGAAGAACACATGACAAATATGTGTGTGTGTGTGTGTAATCTGGATGTGAGCTGATTGTCTAATTAGCATGGAAAACACAAATCTTTCTCAGCTGGGATTCCAACATTTTCCTACCAATAATACTCTGTAAACAAATGTGAAGTCAGTAAGGCCACAAGGATGAAGTCAGTAAGGCCAGGATTTGAGGCTGAGGATTAGCAGCTTACTGATAGGTAGTAGATAGTTGTCATTCTGATAACTTCACAGAGAAGAAGAAAGAAAGGTAAAAAGACAACCTGTAACACAAGTAAAGGTACTGCCAGGCGAAGAGAACTAGTTCCTGAAAGACCTTTTATATATAGTTGCAACCTGTAACACAAGTACAGGTAAAAAGACAAGCAATAACATCTTTTTCTAAGAACCTTCCATTTATTCTAGAACGGTAAGAGCTTTTTGTTGAATTGATTCAGGCGCTCAAAGGTAGGCTAAAAAAGTAGCTAATATCTAGACTCTAGAGAATACAAAAACCCTTACTTTTTGTTGTTTAGGAGAGGGCTATTTGCCCCAAATAAAAGATCAGCAGTTGCTTTGTTGAATCCAGCCAGTCCCTCAATCAAAAGGTACTACAAAAGTGAAATGAAAGTAAGACATGACTACATTGAAAATAGATTAGGAACTATACAGAGATTTTATGTACCTCTTTGTCCTCCCCTCTTTCCAACATCAGATTCTCAGCCTAAAAAAGAAAGATATTCCTAGTGATTTTCAAGATGCAGTGTAGTACTAAAATGAAAATAAAGAAGATAACACACTTCACAGAAGTTGACCTTTTTGACAGCGTACATCAAGCACATAAGGCTGGAGTTCTTCTGTACAATAGGCCCCAACTCCGAGATTGAGCTTCTTTTCACTTGTATCAGCTTTGAATTCCTTTGAAACTCCATGAATGGGATCTGGAGGAGCCATTTCTATACCATCAAAATGTGATACAGTGGTTGCAACAACCACACTGAAACAAGGAGACAAAAGAAAAAGTTAGGTTGAAAGAAAAGAACATGAGATAAAATGGATACAACTGCAAAAACCTTACACCTAATCATGAATTTGTAGCCAAAACCTATATGGAAACCTAAAAGGATTACAAGCAGAATCTTCAGATAAACAGAAAATTAGACTAAGCCCAACACATAAGTTTAAATGCATTTCCCTTATAGTAATATATGTCACATAGCACTGATAGAATAATCACTAATCTACTGAGGCATAGCAAGATCAACAACAATTTCTACTGTTCTATATCCTTAAACCACAATCCACATCACTATATCCTACATGGCTACCACAGTAAGGTGATGAAGTATGTGGATGTTAGTCTTCCTTAGGACAATAGAATTTGGGCATTTTTTAGTGTTCACTGCATTGGAGTTCATACCTAGTACCCGATTAACACAAGATGCAAGTCTCGCTTTGACTATGCTCTCGACCAACCTCCTTTCATGCAAATAAAAAAATAAAAGAAGCAATTTTAGAGAAAGAGTAGCCAAAACAAATACAGTCAACTTGCTTGCCAAAAGAATTCAACAATCAATGGCACATAAAGGCATAAAGCTTGTAAGCAAAAGCATTATGGAGAAACAACCAGAAACACCTCTGCAGCGTATCAGCAAGAAAGATATCATTTTGCTTCCAAATCAAAGACAATGTAGTAGTATGAATCAAAACAATAAGATTATCAAGTATCAATTGAGAACTGCCTTTATCATGAATATGCAGAAGCTTAACTATTTATTAAAGCAAATAAATAAATTTAATCCATTACACACACCTTGAAGATTTCCAATCAATTTGCAATAATTTCGGGCGCCATATCTTTTAGTTAGTCTTAACATTCAGAAATCAAGAACCCTAAACTAGTTGATTAGGCTCTCTATCATTTTGCACCTAAATTCTTACTTCCACTGAAATTTATACTATGACCAAGTAATCTACAACCTTAAGCACAAAGAGGCAGGTCCAGTCACCTTGTAGTTGGGGCAAACAATGGCATGTCAACATATCAGTTTAATATATGAGCAACTTAGCACCAGTTGAGTGGTCTGACATTCATCCCACATTGATTGTCAACATAAAGATTCCTTTTTTAGCGAGACGGATGCAAATCATGGAAGTAGAAAGATATGGAAGGCTAAAGAGACAGGGAGACGAAGGGAGACAGAGGTGAATTAAACCCTAGATCTAAAAATTAAAGAATGAAATTAAACCACAAAAACCCTAGATTTGAAGGTCTCAAAACTCAATAGAAAGTCGAAGGGAGACGGAGGACATGAAAGCTTACCAGAGAAGGTTACACGCGGCGGAGGGAGCAAGAGGGCTAAGCGACGAGGGAGGCCGTCGTTGTCGTGGTTAGGCCATCGCTAGAGAGAGGTCACAAATGAGAGCCATAGAGAGACAGAGGGAGAAATCTACAGAGGGCAAGAGAGGGCTTACCGGTTAGGGTTCCGGGAGAGAGGACCGCCATCTTTGTAGTCACCGACCAGAGCGAGTGATGGGAGGAGGCCGGATTTGGAGGGAGGAGGCCGGATTTGGAGCAGAGAGAAGGAGACGACGATGGGAGAAAGATTTGGAGAAGGAAGGCCGACCAGATTTCGCTCCAGCGAGAGACGGGAATGTGGAACCTTGGGCTGAAATGGGGAGAGTGTTGGATATAGTCGGGAATCTCATGGGCGGCCGTTCAAATTAATTCATTATTTGATTCCGCGCTTTTTATAAAAAAAATCAAAATGAATTTTTAACATCGGTCTAAAATATAGGGTGATGTCTATTTTATTTTTAACATCACACATTTATAAAGCGATGTTAAAAAATTATTTAACATGGCAGGTTTTTCTGGATGATGTTAATGAACCGATGTTAAATAGTAGAATTCTAGTAGTGTTGGTATGAGCATGTGAATGAGTTCAAGCTCAGAGGTCACATAGATAGTGACTGGGCTAGGTGTTTGGATGATAGAAAAAGCACGCCAGGCTCAGTGTTTGATCTAGGATTAGGAGCCATAACTTGGAGTTCAAAGAAGCAAGACACAGTTGCCTTATCGTCCTCTAAAGCAGAATATGTAGCAGCTGGAGCAGCAACAAGGCAGGCAATGTGGTTGAAGAAGCTATTGCTGGACTTGGGATGTGATCACACATGTGCAATTGAGGTCTGGTGTGACAACAAGTCAGCTATTTCCATGACTAAGAACCCAGTATTCCATGCTAGGACCAAGCACATAGAGGTGCAACATCACTTCATTCGTGAACTGGTTGTAGACACTAGTAGAAAAATGCGAATTTAGCACACTACAAAAGAGGTCGGATGTGTTATATCCGGGGTCTAATATGGTTTAAAGGTATTTGTTTTTTTAAAAAAAAAATCTACAGTATATAACCCGGATATGAAGCACGCCCGGGCTATTATGTGATGGGTATTTCAATTCTACACAAATGAAATAACCCGAAGCTAAAAAATCCGGGTTATTATGCCATTCTAAAAACCCCGGCGTTTCATCAACGCCTTACCTCCGGGCTTTTTTGTATCCACTGCACCAGTCTTAACAAAAAACCCGTAATAAGATCCGGGATATAAAAAAGGGGCCTGAAATCACTTAATCCCAAAATAGCTCGCCCAAATCGAAACTGAAATCAGGTCCCAAATCGAAATTGAGATTTTGACCGAGGAGGGAGAGTTTCCGCCTCACTCCACCATCGCCATCGTCTCCGTCTTCACCATCTTCGCCTGCACCCGTTCAAATCCGTCAAAACTGAAACCACCGTCTTCACCTTCTTCGCCGTCCGAAGCTTTCACTGTCCATTCTTCGCCTGCAACCGCCAAACCTAGATGGCTCAGAGAAGGGAGCTTCCGCCTCTCTCCACCTCCCGTCGTCTCACCGTCCTTGCCACCTCGCCGTCTTTGCCTTTCACCCTCTCTCCTGTCGCCGTCTTCGTCTCTCGGCTGTCATACCGAGGTAAGGGTTTGTGGTTCTTCGATTAGTAGGGATCGTTTTTTAAATTTGGGTTTAGGGTTTGTTGTTCTTCGTGAATGTTTGACCCTGAATCCGAAATTAGGGCTTGGTGTAGCTCGATTTGGGGCAGAGATTGAGAAATTTGAGAACCTCATCCTTGGATTGACAAAAACCTATAGAAAATCAAGCGTTTGAATGTTTTCGTTTTCGATAGAGTCTACGAATCGGCGATTCCAGTGGATTGTGTTTCGTGAAGCTGAGATTTGAATGCTTTGGTGTACTGATTTAACTACTTTTACAAAGGCATATGGATTAATGTAGGCTAATCAATAAGCCAATGAGATCATCTATATATTCTACTATATTCTATCTTGTGCCCTACACACTTTAAATTTTGTCTAAACTTGACTACATGATTTTATCTTCAAGACACTAAAAGGATTATTAAAATCTATCTATTTGTTAGCCACTCAATTTTTGTTCTGTCTATGACATGTGGAGTTGTAAAATAACTCTATTATATTCAATTCTATTTTGATGAAGAAGAAGTAATTTATACAGCTAAAAATCATGTACTGCTTTTTCATTATTAGTTTGATGTTCCTTCTTTCTAGTTTAGGGGACGCTTTACTTCCGTGCTTAGAGTGTAGGGTATCTTGTCCCATTTTCACATGTACTGCTTTTTATTATTAGTTTGATTTTCTTTGTATTGATGAAAAAGAAGTAATTTGTACAGCTAAAAATTGGAATCTAGATTCTCCTGTTTTACAGTTCTCATAAACCTGAAAGAAAATACAATAGGAAGTGCCAGCAATTTTTTTTTCTTCTGCTTACTATGAATTTGAAGTTTAGAATCCGAATCTGATTACAGAATCCTTGAAAAGATTATGGATTTGAGTTATATTTCGAATCTTGTTCGGGCAACAAAGTTGCATTGAATCTTTTTTCCTTGAGGAAGGGGTTGGAGTTGGTGCGGTAAGAACATTTTTTTGATTGTTCTTCATTAGAACTTCCACACATCGAGTTTTTTTCTCTTAATGGGAAGGCAACTGAAGGAGAGTCGCTCACTGTTGTAGAAGTAATTCTAGAAAGCAAGAGTCAGCAGCATGTCTGGGAAAGTACCAGAGAACCTTCTTCCTCACATGGACGTTGGTCCTCAAAATCCTCATGTGTCTCTCAAATGGCCCAGAGAACTTTCTCCAGCTCCTGTACAGAATATGTGAGGTATGTTGATTTTTTCTTGTTGTATTTGTTGTGCTATAGTTTTACATTAAGAATAGTACAAACAAATACTTGATAAAAATCTTATATTCCTATATTTATTTTAGAACCCATTTTGAAAGACTAGTCTCAGGCCACTTATTTTAGAACCCATTTCCCTCCTCATCAATTATTTTTCATGTTAACTTGGCTAGAATTTGTTCTTCATTGACGTTCATCTGTGTGAATTATTTTATGTGTTGAGTGGCCATTTATTTTGAAAGGGCGTCAATAAAAAGTTCATTTAGTGAAATCTTTAATTTTATAAAAATGTTTGGGCTTGAATATGAAAATCTTATGCAAGAAGCAAGTCAAAAGGCTTTAAGCTGAAAAGGATCGATTTGGATATTCAAATTGCAAAAGAGGTGCATAAATTATTGTTCTCTTTCCAAGTTGTCGTTTACTGCACTGCCTGGTAACAAGTTTTATTCTTGAGATTCTCACTTGTCTATTTTTTTTTGTAGGCCAATGGAAAAGGAAGTTTTTTGTTGATTCTGGGGAGAGAAAGGAATCTGTACATGAGCGCCGTTTAGACAATCCTAAGGGATTTTTCTAGGTGTAGGCAACTTTTTTCCATCACCTATTGCTCTTTAGTCCAATACTGAAACTTCAATAAATGTAAGAGTAGTATTCTGTTGTTGCAGGTGTGGCTCTAGAAAAACGTTTTGGAGAAGAAGGAATTATTAAAAGCAAAGAACGCGCAAGGGTCTAATTATGGAACATTTTGTGAGGTAGGCTTTGAGTAAAAAGAAAATTTAAAAACAAGATCTAACTTCTTATCCTCAATTATGTATATTTTTTTCATTTGTATGAGTGAAGCTTCTGCTTTTATTATATTTTCTTCCATGTTCAAATTAACTCTTTTAACCTTGGAGTGTGATTCTGTATTCGTTCATGTTTAGAGTGTTGCTAGCCCATTGATGAAGTTATCAAGGCTGGTGTAATTCCTATGTTTGTTGAGTTTCATAGGCATCACCTACCGTTTAACGCAGCCCGAGCTTACGAGTTTCATAGGCATCAACTACAGGTATCATATCCCCTACCTTGGAAGATTTGTGAAAATTTGACAATATCCAAGTGGTTTGCACTTACGAGTTTGGCTTTTTACCGTTTAAGGCAGCCCGAGCTTTGACCAATGTTGCATCAGGAACTAAAGAAGATACAAGATTGAGGTGTCTGAGAATGGTTCTGTCCCAAAGTTTATTCAACGCCTTGCATCTGCGAGTGATGATGTCCGAGAACAGGTCTATGCTTCCTTCTTCCCTTGCCCTTGTCCTAGTTAGAATATACTATATTGTGCCATGTTACAACAATTCCTATGATATTGATGTTGGCTGACACTATTATTTTAGTGAAATCAAGTTAAGAAAATGAATGTTGGCTAGAGAGTTGTCATACCCTTGTAGATGTAATTCTTCATTGTCCTTGAGTGAAAAAAAAATTGATGCATATACTTATTTTATCCTCATCACTATCACGATGCAGTTTCTTTTTACTAGATTTATACTTTTTGTGTAATGTGATTTTTTATGATATTTTTTATGGAGTCAACTTTTTAAGTTATTTGTGCAAGTATAAAAGAAATGATATTTATTTTACTGCAACTTGTGATGTGTTTGGTTTAATCGGTTAGTTGTGATGAATTATGAATTAGATTATGATTCCCAGGGCATTGAAGTGGGGTGAAGGGAATCACAATGGAGATCTCAGGACAAGAAAACCGTAGAAGCTATGGAGTGGCATGTAGACCAGATAAGCTTGAAAAGGAGTGAGGAGTTGAGTGGTACAATTGGTTTGTATGTCTTTCGTGTTCAATCTTGACTGTATCAAGAGGATCCTTATGTTATATTTGAAGACATTGTGGATGTATGTATGAATATTTAGTCACTTTGTTAAAAAATTAATTAGATGTGGGTTATTTGAAATATGGACCTACAGGGGCTACAGAAATGCACCTATGGATTTTCGTAGGTGTTTTTTTTTATATAATAAAAGGGACTTTTTAGCCCGGATCTCAAACGCTTCGGGCTATGAAGTCTCTTTTTTTTAAAAACAAATAACAGACCAAATAGCCCGGGCGTGCCCCATATCCGGGATATAAAGTCTATTTTTTTCCAACAAAGTAAAGCTCCATTAACCCGGGCGCCCCATTTCATATCCGGGCTATTAGGCTATTATCACACCAACGTGATGCCCGGATGGGATTTTGTAAATACCCGGGCTATATTTCCAAAAACGCCCGGGCTAAAATGTCTTTTTTCTACTAGTGAGAGGGAAAGGTGATGCTTAGGTTCTGTGGCATTAACAACCAAAATGCAGATTTGTTCACCAAATCTCTAAGTGGTTCTAAGCACTACTACTTCATGGAGAAGATAGGTATGAAGGAGTTTAAATTAAGAGGTGGTGTTGAAATGTAATTTAAACATCCTAGACTAAGGTTAGCTAGGAGTAGTTAAAGTCAGTCATGTAAGTGAAGTTACTCAGCTATGTGCATAGCAGTTTAAGGACGGTTTTTATCTTTGTTTGTAAATCCACTACTTAGGAGGTTATGTTAGCAAAGTAGTGGAGTAGTGGGGTGTTCTAGGAGTTGGTAAATTATGGAGTATGTAAGCCAGTTTGCAATTCAATCAAGGTGTAAGGCAGTTAGTTATTGTGTGTGTTCTGTTTTGTATTCTATAGAAGAACTTTTCATTCATCTTCCTCTCGGTTCGTTAGCTGATCATAGGGTGTGGTTTGTTGGTTAATTCTCCTTGTTTTGTTAACAGTACGGTGCCAAGTGCGGAGCTTTGGGGGTTACTTGATGGCCTTCGAGTGACCTTGGAGAGAGAGTACAAGAAGGTGGTTATCGAGATGGACTCTAAGCTTGTCACTACCGTTGTCAAGAAAGGAGTCGATGGTTGTCAATTGTCACCCTCTTTCTAGTCTGGTACGGCAATGTCAGAGCGCATGCTTTCTTAGCCAAGATTAGGAGATCTAGTTGAGGCATTTCTCTAAGGAAGCTAAGCGAATTTTGTTGCCGACTTCCTCACATCTTTTGCTTTGTTCTTTCCTATTGGTTTCCATGAACTTCTAGTTCTGCTTTTAGATGTTGTTTCTCCTATCGATGAGGACATTAGGGGAGAGTTACTCCCCGCTTAGTCCCTGTCCCACTATTCTATTTTATCTAATGAGAGTCTGACTTCACTTCTTCAACCAAAAAAAAAAAAGATAGATATAATAAGAGGTAGAGAACATTCCGACTTTGAAACAATCAATTATCAACACACGTACACGTACATCATATCACCAAAAATCAAAAACCAAAAATTAACCAAAAACAAATGGATGGATGAAAAAAAAGCGAAGAATTGAAGAAACATACAAAATATATATTTATAGATGACTGAATTGAGAAAGGATCAAAGATTTAAGCCTGCATTGTAGGTAACACCAGTCTGGGGCAACCACAAGTCCCCCTGAATGAACTCTGAAACAGTGTACTCCTTTGCCTGAGCAACATCTGTGGTGTTTATTAGATGGTAACCTGGCCACTTGACCCTACTCTCGACGTTCGCCCCTGGCCCCGAGTTCATAAACTCTGCGTAGTATAAGGTGTCCAGAAACATGTCCCCGTTCCACTCCAGCCACCCCTCTTTCCTCACTGCACTGCTTATGTACGTCTCCATCACCACCGTCCTTGAGTACTTCTTCCACGGCCGCCCGAGGTAAGTCCAAACCCCTGACGACGATGACGTCGAGTTCCTCACTACTTTCAGCAGTTCCGAGTCCGCTGATATGTTGCACTTCTGGATGGAGAAGCCTGTGTTCTCCCCTGGGTCCTTCCTTCCCTGTGCGGTCACCGTGTTCTTCTGGTTGTCAAGCCCCCTCCGGACCAGGATCAAGCAGCTTTGGAAGACCGCGATGGCGTCCCCGAATATGAAGTCCACTGTCCCTGTTATGGTGCACTCCCTGTAGAACTGCCTGCTCGAGTGCGCGTACAGGGTGTCCTGGTATCCTCTGAAGCCGCACCTGAACAGCGCCGACAGGTCCGAGTCCGATCGGAATGCCACCGCCTGGTGCTTTGACGGCCCTGCTGTGTTCTCGAACGTCATGTCCCGTGCTATGAACCCCGCTCCAGCCACCGCTGCGTCCGTACAAGAAATTAAATAAGCAACATATGCAAGTACATATGTACGTACGTATGTATGTATGTACGTACCAAATGTTGCCGATCGATAAGTGGTCCATCCATCCGGTACGCTCCGATTAGCGGTTATGACGGTGACGTCGATCCCATCTCCATACATCATGATATTCATCTTTTTGCGCTTGATCTCCACGTTCTCGTGGTAAACCCCCTTCTTGACGTAGATGAGGAAGCGGTCGTCGCTCCGATCAGGAGCCGCCAACACCGCTTCCATGATGCTAGTGAAGTTCCCGGTGCCATCAAGAGCCACCACCGCATCCGGCTGCTGCATCGAACCGCTTTCAAGGATCAGCCTCCTGTCCTTGCTGGGGATCCAAGTAGGGAACCTCCTCCGCGCAGCTTGTTGGGGCGGCTGCCGGCTGAATTCCACCATGTTTAGAGCTTGGGTGAGCAGGGAGGTCACTTGGCCGAGGCTTTCAGAGATGATGGTCTTGACGAGTCCGTCGGTGCCGTCGAATCCTTCCATGCAGGTGTCCTGGTTCACTAATGCTGCGCTCAGCCATGTCTTCAGGTCTGACCCCAGGTCTTTTGTTTTGCTTGATTTGCCTGTTTTCGATCATTCATTTCCCAATGCACTGTTAATAAACGGGCTGGCCCCAATGCCCATGTAATTGTAAAGAAACAAATAATGTAATTAATCATTCAGATTTTTTTTTAGCATGTAAAAATTTGGGTGGAATAATCTTAAGTCTAATAATATTCTTACGGATGAGGTCTTAAAGACCTGTATCGATATAAATGTCGAGGTTTCTGACAGAGCGGCAAAGGTGTGCAATCATTCACATGTTTAAATTAACTAGTTAGGTGTGTAAAAATTAAAAAATAAAAGGATTGGAACATTCTCGTTGCATTCGATCTAAACAATTGAACTTGGATTTTTTTTAGCTGGTTGGACACAATGAAGATCCCCTACATCATCATTTGGTGCTTCACTACTTGGATCACAAAATTATTTTGAACTAAAATTTATTTTAAAAATAAAAATAAAAATTATATTTAGATTTGAAAGACATATATTTATATATTTATGAAATTTTATCTTGACAAATCGTCTTTCAAAAAAATTTAAAAATATATATTTCAAATAATCATCTTTTCAATTTTTCATATTTTTTTAAAAATGATTTTTCAAAATAAAAGTATATAAACATATAAATATAGGTGTTTAGAATATTAATATAATTTTTTAAAAAAAATTAAAGATAAATTTTATGTTAAATTAATTTTGTGATACATGTTATGATTCATAGAGTGATGTAGAGGATCCTCATTCCTCAGTCGGTTAGACTAGACCCGTCGATAAATGAAATTGAATTTTTTTAATTGGTCAAAAAAGTTTTAAGAAAAAGGAATAACCAAAAAAATATATTACTGGTTGGACCTGTTGATAGAATGAGACTGAATTTTTTTAATTGGTCAAAAAAAAAAAAAGGAATAACCAAAATAAAAAAATAAAATTTTTAAAATAGCCAAAATAAGTCTAACTTGTTTGTAATAGCGACATTTTTTTTTATTCTACATAACGTCGACTATAACTTTGACTTAAAAAGTAGTAATAATTACATCAAAAAAAAAGTAGTAATAAAATAATAATGTCATTAAAAAAAAAATTTAAACGGAAAAAATTTGGTCACAGAGCTAAGCCCTATCAGCGAAGAGCATCCTTACGGATGGGAAGACGTAACAGAGAGTCATGAGGCATCAAAGGTCCGTGTGAAGCATAGCTAATACGCGATAGGCGATCAACCACAGAATTTGCTTCTCGGAAGACATGACGAATCTCGACAGAACCAAAGAAATCCAGCGAGACTAGACTGTCCGAAACAATCATTTCAGAGTCTCCAGTAGGCTTCCCCAAACCTTTAAGGCTTTTTATAATTGTTAAGTTATCTCTTTCAATAATCAGGTTTCTGATGTTTAGATCCTTGGCGGCTAGAAGACCCCGCCAAAGCCCTAGACTCTCATAGCCACAAACAGAGCTAAAAGCCGAGACCCTCGAACCACTGAAAATAGGGATACCTTTGTGGTCTCTTAAAATAAATCCAAAATAGCCCAACCAGTAGAGAGTAGAGAACCGTCAAAATTTAGTTTATACATGCCAATAGGAGGAGCTTCCCATTTGGTTCTTTTCATTTTCGATATTGTTTTAGTTCGTTCCACGTTCGTGTGTAATTGTATATCTTGTTTACTTTCATCTATGTGAGATACTTTCGAGGTAAATATTTGATCATTTACAAATGACATAATGCGTCTTATGTCAGGATTGATGTTATCGAATAATGTTTTGTTCCTGAAATACCATACTCCCCACCAAACAAAGACGAGGTCTTCAAATCTTTTTTTCCAATTGTGGTTTTTATATCACATATTATTTCGTTTATATTTTTCTTTTTACTGAAGCAGCCATGAATTTTCACAAAAGCACTCGGGTCTTTTGCCATTATGGTTTCCTTAGTAATGTAATAATGTCGTTATTTAAAAAGCTATTTTGGTTTGTTTCTTTTAAGAGAACACCGGCCTCTTATTGCTGTTAGTTACGTTACTTCATCGTTCCAGGTCCCCCTCAGGAATAACTTTATTTCCCCACTCTCCTTATCTATCATTTTAAATATATATAATCACACCAATAAATTAGAAAGAAAAAAAAATCAAATCGTGGTTTAAAATAACAACTTTTGTTATTTTATTATCATTTTTTAAAATCTAAGCTTGAGCTAACTAAATTTCAACATTTATACATTCTAATTTTTTATAATTTTTTTACCAACTTAAATAAAAATTCCTCTAATCGAGTAATATTGGCTTAACAAAATAAAATAAAGAAATGCACGTGGAAGTAAATATACATGTATAGATTCAGTCTAGATCCTCTGTAACTTTCGGTGTCCCTCTTGTCCATCACAAATTTATTCTAAAAATTATGATTTTTTTTTAATATTTGATAGTGTTTATCACGTTAAAAAGCGTGTAAAAAAATAATTATGAGATAGAGTAAAAATGTTAATTATGAGATAGAACTAGTTATTATTTGATAGAGTTTTTAACACGTTAAAAAGCGTGTAAAAAAGTTAAACGATTTGAATCACGAGACAGGAGTAGTATTATTTTTTTAAAACATGAATTTTTATAATAAAATTTTATAAGTATATCAACGTATGAGTATAGAATCTAGAAAAAAAATTTCAATGCTTATTTATAAGCGAAATAATTTTGCTAAAAGAGAGAGTTTTGAGTGTTACCAGTTTGAGCGGAAGAGATGGTCATGGAGAGGTCATGAGAAGAGAGATCGAGGAGGTCGGCGCAGTCATTGATGGCGTTAGCCACCCGGAAATCCTGGAACATGCTGGAGAACTGGGAGACGACGGAGAGAACGTCACTGATGCCGCCAAGCGTGGACTTGAGGGCGTCCGTGAAAGTGGATGCGGGCACGTTCAGGCACTCTGCCTCCAGGAACCCATCAGCTTCCCGATCCGGTGCTGCTGCACACTGCCCAGGCTGAGCCGCCAAGACCACCGCCAGCAGGAAGGCCACCGCCACCGCCGCCGCCGCAGAAACAGAGCTGCTGTAAGGCTTCCTCATTCACAAATTCAAATTAATTAGCTATCAGATCGAGCTAGCTTGAACTGCCGCTCTCTCAAATTAATTACAAGCTAGAGTCAATTGCATTAGCTGTTTGAATTGGGAGACGAGTGATTGAATTTATTAGGACAGCATGAATAGGAATGGGACGACGGGATCTGAGACTCCATTCAATGTGTTGTTTGGGTGAGCGGTGAGAAGGGGCAAGTCCCTACTCCTCTCATTTAATAGGGTTGCATCTCCATCTTTATTACAAACTTGTTACCTAGTTCTTTTTATTAATTTGAATTTCTGCTTGTTTGAGCACTTTGGGGTCGTTTGGTAAGGATATGTAGATATCAAAATATTGATATCGGGTGATATCTTTGATGTCGGTATCGGTATCAAGATATCGATATCGGGCGATATCGATATCAAGTGATACCTCTCAAAAAATGAGTATATCAAAATAGGTCATATTTGATAACTGATATCAACTGAAATCGATATCTGACTATTAACAAACACAGATATCAGATATCACTTGATATCAAGTGATATATTATGCATACCAAACACTAGATATCGATATCAGTTAAAGTGATATCGATATCTAGCCCTACCAAACACTAGATATCAGATATCAAGGGTTGATATCCGATATTCGATATCCGATATCCAATATCTGATATCTAGATATCAATACCAAACGACCCCTTAGACCTTTAGCATCTCACTGTATTTTGGAGGATTGTCAAAACTCAATGCTAAACCCGAAATAGATCGTTAATTACTATTCAACTTCCAAGAATTGACCCTATTGAGTTTGTTCTTGCTAAACTAAGCAAGGTTTTGAGATATACTACATGGCAAAATTATCTCCATCTTCATCCCAAATGAAATAAAAGCAACAATGAATTTGGGTGTTAATGATGAATTCAGAAAAATAATAAAAAAATCTTATGATCTTTCCCCTGATATTCCAAAGTAAAATACAGTTTAGACATCTCAAGAAGTTGCAGTTTAGACAGGTTGTTTTCTACGGTTTCTAGTTATACACTTGTACTGCTTTTACGTTATTTTCTCCAATGAGTTGTTACTTGTAATTGTCTGTTAATATCCATTACGTCTCATGATCTATTCGATCTATTGTTTTCCAGGAATACTAGTACATGAAGCTGTATTATATTTTATGATAGCTTTTGCTGTAATACCTACAATTGGATTCAAGTGAGTAATTTTTCGTAAGCAGCAATCATTTACAATTTCTATTTGATTGAACTTGCATCTGGTTGAAAATTTTATCATATAGGATAGTTGATCAATTGATTAATTGTGCACACTAGAGCTAAATATGGAACAATGGTCTTTTATTTTGCAAGTTGAATGAATGCATAGAATACTGAGAAGAAGCACCCTAAAGCCAAAAGAAGTGTAGTAAATGAGCAGCTAAATCAAGCTGTCAACAAAGCAGCTTAGTAAGCCCATGGAGTACAAGGCTAACCCAGTCCTAGTTTCTACTATCAAGGACCACCAACCAAGAAACTGAAGAAAGTACTTAAGAAGGTACTAAGCAGAGCAGTGAATTCCCCTGTCTTGAAAGAAATTATTCTTCAGGTATACATATCGACAATCTCATTCTATGTCGTATTTGTTAATAACTTTCGTTATTAACAAATAGAAATATAGAGGCTTTCGCATAAACCCTAATTGTTACTAACCCTTTTCACATAATTAACCCAAGTTGTATTAAGATCACTTTCGCTTCAACAATACAAACAAGGATCACCTTCAACTTTCGCAAAAGAATCATGTTCATAGGGATAGAAGACGAATTGCATAAAAAGATCAAACATTTACCGCATCACCTCACATGGCTACCGTCGGGCTCACCCCGACCTTAGAAGTAGGGGGACTACTCTCTCTTCATCATCAAGAAACTCATCAAATAACAAAAGGAATTAACTTGCATTAAATAAACTAAATAAAACTTACAACATATCTAAGCCAAAACGTCTCTCAACACCTTGCTCCTCTCGACCTCTCTCTCTCCTAACTTGCTATCTCTCTCTATTTGCTTGTATCTTGGATGATTGAATGAATAAAATCCAACCCCCTAATGCCTTATTTATAGTATTCATTCCCTGGCTAATCTAGGAAAGAAAAATCTATCTATATCTATTTATCTATCTAATAACATTAAGATAAAACATGGAAATAAATAATTATATCTAAAAAGAAACTAGAACTAATTGTGGATAAATCCTCCATGGAGTTGATAGATCTTGATGGAATTTGATAGAATTTGATCTCAAAAATATCTCCATCGGCTTCGGGATAGAAACTTAACAAGAGGTCGGTTACCCTCGGAATTATCTTCTGGAATCAACTCGATATCGAGTAGGATTGCTCGATATCGACTAGCATTTTCTTCGTCTTCTGCTCAGTAACTCAATATCGGCCAACAGGAGCAAAGTTGACTTGAGTTTTCCTCGATATCGAGTAGATTTCCTCGATATCGAGCAACGTCTTCCAGCTCCAACTTTACTCGTCGACTCCGGGGTCTTGACTCGATATGGCTTACTCGATATCGACTTAGCTTGCTCGATATCGAGTAACTTCCTCAGCTCTGCTCGATTTTGGTTAACTCTAGTGGAAATCGACTTCTTGTACTCGATATCGACTAAAGGTGCTCGATATCGACCAAGTGGTGTCAAATTGATTTTTCCTTGCTTCCAGCTTGATTTGTCCTGGTTCCGCTGCTCCTTGACCTTGGACTTCTGTAGTTGACTTAGAGCTTTTCTCCTTTTCTCAGAACTGTTGTAAATTGCTTTGATTTCTGCGAAATTAAACAAAAACTGGTGTAGATTCCATAATTTGGCAAATAAGCATAAACTACATAGATTTTGTACTAATCTAACCCAAATGTATGAAATGCATGCAGAAATCGATATAAAAGTAACTATAAAACATGGAGAATTAGGCTCACATCAATTGATAAAACATTGTTTATCCAAACTCGGGATAACTATTTGTTAGTTGTGCAAATTTGTGTAGATGATATATTATTCGGTGCTACTAACAATTCTCTTTGCAAGGAATTTTCTGACATTATGTGTATGGAATTTGAAATGAGTCTTATGGGAGAGTTGACGTTCTTCCTTGGACTACAAGTACATCAAGCAAAGAACGGAATTTTCTTGAATCAAGGCAAGTATTCGAGAGATCTGTTCAAGAAATATAAAATGGACCAATCAAAGGTCACCAAGACCCCTATGAGCTCAACACTTTCCCTAGATCAAGATAAGAATGGTAAGACTCGTAAGAGTGTGAACCAAAAAGAGTATCGATGTATGATTGGTTCACTTTTCTATCTCACTGCAAGTAGACCTGATATTATGTTTAGCATATGCATGTATGCAAGGTTCCAGGCTAACCCTAAGGAGTTTGAGTCTTTTGTTTTGAATAAAACATGTCAAACATTATGTTATTTCCTTTTATTTTTATCTTTTTTTAGAGTCATAAATTAAGGGGATAATAATCTAGGATTTTTAGCTTTATATAATTATTAGGATTTTAGTATTTTATTTTAATTAGGATTTATCTCTATTTTGTAATCACTATTTAACCAAGTTAATGAAAGCAAGGAAAGGAGATCCTGAATTCGAGAAAAAGAGCGTTTCATCAGAAACCATAAAGACAGCGAGAAGCTTTCAACCGTTCGAGAGATTCGAAAACTAAGGAATGTGAGAAGCGGCGGTGAGGATTTGTTTTTGTCGTGAGATTCGACAAGGATCAATACTTGTGGTTTCAAAGGCATTCGTGAGATTCGGGCGCTTGCGAGATTGAATTCGACAACCTATCAAAAGATCGGGCCAACCCTTCAGCGTGAGATTCGCATCACCTCCATGGCAAGAGTAAGATTATTGGCCTTCTCTAGCTAACACCGGGTAATCCCCACCTCCTAAATTACCAACCCCCATCAACCCATTGCCAAACACCAGTCTAAGGTGGTTGTTAAAAAAAAACCAACAATCCTATGTAATCTCTTGCCAAGCACAACCTAAGTGTATGCATGTTTCATGTTTATTTTTATACTAGCTAGCTACAAACTGGTTTTTCTACACCTCTCCCTACTTCACTATTTTATTTTAACATTTATTTAATTTTAAAAAATTAAAAATTATATTTATATCCCTAACATCTATTTTTTATATGTTTATAAAATTTTATTTTAAAAAATTATGTTTTAAAATTTTTAATAATTGTATCCCGTAAATTATTGCCTTTTAAATTTTTAAAAATTGTAAAACATGATTTTTTTTAATAAAATTTTATAAATATATAAGATGTTGGTAAAAAAATATAATTTTTTAAAATTATTTTAAGATTAAAAAAGTTAAAATATTTTTTTGATGTAGGGAGGGAAGTAGTGGAGATCTTCTGCTCCACAATGTACTCCCCTTCTTTCATCACAAAAATATTTTAACATTTATTTTCTCTTAAAAATTACAAAAAATATATTTATATTGCTAACATATATTTTTATATATTTATAAAATTTTATTTTAAAAAATCATGTTTTACAATTTTTAAATATTGAAAAGACAATATTTAACAAAATAAAATTATTAAAAATTTTAAACATGATCTTTCAAAATAAAATTGAAGAAATTTGGCTAAATGTCCACTTTTATATACTAGTTTTGCTAAATGTCCAACTAAACTAACATTTTGTTAAATGTCCTAATTTTTTTTGGAAACCCCGTTTTACCCTTACTCATCCCTACCCCTTCTTCAGCCTTCACCCATTCAGATCTGACGCTCACTCTCTCTGCATCTCCCTCTCCTCTAGTTTCTCCTTTTCGGATATGTGGAGCATGTCGTGGCAATTTATCAGCCGTCGGATCTCCTCCCAGATCCGGCCGCCGCTCATCCTCAGGCCACCATTGGCATCGGAGGTTCGGAATCGACATTGACGGCTCTGTTTGCTATCGATTGGGAACTAGGAGATCCATCGGAAACTATAGGCTTCTCCATATCTGAATTCTCTGTCTTCGGCAACCTATATACAGTTTGTCCACGATTTCTCCAAATTCTGTGCCGGCGGCGCGCCTTACGCTTGTTGGAAATCGAAGGCGTCTCCGACTCGTCTCAAGCAGTTGCTCGATGGAAAGACTACCGATTTGCACCTTCACATCACATACATTGGCCTCGTTAATCGCCGTTGAAGCTTCTTTGTCTCCCGGAAGCAAATATTGACGACCTCCGCAACGAAATTCCGTCGGGAACCGCCGTCGTCTGGGATGTGTATGAAGAGCAATTCCACCGGATTGTCAGTTCTTGTTCTCTTTCTCTCGTTCTTGTGTTGCTAATCAATTCGCTCCCGGCCAGATCTGTAGATCTGAGTCACCTATTGGAGAATTCATCTTCAGTAATGTGAATCGCAAGCGAATTTCCTAGAATTGCTGACAGGTTTGAATTGCTGGCCTTTCCCCTCTTTCTAAAAATAATTTCGGCGTCTGATTTTGCAGAAACCTCATGCTTGTGTACTGGAAACAATTCATTAATCTCGTCTGTATTCAATGCAACTGGAATCGATTCATTAAACACATCCAAATGAATTTATATGATTAAATTGTATTTAGATCAGTACTTTATTATGTATATGGTAGTGCACTTAGAGCAAGCCCAACAACTCCGAGCTGTAAAATAGAGAATTATGAAGAATTTAGAGAAAACGATGCATTTATAGGCTATGTTACACGGAAACAGAAACGGAAACCGGAAGGGAAACGGAAACGGGCAAACGGCAATCTAAATTTTGTAGGAAACGGAAACGGCGAGGAAATGACAATATGAATTATATGTTCATTTAAAGGTCTAAATAAGAGCAATAAACATATCACCAAATGATACACATAAAATGCATCATTAAGGCTACAAATTAAAATGTTCAATACCGTGATAAAATGTATCATTACTCCTTAACAGATATCAATACAGACATGCCAAATATATTAAATGTCTTGCAAACCAACACAAAGTAATCAATTCAACATCAATCTTCTACTTAGCTAAGTTATGGCTTATCACGATAAAGTTACAAGTGAGGGTTTACCATATGAGAGCTTATTGGGAGAGAGCACCGAGCAAGTGAGAGGAGGGAGAACCGAAAATGGAGGAGAAGTAGGTGGCAAGGTGATGTCTCTAAAGTAGCCATGTTTTTATGCACATTTTAGTTCCATATTCTATACACTTTGCATATTTCGGGTTGGGAATATGTCGAATTTATGTAGTATATGCTTATTTGCAAGAAATGGAGATCTACATAAGTTTCTGTTTAATATTGCAAAATATGGAGCCATTCCGGGAGAAAACCAAGAAGCAAAGACGGAGTCCACACTTTACTCGATATCGAGTATTGGCCCTCGATATCGACCAAGGAGTCCGGGCACATCACTGATCGAGGATCACCATATCGAGAAGCCGAGGAGCAAAGTTACCTGACTCCAGGATTTTCCTCAATATCGAGTTAGTTACTCGATGTCGACAAAAGCTGAAGACCATGCCTGGAGTCGACGAAGAAACCTGATCGAGGAGCCGCGGAGAGCAACTCGACTTGACCAAGACAGGCCGGACACCACTCCTCAATATCGACAAAGTTCCTCGATATCGACAAGCCCAGAAGCATATCTCCGAGCAGTGTCGAGAACCAGCCACTCGACCAAGCCAGGCCAGCAAGTCGATGAACCAAGTCTACTCGATATCGACGAAACTTGTCGATATCGAGGACCCCAGAAGTCAGCATCCGAGCCTTGTCGAGAATCGGCTACCCGACATGCCGAGCCAAGCCAAGTCGACGACACACTTTACTCGATATCGAGTAAACTACTCGATATCGAGGAAATCTTTCTGGAAGCCGCGTACGCGGTTTGAGCTGTCCTACTCGGATTGGGATTCCTTGGGGCCGAAGATTGCCGAGTCTATCCGTGTCTATCAACAACTATCCATGGAGGAGAAGATTTATCCACTTGAAGATATTTTAGTCGTTTAGATATAATTTCTTTTTTTTAGATTTATTTATGTTATTCCATTTATTTATCTTTAAAGCTTTTAGATATAGATTTAGATATAGATAGAGATTTCTATCCTTGAATAGAAAGGATTAGAAGCCTATAAATAAAGCCTTAGGGGGCTGAGTTTGATTCATTCCAACACACAACAATTAGTAATAGAGAGAGAGAGAGAGAGAGAGAGAGAGAGAGAGAGTGAGTGGCCAAGAGGAGTTGGTGAAGCGAGAGCGGAATTGGCTTTCTTTGGTTGTAAGCTCTGTTTGATTTAATGCAAGTAGTTATTTCCTTTCGATCAATGTCTGGAGTTGCGATGAAGCGCGAGTAGTCCACCCACTTCTAGGGTTGGGGTGAGCCCGACGATAGCCCTGCGTGTTTGAGGTAAAGATCCAAGTTTTATCATATTTTGAGCATCTACTACTTGTTATGTGTTTATTACCCATAATCGGAGGTCCATGCTAACAACTTGGATTGTAAACATAAAATCGGTAGAGACAATTATGGTTTCTTGAAAGAGTTGTCTAATTGTTGGAAAAGGCGAAAGCTTGGTCCTTTGATGCGATTTACATGATTATCTGTTTTATTCTTGCCTTATGCATGCTTGGTTATCGTTGTTGCAAACCCCAATCTTGGAAGTCTTTCATACATAGTTTTCGAATCCCAAAGCATTTGTTTTTATTTTACTTCGTTTTACTTTCTTCCTTCCTCGATATCGACTAGCACTTGTCGATATCGAGTTACTGATCCTCAATCCCAGAATCGCTGTAGCTTTTCCTGTGCAGGTGATCGACAAAGACATCCTCGACATCGAAGACTCTACTCGATATCGAGTAAGGGCTAGTCGATATCGACCATGACTGCTGCTGCGCTGTTCGACTTGTCCGATCTTCTGTCGACTAACCCTAGTCGAGATCAAGGACACCTGTGGTCGACTTCTGTCGTGAGATTTCTCCGCTGACACGCTTCCTCGTGGATCGATCCTGACTTCCCACTACTGCATCGGGAGGAAGTCTTGTAATCATTTGCAAGGGACGGAATCTGGTTTGCTTTACTTTAGTTATATTTTATATTTGCATTCTCGATTTCCTCCTACAACAAATTGGTGCCGTTGCCAGGGAAGCTATCATTCGCGCCTTAGGTAGTTAAATCTCACGTCTACTCTGAGTTACTTTACAGGTGTATGCACCGTTCTGGTCAACCACTAGAGTTTGACAGCTTAGACGATCCGAAACGCCTCTTACACATCCAAGCTAAGCTAAAAAGAGCCATGGCGGCCGCAAAAACATAGGAACAGCTGATACAGAGGCTTACAAGGGAGTTGGCCGCTAAAGATGCTGCTATCGCCACTTAGAAAGCAGCCAGGGAACAAGTAGAAGCTGAGCTTGCCCAATACCCAACCACTGCAGAGGATTATATGCACCCGACTCTCGTCGTGCCTAAATCGGCGATTCTAATCCCTGAAACTCTTTTGAAATTCGCACTCAATTCCTTATAGAGCTTAAAAATAATGCTTTTTATGACAAATTTAATGAGTGTCCTCTTGAACATATTACCAGTTTTTCTGACATGTGCCATACTCTTGCTGAAGGTACAACTTTGGAATATGTCAAGATGAAGGCTTTTCGCTGGTCTCTCGCTGGACCTGCACTGAAGTGGCTTGAAGGGCTGAAACCAAGATCCCTCACAACATGGCCCCAAGTAGAGCAAGAGTTTCTGAACATATTCTTCCCTCCTGCCAAGACAGCACTCCTCCGCCAGAAGATTACAGCTTTCAAACAGAAGTCTGGGGAGGCGCTGGCAAAAGCATGGGAACGATACAAAGAACTGCTGCGATCTTGCCCTACTCATGGACAACCACCCTACGTCATTCAAGAGATCTTCTTCAATTCTCTTGACCAAGTCACTAAGGACATGATCAACCAGTATACTCGCTATGAGTATCTGATGATGCCACCAATTGACGTCTGGGGTGTGCTCGACAAGCTCACCAATTATGACAACAAATATGGGTCTACTGCAAACTATGAGGAGAACTCCTATGCCAGGCCAGCACCATCTATGCCCCTCTATGAACCTACCAAGGAGATTGACCCAGATGTCAGGGAGCAGTTCTATAGAGACCAGAATCGCAAGCTCCTCAAACAAGTCAAGTATCTCTTTGTCAACCAGCCTTGCATCGAATGCGGATCACAGCGACACACCACTACTGAGTGGTCACACACTGAGCAAGTCAGGATGGCAGAGACACATGAAGAGGTAGCTTACGCAGGGGGTCCCAATCGCTATATGGGGGATCAAAGGTTCTATCAACCACAGTGGAACCAAGGTCCTCCTAGGAACCCCCCACCCTACAGAGCTCCAGGACATCCAGAAAGGGATCAAAAGAAGGATGACTTACAGCTCGTCCTTGAAGAGATGCGCCGGAATCAAGGCACCATCAACAACTAGTTCCAGAACATCAATACAAAATTTGGAGGGATGGACATCTGGAAAAGAAGCATTGAGACTCAAATGGGTCAATTCGCGGCGCAGATCCCACGACCATCCGGACAACTCCCTGGGCAAACAAAACCAAATCCTAAGGGGAAGACCGGACACGTCGCAGCTATCAAACTCAGAAGTGGGCACCAATTACACGAACCAGAGGTCGGGAAGCACCAAGACAAAGCAGAGCAGCAACTCGACAATGAGCAACAGTAAATCGATATCGAGGAGCATGTACTCGATATCGACAAAACCCTCCTCGACACAGACCAGAAGCCAGTCTCGGACTCCACTACACCACCCAGCAAATCGAGATCGACAAACCTACTCGATATTGAGGAAGCTCAAGTCAATATCGACAAAAACCTGGCCGATGTCGACAACTCTGCAGCACCTCCGATGACAGATCTGGCTCCAAAGCAGAAAAAGACATTGCCTTTCCCTTCCAAAGCACTGAAAGATCCAACTGCAGGTAGGTTTAACTGTTTTGTTAATATGCTGCAAGAACTGAATGTCTCTATTCCTTTTACAGAAGCCCTACAAGAGATGCCTGGATATGTCAAGTTCCTAATGGAAATCCTGAGCAAGAAGCAATCTATCTTAGAGATCGCCGGCGAATGCAAAGTGCTCCACTTCCCTGAAAAGAGACCTGACCCTGGTAAGTTTTCTGTTACTGTGGGATTTGGACAATATAAATATGAGTCCTTGTGCGATTTAGGAGCAAGTGTGAGCATCATGCCCTTATCAATCTGGCGGAAGGTGAAGATAGGATGCATAGAGCCTGTGGATGCCAAGCTATACATGGCAAACAATACAGTGGTCATCCCTACAGGTATAGTTGAGAATGTCCCTGTCCAGGTTGGTAAATTCTTTGTTCCAGCAGATTTCCTTATTATAGACTGTGCTGAAGATCCTACTAGCCCTATTATTCTTGGTAGACCATTCTTAGCTACTGCAGATGCCAAGATTAGTGTCAAACAGCGATCGCTCACCTTCACCATAGGCGATGAGGTCTTAGACTTCTCTTTTGGCCCTACAAAAGAGGAAATTTCATGGCTAGAGGTGAAGAGCATCAGCAACCACGGGATCGGGCAAACAACGGAGGAAGGCACCAGCACTGTCCTCGATATCGACAAGACCTCCTCGATATCGACCAAACCTTTCCTCGATATTGACCACCCTTCGTCGACATCGACTTCCTCTGCTAAGCACCAGACTTGCCAAGAGCCTAAGTATGGGTTCCCTGTACTCGATATCGACCAGTCCTACCCGATATCGACTAACCCCAAGCCCGAAGATTTCTGTTTTGGGCCCGAAAAGGTAAGTTCAGGCATGAGTTCTACTCCTCCTCAGTCCATTAAGAAATTTATCAATAATTCAAGGGGAGGTAAGGCCCCGTGGCGAGAAAATCTGCGGAAACTGAGAGCTGGGAAGAAAAAGAAGAAAGTAAAGGAGGATTATGCAAGCAACCATCTATCAGCTGAGCTTGCATACTACAATCAGGACCTAGATGATCCAGGAGAAGGGCCAAGCACAAGCGGGCCCCACATTAATGGTCCTTGAGCATAAAAGAAGAAGTCGGCCTAGCGACTCTAAAATCTAGAGCATGTATATAAAACTTTATGAATTTTGGGACTTTGGAACTTTTGATTTTGGTTTTTTGTTTTTGGTTTTTTTAGTTTAGAATACTTCATGTGGAAAGTCTTGTTTTTGTGTGCAATCTAACACTTTTAGGTCGGCCAGCATAAAAGAATCGCGAAAGGTGGAATAAGAAGTCCCTGAAAAAAGTCAGAATCGACGAAGGCCAAGTCGAAATCGACTACGAGGAGCAGCCTAGAAGTTCATCGATATCGACTAAGCCAGACAAATCTCCTCGACTTCAGAATCCACTTGACGCAAACGACAGTTACTCGATATCGAGTATAGTACTCGATATCAACAAAACCACTTACTCGATATGCCCTGTTCAGCCCTCCTCGATGTGTTATTCGGTGAGTTCCTTCCTTTACTCTTGTTTTTATTTGATTTTATACAGTGGGGACACTGTATATTTTAAGTATGGGGTGGGGGAAGGGCTCATTATCATTATTATATGTTTTAGTTTTGCTTTTGGTTTTATATGGTGAAATTTTAATTTTATGTTATGCATTCATGTTTAAGTTTTATGCATTTAAGTCTTTTGTCATACTTTAGTCTTGTTTTTAGTTGCATAGAAAAAAATTAAAAAAAAAAAAGAAAAATAAATGCATGTTTAAATTTTTTCTTAGTTTTTATACCCTAACTTAGATGTCCTATGATGATGAATAATGATTGACTTGATCATTTAAATCCTATGGCATGTTTGGAAGGTTTAGCCTAAGTCCTCGAAATTGTTTATGTGGATTGTGAACTTGTGATGAAATTGAGTACATATGATCCTAAGCTAAAGGTTGAAATCCAACAAAAATTGTTCTAGTGAGAATTTTGGCTTTATAGGGAGAACATTAAAAATCCCTCTGCTTTCTTGAGTGTATTTACTCCTCCTATGCATCTCTAAATGTTGTGATAGTTATTCAAAGCCAATGCATTTATATGTTTATTTGAATAAGAATTAAATGATGGAGGCACCTTTTAAGCCAATTTTATCCTCTTTTTACCTACCTTGCATTATCCTTGCTTGAAGCCAGAACATTAGCCTGAGACTTTTATTATAAACTCCACAATAGTATCCTTAGCCAAATTGAGCCTGACCCCATTTGGGAATTAAGACTTAGAGTTGGTTGAAATAATGGTTTGTGGAAGAAATGAGCTTGTGTTTCAATTCAAGTAAGAAGGATTTTTGAATTTATTGAGATATGAGTTGGTTTTATATATTGCTATGCATACTATGTAAAAGGATCTTTGGCTCACCCTATAAATGCACTAGTTATTTTCGTTTCAAAAAAAATCGAAAAAGAAAAAGAAAAGCAAAAAAAGAAAAGTTTGTGTATATGTTTGTGAATAAAGTGAATGAGCCAAATTTACCTTATTTCTTTCATTTTCGCAAGATTCATACTTTGAAGAGGTTAGTTTGAAAGGTTACGTACTTCATTGAGATAAGTGGGAGAGTTTGGTTGATGCATATGATTGAGAGTTATGGTTTGGTTGAGTTATGGTTTGGTTGAGTTGTGTTGGAGATTTAGGAGTCTTGATTCCCAAATTTTATTAAGCACCACATGGCCAAATAATTCCATACATTTTATTTTTTACCAAGCCCCATTACAACCCCGCCGAACGGAATCTTCTTTGAAGACTTCTATTGAGCGAAGTCCTCCTGATAATTCTTGCTGCATTTACATAATTGGTTGCGAAGTGGATTTATATTTAAATTGCAATGTTTATGAGATTGTATATGGAATTGAGTTGAGAGTTGATCTGCATAGCCTAAACACATTGAGAGTTGAGTGAAAACACATTATCCCTGTGAGGTTGGATTTATAATGCCTATGCCTATGGATCGCTCATATATGTGTGATGACGTTAAATTCACTTGTCTTACATTGCTACTACTTGAGATGTTGCTTTTGACAAAGGCGAAGACTTGAAGGATGTGTTGTAGGTCTTGGTTATTGTTTGGTTATTGCTTGAGGACAAGCAAGTCTAAGTATGGGGTGATTTGATGTCTCTAAAGTAGCCATGTTTTTATGCACATTTTAGTTCCATATTCTATACACTTTGCATATTTTGGGTTGGGAATATGTCGAATTTATGTAGTATATGCTTATTTGCAAGAAATGGAGATCTACATAAATTTCTATTTAATATTGAAGAATATGGAGCCATTCCGGGAGAAAACCAAGATGCAAAGACAGAGGCCACACTTTACTCGATATCGAGTATTGGTCCTCGATATCGACAAAGGAGTCCGGGCACATCACTGATCGAGGATCACCATGTCGAGAAGCCGAGGAGCAAAGTTACCTTACTCCAGGATTTTCCTCCCATGCCTGGAGTCGACGAAGAAACCTGATCGAGGAGCCGCGGAGAGCAACTCGACTTGACCAAGACAGGCCGGACACCACTCCTCAATATCGACGAAGTTCCTCGATATCGACAAGCCCAGAAGCATATGTCCGAGCAGTGTCGAGAACCAGCCACTCGACCAAGCCAGGCCAACAAGTCGATGAACCAAGTCTACTCGATATCGATGAAACTTGTCGATATCGAGGACCCCAGAAGTCAGCATCCGAGCCTTGTCGAGAACCGGCTACCCGACATGCCGAGCCAAGCCAAGTCGACGACACACTTTACTCGATATCGAGGAAATCTTTCTGGAAGCCGCGTACGCGGTTTGAGCTGTCCTACTCGGATTGGGATTCCTTGGGGCCGAAGATTGCCGAGTCTATCCGTGTCTATCAACAACTATCCATGGAGGAGAAGATTTATCCACTTGAAGATATTTTAGTCGTTTAGATATAATTTCTTTTTTTTAGATTTATTTATGTTATTCCATTTATTTATCTTTAAAGCTTTTAGATATAGATTTAGATATAGATAGAGATTTCTATCCTTGAATAGCAAGGATTAAAAGCCTATAAATAAAGTCTTAGGGGGCTGAGTTTGATTCATTCCAACACACAACAATTAGTAATAGAGAGAGAGAGAGAGAGTGAGTGGCCAAGAGGAGTTGGTGAAGCGAGAGCGGAATCAACTTTCTTTGGTTGTAAGCTCTGTTTGATTTAATGCAAGTAGTTATTTCCTTTCAATCAATGTCTGGAGTTGCGATGAAGCGCGAGTAGTCCACCCACTTCTAGGGTTGGGGTGAGCCCGACGATAGCCCTACGTGTTTGAGGTAAAGATCCAACTTTTATCATATTTTGAGCATCTACTACTTGTTATGTTTTTATTACCCATAATCGGAGGTCCATGCTAACAATTTGGATTGTAAACATAAAATCGGTAGAGACAATTAGGGTTTCTTGAAATAGTTGTCTAATTATTGGAAAAGGCGAAAGCTTGGTCCTTTGATGCGATTTACATGATTATCTGTTTTATTCTTGCCTTATGCATGCTTGGTTATCGTTGTTGCAAACCCCAATCTTGGAAGTCTTTCATACATAGTTTTTGAATCCCAAAGCATTTGTTTTTATTTTACTTCGTTTTACTTTCTCCTTCCTCGATATCGACTAGCACTTGTCGATATCGAGTTACTGATCCTCGATCCCAGAATCGCTGTAGCTTTTCCTGTGCAGGTGATCGACAAAGACATCCTCGACATCGACGACTCTACTCGATATCGAGTAAGGGCTAGTCGATATCGACCAAAACCATCTGTGACTGCTGCTGCGCTGTTCGACTTGTCCGATCTTCTGTTGACTAACCCTAGTCGAGATCGAGGACACCTGTGGTCGACTTCCGTTGTGAGATTTCTCCGCTGCCTAGGATCCGCTGACACGCTTCCTCGTGGACCGATCCTGACTTCTCATTGCTGCATCAGGAGGAAGTCTTGTAATCATTTGCAAGGGACGGAATCTAGTTTGCTTTAATTTAGTTATATTTTATATTTGCATTCTCGATTTCCTCCTACAACACAAGGATAGAGGGAAATGAGATTTTTAGACGGGAGGAAAGGGAAGTATGATTTAGGGTTTGAATTTTTTTTGTTTTTTTAACTATAAAAATAGTGGAAACGCCATCTGGCAAGTCAGAAACGTTTCTGACCAAACGAAAACGGTCAAAGTTTCTGACTTTTTTGGTCAACAAAACGGTCAAAGTTTATGACCTCTCAGAAACGTTTCTGAGGTGTTTTCTCGGAGTTTCGGAGTTTCTTCATATACAGAAACGCGAAACCACTATGAAATGGAGTTTCGGGGTATCATAGTTTTTAGGCCCAACATCTCTTGTATCAAGTTTGGCAAAATAGAGAATGGTGAGGAGAGAGAAATAAAATCTATAAATCTAGAGGATGAAAATAAAACGCTAAAATTTAATGCTCCATCGATTCCCGTTCAGAGAGCTGTTGGAATTCCATCATGAACCTTCAAATGCCTGTTGCTTTTCGCCTATGTAGCCACCGCCTTCGAGAGAGAAAGAAGCACTTCATCTATTGTTCGATCGATACAGAGCAAGGTTAGATTTTTAATTCTCATCCCAATTCGATTTTATGTTTTCATGACCTCAATCAATTGTCGTTCATCTGTTCTTTCGATTTTTTCTTTTGATTGCTACTTGGTGTATCGGTTTTTTTATGTGGCTATCAAATAGGGTTGTTGTGATGTGTTCTGGCTTTTGTGATGTCGATTGCCTTTCACAGTTGTTAATCTTTTCGAATGCTGAAATTAGGGCTTTGAGTCGATTTCAATTTCTTGTTGAATCGATTGGGGTTCGAAACACTAGCTGCTGATCGATATTGAGTTTGTTGTTCATGTTCTGTGTTATGAATACCAACCTGATATCTTCTTACTCAATATTAACTGTGTTTAATTAGGGGGAAGCAAATCTAAGAGATAAATCGATGGTTAATTAGGAGGAAGCAAAATATACTCCAAAGCTCGGTGAGAGTAACAATGCAGCTTCTAAAATTCGTACTGATCTAGAAGAGTTGAGGGAAAGGAGATTAGAGAGTGTCAGAGTGATCAGATTAAGTCAGAACATTTGAAGAGTTTGCTTGCTAATGAGCAAAAACAAGTTGCTCTTAGAGAGAAGGAATATGAACTACAAGCTCGAAGTGAAGATGTTAAAATAATGTCCATGGATATCAGTCAGTTGCCGCCTATTCAAGCCGAGTACTTCTTGAGTCTCCAAAGGGAAATCTTGGCAAAAAGATTTTAAATTAAGTTGCTGTCATTTTAAGTTGCTGTCATTTTGAGCCTATTCAAGCTGAATACAAAGTTGCTGTGTGTTCATGGATTTTAAATTAAGTTGTTGTCATTTTAAGTTGCTTTGTGTTCATGGTTGATTTTAAACTAAGTTGTTTTGTGTTCATGGATTTGTCAAACTGGAAGTTGTTGTGTGTTCATGGATTTTAAATTAAGTTGTTGTCAAGTTGTTGTGTTCATGGATTTGTCAAAATGGAAGAGTTGACTAAATTCATGGATTAGGATTTGGGAGGATTCTTTGGGCCTACAATTCGACTAAAAAAAAGTTTTTGAGCCTACATGATCAGAATGACTAAATGTCTAAATTACTCTTTGAGTTGTTTAAATTTCGGTTGATTTAAGTATTGTATTGTATTAAATATGCTTGATAAATACATTTAATATATTATAATTTCGGCATTTATTATAGTGTACAATAAATGCAAAAATTTATAAAATAGAGAAGCTGTTGGAGTTTGAGTGAATTTTTTCTAGAGATTTTGACATTTGGATCTGTAAAATGGAGAAATTTTACAAATGTTGTTGGGCTTGCTCTTATGGAGGAGTTGAGTTACTGGGATATGTTACTTTGTATTAGATTTACATTTGATGTAATGTCTTTATGGGGTTCTTTTAATGGTTTTTTCATGTGGCAGACTCAATGGATTAAACGTTCTTTTGACATGTAATGCAAGTAGGCCTCACATTGTTATTGCTGTTGATGTTAAATGCAATTTGATCTGATTGTCAGCCGACAGTTTGTTTATTTTTGTGTTAATTGGATCCAACATTGCGTCTGTCCTGCAATATGGTTGATTCTCATACCTATCCACCTGTTTTTTCATGAACAAGCCTGGGTTGTGTAGCTTATGTGTGTTTGTTAGCTTCAATCATAGTGCATTGGATGTTCTTTGAAAGGTTTTTTTTCCTTTGGTGGTGGATTAGTCAATCATGTATCATAATGACATTGATTGAGAACGTGTCATTGTAAATACGATTTTAGATATCCTGTCACCAGTGTACTCATAAGGGTGGTGACAATGTTCTCGTAAAAAAAACCATCGCCCAAAGAAAAGTTGTCACTGCATGTATAACCAATAGTGTCATCATTTGATCGATAAGCGTGGTCCGTAAAAAAACTTTAAAAATAACTTTGTCACCAAAAAAGTTGTTCCTGCATATGTCACCACCGATAGTGTCACCACAGTAATCTCGTAAAAAAAACTCTAAAAACAAAGGTGTCACCATAGTGATAAGAGTGGTGACAGCTATAGGGGTGGTGGTGACAGTGATAGGGGGTGGTGGTGACAGCGATAGGAGTAGTGACAGCGATAGGGAGGTGACAACGATAGAGGTAGTGATAGCAATAAGTTTGGTGACAGCGATATGGGTGGTGGTGACAGTGATAAGGGTGATGGTGACAGTGATAGGAGTGGTGACAACGATAGGGCGGTGACAGCGATAAAGGTGGTGACAACGATAGAGGTGGTGACAGCAATAAGGGTGGTGACAACGATATGGGTGGTGGTGACAGTGATAGGGGTGGTGGTGACAGTGATAGGGGTGGTGGTAACAGCGATAGGAGTGGTGACAACGATAGGGCGATGACAACGACAGAGGTGGTGATATCGATACGGGTGGTGACAACGATAAGGGTGGTGACAACGATAGGAGTGGTAACATCGATAATAAGAGTGGTGACAACAATAGGGGTGGTGACAAAGATAGAGCGATGACAACGATAGAGGTGGTGATATCGATACGGGTGGTGACAACGATAAGGGTGGTGACAACGATAGGAGTGGTGACATCGATAATAAGAGTGGTGACAACAATAGGGATGGTGACAAGTGACAACGATAATAAGAGTGATAACAGCAATAGGGGTGGTGACAATGATAATAAGAGTGGTGACAGCGATAGGGGTGGTGCCAGCGATAGGGGTGATGACAGTGATAGAGCTGGTGACACTAATCTCGTAAAAAAAATTGTCACAAAAAAAATTTGTTTATCATCATACATGTGTCACCAAAGTCATTGACCGGTGTCACCACTTATAAAGGTGGTGACACTAATCTCGTAAAAAAAAAATTGTCACCAATTTTTTTTTTTTTATCATCATACATGTGTCACCAAATTCATTGACTTTGACCGGTCAATGGTCAAAATAAAAATGGGAATGAAGGAAGGGAGTTAAATTAAAAATGGAAAGGAGGGGCAAATATGTCATATTAGGACATTTTGCAAAAGGAATGTCAAAGTGGACATTTTGCAAAATGTCTTGTTAAAAATGGACACTTAGCTAAAAAATCCAATAAAATTTTATAAATATATAAAAGAACTTATTTGGCTAAATGTCCACTTTTGTTTATCACTTTTGCTAATTGTCCACCTAAACTACCATTTTGTTATATGTCCAATTTTTTTTTTGTAAACCCGGTTTGCCCCTGCCTTATGTGATTCAAACCCCCCGTCTCTGCTGTCATGTCTCTGCTCGGTAGGTTCCATTGTTGATCTCGATTTCAAACATCTTCTCTAGCTGCTCTCATCTCTCCCTCTTCTCTCATCTCTCTGCGCGGTGGACTGATGGTAGCTACCGGTAGGGTTTGGGGCCTCACTTCAAGCCTCGGAGGCCTCCAACTTCGGAATCCTAGAGAAGCAACTGGGAGGGAAATCGATGCCTCAGGAGCCTTCCGATCGCGCAATTGCTCGCTTCTGGTACCAATTCATCCATGAGAAAGGTAGGTGAAACACGATTTAAGTCTCAATTTCTTTGAATTCGGTTGACATGAACTAATTAAAAATGAAATTCGATTTCATGCCTCGATTCCACCTCCGGAGCGAACGACAACGGCAAGGAAAGACGTACATGCCGAGTTAATCGTCGTCGACCGCAATCTGAGATGCAACGTCGCCGAGAGATGTCGGGGATGAAAATACTATACAACATTTGGATTTCCGACTGTCGTTTCTCTCTTTCTCCATCTCAAGGTCCGCTTCCTCATTTCTCCTATTTCTTTGGTTCAGTTCATCACTGCATCGGTGATTTGATCTGTCGATGGGAAGAGGAAGGGATTCCAAATTCTGTTTTAATCTTTTCTGAGTCTTTGTTTTTCCTCCTCCGCTTCCGAATTCTGTTGTAATATCAAAGGGGCAGTGCTGCTGAATGGAATCATTGGATTGAGGATGTAATAAAGAGATGTTTTTTCATAGAATGAAGTAAATTAGGTGTTTTTTTCCCTGTCATCAACTACAAAAAACGTAAGAGATGAACTTAAACTTTTGGTTGATTACATTGTTTTGGTTGATTTTGACTGGTATCTTTAGCTCAGGGCCAGACCTAAGGCGAGGCCCAACATGCCCTCGCCTCGGGCCCAATCAGCGTAGGGGGGCCATAGTATATATATTAGGTATTTTTAGAATATATAGAACTGAAGTGGGTTTTAACACAGAAGGTTGAATTGGCCCAATGGTAAAGGGATGTAAGGCAATTAATTGGGATTTCGTAGAGCTAAGGTTCGAATCCTATCTGGCTTGTTTTTTTTAAAACAAAACCCTACTTTTTTTTAGACATACGAAGAAAATCCCATTAGAATTGATCATTTCCGACTCAAAAAGATAATTGCAGATCCAACCACCATATCTTCTCCCTACATCATCCACATTATCAAGATTTTGACTGTTTTTAAGTTGAATTGGTTTTGATTAAAATCAATTAGATTAGATGTTGTGGATTCGAGAATCAATTTGGGAGAAATTTCGATTAGGTTTGGTGATTCTAATAATAAATTTTGAGAGATTGTGATTAGATTTTGTGGTTTTGAGAAATAAATTCGTGGTATGTGATTTGAAATTGTGGTTGTTGTTGTGAGAAATATATTTTAGAATTTGTGATTTGTAATTTAGAATTGTTGTTGTGAGAAATATATAAGTTTTGTCGAATTGAACACATACAACAAATTGTTAGATATGTTGAATTGTGTACATAGTCTATTGAAATTTGATGCATATATTTTAGTTTTCATTAGCCGCACTATATGAATATCGATCACTTTTTTTAAATTGGTCAATGATGTATTTTTGAACTTTGATATATTTAACTAGTGATATGTTTTTTTTCTAGTTTGGTATTTTTGTTATTATTGAAAAGAGTAGAAGGCCCTATTTTGAACTCTCACCTCGGGCATTCAAAATCTTAGATTTGGCTCTGCTTCAGCTTCTCGTGGTGCGTTCTTTTGGTGTATTTGATGTCGGTTACTTTGCTATCTGGTGGTTCAATTTTAAAGTTTCTCATGCTGTTGTGCTATGTTTTTTTGACGTAGCTGTGTATATGGTCTGCTGCTGGTGCTGTTCATACGCTTCAAGGGGATTATTTCTGCTGTCATATTTTGTTCTTTCAAGTAGAAATTGGGAGGCTCACATTACCGAATTAGAGGGTGAATTGGCTTCTTTTGTTTGTATTGGGTAGTTAGAGAGAGTATAGTGGGCTGGGCCGTTTAGTTATTGTGTAGTTATTTTTGCCCATCGTGTTACAACTGGAGTTCCATTGGGCTTGGTCCTTTCTTTTAGGCATAGTACAATTTTGTACATTTATGGGTTATATCTCTTTGGATTGGTCAGTCGAGGGTACTCTTGCTTCTTATAACGGGGTGGGCCAGGATAGTGGGGTGGGGTGGGGGGTGGTTAGTAGTAGTAGGAAACTTTTGTGGGATCCGACTTTATTTATTTTTTGTACTTTGGTTTAACCACCACATCTATATATTTACCTTTTTAGACTTTTTTTTTAATTTTTCATGAAATTACATGTGCACCAAGAGTGTCACCTCTAATAAGGGTGGTGACATCAGTGGTGACAGTGATAATGGTGGTGATAGTGATTCCGTAAAAAAAACTCGAACAAGAAATCTGTCACCAAAAAAAGTTGTTACTGGATGTGTCACCACCGACAGTGTCACTGCAGTCATCTCATAAAAAAAACAAAGGTGTCACCACAATGATAGGAACTACCCATCAACCAGCCACCAAAAGAAGGAGCAATCGGGGGAGCGACGACCAGCGACGGTGCAGGCGAGCCTACCGGAAGAAAAGGTCGTCGGAACCGCCAACCACTAGAAGAAAGGCAGGGGTTTTATTGTAGCCCAAGACGAAAGCAGCAGCGGCGCAACCGAGAAGAACCGGTAGCAGCGGCCACCGCGTCGGAACCACCTGGAAGCCGACCTTCCAAGTCGAAGCGAGACTGAAAGGAACGGTGTGAAAGAGGATGGCTGGGGAGAGGAGACCAACCCGCACCAGATTCACAACCCTAATCCACCATAGAAGAAAGGAAAGGGGATTCAATCAATACTCATAAGAGTTCAGGTCATGCTCAATTAGGAGCAACTTTAGGGAGGAGTAGGGTTACAAATCATGAACCCCAACCTAATTGAGAGGGCTGGCGATGGCAGAGGAGTAGCCCGGCGATGAAGATTGCCGGGGGGTAAAAGCCCCTTCACCAAAAAAGGAGGCCGGCCAACCGAAATCGGGAAGAACGGACCTCAAATCATAACCGAAAGGCTCGATTGCAACCCCAAACAAAGTAATTGGGAGCGGATTAGAGGCTATGTGGTGGCTCCCGGAGGAGGTTTGGACTCCCGAAGGAGGAGGGATGGCTCCCGGAGGAGGAAACAGGGACTAAATAAATGTTAAAATAGATGTTATTAATATAAATATAATTTTTTATTATTTTTTTAAGGGTGATTTTGGTAGGTGGCCCATTTTGAATGTTCAATACTTCAATTAGGTAGCTAGGCCCCAAGCTAATTTAATTAGTTTTTGATAGACCCCATCCAAATTGAGTGCAATGGTCAATGGTCAACCGTTTGACCATTGACCGGTCAACGTTGACCAACTCATTTTTTTTTTATATTTTTTTTAGTGATGTCGTTTTTTGTGATGCCGTATTTTACCGTTTTGATGCCAAAATTTTATTATATTTTATTTTCACTTTAATGCCACTTTTCTAATGAAACGATTGGATGACACTTTTTTAATGCCACTTTTTTAAACCTTGATGACATTTTTTGTTTACTGTAGTGTCACGTTGACCATTGATGCCATTTTTTTTACTGGTACCGACTGATGCCACTTTTTTTTATGTTAATTTTTTGATGATATTTTTTTTACCGTAATGCCATATTTTTGATGATATTTTTTCAAAGTAGTATTTTTATGATATTTTTTCAAAGTAGTATTTTGATGACATTTTTTCCTTTAATGTGATACAACCTTTTCAACATGGTGTTTTGATGTCATTTTTATAATATAATTATTTGATGCCATTTTTTTACTACTTTGTTACAGATGACATCATAAAATTATGTGATGCCATTTTTTACTACTTTGGTAATGCCACTTTTTTCAAATCTTGATAACATTTTTTGTTTACTATGATGTCACGTTGACCATTGATGCCATTATTTTTACTGTTACAGATGACACTTTTTTTATGTCAATTTTTTTGATGATATTTTTTTACCGTGATGCCATATATTTTTCAAAGTAATGTTTTGATGATATTTTTTTTCCTTTAATGTGATGCAACTTTTTCAAAGTAGTGTTTTGATACCATTTTTCTAATTTAATTATTTGATACCACTTTTTTAATCAAATCGTTTGATGTCACTTTTTTTAATTTAATCAATTATATACCGATATATTTTCATCAATTCTACTTTTATTCATCGATGACACGTTTGTGATTACACTTTATTATCTAATGATTTATTTATTTCTTGGTCGGTTGGTCCCCTTGGTAAATGTTGTGTAGCTAACTGCATTATATCTATTGTTAGTCACTTCAGTGATAACTTGTAGGTGTTTGTTTTCGGAAGAGGCAAAAGAGGGCAAAATTGTAATAACTAGCGTAGCTCACTTAAGAGCTCACATTTATGATTTATCTGTGCATATATATATGTTTATCTGATACATGTAAAGCTACAAATTGAATCACTAATTAGCAATATCTGAGCCCTTTGATTCAATCCTTTTAACCGTTCTACATCGGATTAAATCACATAAGACTACTTGTTCTCGGCGCCTGATTCATCTGTTGTCTGTAGAGAGATGCCATCCTGTTGTACATCTCTATATTCATCGATTGCAAATGAAAAGTAAACGTCGATTAGTCATGATAAAAGCACTTGTAATCCAATAAAGCAAGCATCATGTTTTGGCTTACTTGGCCTAAGAATGCACTGTATGGATCCTGGAAAGGAACCAAGCTGCTGTTTCCGAGATCAGGCTTGGCCTATTAAAGAGCGGAGGGAGGAACCAAGAGGGGAGGCGCAATAAAGGTTGGAGCGCTGGTGGTAACTGGGGGAGTCTTGTGGATCAACGAGGCTAGATGATGTGGCGCGGCAGAGTCATGAGCCGCGACATTGTCCATGTTGAGCATCCTCATGCCCATGCCAAGGCCGACACTTATGCGAGCTTGTGCCAGCAGCGATACCTGCACCTGTTAATGCATCCTGAAAGGCATCATCATGTGTTGAGACATGCTCCTTGCACTCATCATCTGAACTTGTGTCTGCAGCTGTTTTAAGTACTCTATCACCTCATCTAACACTGAAACTTTATCTGTCTGCAAAAAAAAAAAACACATTTAGAACTAAAACTGGAATTTCCTCAAGTTTTGTCAACAATTTGATCTATTCAATTTGCTTGCATTTGGCACCTTGCTTGTAATCCAATAAAGCCTGGATTAATTGCCAAAGAATCTATATTTAGACAGGTTATCTAGCATGCCAAAAAACAGACCTTGGCAAAATAGAGCCAAAGAAAAGTAGAAAACTAGAAAAGTTGTTTCTTGTGTAATAATAAAATCCAACACAAAAAAATGATGAAACTATAAGAAAATCACTCACAATGCTAGGGGACTTGCAGTTCGATTTATAAGCAATAGATTAGTGTAGTCATTGTTCTCCTTTACTTTAGCTCTGGTGACTCCATTTACATGGGCAACACAAAACCTCTGGGACCAAGCTTCATACTAGTTGACAAAACTCGATGCCGCATTTTGGAGTTGTCTAGATCGTAGAATGACTCCATAGGACAAGACGCAACCATCCACCTAACAAACATCCCCAGAGATGCGAGGACAAGACGCATCCATCCACCTAACAAACATTCCAGAGATGCTTCAGATAGCAAATTATCACATATCACATTCACCGAGTGACATAAAAATATCAGCTGCCCTTCAGCAAGTGAATTATATCAGTTTTTAAGTGCCGCCTAAGCTTAAACCAACCAAGCATCTTCATGAATATCATCAAAATGATTTCAACCATCCAAAGTGACCAACATGAAATGGTTAATTAACCGATCAAACTAACAATTCTTAGGAGATATTAAGATTGCTAAATGTTAAGCATATAATTACTAAATCAGCCAAATACAAACATCCAGAAAGATCCAAGAACTTAAACAAGTGCAATATTTTTGTGCAACACCAAAGCTGAAGCAATCAAATAGTGGAATTGAGAGAGAAATTATCTGTAGTTGAGGTGATGCTAATGAAAAGGTAAACAAGAATACAACATGAAACCCCCCACCCCCCAAAATGAATAAGTAAACAAGAATAAAAGGGAATCAACCACAAAAAAAAATGAAGATACACAAAGAGACAGAGTACAGCATATTGCAAACCATCAACAAATCAGCAACAGAAATACGTAACCAATGGAATCAATTTCACAACAACAAGGGGATACTGTCAACCAACACAAAAATAACAACAAAGGGATCAATATGAACCGAAAATGTAAAAAATAAACAAGTAAACAAAATTGGATACAATCAACAAAAATAAAACGCAAGAGCAACAAATTTCTTCTACAAACCCTAGATACAATCAACAAAACTGGATTAGGATACATAATAGATGGAATCAACAAAGATTAGGAATATGATACACAATAAGATGGAATCTGCAAAGAGCATAAGGAAAAAAAGATGAAAACGAACTGGAAAAAAACAAAAGAAAACCTATATGGAGACGAAGACATTGGATACCAAATTGGGGGAAATCACCGAAAAACAGCCACCCAGTGACAACGCCACCGCCGACGGGAAAAGAAGGAGGAACGAAGGATAGAGCCGCCATGGAAGACGGAAAGAGGGGACGGAGAGGCAGAGAATCGCCGAGGGAAGAAGGGGGAAGAGGGAGGAAGGAGATATGGAGGGTGGGAGAACAGTGAACCGAGAAGGGTCTAGCCATGTAATAAACATTTAATAGGGTTCACGCCAGTTAAAAAACAATTAATGGACCTAACTAATGAATCAAACATGTGTAAGGATCTAAATCAGCAAATTCTTTTTTTTTTTAAAGATAAAATAAATGTTAAAATATTTTTATAAGGTAAGTAGAGGAGTATATTTGTGTAGCAGCCTAGCTAGCAGGGCAGGGGGATATCCACTGGTGTCCCTTTCTATGAAATTAGGAAAAAGGGACCCACCTTCTTCAAATCCTGAAGCGCTTCGAATCGGGTCATTTTCCAACTTCCCTTGTCCGCACCTCCACCACCACCCCCTCCCCGTTTTCGATTCGCTCTGATCTCCCGCAACCGTTCATCCGCCGCCTCCAACGCCACAACCACAGCCTCCCCCAAATCGCTTGCGAATTTCCCATTCTTTTCGCCCTGTCCTAGCACTAGATCTCATCTCCCTTCCCAAATCCCCTACATTTCTAGGGTTTCTTATCTCTCGGCCTGACCTAACCGCTCAAATTCGGCCGATTAGGAATCTTTATGGTAGGACTCGGAGCTAATTTTCTGGTAACTGTTTCCTTTTGAGGCTATTTGTGTTACCTCTTCCGTGCTGGCGTGTGAAAAATTAGATCGTGCTGCTTTGTTTTGTTTTTTTTTTTCGTTTTTTGTGTCGGTGGAGCAGACTTGATTAGTGTTGGATATTGCGGGAAGAATTTGAGCTAGTTTTGGTGGAGGTGGAGGATTTCTCATACAATGCGGTTGATCCCGGCGAGATTTAGCTCCGAGAGGGGGCAGCGTAATGGAGGGAAGGAGCGTAGTTTGTTGTATCTCAACGTGTACGATTTAACCCCTATGAATGACTACTTGTACTGGTTCGGCCTCGGGATCTTCCATTCCGGAATTGAAGGTATAAATCTTGATCCCACTACAGCTTGAGCTTCTATTATGTTTCTTTCTGGTCATCAATTGTTTGAGTCATCTGATAGAGGAAAACTCTATTGCTTAAAGACATATCTAGCTGCTTTATCGATTGTTAGTTTGGAGACTGTTATCACCCAGTCCAATTCCGGCTTAGGAATTTCAATAGTGTATTAGTGATGATACCTTCAACAATATAGATTCTGCTTCCTTTTTTGTTGTTGTGAATCTAGGTTGGTTGGGATGAGAAGGGAAAGGAACAGATAAAATCGGAAGGCTGTGAGATGAACTTTGACACTTGTTTAGTACAGTGAAGAAGGGAAGAGATGAAAGTCCCATTGTGTATTTGGACGGAGGGAGACGGAGTGTTTTTGTCCATACTGCATCATATTTCGAGGCATTTGTATATATTTTTAGTCTTTGATAGTTTAAATATCACCATTTCCCCCATCACCTTCTATTGTTATTTTGACGAAGGTTAGAGTGGTTCCTTTTATTCCTATCCAAAATGAGCCGTAGAAGTTTAAGACTGTGTATCTTTGTTTCTTGATAAACTTATCTAGCCTTGGCTAGTTATAGGAAAATGTAATCAACAAGGTAGAAATCTGGTATATTGCACCCTAGAATGTGATCCTATTATTCCCTCATGGATGGTCCAACCAATGCAAACTGAGAATCTAGGGCCTGTGGTCTCAAGAATTTTGTAGATATTCTGCCCCATGCATTTTTACTTCTATTTATAAGACCACAAGGGGCTTGGACTTTGTTGAACACATGCAAAGAATTGCCGATTTATGTTGGGGCGCTCTGAATTGTACAGCTGGACCAATGCAAGGAGTCCAGAATTTTGTTCTGTTCATAGTAGTTTAACTTAATTTGATGGTGAACAAGCCAGCAGTTTTGATTCCTGAACTATCATGTGTGAAGACTCCCCTCTAATCTTAGGTAAGAGAACATGTTGAGGAATCCATACCACCTGGATGATGTTCTTTGTTAGCATGAGCCTTCCTTCTTTGTGTTTTTAGTCACCATGAAATAGTGATGTTCTCTCTGTTACATAAGGATTTAATGAACCTTCAAGTAGGTTTGAATTGTTAAAATTGTATCAATACAGATTGTGACTTGTTAGGTAGCAGGCTTGAATGATCCACCCTAAGGACTCACTCAGGCCAAGTTATGTTGAAATGCATTGCTTGGGACTTGGGAACCATTCGTGCATGTGCTATAAATGGCTTGGGGCATGAATTATGCCCTACTAGCCTTACCCCAATTTCACATGTAGAAGTTTAAGAAAAAATATGAGTGTGCTCATATAGGCAAAACATTGGGCTCCTAGATAATGTATTTTAACTCTGGTTGATGAAGAAATATGAGTGTGCTTCCTTAGCACAATTTCACATGGAAAAGTTGAAGAGAAAAGATTGCGTTGTTTTGTAAGAGGTAATAGGATAGCTTGTACTTGAATAGTCAAAACCATTAAGCTCCTAAATAATGGATTTTAAGTCTGGTTCAGTCTAAAAATATGAGTGTGCTTCAAGTCCCTTTGAGAATCTGCAAAGGGAGCATGCAATGAACTTTGACACCAGATCTGTTGCAGCTGAACATGTCAATCTGTATGGGTTGATGTAAAACTAGCATCAATGTTTATAGTCTGAAACTCAAATCCTAAATGAAAATCCAGTCTGAAACTTTTCTTTTCAATAACTTGTGATAAATGAATGGAAATAAAAACCTGTTTTTCTCGTAAATGCACATAGAACCTAATTCGGGGGGGGGGGGGGGGGGCGGCGGAATGGCTCAAGGCTTAAAATGAAGCAATGGGTGGCTAATAAAAGCATGTGTAAAATCTGTTTTGCATATGTAGAGCTTACCCTTTACGTGAACGTGATAAAGAAAAATCAAATATAGTATAACCTTTCCAATTATCTAATTCAGATAAAAATCCATGCTTGAATGAACATTACAGCTTATTATGTTCTCTGTCTTCTTCTGTTATGATTCTATTAGATGCTTTGAGCAACATTGTGGAAGCTTAAAGAGTGTACCAGACATTACTTGTCAGAGTTTTTGCTACCTAGGAAGGCAAATAAGGTCCTAGTTTGTAATATGTCAATTGATAGTCTACTACTCTACTCTCACCTTATTCTGGGAAATTGATCTATTTCTTTGTATTTCTGTTTTCAATTGCCGAATCTGCAATATTGGTGTAGGTGAGTAGGTCTTTCGTAGTAAAATAAGTGTTTTCCAAGATATGCTATGAATTTCTATCTCATGTAACTTTCTTCCATCTTTCCCTTAATTCTGCATTACAAGTTATAAATCTGTCAGGATTGGGGGTCGACTGTCACTGTATATAGTTATCTTTCATATGTGTATCTAATCTCGCTACTGATTTGATACTTAATATGTTAACTTATCAGCGTGTCATTTTTAAAAGAGGTATAAGAATTTAGGATTCATGTTATTTTTTCTTAGTGTTACAGTTTCAGCTCCTGCACATAGCTTTGCTCTATAATATGCATGATATATTCTTGTAATGATTGTTTATACTTTGTGCGTGGTTTTCCCTTTTCTTTTCTTCTTGTATTTTTCTCTTTGCTAATTTTCTGTGGGGCCAGGACTCAGGATTCTGGGGAGAATTTCATGAAGATATACTAACCTTCTTTCTGACTAACAGTACATAGCATGGAGTATGGATTTGGGGCTCATGATTATCCAAGCAGTGGTGTGTTTGAGGTGGAACCCAGAAGCTGTCCTGGGTTTTTCTTTAGAAGATCAATTTTGTTGGGTACGACAGAAATGAGTCGCTCTGAATATAGGTTATTCATTGAGCAGCTTGCCTCAAAATATCATGGTGATACTTACCATTTGATTGCCAAGAACTGCAATCATTTCACAGATGAAGTCTGTTTTCATCTTACGGGGAAACATATTCCTGGATGGGTCAATCGGCTTGCGAGATTAGGTAAAATTTCTCTTCTTTTTCAAAGGAAGATATATATCCCTGAAATAGTGATGCCATAGGGTTTGTACAACAGAAATTTTGCATGATCAGTAAGTATGATATTCTATATTGTGTTGGTTTCTTCATGTATTCCTGGAAGAAGCATAGTCGATCATCATAGCAATCTGTCTCTATGGTGCTGATACACCTGAGATTTAAACAAGTGGTAGACAATGTTAGCATTTTGTTGGCTGCTCAAACTTGTAACAAGTTCAAATGAACAACTTTACCTCCTTTTGGGAAGACAATTTTTTGTTATCTAATAGAACTCTTTTTTTGGCATCAGGTTCATTCTTCAATTGCTTGTTGCCTGAACAACTTCAAGTGACATCTGTAAGACAAGTTCCTAGCCGGCCATCATATTCAGGTAGTTCGTCTGGAGATCCATTTTAGCGTTGAGACAACATGTTCTTGCACTTTTTTCATTTTCTATTTTATATACCTATATCTTCTGATATGGAGAAGTATGAAGGTGGGACCTCCTGAAAAATTATACCTTTTAGGAGATGTTCTAGATTTTCCTTGTTAGACTTGCACATGATTTGAGTTACAGTGATAAATGGACATGATTTATATCTGATGCTTGATTTAGAATCAGACATGATGAGTCGGAACTTGGCAGAGGAGATTGGTGGGTAATTATTTTATGTACGCTTTAGCATTTATCATGCAAGTTTTGGGAAAAAAGAACGCAGGCCTTGATTGTATTATTTTTGTTTGAGCTCCCATGTCCATGCGTGATTTTTTTTAAATCCGACCACATGTTCATGTAACCCACATCTGGATACTCTGTTTGAGTTGAGTTACACAGCCCAGTCTTTCTTGTGTACTGCTAATTGATTGTTTGGAATTTGTCTGAGACTATTAAATACTACCAAGCAACTCTTAACATGCCTAGATCAAATTAATTATAAGCATCACTAAACAATCTTGCTCAGATCCTCTTTGTTGTGCTTGCAAAAAGAGAATGTGATTGAAGTTAAACAATTTGTAGTTATGCTTGACTTGGTCAGAATCACTTATGATTCAAGCAACTGATTTTTTTAAAATGACTCGGGGATTCAAGCAACTGATTGATTTTTTATATGGAATATTTCATCAACAATTCGACATATTATCATTGTCATTGAATCCTCTATAGTTGGACTATGGTGCTATAGTTTAGTCAGTTTTCCGTTCTTAATCTTTGTCACTTGTCCTCTTGGAAACAGAGAGTCCCTTGTGAGTGGGAGGGTCAACCCCTTGAAAAAGAAATCTATGGAGGAACTGAAAAATATCCTTATAGTTTCTTGACTCATATAGCAATAGCATCAGCAGTTATGCATGAATTTCCCGTGTACGACATGTGTTTGTTTCTATCTTCAACCTGGCTATGTGAACTTAGTGTGTCAAGGGGGCGTGTGCCTTCATAGTAGGACGGTTCATAAACATCATATTAGAATGTTAGATGGCTAATCAGCACAGTGCCAAGATAGATGATTGTCAAGGGGGCGTTGCTCTTGCTTGGTATATACTCTTGACACTGATGATTAGTTAACTTTGGCAAAGATTAAGAGAGATGGCATGCACAGAGACATTTAAATCCACTAGCACCAGTACTGGTTACCAGGCAAGCTTGATGATCATTAGGTCCTTGATAAGGTCCACAACCCACTAACAGATTTCAAAGTCCATCTTATGAAAGCTCTGGTATAGAGGAGCATTAAGCCAAAGAACCCATTGCAGATGCATATTATTTAGTTTATGCTGGGAACCGATTGGCAATTAAGAAATGAAGCTCTCTATGGCACTTCTTTGATTGTCATATTAGGTGTGTCCTCATTATTGTCTCTGATTTTCTCCGCATCTTACAAATGTCTATTCAGATGATGGATCAGATTCAGCTTCCGTAGGAACTCTGGAGAGTGAAGATGATGTGGAGGCCCTTGATCATCATCAGTTGCTTACCCCAACTCACCCGGATGTCTCTTTTGTGAAGGAAACTTCAGTTCTCGGTAAAGATCGAGCTTCAATAGACCGCAGTGTCACTGCTTGTTCTTTGTAATACACTAGAACTGGAAGTCAAATATTTAGTGCAAGCCTATTGAGCAAGATGTTGCTGATGCACATCTTCCTCAAACACCGTAAAGATGTAGAAGAGGCTGTGTGTGTTGCTCAACTCTTCCTTGATGTAAGTTACTCCCACCAGAGTTACTTGTCTGTATTTCTCTGAAGATGTTTATGATTCAATGGCAAATCTAAATTCCCAGCAAGTGGGAAATATTTCTAGTTAGTGCTTTAAAGATTGCTTATGTCATCTTCGTGCCCGCAGATCAGAAATGGTAAAGTCATGTCTGAAATAAGAGCTTGGGGTTGAAGGTTATGGAGCCTGGTGGTGGTTCCTTGTTTATATTGTGAGTTTGTGACTAGGCTGCAAGATTTTGAAAACTACTCTTTGCTGTTCATTTTTTCTTTTTTGATCAAGGTAAAGATTCAAAATACACGAGTGTCGGGTAAATCGAGAGGTCAAAACAAACATCAGACGGGCTAACCGTCATGATACAGGCTATAAGATTTTGAAAAATTACTCTTTGCTGTTCATCCAAATATGTTACTACTACATAGCTTTGTTTCCATAGTAATATCCTACCCTCATTCAGCTTGAACTTGTTCAATTTATTTAAAAAGCCAGGTATAAGCATGTTTTTAACTTCGATTTAAATTGAGGTTTGTTTAAATTTAGCCCGAATCTCTTGAATTATGTGAAAATTACAAAATTTCAATGCAACTATGATATGAAAGAGTAGGATTGCTCTGAGTAGAGTAGTTTGAGGTTAGTTTAGCTCGACTCTAAAAAAGCTTGATTCGAACTCATTCACTTTAAATTTTTCGTTCTAATATACTGTTCAACTTGAATAGAACTCTACTTTGTACATTTAGAGTCAATCCCTTGGATGGCTTTCATTATATAGATCATTTCAAAAAACACCCTTAATTTTTAGATTTTTATTTAAACCTTCTTATGTTTGTTTGTATTTCGTTTACGATTCTCCACCCTAAACACAAAAACAGAGTGGTGTCTAAGAAATACCAAAAATGATCAGAACTCCAAACAAACCTAAACCTAAAAGGGCCCAAACCTAAATTTCAAATAAAAATTAGGGCTATTTGCACAAATATACACTTTTTTTGCCGGGTTTGCACAAATACCACTTATTTAGAAAATTTGCAAAAATACCATATGTGGTATTAGTGCAAATAGGATGAGGAAATTGCTTAGCCAGTTGCAGGTTGTCCCAAGGAGAGAGAGAGAGATGGGACATCGGATTTTTGGCGCCAAAATTGGAGAGAGAGGAGGTGAGGTGATGGGAAAGGCTTTCCCTCCATTTTTAAAGTCTAATAAGAGAGGAGGAGAGAGGCCATCATTTTCGGTGTTCCCGTGAAAAAGAGAGCTGGAGAAGAAGGCCACCATTGGAGAAGAACCCATCCGCATTAAGGTCCAGTTGGTGAGCACGTGTTGGACTCTTTATTCGTTCGTGTCAGTGTTCGTAAACTTCCGTGTCACAGAGATATCCGAGAAACCCTAATTCTCAGTTGCAATGGGTAGGCTTCTCTTCTATTTCTCCTCATGTTTCGTGAAGAGTAGATACCCATTAACAATGGTGCTGATCCGAGTTTTCAATTGCAGGGCAAAACGCCAAAGTATGTGTCACTCTCAACTTCAACGGGCGTTGGTTGTTCGATGGTGCGGGGTGGGTGTATTATGGTGAAACAGAGCGGAAGAATTTGATAATTGAAGAGGGCATCGACTTCGCCTCTCTGACTCAACTGTTGAGGGTGAAGGTCGGCCATGATTGTTCATGTGAAGATTGGCGGTTGTCTTACATGCCAAAGGGGGAAGAATCGGGTCATCCGATAACGATAGGTGATGACGACGACCTTGAGGCTTTTAAGTTTCTCAACTCGATGTCTGGGGAACATCCATGGCCCATGGCGATATATGTTGGTCCAGTGGTGAAAGAGAGCCTTCAAGTACCACAACCCGGCGTCGGGGAAGAATGCTTGAGTGGGCCTCGTAACTCTCAAAAGGTGGACGAGCTGGATGCAGAAGGTAAGCCACAACCAAACCCTATGGTTGTAGACGTGGGGTTATATGGTGGAGGAGGGGTTAGACAGTTAATAGGGATGAGCAACGATATAAGGGTGAAAAACAATGTGGAAACGGGGTTGGGAAAGGGTGACAAAGATAAATGTAAGGGTGACAAAGGTAAGGGTCCGGAGGTGATCCTCTTGGCTGAGGTCATAGGGAAGAGGCAGGATGACGTTACTGAAATGGGTTTTGGAACTGGTGACAGGCGTATTTTTGAAGGTGACAAGGGTAAATGTCCAGAGTCGAACCACATGGATGAGATGATAGGGAAGAGACAGGAGGACGCTACTGAGAGCGGGTTTGGAACTGGTGAAAAGCTTAAGAGTGTAGGTGACAAGGGTAAAGGTCCGGAAAGGATCCAGTTGGGTGGGGTGATAGGGAAGAGCCAAGAGCACGTAGGTGACATAGGGTCTGGAACTGGTGACATGGATATTCTTGAGGGTGACAGGTGTGATGGTCTAGATGTTATCCACTTGGGTGACACGGACTCCTCTCCAGATGACATGGAAAAATGTGAAGGTGACAAGTATAAGGGGGTGGATCTCATAGCCATTAGCAGTGAGGAGGAGGAGGAGGAGGACTTCGATTCCGGAGTCAAGAGGGAAGAAGATTGTTCATATTATTATGACTGGGAGGATTATGAGGAAGACCGGGGTATGAGGGTGTCGGAGGAGGAGGACGAAGTTGAGGAGGAGGTGATTAGGGAACTTGAAGATCGGGTTCCTAGGTCCAGCACATCCCCACCGTCGATGGAGAACGTAGAAGCTATGTTGGACAAAGCAACGCCTCGGACCCAGGAACCACGACGGAATCTGACAGAAATTTTGGAGGGACAAATGTTCGCCTCGAAGATAGAATTGCAGACTTGCCTGGAGTGGATTGCAGTGCAGAAGTGCTTCGAGTTTGTAGTGAAGAGGTCGTGTAACAAAACCTATTTAGTTGGTTGTTTGGACAGCAAGTGCACGTGGATGTTAAGGGTGTCGACTTACTGGCGCACGACTATGTGGTCCATCCGACAGTATGTCCAGGAGCATATATGTGACCTGAGCATGATGCACAACCATAGCCGACATGCTACGTTGAACATGATTGGACGCAACCTCGTGACCACATAAGTGTTACTTTAGTTGCGTACAACTATTTCTGTCACACAACATTATTCCCCATGTCACATGACGTAACTCACCATGACACCATTATATGCAGGTTCACCGGGACTCGAAAGGACCTCGTTCCCGAGCAAGTCCAGAAAATGACGAAGTCCGAGTATGGAGTTTCGTGTAGCTACTGGAAGGCACGAAGGGCACGACTGACAGCGAGGGAGGTGAAGCATGGGACCGACGAAGACAGCTACCGAGATATTATTCCATACTTGCACATGTTGGAGCAGACTAACCCCGGGACATATACTAAGTTAGAGCTGGACGCATCCCAAAGATTCAAGTACGCCTTTATTAGCTTCGGGGTATGGCGCAAGGCGATTCCCTACCTTCGAAAGGTAATACCCCATGTGGGTACTATAATATTGCATGTCACCTAACATACATAACCATGTCACCTAACCAACTGGTGTCGATATCCATGTCCAGGTGATTTCAGTTGATGGGAGTTTCCTGAAAGGGAAGTTCAGGGGCACGCTTCTATTTGCCACAACCCAAGATGCAGACCACAGTGTATACCCGATCGCTTTTGCGATTGTCGATGGTGAGAATCACGAGTCATGGGGCTTCTTCTTCAAGAACATGCTACATGTCGTCGAGGATACACCGGACTTAATGTTTGTCTCTGATCGACATCTTAGTATCGTCAAAGGTTTGAGGGACAACTATGTGTTTGCCAAGCAAGGGGCCTGCCAATGACATCTATTTCAGAATGCCAGGGTTAAGTATAGGGGGGTGACGGCCATGCACACATTGTACTTAAAGGTGGCGAAGGCGTACACGAGGGCAGAGTTCGAGAAGCACTTTGCTGATTTTTGCGCTCAGGCACCTGTTGCAGGCCAATACCTAAGAGAGGCTGGATTCCAGAACTGGGCCCGGGCATACTTCTTGGGGATGCGCTACAACATATTGACGACGAACAACTCCGAGTGTCTGAATTCGGTGTTCAAGTAGCCCCGCGACCTACCCATCACAACCCTGATTGATGCTGTCATCGAAACAATATCCAAGTGGTTTTACGATCGACGGGAAAAAAGAACCAAATCGGCGTCGACGGTCAGCGATTACGTTCAAGGTGAGCTGCAAACGAGCTATTCGTTGGCAACATTCTTGGATGTCAGAGCCCTCAACGCACACGAGTACACTGTCCGCAGAGGGTCCGCCACCTGGGTTGTGAACCTGTGTGCCCGGACCTGCACATGCAGGCGGTTCGACATTGACCAGTTTCCGTGCCAGCACGCCATAGCGACTGCAAGGTTTCGAGGTAGCAATTTCTTCTCTCTCGTGAATGACTTCTACAAAGTCGCAGCATAGAAGGCGTGTTACGAGAATGTGCTATATCCGGTTCCTCCAAGAGAAGAGTGGCGAATCCCCCCAGCCATGTCCAGCGCGATGTGTCTCCCCCCAGACGTGAAGCGATGCCCTGGTCGCCCTAAGACTTGTCGATACCCATCTCGGGGAGAATTTAGCTGTTCCAAGCGCCGTCGTTCTTAGATGTGTTCCTCCATTGGTGGTCCAACGCCTTACCTCAGCAGCTGGGTAGTCTTTTGCATTTGCCGTATCGGGTCAGTGGTTGGACCATTCTCCGTCTATGTTATTTTTTGAACGGGCTACGTATTTGGTAGTGTAATTAGGATGTTTGTGCATATGACAAACTGTAAGTAGGCTGCTGTACTTTTGGGAAGGGTTTCCACACTACAGTTAAGTGGTGAAGAACTTCGTAGTACTTTTGGGGATGGTTTCAGAAAAAAACTCTGTCACCCTATTTGTATTCCCGTGTCAGGTAGAAGGGGTTATCATGTCACAACTTTCAATTTCATGGTAGACATTTCGGTGGTTGAACCTATGATAATGAATTCAATGATGCATTGACACTTATTTGACAACATGTTTACATTCCTGAGTGGTTGTGGTAGTGGTGTTAGGAATTCACCCTTGTGAACATATTGACATCACCTTCATGACAATGTTGAAGGGGTTATTGTGTAAGGTGACACGGGATTTTAAGTTGGGTGACACGGGTGATTTCCTGACAACTTATAACCAAAGTTTCGACAATAATAACTTAGTCAACCAGTGGTCAAAGATAGACCAAATTTTGGCCAATCTTGCATAAATAGCACAATGGGGGATAATTTGGAAAAATTGACCCTTTCCCATTTATTTCGAAAAGGTTGCCCGTAACTCAAAACAAAAAGAAAACAACAAAGAATAAGTTGACACGCGCCCCGGATATCACCCCACACTCTCTTTCTGTATTCATCGGGACTCCATCTCTAAATTTCCATAACTCAAAACCGTTCGAAAGGGAGAGGAAGAAGAGACGCCGGCGACGAGGAACAACGGGTCGAAGAAGAGACTGCCGGGGACTGTCAGATAAGAGAAGAACGCCACCAGGAAACTCAGAAGGTACGCCCCCTATCTCTGTTGTCCGTTATGTTCGAATCTGGGGTTCGGGGTGGGTGGATGGAACAACCTACTATGGTGGTAAGGGATTGAACGTTAAGAAGGGTGGTTTTGTCGATGGTGGAGGTGGTTGCGAATGAAGGACAAGGAGCCGGGTTTTGGGGATTGGAAAACCCGCGGTTAGGGTTTAGTAAGCCCGAAGAGGATGGCTACGGTGGGGGTCGAAATAGGGAATGGGGTAGATTAGGGGTTTGATTGGGAATGAGGACGATTCGGGGTTCCATTAATTTCAAATTCAGATTTGGGGAGTTGATGTGGAATGTATGTCGTCATTGGTTTAGGAACGTTCTGACATTTGTGACATGGGTTTCCAAATTGAGTGACATGGGTTTACAAAGCTAGTGACATTGACTATAAACTTTCTCGATAACTTATGGTTGCTCTTAAACTGCAGGAAACAAATGGCTCGGACAAAATTTACACATCCACAGAATCAGCGCTTCCGCACACGGGTAAACGAAGGGTCGAGGGTGGCGATGCTTGCCAACATCACCAACTACGTCGAGGAGACTGACGCCGCTAGGGATCTCGTGGGTAAGACACTCGAGAAGATTATGGATACCTTGGAGAAGATGGATGATAGGGTACTTCAGTCTTTCACATTATTCACTCTCATATTGTTCTTAAGTTCAGTGACTACGGTAAATAGAATAATGACATGGGACATACAGTATGTGACACGGGATATAAAACTGTTGGAGGAGATGGTGGATTTATTGTAACAACTTCTTGTGTGCAGATAAAAGTGTTGGAGGAGAAGGTCCATGAAATGCGGGATGGAAAATTGATTGGAAGAGGCAAGGAACAAAGAGTAAGGGATAGTGAAAAGGAGTTTGTACATGTTGGAATCCAACTAAGTTGTAGATCGGTTTTGCAGGTTGTTGATGTACCAAAGGGGGGTCGTACTGAAGCTGTGGAGCAGCCCCGACAAGTTGCTAAGGTACGCTCCTTGTGGCCCGTGCCATTCATCCGTTATGTTTTCAATAGTGGCATGGGGATGTTAGCTAGGCGACAGGGGTCGTTTTGTTATGTGACATGGGAAATGTTTGTTTGAATTCAGAGGTTGTTCGTCGACCAGGAATGTGAGAGCAAGGCGTGGAAGATTACGAAACCGCGGGCCTCTAAAGGGAAGGACGCCGTCGTTCCCGGTGAAGCCGTTGCCATGGGACTAGTTTCTGCGGCCGACTATGAGGCCCTACAGGGGTGGCTCGCAAGGTAACCCATCGTCTCATTTCACTCTTCATTATACGACACAGTTACCCTTTCATTGATTCCACTCCATTGTACGGTCCAGTGCCGACGGTGAGAACCTGTCAACGACTTGCGGCAAAGACCTGTCGAAGGAGTTTTTTACCACCCTCCAGATGCCCCGCTATTGGATCAACTCAGAGGTATATTGTATTTCTCACATTTTATTATGATTGGCCTTGTATACGCATTTGGGTTGCTGTTGGACTATGTTGTGGGTTCTCATGGGGGTTAACTTGACACAGCACTTCGAGCAGTCATGCTTCCTGCTACGGAAACAAAGCGCGGAGAGGGGTTACGACAATGGGCGTCGAGTCATTGTGTTGGACGCCTACTTCTCCAGCTTTCTGGAGAAGGAGTGGAAGGAGTACAACTCAGACGTCGGAGGGTATGAGGCGAGTGTCATACTCCTCTCATACTTCGACGGGCGGGCCCCGGCGCCGATGGCCCGTCCGTGGGCAGGCGGGGACCTCGTCCTCCTACCCCTCAACCTGAGGGGAAGACATTGGGTTGCCGTTGCTCTTGATCTGAATGAGTGGCAGTTGAAGCTGTATGACTGCGATGTGCACTGCGTGATAGACGCCGAACTCCCACCCTTGTTGATGCACGTTACCCACCTCCTCCCCATCATCATGGATGCACACGCGGAGTTGAAGGTGAAGTATGCATCGAAGCTGCCAGACCCGTTTCGCATAATCCGCGAAAAGCGCGTTCCGCAAAACAAGCTCAGGTATGATTGGTGCGACCCCTGTATTTCATTTAACTTGATGATATCTCCGCCTCTGTTTTGACAAAATCTCCGTCATTGCAGTGGTGACTGTGGCCCTTACATGATCAGATTTATGGAGCTCCTCATGGAGACCGATCCCCCCTTCGATGGGCTGGACGACACGTTTATTGGGCCGTACAGACAGATGCTAGCGGCTGCCATCTTCAATGGTCGGCTCGGTGGACGCATAATCTGATCGTCGTTTGGGTGTAGGTATGGAAGTGATTTGTTGTCTTTTGTTGTTAACGACGTTGGTTTTAGTCTTGTCCTTTGGTTGTTTGGATACATTTACTTTTGGAAACGGGTTACACTCTAGTGGTAAGTGGTAAAGAACATCGCAGTACTTTTGTGGATGGATTCTGTAAAAAACCCCTGTCACCCTCTTTGTATTACCGTGTCAGGTTGAAGGGGTTATCATGTCACTGGTTTTAATATCATGTGTATCAATTCGGAGGTGACACTTAGTTTCAGGTCATGTTTAAATCTTTTGAGTGTTTGTCCTACTCGTGTATATTTTGTCACCTTATTCTCCTTAGTGACCCGAGAATTATGTAAGTTGACACGGGATTCCAAATGTTCTGACACGGGTGATTACGAAACAACTTATAACCAAAGTCTACAACACATAACCACCGAGTGGAGATACAGAAGTCAAAACACTTAGTTTTCGTTCGGCAACACTTGTGGTTGACTATTCACGCACGATTTTTTATAATGAAAAAACAATATAAAATATAATATTTTGTAAATTTTTTTGTATCAAGTTCGTACTTGCTAATCATAGCTACGAAATTGTATTTAAAAATAAATACAAAACTAGATAATTTATTTTATATTGTTTTATCTTCTAAAATAATCGTGCGTGAATAGTCAAGTGACAAGTTTTTCGGAACGGAGGTAGTACTTCATAGCATCGTACAAAAATACCAACCTTGTGACCATATGGAATTGTATAATTGTGCAAATTGACCTATATTTCGAGCTCAATTCTACCAAAAAAGATATAGTTTCTCAATTATACCAAAAACGATATAGTTTCTCAATTCTACCAAAAAAGATATAGTATCTCAATTGATCAATTTTTTATGAGCTCCCAATTGATCATATTTGGATACAGTAACAATAATATCATTATATGTTATAATAACACATTAGATATAGTATCAAAATGAACCAAACTTAATAGACCAAACTGAGGCAAATTTTTATTCCACCATATTTCGTGTAATCCCCTGAAGCATACCCTCGACTTACCCACACTCAATTGTGCACGTGCATTCCTCACAAGAAAGAGCATCATCTTTATCTTCAGCAAGGAGCTGAAATTTTTTCCAGGGGTTTGATCTTCGACAACTCCGAATTGCTGTTCCATTGGTGATATTTGTACATGTGTTCCGCTTCCAGTTGAAGGAAGGTCTTCGAGCAATTACGAGAATATCATAAAATAGATCAGCAACTCTCCGGCGACACGATATTATTTTATAGCCCAACTTATGTTTCACACTATTAAGTAATGCAAAGCCTTTGGGTTTGAGCTCTTCAGATCCGCAACAATACATAGCTATGCCACAAACATAGCTTGCCACGTCGTGTCCCAACTCCGACGCCTTTAGAAGATCTTGAATGCCTGCATCGTGATCGCAATTTGTGAAGAATTTAACCTGCATTTTGAAATGAAGCTATGAGGAACTATGATAAAGCATACACCGAACCAATGATCCAGAATCAACGTCTTACCATTCCTTGCTGAAAGATTGCCTCCGGGTTTCCCGCGTTGACGCATTGATTTAAAAAGCTTCTGGCATGACTATCGTTTCTCGATGCGACTACAACCGAAATTCCCCAGTCATCCCGGTACTCAATTGCCATCTTCGCAAGCACATAATTGTGTTTTCCAACCAAATCAAAAGTTTTGCAACTGCATCACAATTAAGTGAATCAAAATTTTTTCGAATACATAAATTAACGAAATCAAAAGTGGAGGCAATACCTTAACCGTAATCTGAAGACATCTTCTATAGATTGAATTGCTAATCGACCGACAATATCCAATAGGAGATCGAATGGTAGTGTTAGAAGCGTCAATGCCTCTGATTTCCTTGCCCTAACGTTCCTTCCTTGATCCATTGCAACTATCTTAATTTCGGTTCTAGTTGGTAAGGGAGGATGATGCAATTCAAGGGAATGGGATGATGCAATTCAAGGGAGAATGGGTTGGCTATAACAATGCAATGGAGAACGTAACTGCCACCGAAAGAGGAATAGACGAGACGTGTGCAATGTAATTCAGAGGAAGAGACGTGTGCAAGTGCAATGTACTTGAAACGCAATGGATGTGGATGTGGAAGTGGAAGAGGAAGCGGAAGAGATTTTCAATCGTAATTAACTGCCGTGCTTTTAATCTCAATCTATTAATTAATCTTTTTCTTAAATTATCTATTTCTTCAATTTATTGTCGGTTAGAATCTTGATATGTGATATTCTTAACAAATATATTATATGTATAACGGATTAACCCTATACAACACTTACTAACCCTTGTTTTAAAAAAATAACGGATTACAGTATAAAATTTAACCCTTTATTCTAAAAAATAACGGATTAAGTATTAAGGGTTTTGTATCAATTTATTATTTGATAAAATTTTATAACAGATGAAAGTCTAAAATTTAACCCTTTATTGAAAAAAATAACGGATTAAGTATTCAGGGTTTTGTATCAATTTATTATTTGATAAAATTTTATAACGCTTTAAAATAAATTTTATAACGCATATAGAGAGTAAAACATTACCGCATGAAATTAAGTACAGAAGTTAAATCCATATATGTATTTTGCATGCATATTGCATGGGAAAGTAGTTAGGGTTTGTAAAATGTTAAAATATGGTGTATTAAATTTTATAACTTTTAAAAATATATTTTACAACCATAAAATCAATTTATGTGAGTGCAATATAGAGAGTAAAAAATTACCGCATACAGAGAGTAAAAAAAGGGATAAAGAAATCGAAACACTTAGTTGTCGTTCGGCAAAAATTGTCGTTGACTATTCAAGCACCCTTATTTATAATTAAAAAAACTATATAAAATATACGTTTTCATAAAATTTTTGTAACAAGTTTGTACTTGATAATAATAGCTACGAAATTGTTTTTATAAAAAAATACGAAAGTAGATATTTTCTATAGTTTTTTCTTTAAAAATAAGCGTGCGTGAATAGTCAACTGACAAGTTTTCCGGAACGGAGGTAGTACTTCATAGCAACGTACAAAAATACCAACCTTGTGACCATATTCAAATGTATATTAGTGCAAATTGACCTATATTTAATGTTGAAGGGGTTATTATGTTAGTTGACACGGGATTCGAAATTTGGTGACCCTCATCAAACCCCCCTCCCCCGATGGAGCCCCTCTCTCTTCATAAATACCACTCCATCGGTCCTTTCACTTCCACTCTTCTCTTGCAAGCCACAAAAAAATTCGGGAAGAAGAAGTGACGCCATCGTGTTTGGTTCACCAGTGGTGCTCATCCTCATCCAAAAGCATTCAATTCCAAGTAAGTACAACCCCGATTGCCATATGTGTTGAAAAAAAACTGTTTGTATTTTAGGGTTTTGGTCGATTAGAAGTTTGTGTTGAATGAAATCTATGTTGTTAATAGGGTTTTCGACATAGAGTACTAATTGACGACATCCAAAGCTTTCTGATTAGGGGCTACAGTTTATGCCTGTGTATGCTGCAGATTTTGGGTGAATATGTCCATGGCTCACTGTTTTATGGTCTGTGCCTTGTGTAGTGAAAATGTCCATTTGTCTCTTATCTTGCATGTGCTTAGTACATACTTAAGTTGAGTAGTTTGTTGGAGTTCGTATATGTGTTTATTGATTTACGCTTCATATATGCAATTAGTTTGTGGAATTTGCTGAATTGGTGCTGAGAAAGCAGCCAGTCAAGTATATGTACTTGGTGACACGGGATTACAACTTTGGTGACACGGGTGATTTCTAACCACCTATTTGTAATTGGTCTTTGCTTGCACATATTTCTCTCCTTATCAAAATTATAAGGTGCTTACAGTAATTTAGCTTATATATTACATTGTCCTTTAGTTTTTTGGTGACATATTATCTCCCTCTCCCATTCATCTTCTTCATATATATGTACTTGTTAGGCTTGAAAAAGAAATAGCACATTTAGCATCCTTTCTGTGTGAATCTAAAGCATAAATATGATTAAGCCTATGAAAGTTGCAACATTTCTCTTTGTCTGTGAAGGTTCTTAGTAGGATGTCTGCCAAGTATATATAATTGGTGACACGGGATTCAAATTTTGGTGACACGGGATTGCAAAGTTGGTGACACGGGTGATTTCTTCCATTTGTTATATAACTTTGTCAAAACTTTAATTCATTGATATGAGTTTCATATTCACACTTGTATTTACCATTTCCAACTTTGCTTGCACATAGATCTCTCCTTCTCAGCATTCTAAGGTCCAGACATTATTTTACCTTATATTTGACATTATCCTTTACTTGTTTGGTGACATATCAACTCACTCTCCCATTCATCTTTTTCACATATATGTACTTGTCTCCAATATAAAACATGTTTACATATTTTTCATATGTACGTATGTGTACGTATGTTCTTGTGTTTGGTTTTCTTCTGCCATCTGACGTTTATTTTCCCTTGTACTGGTAGGAATAATGTGGCCGTACTCAGACAACGACATTGACACAGACTCCGACAGCGATCGGAGCTACCAGAGTGGTGACGATCGGAGGTACTTCTGGCTGCATTCAGACTACGACTACGGGAGGAGCCGTCGTGACCGTCGTGATGAGGACGAGGATGATGATTAGTCAGAGACAAGAGACCCCGACCAGGTGGCTGAGGACAACGCGCTATGGGACTTGGCCGCCGAAGAGCTCACCGACCTTCGCCAGCGAGTTCAATCGCTGCTCAACCGGGATGCTGCCCGGGAGGGAGTTATGGCCGCACATCGCACTCAACTTGAGGCCGCCCACACGCATGTCCAGACAACCACTCTTCAGTTGCAGGCCACCCAGTCCACCCTGGAGGCCACAACTACTGAGTTGGAGCTTACCCAGAGCTCGCTGCAGGCCACAATTGAAGAGAACATGGTCCTCGCCAACAAGTTGGTGAGGAGCGAGGCAAGCAACAAGCACCTGGCGCAGCGGGTGGCCGAGGTGGGCTCCTTCCTATATGGGCAGTAGGCCGGGCACGCTAGCGAGCAGCTCCGCACCCGACAACTCACCCGCTGGAACAGGCTGATGGGGTGGATTCTCGTCCTGATGATGGGAGTTATGGTGCGTCTGGTCACCAGGGCTTAGGAGCTTCGAAGCTAGTTCTCTTTGTTTTTTGCCAAAACATGTGATGTTCTTGTAGTAGTTGTCAAATACTGATGTGATCCCAAACAGCTGTGGTTTTTTGGACTCCGCCACAACTCCGTATGTGGCGGATGGCCCCCATTTGTTGCAGTTAGGGGCCTATGTAAGGGTAGTTAGAAACAATGTCTCACCCACGCTCGGTTAGTTGTCGTTTTTTGGAAAGCCGAGTGTGGTTGCACCGTTATGAATGGTGCCTGTATGATCGGATATGGTATGTATAGGGCAATGTCCCTCCTATATTATGCATGTCTATTACATTTCCACTTGTTGGTGTTATGCATGTGTATTACATTCAATCATCCATGACAAAATGTAAAATTATGTGGTTCCTATGATAGGGCCTTGTAACAATTCGTATATGAACCTATCAACACATAAACAAGGTTAGAAAATCACCCTACTCACCATCTGTGACACGGATAATCACGTCAGGTGACACGGGATTGCTAGTTTGGTGACACGGGATATTTCCTTACAACTTATAATATGTCTTTCAATCGAGTAAGTTGGTTGCCACATTACATTCAATCATCCATGACAAAATGTAAAATTATGTGGTTCCTATGATAGGGCCTTGTCACAATTCGTATATGAACCTATCAACACATAAACAAGGTTAGCAAATCACCCTACTCACCATCAGTGACACGGATAATCACGTCAGGTGACACGGGATTGCAAGTTTGGTGACACGGGATATTTCCTTACATCTTATAATATGGCTTTCAACCGAGTAAGTTGGTTGCCACATTACATTCAATCATCCATGACAAAATGTAAAATTATGTGGTTCCTATGATAGGGCCTTGTCACAATTCGTATATGAACCTATCAACACATAAACAAGGTTAGAAAATCACCCTACTCACCATCAGTGACACGGATAATCACATCAGGTGACACGGGATTGCAAGTTTGGTGACACGGGATATTTCTGAACTAATTATAACCAATGTTTGCACCATGCCAACATGGTCACTCACTGCTTACAAATTATCATACAAATAATGTAACAGTCCACAACACATAACCACTCACCGAAGATAAAGAATGCGAAATAGTTCATACCAACGTACTAAAATACCAACCTAGTGAACTACCGTCCACAACTAAATGTGAGAACCAGGAACCATGTTCATAAATATCCAATACAATAAAAACGATGTTGATAAGAAGCTTATACCATAACATAAAATTTCATAACACTGGCCAATGGTGATCACAACTGAGATCATAACCGTGTACCATTGAAGATGCGAACAGTGAGCATGTGCCTGTACGCCCCGATGAATACGTCGTCAAGACCGTCATAGGTGGGGGCGTCCTTCGTGAGGAGTTGCATGAACCTGATCGTGTAAGGACCGCAGTCTCCACTACAATAGAGAATCGCCGGAGTCATATTCATTACAGCCGGATGCAACTATTAGACGAAGATATATTTAAGTGTTGGACAAAAATTACCTCTGCTTGTTTTGCGGAATCCTTTTCTCGCGACTAAGGGCGAACGGCTTTGGCAGCTTGTCGACGTAGGTGGCCATCAACGCGGGGTGGGCATTCATCAGTACCGGGATAAGGTGGGTGATGCAGCTTAAGTGTGCCGGCAGATGGCGGTCCCTCACGATGTAGACGTCCGAATCATAAACCCTTACCTGCCACCCGACCAGATCGATCGCTACGGCGATCCAGTGAACACTGTCCACGTTCAAAGGTAGGAGGATGAGTTTCGCCCCTTCCCACGCCCGGCCTATCGTCGCCGGGGACCGCCCGTCGAAGTAGCCAAGCAGCTTCTCCTCGGCTTGGTAGCTACCCGCATCGCTCTTGTATTTGCCCCACTCGGTCTGCAGATAGCGACCGAAATTTGTGTCCATAACGACAACTCGACCGCCAATGTCGCCGGCCCTCTCCGTTACCCCTTTTCGAAGAAGATAGCATGCTTGTTCCATGTGCTGCATCGATTACAACCCTAGTCAAAATCCAAAACTATTCCACTACCTTTTACAGTACATACCGTGTCATTCACTGCACAAAGATATTCACTTAGGCGGGTTTTGTACCTCAGAGTTTAGCCAAACTGTGGGCGTTTTTAGTGCAGTGAAGAACTCCTTACCCAGCGTCATATCGTATGCAGTCTTCCAGGTGTCCTCATCCCCGCTGCACAACCACAACCACAATGTTAGGGGATTGGAGTCATCTATGCAATAACTTGGGTACGTCTGCTGATGAGTGTCACCTATCCATCCAGCGGATGAACCCATCGTTGTCTGACACAGAAACAAGACCCAGCTTAATCGCGGCCGCGCCTTCGACAACGTTCTTCCCTTTTCGGCCCCGCGTTTTCTTCTGAGGTGGGGACTTCACTTTTCCTTCACCTCCTGGACCTCTCTTACTCTTCCTGCCTCGAACGGGCTCCGCTCTTGCAGCCTCTGGGATCTGCCAATTGGTTAGACAGTTTCAACGGTGAAGGAACAAATGTTTTGACCCCCGTGTCACCCCGATCTGTACTCGTGTCGGCTAACACTGATACACTTGTCACTTACGTACCACTATAGATTAAAATGACAATGTGATGTAACAGGCATTTTACCTTCTTCTCATCCTGTCCTTCCGGCGTTGCTTGGTCGTTCACTGTAGGTGGTACCTCCGTTGAACCGGCTTTACCGCTTTTGTCCTCAGCATCCCTATGGTTCCCGACTTTCTCTCCACTGACATCTCCCCCAGTTCCTCCAACGGTCCCGTCTTTGACCGCCTCTGAGATCTGGCAATTGGTTACGGTTATTTCAATTGTGATTCAGATAATATATTTGTTCCCTTATCACTTTACATATTAATACGTGTCGCTTCACTTTAACAACCGTGTGAGTTCTGAACAAAATATTGACATATTATAAATTGTTGATTCTATTACCCCTTCACCGTGGATTCAGAAAATACCATGTCAAGTAACAACCAATTTACCTCCTCTTCTTCTTCTGGTGGCTGGTCTTCCACCTTAGTTTGTCCCTCTGCCCCCCCCCCCCCCGTTCTTTTGGTCGTTATCCTCTCCACGGGCATCACCCATTGGTTTCTGCTCACCTCCTGCATTCGACTGGCCATCTCGCATCCCATTCACAACACCTTCCAACACCTTCATCTGATACACAAACTACATAAATGAGGGGTGGTTAGCCAATGTTATTCGGCATTGGGAGATAAGTCACCCGTGTCACCTTTGAAAATTACCCGTGTCACATATAAAATATACCCCTTTCACAAATGCCAGAAACGTTAAACGTACCTTGTCATCCATGCTCCGTATCCATGTTGACATGGTTCCCAGCCTCTCCAAGATCAGTTCTACTGTCTTCCCCAACTTATCCTCCCAGGATTCCCTTGTCCCATCTCGTTGCTCCGAACTCGGGCCGGACTTGCCAGAGCCTTCACCGTAATAACTCGGTGCCAACGCAGCCTCAATGTCATCAAAGTAGAGGTCAGGCTCCTCATGCTGGTAGAAGCACCCGAGCATCAATTCATACTCGCCGGCCTTCGGTACTAGTATCGGGTTGTCTTCGACCTTGATTCTATCCGATTTTTCAGGGTCCATGCGAGACTGGATCGTCTCATACATTAGATTGTCGTCATTGGCTGTCCACCTCAGCATGCGAGGCAATGCCGTGGTCGACACCTGGTTCGCAAACGCCTCCCCAATCCCCGGGACAGCTTCGTACAGCCAAATCTAAAACAACCACACATGTCACTCGAGTGAGTGCATCAATTGCGCGTAATAGTTCAAGCATAACTTCGGTCATGTAGCTTACCTGGAACGCATACGGAAAACCCATAAGCCCATATCCATATCGATCGTCCTTGTCGTTCGCCTTCGGCTTCAAGTCAGCGACAGGACGTTCTATGACGCCCGACAGGGACTCGTGGGTGGCCTCGTACACAATCCTGCCCCAGGGGTAATCCAGAAATCGATCAACGTTCTCCACAAGCTTCACAATCCACCCTTGTATGGCTTTCCTGGGTTCTCCCCCCAGCAGAACTCCTTCGACGATGAGGAGGAGAGCGATCTTAAAACGCCTTCTCGCACTCGGCTCCTTCAAGATGGAGTTCTTGAAGGCGTTCTCCAGCTCACCCACCTTCATGTTGTCCGTTCCGAATAAGTCCTTGAGAGCCTTCTTTGTCTTCTTGTCATCCTCCGTCTCTGTGTCTTCCCCCCGAACTCGACCACACCGCAGCCCAGTCACGAGCGCAAACTCCTTGATAGAGAATTGCCGCAGCTTGCCTTGAAGCATGTACCAAGTCCCCCCGAACTCGCCGCAGGTTGCCTCTGTCACAAGCTGCCTTTGTAACACGCAATGCAGTAGTTGCGACGAGAATTGAACCCGGTTTGCCATTTGCACAATACCCCCAAATTGGCTTCGCAGCAGCTTCTCCCAATCGACGGGGTCGACCCAGTCGTCCATGTTGACGAGAAGAGACACTTTGGAAGACTGGTTGACCCGCCCTCGGAAATGCTTCTCCTCCGGAACTGCGAGTCGGAGCTCCGCCTTCTTCGGTGCCCGGACACCTTTCCTCCTCAAATTTTGGGACCGAACCATGTTCTTCCTGCAATTACGTGGACATGAACATTATCAATATCCACACAAACTCGCCCCCTACTGAATAAGTCTGTATGCGACTGTTTCACGAGAAAAGCCCCATGTCACCTACTGAAGTAACCCTTGTCACCCAACAGAATAGTTCATGTCATGAATGTCAATTGTCTTCTCCCAATTGTCCTACAGTACCCGTTTCTAACAGGGGTTTTTCTCCACTCTCACAATCTGGGTTAAAGGACCCGCAAGCCTCCCACGCTCTTCTTCAACCTCCCTCGCTCTTGTCTGTCAATTCCTCAGTTCCCCACACCCCTTTTACCCTAGATCTGTATTTCCCCGTATCCCTAATTCCCCACATGACCGTTATTCCAAATCCCCAATTTCCGATTTTTGTCCAATCCCAAATTGCATGCCTTAGAACTAAACAATGGAAGAATGCAAATGAAGTGGGAAAGATTGCAAATTAAGTGAAGATTCAGACTAGTAGAGATGGGTGAGGACAGATTTCAATAATCAATTGAGTTGTACCTGTATTGATGCGCCTTCCTCTCCGGTACTGCCTTCTCCGGCGTCTTGGTCCCTTATCCGGCGACTACCTCCCTCTCCGGTACGAAACAATGGGAGAATGCAAATTAAGTGGGGAAGATTGCAAATTAAGTGAAGATTCAGAGTAGTAGAGATGGGTGAGGACGGATTTCAATAACCAATTGAGTTGTACCTGTTTTCCTGCGCATTCCTCTCTAGTACGGGCTTCTCCGGCGTCTTCCTCCCTCTCCGGTACGGGCTCTCCTCTTTCCCTTCACTTCACAACCACCTCCCTTCACTCCTATTAATATTCGGTCTCTATCTCTCTCTCTCCTTCCCTTGTGTAGGTGGTGGTTTTTTTCCCCAACTGCAATGAATGCAAGTTACTTTTACTTTTCTTTTGTTTACCTTTTAATTTCGAGGAACACAGCATTTTCTTTTGTTTTCATTTTTTGTAAGTAGGTCAATGGAACTGTGCAACCAACTGCTACCCTGAAAGATTCCTTTTCCTTTGTCGTTTTGTTCTTTTGTCCTAGTATCGGGTCCCGTCTATCCATGCACGTGTCACCTGACAGGTTTTTTCGTGTCACTATTCACTGTCTCATATTCCTACGTATAGTGTAAATGACCCATGTCACCCCTTTAAATCGTCGTGTCATCTAACGACAAATACCTTGTCACCAAATTGATAGATACATGTAGCTACACTGGCAAGTTTAACATGTCCGCATACCTACTAACATATACAAAATGTTCACATTCGACAACTACCAAGTTTCGCAAAATATCCAAATGTTTCACTTCCACTATTACAGGAGGGTGTTATGATTGGAACCAAGTGTTCAACTCCAAAGTCTAGCATCCGAGTCGACCATGGAATACCCCAACAGCTAGCATCTGGCGGTATGCCTCAATGTACGTGTCGTCCAATCCATCGAAGTTCGAGGCGGTCTCCAGCAGGAGGTGCATGAATCTAATGGTGTACGGGCCACAATCACCGCTGCAAAAGGGAACAATCGGTCAGAACGCGGACACCGATTCCCCATCCAATCAAACGAAATTGAACCATGTCATCCAACTTACCTTTGCTTGTTATGTGGAAGGCTCTTGTCCCGGCGAATGGCAAACGGCGTGGGGACCTTATCGGCATACTTGACCTTCAGATCTGGGTGTGCACGCATGACGACAGGGATCAGGCTCGTCACAGGCATTAACAGGGGCTGTAGTTGGCGTTCCGTCACCATGTGGACGTCACAGTCATACACCCTTACCTCCCACTCCTTAAGATCGATGGCAAGGGCAACCTAGTGTTTGTTCCTGACGTTGAAGGGGAGGAGGATGAGGTCCGCACCTGACCACGCTCGTCCTAACGGCTTCGGCGACCCCCCATTTAAGTACGCCATCAATGCATCACTAGGCTCGTACGCTTCGGGGGTGGCGCTGTACTCCTTCCATTCCAGAGGTAGATAAATTCCCGCAAAGCACGTATCGACTACGATGGCTCCACTGGCCATGTCACCCGTTCTATCTTCGACCGCTTTGCGCAGAAGGTAGCAGCACTCCTCCATCTCCTGCATTAAGTGAACCGCAATTACAATCCAAAATCCTGACACGGGAAATTTTAGAGGTGACAAGTGTTCATACCACAGCTCCAAACCAATCTTGGGGTTTCTTTAGACGGTTGAGTAACTCCTTCGTCATATCCACACCGCAGGGTGACGTGCGCACCTCCGTGTCCCCACTGCACGTTAAGTTTCTGTTAGGTATTGTGGACGTTCAACTATCTACCTTCGTCGTCTATTCGAGTGTAAGACACATAAGCTACGTACCTTGCCACCCAACTTGTCATGGCGTCGTTGTCCGTCGCTGACACCATTCCTAGCTGAACAGCATCGGCGGGAACCGTGGATGCCTTATGGGGTCGCGGTTTCTTGGCCGGGGGAGCCAGCTCCTCTCCAACAGCCTTCCTCGTCTTCTTCGCCCCCTTAGATGCATAAACCTGAGCTACCCTGGGCTTCGGCCTCTCATCAACTTCAATTTTCTTTCCACCTTCCTCATGACTAGACCCCTTTAAACCAACCTCTCCCAACTGCAAACATATCAAACTTCAGCTAAGATTGACACTATCCCTTGTCACATAATAGATATACTCATGTCACTTGCCATAAACTTTCATGTCACATATATAATCACCTTTTTTTTTCATAAATAAACCTCACCTCGTTGGTCTTTCCTTCCCCCCCACCCCCCCCATCCCCTGCCTTGACAGATTCAGCTTCATCATGCTTGTCCCCGACATCATGACCAGCTAGCTTACTCTCTCCTGATATCTCATCCCTTGCCTTCACAGTTTCAACTTCTGTCTGCTTATCCCCGCCATCATCCACTTCACTTCCCTTCTCAACAGCACCTCCTAACTGCAAATGAAAACAAAATTGAATTATGCCTCAAACTTTCCAGTTTCACTTAACGTAACAAATCATGTCACACAGCTACAATCTTCCTGTCACATTCTTCCAGTGTCGCTTAACATAACAAATCTTGTGATGTTTACCAACAACTAACCTTACCACCTTGTCCACCCTCACCGGCTTTACCCGCAATTGACTCTATCAACTCATCAAGTTCAACCTGTAAAATATATATTAACATTTGATATTGAATCCCCGATTTCAAACAGGACTAAACATCGAAACGCATGTTACGCAAAAACAAACTTACAAACTCATCCCGTTTTTTCTCATCTCCAGCTTGTTCTTTATCGGTTGCTTCTTGCCAGGCCGTCCCCTTATATTGACCATCCCGCAGCTCAGTCACGGCCACCTCCAATAATTTCAGATGCAGGTGATAAAATTATTACTTCATATCACCATAAGGTGAGAAAATTCAACACATTCACCCTTCATACCACATTCGTTCATTATCTACAGTACGTGTCACTTGTCCAATTTCACGTGTCAGGAGTCCATTTACCCTAGTTTACAGTTATCCCGAGTCTCCACAGAAGGAATAATTGGGAAGTTATTGCCTACCTTTTCATCCATCTTCTCCATCCCTGTTGACATTGTCTGAAGCTTGTCCATAACTTGTTCCAAAGTCTTGGCCACGTCCCCCACCCAGTCATCCTTCTCATTGCCTCCTCTTCCTGTCCTTGGGGACCTCCCACCAGGGGCTTCGAAATGTGTCAGGAAGGGTGCAACTAGGTCGTCGAAGAAGGGGTCGGACTTCTCATCATCGTACACACAGCCATCCATCAGCTCCAGCTCAGCCTCCTCTGGTATGAGTATTGGGTTATCATCAATCTCTATGGCCTCCTCTCCCTCAGCTTCGGTGCGGCTGGCTATATCCTTATAAGCGAGGTTCTCGTCCTTGAGGGCCCATCTCATGCAACGAGGGAATGCCGTCGTGGACACCTTCGTTGCAAACCGGACCCCCCATTTCGGCATAGATTCCAACAACTAAATCTGCACCGCATCCCCACTAAAATTAATACATTTTCAGCATATGAATTACAAATTGATCATGGGTGTGGTCGAGAAGGTTACCTGAAAGGATACCGGATAACCCATCAGTCCATAGCCATTGCGCTTCTTTCGATCTTCTGCCTTTATCTCAGCCTCCCGGCGCTTTACGGCGCCGTTCAGCGACACGTGTGTTGCAGCATAGATGACCCTCCCCCATGGGAATGCCAAAAACCGATCGACATTCTCCACCAACCGGACGATCCAGCTCCTCAGCCCCTTCCTCTGCTCCTCCCCTAACAAAACGCCCTCCACAATGTACAGAAATACTAGCTTGAATCGTCTTCGCGGGCTCCGCAACACCATTATTGAGTTCTTCAGCTCGGTCTCGAGGTCACCAACCGTCATCTTCTCGTTTCCAAAAAACTCCTTGATAGCTTTCTCGTCGTCCTCCATGTCACTAGCTGTTGGTTGACTGCACCGCAGCCCGGTTACTAAGGCAAACTTCTTCAGGGAGAACCTCCGGAGCTTTCCCTTTATCCGGTACCACGTCTCCCACTCCTTTTCCCTTGCAAGCTGTCGCTGGAGTGCATAATGCACCATTTGTGAAGAAAATTTCACAATGTGCGCCAGCTGCACAACCCCACCAAGCTGGGAGTCAAGCAGCTTCTGCCAGTCGCTAGGGTCAAGATAATCGTCAATGTTGTTCAGCATTGACAGTCTTGAGCCCTGGTTGACCCGGGCCCGGAAGTGTCTAGCTACGGGGACTAGGTAGTCAGGCTCTTTGTTCTTCGCGCTCACATTCTTCGTCCTCACCATTTCTATCCTGCAATTTCCATCACACGAACAAAGTCAGCTTCTACCAATTATATTCGTCTCCCTCTGTCACCTAACAGACTAACTCATGTCACTCTACCCTTGTCACTCAGTGTCAAACCCATGTCACCCATTATGAATCGGAAGCCTATAACCAATACCTCAAACCTCCTTCAATAGGACACCTACGACATCCACATATCCCAATTTCCACACCTCGTCAATTCCCCTATTCCAACTACCACAACAAATTTAGAAACCCTTCTCTACAAATTGGAAACCCCTGTCACCCAATGTCAATCCCCTGTCACCCAATTTGAACCTCAATTCACCAATTTCCCCTATCCATAGTTCCCCGACCGTTGTCCTAACCCATTCCGAAAACCACTGTCACCAAATTGGATACCCTAACCACCGATTTCCCCTTTCCATACCCGATAACCACCCATGCCACCACCACCCAACATTATCCACAAAAGAAAACCACCACCCCGACCCACCATTCAGGCCGCCATTGCCCTAACCCCTTCACCCACTGCTTCCCCGACCCACACCCGCGCACAATACCACCAAAGGGAGAAGAGTTGGAGGGCGTACCTGATATATGTCGTGTCTGGTCTACTTTCCGGCGACGGTGGACCTGTCCGCTCTCTCTCCTGTGTTGTTCCTCTCTCGAACCGGCGTCTCTGCAACTGCCGAAGAAGAAACCGCCCTCTCTCTCTCCCTTTCTATGCCTCGCTGCAACTGCCGATGAAGATGAAGAAGCCTCTCTCTCTCTCTTTGCTATCGTTGTGTTTTCAAACGGGAGAGAGATTTGTGATTGGATGGGCATTTACTAACCCTCCCCCTATTTCTCCTTCCCGCCCTCTCTCTCTTCACTAGGCAATGATGCCTCTACTTTTATTTTTTTATTTTTTTTTGGCCAACAAAACACATGATAGCCGGTTTATGTTGTTGGATTACCGTGGCATTTGTGCAATTTTGCGCCAAAAATGGCATTCTTGCAAAACTTTCCAACTTGTTGGCATTTTTGCAAAGTTTTTTGGAAAAGTGGTATTTACTATCATTTCCTCTAAAAATTATAACTTGAATTAAAATCACAATAACTTTTAACTTGACTCAAACCAGAATGCCTTGATTCAATAGTGATCATGACCTGATCTGGATCCTATTCGACCCGAACTTGGTCAGACTTGAAAATAGCATGACTCAATATCGATAGAGGTGACAATCAGTTGGTCAAGTTCGGGTTCAGTTATTCATGTTTCGGGTCATCCGGGTTTTGGGTAAAATCTAATAATTTGGTCATTCAATTGGATTGGGTTCGGGTTGTATCAGTATCGGGTTCGGTTATTCAGGTTTCGGTTGACTTGGGTTTCAGTTATTTCGGATTTCGGTTGACTCGGGTTTTGGTTCTTTCGGTTTTGGATTGTCTCAAGTTTTCATTATTTCAGTATTCATTTTTAAAACTTTACTAGAATGTATCTTAAAGTTCGGGTTATTTCGGGTTTCGGTTATAACAGGTTCTCGGATTTGGGTGAGTTTTGGTTATCGGTTATTCGGATTTCGGGTCCAAAATGGATCGGGTGGGTATTCAATCAAGACAATCGGTTCCGGGTCGACTGGGTCGGGTTTTCGAGTCTGGTTTTGCCAGGTCAAATTCCACTAAACAGATCAACAGATCACTTGCTAAAACCTTATTGCAGAGGCAATCGATTCCAAAGTGGGTCACAACTTAATAAGCAGTTAAGCACAAGATCTTGCTATACAAGCGGCATATACATCGCTTCATCTTTATAAACCGAAACGAGTCGAATTATTTACATATACATTACACCAAATCTAGATAAAAAGAAGGCAATAAGATGCCCTCCTTTCTCTGATACTTATATACAGTTCATCTACCATGACAAGTTTAGTGTTGATTACCAATTTAGCAAGCAAGTAACCCCGCTTATCGATCGCTTATAGCATGTATGACATTACTGTGTGCTTTGTTCAGTTGGCATTGCAATTCAAGCCCTGATCATCGGCATCAATGTGGTATACTGTAGCCAACCCACCATCGAATTTCGACATGAGGTGGTGCGGGTAGAGCCCGCACTGCAGTTTCCCGAGCCTCGTTTTGAAAATGTCGATCATGTTAGTAAACATTCTGTCCTCTTGGACTTGTGGCTGCTGCACAAACTCCTGGAAGGGCATCCACTGCATACGAAATATCCGGGTTTTTTAGTATGTATAAATATCATCAGTGTTATAAAGTCGAAAGCGGAAACAGGTGTATGATGTTCTTACCCGGGCAGCTTCAATTTCATGATCATCAACCTTGATGTCTGTCGAAAGCGGCTTCAGAATGCATATGAAGAAGAGATCTGACTTGTCAAAGGCCATGTTTTGGGCATGCCTGGAACCAAACCAACAAATTTTCAGTGGTTTGCCATTTTTGATTCAGTAAGATTCGATGTTCCAACCAACAAAACAACCTATCTAGTGCTCTTGATTCGGTATTCAAAAGGGCTTGACAAAGATTACCTGAAAGCTAGCACTTCTACGAATTCTGTATCAATCTGCACATTATGACAAGATACAGTCAGAGCTATGCTAAGATTGTGTGTATTTCCTTACAAAAGGTTCTTCGTAAGTCCTTACCCCGGTTTCTTCCTTCACTTCTCTTACAGCTCCGGTGTATATTTCTTCCGACTGAAAGGTAAGTAACACACCATGTTAGTTCTTCCTCAACACGAACAATAGCAAGCTAATGTGTACCAAGACAAAGGAAGCAAACAAACCTCAAGAATGAATCCAGTCGGAATTTTCCAAAATCCAGCTAAAGTGGGAGTGCAATATTTCTCTTGTACAACAAGCACCTTACAATAGAGAATCATAACAATTATCAGAACTAGGATAAAAGCGTAAGATCTTGCTATTCAAGCTCTTTATAAACATTACTCTTAACCTTTATGATTGATGTTCAATGTCGACTCAGGAAGAGTGAATTTACCTCATTTTTTTCATTGATCACCAGCCCTCCGACCCCAACCTGGTGGGAGGCGTTAGCAGGTAGCATACAAGGTCCTTCAGGAATCCAGTTTGTCAACATCACATAATCACACTCCGCGTGATGGTACTGAAATCCTTCCTGGTTTCATAAATTCAAACTCATCTATCAATTATCATATCTTTGTTTCAGTTTTCAGACAGCATCTATTTATCACATGGTTTTGAGTTATGCCAAAGGTGAAGGTAGAAGATCATACCCTTACTGCAACAGGAACAAGCTCGGAACGTTCCAATGGCAACTTCAGCCAGACTCCTTTCTTCCCCTGCAATAAGAAGATTTGGTCACTTGGAGTTATTAGATTGTTATCGCCTTTGGATTGAAAGCGGTTTATAGCTGGATCGCCTCATTATGATTTCAAGTTTTCGGCAAAATATTGGCATGAGGATTAGTGTAAGGATCAGTAGTATTATAGTATATCATAAAGGCATTGCTTTGAGGTTCCAAATGAAGTGAATCACCTTCATTCTCCAATGAGATAGCGAAGCACTGAGTCGAGAAGCAAATGTATCCAGATCAGATGGAAGACAATCCGGGTTAACCACAACACCATCATATTCATCATCAGAATAATCCAACAACCTAGTCCCCCTAGAAATCAAGCTGGAAGAGCTTCCCCCATTGATTCTAGTAATCCAACTCAAGTAAGTCTGAGCACTTCCACTCGAAATGCTCGCCTTACTGACACTCGAACCCAAAGCCTTCGAGATCGCCCCTGATTGCACACATTCATGTTCATAATCAGCCCAATTTCTAACATCAAAAAATGCCCAAATTGCTATATAGGATAGTGAGAAGTAAAAACAATCAATTGCTGAATCAATGGGGGGGTAAGAGATACCTTTGCAAGAAAACACATTAGGGTAAGAGGAACAAGAGTCCCTGAACCGCCATGGATTTGGAGTAGAAATGCCAAACACATTAGACCCAGATAAAGAAACAGAATCGAACAGCTTCAACTCCATTCTGCAACAAATCAGACAAAACCCCCAAATATGATCCTATAAATTCCTCACTTCACACGCGAGACCCCAATTGGATTGAAGGCATTAAAAAGGGGGGAAAGTAAACCCTAGCTAATTAGCCCTAAAGAGAGGAAAATTGAAGAGGGAGGGATGAATCAAAGTGAAGTGGGTTGGTTTGTTAAGGTGGAAGCCGTGCAGCAGGTAGTGTGGGAAATGAGGATCATGTGAAATGGTGATTGATAACAGATTTAAATATCAAAGGTGAGGTAAGGTGAGGTGATTGATTAACGTGTGGAGATGAGAGAAAGAGAGGGAGGAACCCCTATTGGAAATCAGGAAGTGGGTACCTCACAGTGAATGTGATTGTGATTGCGATTTGAGACGGACAGATTTGGGTTTTATATTAACGTTACCGTATTGAGAGGGCGGGAGGGACACCTGCCTCTCTTATAAGTCCTATCCTCCTATCCTCCTATCTATAAATATAATCGATCTACTGTACTTGTATAAAAAATATCTCCGACCAAATTTTATTTATTTATTTATTACTTTTTTTCCCCCTTAAAAAACAGAAATGAGAAAACAAAATCTGGAAAGCCCACATTATCCACGTTCCTCTTTATCACTGCTGACACGGATACTTGTCAGAAGGCCAGCACTCCCTTCTGGGTTCGATCCCATGAATTGTTGGGACAAATCTATGTATACATACAAAGTAAATACTCCCTCCGTTTATAATTATTTGTCATTATAGGTGGATTACACACAAATTAAGGAAGGATGATGGCGCACTGCACTACGTAAATATGAGATGTTAATGTTTGGGTAGTTGTGTACTCCGTACAAATAACCCTGCAAATTCTACTATTTCACTCTCAAATAAACACATGAAAAGGGATTTCAATATTTTTAATTGTAGAAAATACGGAGTATAAAGGGACTTTGCTCTGTACTACAATTGAGTGGTACTCTGGGACTTTGCTCTGTACTACAATTGAGTGGTACTCTGGGACTTTGCTCTGTACTACAATTGAGTGGTACTCTGTGCTCTGTACAATTGAGTGGGGCAGATCATCCAACGACAATTAATTATCAAAACTTCAAAAATACTTACAATGACAATTAATTGTAAACGGAGGGAGTATCTCCTACAACACCTAATGTGACCTGGGTGTGACACAAAAATAGTTTAGATATTTTTTAGTGATAAAAAAAAAATTAAAAAATTATATTTAGATTGTACATCTTTAATAACATATATTTGTATATTTTTTTAATAAAAAGGATAATTTAGTAAGTCTTGTAATTAATATTCTAAAATAACCACTATTTTATTTTTAATATTTTTTAAAATATTATTTTTATTATAAAAAATGTAAATATATGTTATTAAAGATATACAATCTAAATATAATTTTTATAATTTTTTTATCACTAAAAAATACCTTAACTATTTTTGTGTCACACCCAAGGTCACATTGGGTGTTGTAGGAGATCTTTACTCATACATTAGGGCTCCTTTGGTTAAATGTGGGAAGTATAGTTCATGGGAAGTTAACTTCCTAGGAATTCAATTCCTGTAAATTGAAAATCATGGAAATTGAGAAATTGTGTTTGGTTTTGGATTTTGGATTATAGGAATTGAAATAGGAAAATAAAATTTTCCTATTAAAAAGGTTGGAATTGAAACTTCCTAAGAGGAATAGGTAAGTGCACTTCCTCCAAAATGGGGGAATTTTAATTCTCGGGAATTCAACTTCATGGGTTTTTCTGTAACAAAAAAATCAACCAAACACTGATATTATCTCAAATTCTTGGGAATTTCTACTTTCTGGGTTTTTAGAATGTCAACCAAACGAGTTCTTAGTGTAGGATTAAAATTTGGAGTTTTTACTTACTACTTAATTTCATACTCCCTTTGTCTTGAAATTTAAGTCGTTTTACGACTTTATTCTTGTATTAAAATAGATTTCATTTTAGGTTTTATAGGTAGGGAACAATAATGGTGTATATCGATTTGTGTGTTGTTGGCTTTTTAAAGATTTTGATTGGTTAAAAAATGTAGTGGGTATTAAAAAACAATAAAATGTATGAAAAAGTTAGTGGAACGATGATGTTGATTGAGGGGTTATGCAAAATCCTAAGGGGACATAATTATACATATGAAAAAATTAGTGGAACGACTTAAATTTTGAGACCGATGGGGTAATTTTTTTAGTTAATTTACCACGAGCAGGGAAGCAATTTTTTTTTTTAACCACTTGGAGGAGTGGTGGAGCCAAAAAAATTTCGAAGGGGACATAATTATACATATGCAATACTCCCTCCGTCCCACAATAGTTGTCTTTGGACTATTCATGCACGCTTTTTAATGAGCTAAAAACTATATAAATTATCCATTTTTTAATTACTTTTTTAAAATAATTCTATACTTATTAGTAATATGTATGATATTATTTAAAAATATTTTAAAAAAATATTAATATTTTATATAGTTTTTAGCTTCTTAAGAAAACGTGCATGAATAGTAAAAGACGTCTATTGTGGGATGGAGGGAGTATCATTTTAGATTAAACCGGCATAAATAATTATATATAATACAACAATAAATGATGTTATTTTAGGATAAAATGTCATCGGTTATGATAAAAACGCTATCATTTTTTTCATTTAAAAATAGAAATATAAATAAATAAATGAAATATCCGGAAACAAAATTAACTAAATAACGATAGGAAACGCAACATAATAATCACTAAGTCGATATTAGGGTTGTTATATGAGCTGAGTAGTTTGAGCTGGGTTCGAGTTTTGTTCAATAAAAGCTCGACTCGGGCTTTAATTATTAAATGAGCCAAGTATAAGCACTTTTTAAGCTCGATTCAATGTTTTACTTGATTCAAACTCAAATAGCGCGAATTTTTTAAAATTTACAAAATTTTCTTTAAGTTACTATGTCATGAGCAAGTAAGGTTGCGTGATACTTGAAAAAAGCTCAGCTCGAGCTCGTTCGTTTACTAAGCAAGCTGAGTATGAGCTCAAGTCCAAATATAGGCTCGACTGGTTTGTAAATGAGCTCCATATAATCAACCAATACCAGAATGGTTCGGCTCGAATAACAACCCTAGTCAATATGTAACTTATAACACTCTTAACATATATATAATAATGTATAACAAAATATAAAAATTTTAAACTCGGGTAACTTCTTATCTAATAATCGAAATGATTCATATAACCTCTCGTTTCGAAGCTCTCGAGATGAATTATAGTATGTGAATGGTAATTCAAGTAAAATATAAAAGCATTATATTCTATTGAAATAAAATTAAAGTGATTAATATATCTTCAATTTTTAAACATTCATAAGTTTTTACTCGGATGTCAGATTAGAGCGTATTATATATCAATGGAACTTTTTCAACTATAATGGAGCGTATTACATTCATCAGTTTTTACTCAGATGTCAGATTAGACCCCAGGCATCCCCTTGGCTCCGCCCCTGACATGGAGAGTTAAATAATGGAACTTTTTCAACTATACATGTTTACATGTCTATGAGAGAAACTCTTATTGTGTATCTCATCCCTTTTGGGGCAATTGAATCCCCACTCCTTATCAATCTAGTTTTTTTTGTCTAAATCTACTCCTCCTTCACCTTCACTTTGTTTCGGATCAATCTCTGTCTAATCGATTTCCATTTGTGTGTTGTGGCTGAATTCTGCTGTTTCGGTCAACGTCGGAATTTGGGGCATTCCTTCGACCACCCTCGTCACTCTTGTGTATTTTTCCCTCTTGTTCTCCTCTTTTTCTTCAGGTGGTGGAGATTCGTCCCTCTTCTGTTCTGTTTGGGACCATGAACTCCGTTCGCCGGTTTAGGGTTTTCTCGGTCCGGGGTGGGGGTGTTGGCTCTCCCTTCTCCTGTAATTAGGTTGAGGCTTTTGCGATTTGGGGGATTCTAAGGCCTTCCTTTTCAATTTCGGGGTATCTGGTGGAGCGGCACTAGTTGGGTGCTCTGTAGCATACACCTTCTCCTTCCCGTAGCCTCCCAAAATTAGGGATTCATCTTGGCTCATTCTTCCTTGCTACTCCTTGTCCTAGCGGGCTGGTTTCATCCGACGCTAGTGTCTCCGGTCGACTTGTCAACGCCAGTCGCTATCTACTCATTTGGAGCGACTTGGGTACAATCGTTTCTTGACAACCCTTGGCGTGCAAGTTTTTTTTTTTTTTTCCGTCTTGCACATCAAGAATGAAATTAAGTGATAAAATGTGTGTGTGTGTGTGTGTGTGTGTGTGTGTGTGTGTGTGTGTGTGTGTGTGTGTGTGTGTGGATATATGTAAAAGGGCTTGACAAAAATCCCAAAAAGGTTTGAACATATTTTGATGATCTTGAAAGGGATTGAATGAATTCCTGAAAGGGTTTAAACAAAACCCCAAGTGGTTAACCAATTCTAGTTAGGGTCTGAAGAAAGCTCCTTCTTGTCCTAAAACATGCTAGGGTTTGAGTAAACAATACTACCTCCGTCCAAAAATACATGGGCTTTACTATACACGCACGTTATTTTAGGAGTTAAAAAACTATATAAAATAATAACTTTTTTATTAATTATTTTAACAATTACACACTTATTATCAATAAGTTTGTAATTGTTAAAAAAAATTAATAAAAAAGTTAATATTTTATATAGTTTTTAACTCCTAAAACAACGTGCGTGAATAGTAAAAGCCCATGTATTTTTGGACGGAGGGAGTATTAGATTAGCAATAATTTTTGGATGTGTTTTGCTCGGGTTGTGTTTGGTTTTGCATGGTGTGACTTGACGGTCTATTGCTTTGTTGGTTTTGACATTCTGAGTCAGGAGTGGTTGGGATTGTGGTAGTGTGTATAGGGCGACTCCATGTACATAAAGATTCCTTGGAGGTTCATCTTCATTGCCCACACGGATGCCTGAAGTATCAATGGCCAATGATGCTATTTCACGATGGTGCTTGACTTCGTTTGTAGTCTACGTCCCTAACCTGCTAGTTTTGTGTCTGCTGTGTTTCATCTTTCGTTGTTTTTATTTATGATCTTTTGCTCATTTTCTGTATTTGTTGTATGTTTGACGATCCACTATCTGCCAACTTATTGTCCTCTTGAGCTTCAGATTTGTTTGAACTCGAATTTTTACTTAATAAAAAAAAAGAAACTTGTTCAGTCGGCTTATAATCTCATTTGTTTTTCATCTCTTTTCGTCATGTGCGACAAATTTCATCAACATCATCACCGTCGTTTACATTGGCGGCCAATCTTGAAGGGGGTCGAGGGTGGCTGAAGCCCTCCCTAATTCGGAAGAAAAATATAAAAAGTTTTTTAAATGGTTTTTTAATATAATTTTTTACTAATTTTAGATATACAAGAGTGCAAAGGAAGTAAAAAGTTATAAAAACAACCTAACTTAGGGTGTGTTTGGGAAGAGGTGGGATGGGTGGAGGATTTTTTTTTTCTTTAGGAATGGAGCCGAGGTGTTTAGGAGGAGGTGGAAGGGATGGTGGAGATGGGGGTGGATGGGGTGGCGGGGATGGGAAAGAGGTGGATTCTCTCACCTTAATTTTTAGGATTCCGATTGAGAAATTTTTTTTCCACCCCTCAGAGCCTTTTTTGCCCCTCTCGACCATTCATCAGTCCTCCTCCCTCCCTCTCATCAGACTTGCCTATCAAATTCCAACTCTGATTACCCGACAGCTACTCCTCCGACTACCCTGATGGTCGCAAGACCACCTCCGACGTCGAGGAAGAAGCCTTGTGGTTGAGCCGATCTCTCTCTGGTGGTTGCTAGTTGCACCAAACTCCGCAATCTATCTCCTCTGGTGGGAGGACAATATATGCAAGCACTCTGTCGACGTTGGTGGTTTAGGAATTCAATTCGGAGAGGGAGATAAATGAAGGATTCAATTCGGGGAAAAAGATAAATGAGGGATTCAATTCGGGGATGGGAAAGTTAGGGTTTATGTAGAAGAAATCTGTGGATTTCATAGCAAGTTTGGGCTTCTTCCTCGACGTCGGAGGCGGTCTCAAAATACATGTGATGACCGGAAGACAAAGGGATGGGCACTGAAGTCTTCTTTCTCCGATTGTTGCTGCTACTCTCCTTCATTGCTTTCGATTGCTACTGGGTACTGAAGTCTTCTTCCCTCACCCATTGCTTTTATATTGCTGCTACTACTCACCTTCATTGCCTCCCAAACGTCCCCATTGATGACCTGAGTTGCTACTACTCTCCTTCATTGCTTTTCGAATAAATTGCGAACTGCTGCTATTTCATTTGGTTGAATAATTTTTGGTGGATCAAAAGCCATTTTTATTTTTGGTGTTTTATTTATTAAGGGCATATAAGTCTTTTTACTTTATTCTATAAAAAAACCTATCCCCATCCACCTCACCCATCCCCAAAAAGTATCTCTATCTCCTCCATCTCCAAAAAATATCTCTACCTCCTAAAAAAAAATCCCTTCACAAACACGCCCTTAGTTGATAAAAATGGTATTTATTACCTTGAGATTATGAGTTCAAAACCCTTTAGCCTCACTTTCCTTTCACGTCTTCAACACCTAACAATGTAATGAGATATATCATTGGTGAAACATTTGGGCCATTTATGTAATTTAAAGTTGAGGGTTATAATCTATAATTAAGGGAAAAGTGGGCTTAGGTCGGTTATAAGAGATGGACGCCAACATATCCCAAAAACACTTTTCTTTCTTCTCTCTTTCGCAATCTGTATATTCTCTGGTTGATAATGGAGCTTGATTAGCTTCGGTTTCTTGATTTCAATCTTTCTCATGGTATCAGAGCGAATTTGCTTTCGTTGATTGTGTCTTTGTATATTGTTGTGTTGGAGTGTGTTCGATTCGTTTGGTGCGATTCGAGTCTCGAAGGATTTGTGTGATTCGAGGTTAAGAATGGCTGGAATTGGAGAGTTTGGGTCACAATCGGTGTCGAGTCCGCTTACTCTGGAAAAGTCGGATAGCCCAGGTGCCCAATTGCTTTCGTTTCAGTTTTTAGGGACGAATTTCCTAGCCCAGTTGGGTTTCATTGACGGGTCGTGTGAGATGCCAGACGCAGGATCGGTAGATGCACAACGTTGGATGCACGCGGATTATATGGTAAGATGTTGGATCTTGAATTCTATGGTAAATACAATTTTTGAAAGTTTTATGTATGTTGCTTCGGCTAGGAGTCTTTGGGTTTAATTGACGGAGAGATATAGGAAAACTAACGCTCCATTAATATTCCAACTCAAGAGGGAATTGAACACAATTTCAAGGAATGGAAAATCAATTGCTGAGTATTTCAACAAATTGAAGCAGGTGTGGGATGAGTTACAGAGTGTCGAAGGCTTTCCTGAGTGTCTCTGTGGTGCGTTAGCTTCTTGTTCATGTCAGTTGGTCAAGAAAGTATCTGATGCAGAAGCAAGGAATCGTATAATGCAATTCTTGATGGGTTTAGGGGAAGGATATGAATATATTTGTCATAGTATTCTTGCTATAGACCCTTTCACTAGTACAAATCTGTAGATTAACAGCACAAATGTTAAAGCGGTTTCTTAAAACCGCTGTTAACTAAAATTTCGCATAGAGCTTTTAAAAAAAAGCGCTGTGAACATTTTTTTAACAGCGCTTTTGGTAAAAAAGCGTTGTCCCAATTGGGAAGGATAGCGGTTTTGTTTGAAAACCGCTGTTAATATTTAATTCTAGTCTTTAAAAAAAAAGATAAAAATGGAGAACCCTAGACGCCAGATCTGCGTTTGCCTTGGCATCTCTTCCACCATTGCCATCACCCTTCTCAAATCTGAGTTCACCGAAGGCGCCTCTTCCCCCATCTCCATCACTCTTCTCGGATCTGAGTTCGCCGGAGGCACGCCTTCACCCCGCTCGTTCTCCTTCTGTTCCATCTTCATCTCCATCTCTGTCGTTCTCCTTCTTCGCTCCAACCATGACCTCTCGCTCCCTACTACGATTCCACCTCTTTCATCACATCCAGGCCGTGACGGAGCTTCCATTCTAGCCCCTCTAGCCGCGCCGTTATCGCTTATTTTTATGTTCTTTGTCTCCGGGCTTGGGGCTCTGCTCTCCGAGAACACAAGGTTAGTTATTGCTCACAACTTGCCTTTTTTTAGCCATATGATTAGCTTTTGATTGGTTTTGAGGAGATTATTGGATTAATCACTGGATTAGCTTGTTGTGGTTGAAATATATATTTCTTGTTTTGCTGATTTTATTTGGCAAGCACCTCCATTAGTGATGATCTATGAGCAGTTTGAGGTTTATTGGATATTTTGGTTTGTTGAAAATTTTCTTGGACTAATGATCTGAAGGATGATCTAGTTTGGAATCTAGATGGCCATGGTACAAGTGAAAAAGAAGTCTTCTAATATGAATATTGGGAAGATAGTGTCTAAAAAATAAAAGAATCAATTGAATAAAGTGATCTAGCAGTGGAAGCAATCAGGCATGCTTTGATGGCTCTTAGGAAGCGGCATCTGGCTGAAGAGGCTGCACATGCTCCTGCGATCACCGCACTCTCCAGACCTCTAGTCTATCCTCTCTCGCAATGAATTCTTCTCTATATGATATTGGCTGCGAGTCAATGATAGGTATAGTTGTGAACATACTCGTTGCTTGATCAATTTGATAAACCGGTTTTGGAAAATGCAAATCAGTAGAGGTGATTTCAATTTTAAACTATTCTCAACATAAACTAATCACTAATGAGTTTGCTTTGTTGTTCATGTTTGTCAAATGAGAAAGCAGTGAAGAGTAATTGGATAAAGTGATAGTGCGTGATTTCTTGTACCTTAGAAAGTGCAAGAACGTTTGAACCTCTCTCTCTCCAGTCAATTGCAAATGAAGAGGTATGCAATCAGACATTTTTTTCCTCTCTATGATGTATTTTTAATTCGATTTCATATATTTGACTAATTTTGCGAAATTCATGTTGTTCTCTAGGTCCGATGCTTTGGATGGTCCTCCTCGCCTCCTCCTTCCATCCGCGTTAACGACAACAGTGGCACCTTCCATCGCCAAATCCATTCAACGCGTCTCAGATCTACAAGATCCATTCAAATCGTCAATTCTCCATCTATGCAGTTCAGGATGTCATTAGGTTCGATTTTAGGAATTTTGAATTTCTAGGGTTTGTGTTTGATCTTGTGTTTTGGCTTTTCAATTTCAAGTAGGTTGATTTTGTTCAGTAGATTGATTTCTTCGATTTCATTTTTTTTTGTATAAGTTAATGTACTCTGTAATTTTTCCCTATTGATATATATATAGCTTTTGATGTTTTATGTTTGGTGTGATTTTCCCAATTGGCAATGTTTTTATTTTTTGTTATATTGATTTTATGAGTAATTGGAGGGTACTGGTGGAAGGTAGAGTCGTAGAGGTGGTTGATAGGTAATTGATTGTATCCAACAATAAGCAATTTTTATTTTTATTTTTATTTTTTTACAAAATTGAAGTTAGACAGCACTTGTTTCAAAAAAGCGCTATCCTTGTATTTTCCAACAGCGCTTTCCAAAAACCGCTTTCAATAGTGTTGTCAGCGCTTCAGTTAACATCGTCTTGAAAAGCGCTATCCTTCCCCTAAAAAAACCGATGTTAATTAGTTAGTTTGTACTAGTGTTTGCCAACCACGAATCATGCTTACTATTTGGTTCAGTAGTTTGAGAGTGTGAAAGGGGTGTCTTCTGGTGAAAATGGTTCACATTCATCTCAGGCAGATAACATGGCGCTTGTTGCTGCTAAGAAAGGTTATTAAGGTGATAAGAAAGACTTTAAGAAGGTGGGTCGAGACAAGATTTGTTATCATTGTCGTGGGAAGGGTCATATCATAGAGAATTGCTTTAAACTCCATGGATTCCTTGAATGGTACAAAGGACCTAGAGATGGTAAAGGAGGGTCGTCTGCGAATAATGCTTTTTATGTTACTGAGAATGCTAACTTGGAGTCTCCATTGGAGGATTCTAAGAAGGGCTTCAATTCATTTGCCAATATGAATCTGGGTGGTAAGATGGACCAAAATTTGCTTGTGAATGTTGTTACCAACTTGAATCTTGTGTCAAGAAGTGCTAAAGGCGATACAAGACAAGAATCAGGCTTATTGCACTACTGTTACCAATATGACAGGTAATTCTATTGCTGAAAATTATGCTTTGTTAGCTAGATTATCTAAAGACATTGATTGGATTATTGATACCGGAGCGACAGATCATATGACTGCTTTTGAGCATTTGCTTACTAATATTCGGTTTTTAAATAAATCTATATATGTTGGCATACCAGATGGGAATATTGCTTGTGTTAACAAAGCTGGTACTCTATTTCTGAATGATAGACATGTGTTAAGGAATGTTCTTTTGGTTCCTGCATTCAAACATAACTTGTTATCTGTGTTAAAGTTAGTTGTTGATTCTCATCTAGCTGCTATATTTACTGCACAAAATTGGTTTTTCCAGGACCTTAAGATCTAGTCAAGTCATTGGATCAGGATCTGTGCAACATGCACTACAACAATTAAGAGCTATTGTTGCACTTTTTTGTAGCGGTTGAACTACTGAAGCGGTTTTTGTAGCGGTTTAGTCTATTGTGGCGGTTCATGTGACGGTTTTCATCATGGATTACTATAGTACCTATTGTGACGGTTTTGAAGGCCCTATTGTAGCGGTTTTTAAAGGTACTGAAGTGGTTTTCCCACGACACTTTTTTAACCCCCTAATGAAGCGCTTTTAAAAGCTAATGGGGCGGTTTTTATATATATAAAAAAAATTATATTTCGTTGGGCCTATTTTAAACCTAAGTAGACAAACTCTCGCACTTTCTTCTCCGGTCCCTAACCCTAATTCGATTCCCCACCCATCCTCTCACACCCACAGATCAGCCCTCGGCCTACCACCCTCCATTTTTGGGATCTGCACCACCCACCTCTTCCAGCGCCTCCCCTCACACCGCCGGATCCACCCATCGACGCACTCCGTCTCGCCTTCTTCTTCATCCCGTGCCTACCAAGTCGGCAATCTTCAATCACCAGCGCCGCCGTCCAGATCTGGCATCAACCACTACACATCAAGGCACTCTCTCCATCTCCACCAGTGCCGCCGTCCAGATCTTGCATCAACCACTACACACCAAGGCACAATCTCGTCCATCTTCTCACTTTCCATCTTTTGGGGCTCCGCCTTTGCTTCATGAATCCTCCGCATCCAAGAACCGCCTCCACCGATGGCTTATGAGTTCATCAGCGCCGCCCGTCTCGTCGCTTTACCACTGTCCACGATCGATCCCCCTTCGTAAGAAATCTGGATTATTTTTTGCTAAAGAAATCTAGGTTATTTTGTTCACATTTTCTGTCCTCTTTTGTGTTTGGGCTTCAGTACATGAATTTCATTTTCTCGATCGAAAATGGGCTAGATCTAAATTTCTGGTTCTTAGTGTTTGTGCTAGTTTGGGGGTTGTTTGTGATTAATCTTTTTTTTTCCGAGGTTTTTACAGGTAGAATTAAGTTCAAGACCAAGTTAAATCTTTGTCGCCCTGTTCCTGCTCATATGGAGTGACATCCATATGCTCAATCAGGGGAACTACCTGGGATTACCAATGGACCACAACTACATGATGAGCAAGGAATAGAATGCATGAGAGCTTCTGGAAAGCTTGATGCACAGGTTGTAGTCAAGGTAATATTATTACAGACTCTACTGACTCTTCTTTTGTTTATGGTTAGTTTTGCTTGTAGATTCATTGTTCCTTAATGCTTCCGGTAATCAGTAGATGTTCTTGTCTGCCTTGTTTCAGGAATAGATGAGAAAATCTTAGCAAAGTTGACTGCCGAAATTATCTTGTACGTACACGCCTTAGTTTATTAGATTATGCTTGTTTCTACTCTACATTGATGCTCTGAAGTGAATTTGAATGTAAATTAGCTTCTGGAATGTCTACCTTGTTTCGGGAATAACATCTTAGATGTTTAAAAAAAAGGAAAGGAATAACTTCTTAATTTATGAGTGTTGGAGTGTAAATTAGCTTCTGAGTTCTGATATCTTTCTGAAGTTAAAAAAGAATTAAGTGATGAAAAATTAAATAATGCAAGTGTTTAATTGTGTGCATTAGGAAAACATACTCAAGTCTGTTTCACATGTTTTATGAAATTTTATACTCTATGGACATGATATTTAAAATAATCATATACGTGTTGAAGTTTGACTAGGAATATGGAACACAAACTCACAATAGATAGATAATATTAGTGCCCAAGTGAGTTCTGTAACAAAATTGAAGGATTGTATTGCTTTCACTTACCACCACTACCACCTCCTTTCTTCGATTTTACCCTCCTCAACAGGAAATATGTAAAAGTAATTCAGTCAAATAACATGCATAAAATTGCGATTGTTTATTGATTTAATGTAGATATTTGAAGATAGCGACTTTTAATTATTTTGACACTAAACACTAGTTGTCTACTGATTTGGCCACTCAAGTTTGTGGTTACTCTACGAATGCTTTCTGATTAGTCTTTGGCCCTCTCGTAAGGAGAAATTAGTTGATGTCTCTTAGTCTACTTGTGTATCGGTTTAGCTATTGACCTTATATCTTATATATCCATTCTCTAATCTTCTTGTTATTTTCTTTTTATTTTTCTGTGTATTTATTAAATTTACCAAAAATATATAAGCAAATACTTCTTTCTATTCTTAGTTGTTTATAATGTTTTCACTATAGTGTGTTTACTAGTTGTAACAACGAGTCTTCTACTTTATTCATCTTAGTAGTGACACAGTTGATCAATTGCGTCTTTCTAGAGTTAATTTCCAGCTATATATGGACTCATTTAACATTATAATATGGTCTTCTACTTTGTTCATATGTAGCTATTGGAAACAAGCGAGAATGTGGTTGACATATCAGCAACTTTATATGCATTAACTACTGAGATATACATCAGCGAGGCTTTATTGCAGCGTAGATCCAAAGAATAAGCATTGTCTGGTTTCAGTGGTATGCAACTTCTAATCAATCCTTTTTTTTTTTTGAGCTTCTTATATACATGTAACAGTTTGTCATGTGATTGTGTTGAGACCGAATTGAGGATGGAAACTTGAAATATTTATGAAATATCCTTCTTCATTGAAGAGGGATAAAATATGAGAATAGGTAAACCATATTACAGATAAAAAGTTATTATTTGGCATTAGGGAATGGATGTTCATCTAGCTTTAGTTGAATGATAAGAATTTTCCTGGTAGGTTTATGGAATGGATGTTCATCTAGCTTTAGTTGAATGTTGAAATTTTTTTTGGTAGGTTTGTGGGAACATAGTTTGATGTGATTCTTTATTTGCCTTCTTATTCTTGGTAGGCTTGTGGGAACATAGTTTGATGTGATTCTTTATTTGCCTTCTTATTCAACATGTTTTGTTGCTGCATTTATATCTTTAACATTTTTTTTTCAACGCAATTTAAGGTTAGGATATCTTTTAACTTCTCATAGATTAAATACTGATTTGGATATGAATTATGATTTATGTTTGGATTCTGAATCTATTTGGTGTTTTATGGAAAAATGATCTTTTCTATTATTTCGCTCGCTGTAGAAAGAGCATGTTGCCAAGCAGATGAAACTATTGGCATCTGGGGTTTCTAAATATGGAACAGAAGCAAGTTAACCAGCGGCGGCAGACCTTCTGAGAAAAAAATACGTCAATTGAACCTCCAAAAGACTATATCCATGTTAGAGCACAAGGGGTCAATCTACCGATAGCCACAGTCTTGTTGAAAGAGTAAATTGTTTGACTCTGCAATTTTATGTTAACCATGTATCTTGTCAACTATTATGGCATTTTTATTCTTAGTTGTTTCATAAGATTTCTTTGAATTTGATAGAAATTTTTCATGTTTAATATGTGCTTTGATTGTAGGTAGATACAAGTCTCTCACATTTCTTACTAGTAGAATGCACCAAAGAATATGGTGCATTCTATTATTTTTTTAAAACGTTGGACTTTTTAGCCCGGGTCTCCTAAATCTGGGCTAAAAACATGTTTTTTTTATTTTGCTAATAATAAACCGCTACACTAGAGAAAAAAGTGCTACAATAGCTCAGAGAAAACCGCCACAATAGAGTATCTATTGTGGCGGTTATCATACCTATTGTAGCAGTTGTTTGTGTTGGGAAAAAACCGCCACACTAGGTTATAAAACCGCCACAATAGGTCAAATGCAACGCGAGCAAATGAAACGGCTAAAAACCGCTACATTAGGCCTTGGGCAGCGGTTTTTTGACTTTATGTGGCGGTTTTGAACCGCTACTAAAAGCTTTAATTGTTGTAGTGATGGATTGTACAAGTTGCAACCTGAAGTTGTTCATATTGATCTATTGCCTTTACAGATGAATCCTACTTGTTTGTCTTTGAGTAAAAATGCAATAGCAAATGTTTGTAAGACTTCTGACCAGCTACATTAGTTACATGTTCGTTTAGGCCAAGCTTCTTTAAGCAAATCGGTTCATTTGCATGATGTACCTCACAAGCAACTTCCTAGTTGTGAGACTTGTGTCCTTGCTAAGATGCATAGTCTGCCATTTTCTAGTAGTAATACCATTTCTATGAAGGAGTTTGATTTGGTCCATTTAGATGTTTGGGGTCCTTACAAGACCAAAATCATATGTGGGGCATCTTATTTTCTTACTTTGGTGGATGATAAGAGTCGTGTAACATGGAGTTTTCTAATACATAATAAGACCCTTGTGTTCTCTATATTGTCTTCCTTTATTAACTACGTCCAGACTATGTTTCAATCTTCTATTAAATGTTTTAGAAGCAATAATGGTATTGAGTTTGTGCAGCTAGCTTGTGCGCAACTTTTTGCATCTAAAGGTATTGTTCATTAGATGAGTGCTCCCTATACTCCTCAACAAAATGGTAAATTTGAACGTAAGCATAGATATCTGATTGAAGCTGCAAGAGCTTTAAGAATTCATGTAGGTTTACCTATTGAGTTTTGGGATGATTGTGTTCTTGTTGCGACACATATCATAAGTGCCCTACCTACAGCTGTATTGCAATGGAAATCTCCTTTTGAGATTTTATTTGGTAAGACTCCCAACATGGATGAGTTTAGAACTATAGGTTGCTTATGTTTTGTTCTAGATAATGTTGCTAAAAAGGACAAATTTGGTTCCTAAGGCAAAAAGGTGCATATTGATTGGGTATCCTTTTGGCCAAAAAGCCTATAAGATGTATTGTTTTTGTTAGAAAGTAAAGTAGTTGTTAGATGAGTCCCTAGATAAATTAATTACTGCTGCATTTATTGACTCCCACCAGCTGTATCTATTTAATGTTTTCTTAGAGTTTCTAGGAGTGTATTGGAGGGTCTATTCCTATATTGTAATTATAAATACTAGACAATCCTAAGAATAAGATTAAGCCTTTCACCTTCAATCTCTCTCATGGTATCAGAGCTCCTGAGAGATCTGACCATTTAACTTCTGACCGCCACCTTTGCTGTCAGCTCTAGGCTTCGATCACCACCAGTTTGATCGCCACCTTTGCCACCAACCCTAACCTTCTTCCTCTATTTATCCATTCCTTGATCCTCATAACTCTGTTTTCATGGTGAATCCAGAAGACCAAGTTATTGATCCCACCAATCTCACCATCTTACATTTTAATCGCACAACCCTTCCTCCTATTCAGCCCACTTATCGGCTCAATGGGAAGAACTGTCGGATTTGGGCTGAAGTTTTCAAGGCATCCCTTACTGGCAGTGAAAAGGATGACCATCTCACTTCTGATCCTCCCAACACAACAGATCCCACCTTCAAGCTATGGACACACGATGACTCAATCATCAAGTCATGTCTATGGGCTTCCATGGATGCCAACATTGGATCCAACTGTAGTTTTCTTCCAAATGTGAAGGATATTTGGAACTTCTTGAAGCGTTCCTATAGCAAAGCCCAAGACGAGGCTACGCTATTTGAACTGTCTGTGAAGGTCTACTCCACCAAGCAAGGTTCGATGACGGTTTCAGAGTTGGCCACCATTCTGCATAACCTTTGGCATGAGATTGATCAATCTCAATCTCTTATTCTGAAGGATCCTGATGAGCAAGAACTGTTGCGTATTACTGTAGACAGAAGTCGCTCCTACATCTTTCTTGTTGCCTTGAATCCCGAGTTTGATCTAGTCCAGATCCAAGTTTTAGGCACCAAGCCTCTTCCCTCCTTGGTAGAGAATATTGTCACTGTTCGGGCAGAAGAGACACGAAGGGGCATCATGCTAAAACCTTCCTCTGCTCCAGCTGAAGAAATGGCCCTTTTTTCAAGGTCTGGAAAAAGGGACATTAATGATCTATGGTGAACCCACTGCAAGAAATCCAGGCACACCAAAGAGAGATGTTGGGAACTTATTGGCAGACCACCTAACCGAGATTTTGGGAAGAAGACCCCGGAACCAGGCTCCTCCACCACACAAACACCTTCTAATCTGCAGCCAAATCAGCCACAGGCCCACAATGCTTCAGCCTCCACCACCGGGAACTCTTCTTCCCCTCCTGCTGAAGTGGCGGCCCAAATCAAGCATCTCCAAAGCATGCTGCAGAACCTTCAAGATTCCTCAGGTTCCTCCTCTTCTAAGCCATTGGCTCTTACAGGTATCAAAAATCAATTTGTTGGGGAGTGGATTCTGGACAGCGGTGCAACTAATCATATGACTAATGATCAATCCCTTTTAGTCTTTTATCACCCTTTGTCTTCTAATAAGCATCTTATTACTGCCAATGGGACATCATCTCCCATCTTAGGGAGTGGCACCATTGCTTCTTTCCCCACTTTGCCCCTTAACGATGTTTTGTTTATTCCCAATATCTCATCTAATCTCATATCGATTAAGAAGTTGGTCCATGCTCTTAACTGTACTGTTACTTTCTCTCGTTCTGGTTGTGCAATACAGAAGCAGGACTCGAGGAAGATGATTGGACATGGTAGAGAAAGTGGGGACCTTTACATCTTGGATTAGTCTACTGTTGCCATCTACCTTAGCACCACAAATACAACCAAACTTTGGCTGCAGCACTACCGCCTAGGCCATCCATCCCTTTCCTTTATGAAGCACTTGTTTCCTACTCTTTTTGTTGGTTTGGAGTCAGAAAGTCTTGTTTGTCCTACTTGTGAAAAGGCCAAACACAAACGTGTCCCATTTCCTAGTCGAGACAAGAGATGTATGCGTCTTTTTTAGTTAATTCATAGTGATATTTGGGATCCTGCACTAGTTAAGAATATCAATGGGTCTACTTGGTTTCTTACATTGATTGATGATTGCACACGAGTCACTTGGTTGTTTTTGCTTAAACACAAATCTGAAGCTAGTGATATCATCCCTGCATTTTATGCCATGATTCTTAATCAGTTTGGTGTTTCAATTCAACGCATTCGATCAGAGAATGCCAAGGATTACTTCAATCAAACCTTATCCTCTTTTTTCACCACAAAAGGCATTGTACATGAGTCTTCCTGTGTGTATACACCCCAGCAAAATGGCCTTGCTGAGCAGAAAAATGGGCACATTTTGAATGTTACTAGGGTTGTCATGTTCCAGTCTAATGTTCCAAAGTTTTATTGGGGTGAAGCATCTCTCACCGCTGTCTACTTGATTAACCGAACCCCTTCTAAAACCCTCAAGTACCAAACTCCAGTTCAACATCTCCAATCCTTCTTTCCCCACCTTTCAATTGACCATGGGTTACAGCCTAGGATTTTTGGGTGTACTACATTCATCCATGTTCATACTCCATACCAAGGTAAACTTGATCCCCGGGCTCAAAGATGCATCTTTTTAGGTTATTCCAACACTAAGAAGGGTTACAAGTGCTACTGCCCGCTTACCAAACACACCTATGTTACTGCAGACCTAACTTTTGATGAAAATACACCATATTACAGCCCTTTGCAGTCTGCTCAAGTCCGTACTAATCTTGAGTGTGGGGAGTCCATTCCAAAACTACTCACAACCATCGGCGCAGTGGCTCCTACCATGACCCTTATCATCTCTCAACCTCCATCTATTGGTGATGATATTGGTCCATCTGATGCCTCCAGCCCCGACATATCCCCTGTTGTTGCTGATGCCCTCATTGAAATCTCCACGTCAGCTTTAGACAATCCACCCTCACCGCAAGGTGAAATTCCTCCCACACAGACTTTACCCCAATCACCACCACACATTCCGCAAATCACCTCTCCTCGATTTGACAATAAGTACTTCAGAAGGGTCCCCTCTTCCTCTAGCAAGCCGGTTCTAATCTCTTATCCGAGTCCTGCACTTGCTGCACTACCATCTACATCTCCATCAGCGCCTCCATTAGCATCAGCACATGACCTGCCAATTGCTCTCTGTAAAGGTTCAAGGGCTTGTACAAAAAGGCCCCTTTATCCATTGTCCAATTATGCTTCTCTTGACAGATTTTCTGATCAACACCGTCGGTTTCTTACTAACCTTGATCATATTCGAATTCCTAAAAATGTCAAAGAAGCCTTCCAATCAGCTGAATGGAGACATGCTATGATGGAAGAGATGACAGCTCTTGAGGCCAATCATACGTGGGAGTTAGTGGACAGTCCACCTGGTCACAATATTGTGAGTTGCAAGTGAGTCCATACAGTCAAGTATCATGCTGATGGCTCTCTTTCTAGGTACAAAGCCCGTCTAGTGGCTCGTGGCTTCACTCAAACTTATGGTTTGGATTATGAGGAAACATTTGCTCCAGTTGCGAAGATGTCTACAGTTCGCTTGCTTCTATCTATTGCTACTCATCTTGACTGGGAGTTGTACCAATTTGATGTGAAGAATGCTTTCCTCAATGGGTATCTCAATGAGGACATCTATATGAGCTTGCCTCCTGGTTTTTCTTCTAGTTCTCCTCGTCATGTCTGCAAGCTAAAGAAAGCCTTGTATGGTCTGAAGCAATCTTCACGTGCCTGGTTTGGCAGATTCAGGAGCGTGATGCTTGCTGCAAGATATACACAGAGTTAGGGTGACCATACTTTATTTGTAAGGCACTCTGAGTCCGGGGGAGTAAGCATCCTCCTTGTTTACGTGGATGACATCATTATAACGGGAAATGATCCTGTTGAGCAAGCTTGTCTGAAAGCCACACTCACTCGAGAATTTGAGGTAAAGGAACTTGGTCGGTTGAAATACTTCTTAGGAATTGAAGTAGCTCGATCCAAATCTGGTATATTTATTTCTCAACAAAAATATACCAAGGATCTTCTCCAAGAGGCAGGGATGGAAGACTACAAACCAGTTACCACTCCTATTGACTACAACTAGAAAATTGGCAAAGCTGAAACTGAACCAGAAGTGGACAAGAAACTCTACCAGAAATTATGTGGGAAACTAATATATCTTGCTCACAACAGACCTGACATCTCTTTCTCAGTAAGTATCGCCAGTCAATTCACGCAAGATCCTAGAGAGTCACATCTCCAAGATGCATATAGGATACTTAGGTATCTTAAAGGTACTACGGGGAAAGCACCAAAAGTGACAACCTTCTACTTGAAGCTTATACAGATGCTGACTATGCTGGTGATATTGTAAGCAGACGCTCCACCACAGGTTTTTGTGTATATCTTGGTGGAAATTTGGTTGCTTGGAGAAGTAAGAAGCAAGGAGTTGTTGCACGGTCAAGCGCTGAAGCTGAATTTCGTGCATTGGCACATGGAATTTGTGAATTATTATGGATGAGAATCATTTTAAATGATTTAAGAGTTCATTGGGAAGATCCTATGAAGCTATTCTGTGATAACAAGTCTGCCATCAACATAGCCCATGATCCTGTTCAACATGACAAGACAAAGCACGTGGAGATTGACCGACATTTCATCAAAGAAAAAATTGATGCAGGAATCATTAAAATTTCTCATGTTTCCTCTGAATTTCAGTTGGCGGATCTTCTCACCAAGGGGCTTCATCCTGGTAGATTTCAGTGGCTCATATCCAAGCTTGGCATGGATGATCTGTATGGCCAAGCTTGCGGGGGAGTGTTAGACAGTAAAGTAGTTGTTAGATGAGTCCCTAGATGAATTAATTAGTGTTGCATTTATTGACTCCCACCAGTTGTATCTATTTAATGTTTTCTTAGAATTTCTAGGAGTATGTTGGAGGGTCTATTCCTATATTGTAATTATAAATACTAGACAATCCTGAGAATAAGATTAAGCCTTTCACCTTCAATCTCTCTCAGTTTTGATACTAAAAAATATGTGGTTAGTAGAGATGTGCATTTTTTTTAAGACAAGTTTCCTTATAGAGAAGTGTGGTTGTTTCTGAAATTGAGGTGATGAATAATATTTAATTGCCTCTTGTAAGGATGTCTGATGACTCTAATCTCAGAACATCTCCAATGGTAAGATCTTCTCCTACATTACAATCTTCTGATTTTATAAATCATGATACTATTGGGTCTGGTTCACATCATAATTACAATGATCATGTTCCTATATCTATTGAGGTGGTTTCTGATTCTCAACATACAGAAGATAGTGTTTCACATCAGATTGTTGAGATTCCCAAGAAACCAACTAGGGAACATGGGGTTCTTGCTAAACTTAAAGATTATATATGTTCTTCTGTTCCTCAGAATAATTCCAGGTCTAGCTCTTTTTTGAGTATTTTACTTGGTGATTCAAAATATTTTTCTGATGAGTTTGTTCAGTCTTTTGCAAACTTAGTACAGGTGCCTGAGCCTCACACATATATGTAAGCCAAAGATGATCCTAATTGGACAGAGGCTATGGATAAAGAGATCCAGGCCTTGGAAAAGAATAACACTTGGAAACTAACTACATTGCCTGCAAGAAAGCAAGCCATAGGTTCTAAATGGGTGTTCAAGCTCAAACACAAACCTGATGGATCAATTGAAAGGAACGTATAAGGCAAGGTTAGTAGCTAAAGGCTACAATCAGGTAAAGGATAAGGATTAGAAACATACTTTTTCACATGTTGCAAAGTTTACAACAGTTAGATGTATTCTTGCTCTTGTCACTATTAAAAATTGGCCGATTCATCAGCTTGATGTTAATAATGCTTTCTTACATGGCTACCTTGATGAGGAAATTTATATGACACCTCTTGATGGTTACACAAAGGCGGCTCTTGATCAGGCTTGTGTATTGAAAAGGTCTTTATATGGCCTTAAACAAGCAAGTAGACAACGGAATGCGGAGCTTGCAAAGTTTTTAATTTCCCTTGGTTTTGTTCAATCAAAACAAGATCATTCATTGTTTATTAAGTTTGTTTCAAAAGGAACTGTTACTACTTTGGTATATGTGGATGATGTTTTGATTACAGGAGATGATGAAGATGTTATAGTATCCACAAAGCACATGTTGCACAAGGCTTTTACAATCAAGGATCTTGGTCATGTCAGATATTTTCTAGGAATGGAGATTTCTAGATGAAGTGTAGGGATGTTGATTCATAAGAGGAAATACACTTTGGATCTGCTAAAGGACACAAATATGTTAGATAACAAAGAGGTAAAATTTCCTCTTCCTAGAGGTTTGAGATTGTCCACTGGAGATGGTGATCTACTGGTTGATCCAGAAGTGTATCGAAGACTGGTGGACAGGCTCTTTTTTCTCAATATGACAAGGTCGGATATTTCATATGCAATTCAACATCTGTCGTAGTTTATCAGTGCTCCACGTACTCCTCACTATCAAGTTGTGCTTCATGTGTTGAGATACCTCAAAGGAACTCTCAATGCAGGATTATTTTATTCATCCTAATATGAACTTCAATTCTCAACTTTCACAGATGCTGATTGGGGTTCATGTCCTTTCTCTGCTCGTTCTTTGTCTGGATATTCTTGGCAAGTCCTTAGTTTCATGGAAGACGAAGAAACAACAAACTATTTCCAAGTCCTAAGCAGAATGGGAGTACATGGCTATGTCTTATGCTACGAGTCAGATGGTCTGGCTTGTGACAACAAGGCGTATCTTCCTCTTCCAATTCCATTGCATTGTGACAACAAGGCGGCTCAACGCATTGCAGCAAACCCAGTTTTCCTTGAGAGGACGAAGCACCTAAGGATTTATTGTCATTTCGTAAGAGAGCAACAACAACTACAAGGTTTCCTTATTACTCAGCATGTTCCCTCTTCTCTCCAACTAACTGATGTCATGACTAAGGCTTTAGGAGAGCATCAACACTGGTTTTTATCACTCAAGTTGGGAATGGTTTTTTAGCAGCCCATGTCCAACTTGAAGGGGAAAGGGGGGGGGGGGGGGGGGGTAATGAGATATATCATTAGTAAAACATTTGGGTCATTTATGTAATTTAAAGTTGAGGGCTATAATATGTAATTAAGGGAAAAGTGGGCTTAGGTCGGTTATAAGAGACAGACGCCAACAGATCCCCGAAACACTTTTCTTTCTTCTCCCTTTCGCAATCTGTAAATTCTCTGGTTGATAATGAAATGAGCTTGATTAGCTTCGGTTTCTTGATTTCAATCTTTCTCACAATGCAAGATTAATGAGGCTGATAAGATTGCCAATAAAAGATCCATTTAGCCATAAAAACAAAATGGTGCTAGCTATGAATATAAAATCTTGTAAAAGATTCTACATAAGAAGAAGACCTTGCAAGCTAACTCCTAATTAAAGCAAAGCTTAATTATGTCTTTAACAATGAAATATGACATAGAGCGCAATAATAATAAGACACTTTATAGAAAATATAATGTTTATTGAGGCGGGTGTGAGTTTGTTTGTAAGAGCATGTTTATCGGGAGAAAGTAAGTATCGATACTTGTTAAAAAAACAATATAAAATGTGAATAGTGTCAAGATCCGAGCTGAACGATACTAGAGGTAGTATCGATACTACGGTTGTGAAGGAGGGAATGTGTCAGACTTTCCTGATGCAAAAAAAAAGGTTGCAGGGTTATGTGTCATCTTCTAGTTGGTGGTAGGGATTAGTGGTTGTGATCAATCCACATGGACGGACAAGATTAACCTAGGTTGAAGTAAAAACACAATTATAATATTCAATTTTTGACATTCAAAATGTAAAAAATAAAAATAAAAAAATTACCACAATACTAGATTCATTTTTTCTACACATAGACATTAATTTTGAATAACTTTCTATGTTTTTCATTTGAATAATTTATAATTTTGTTTTAAAAAATATAAAATATGTGATAGATGGTAATAATTGTCATTATTCATCTACTAATATGGTATAAATGGGTGTTTTTATGAAGTGACTTGTTATATAGAAGAGAATGCATAGAAAAAGAGTCAAGAGTGGTATAATCGTAAATTGATTTGGTAGGAAAGAATGGAAATAATTAGGGAAGAGGGGTATAATTGTAAATTAAATTGATAGAAAAAGATGGGTTTTGAGATGTTAGAGAAGCTATTGATAAAGTGGAAAAAGTGAGGGTGAGATACTAGGATGATGTGCGGAAAGAGAAAAATAAAATATTAATATTCATAGTATCTCTAATATCCTTTGATAAACATGGTCTAAGGAGTCAATTATATTTTTCCAAAGTAAGTTTTTTTTAATATATATTTGGAGAAAGTTTACTTTTCTAAATGTAGTCATAGTACGTTAATACACGTATACATATATACCTAATATATATAGTTTTTTTTATTGGTGGACCGTGGACTTAATTGTGAGGGGTTTATTTACAATAATACTCTCTCCGTTTGAAATTATTTGTCTTTTGTCTTGTAGTGCACGCTTTTTAAGGAGACAAAAACTATATAAAATATATTTTTTAATTAATTTTTTTTATATAATTTCATACATATATGTAGTAAGTATAAGATTATGAAAAAAAATTAATTAAAAAAAATTATATTTTATAGAGTTTTTAGCTCCTTAAAACGCGTGCCGATAAGTCAAACAACAAATATTTTCAAACGGAGGGAGTAAAATATAAGAATGCTAGTGATACCGTATGAAGTCGTGGAAGTCACGTGCTTTTGATAATAAAGGATTCACAAGTATCGAAGCCCTAGGAAATATGTTTAGAATTTATAGGAAGGGGTTTGAAATCTACTAAAGAAAAAACCTCTCTAAACCAATATTTGATTAATTATATAAAAAGATTGATTATGGCTCATACCTACAAGTGTTTAAATAGAACAAAACCCATAAAACCTAACTTATGACCAAGACAAACTAAAAAGGGTCCAAATCCTCTTTCTCGTTCATATACCCCTTCCCTGTCCCTAATCACAAAATATTTCTTTTTCTTTTTCTTTTATTCTTTAATTTTAATTTATTTTTACTCAATATACAACAATATCCACTGAGCTCCCTCATTAACCTCACTCAACGGAGTCGATGTTATTTATTTAGCTCGGATATCGGCGCTTTGACAGATTTTTCAAACAACAACCAAGAAAAATAGTGGAAAGTCTTTCGATAATCATCTGAAGCGATTTATATACCAAAATAAGTATCGATCAATTAATTTCTTGATAAATTTACTAAAAGTTTGTTCAACCAGTGGAGTATTTGGATGAACGCAGTTAGGTTTTTTCAATTCGCTCTCAAAGAGGTTTGGACATGTTTGCAATTGTTTGAAAAAAAAAATGAAAAGGACTTGTGCTAATTTAGTTGAACTTATCTTGTCAATAGCCATTCGGACATCTTGCCTCCAGCCTCACTAAAAAAATAATCAAGTTGCAAAAATACCTACTTTTGAAAACAATTGCATCCACCTATGAAAATTTACAAAAATACTCTATTCGGTTAGCAAAACTACCCCCACCACCCCCAAAAAATTACAAAAAAAAAAGTAAAATATTTTTGGCATTTATCTTTTTTTTTTATGTTATATTTAAATTATATTAAATAATTAAATAATAAAAATAAATAAAATAGTATATATAATTTAGGATAAAACCGTATCTTTATTAATCTATCTCTCCCCGATCATTTATATACATCCTGTCAATATACCTACTCAACTTTGTCATAAATGACATTCATCCTGTCAACCAGAAAATGCTATGGTATACATGCGTATTAACATTCCTTTTCTATTTACAAGTAATAATCAAGTGCGTACTTATAATTTAAGATAAAACCGTAGCTTTAGTCTCTCCCCGATCATTGCATCCACCCAGTCAAAGTATATAATCAACCTTGACATGCATCTTCTAATTAGGGTTACTAATCTAGTAGTACTGCATTTTATCACCATGGACATATTGTCAGACAATATGTATTGATAAATGCACGAATTCTAATATATTCTGATAAATACAATTGAAATTGCTTATATAAGCGATATAGTAGTGAATTATGCTGATAAATATCTGTATGAATACCTATATCGTGATATGACAAGTGAAAATGTTATAGTGTGTTGACAAACGTATTGACATGCATCTTCTAATTAGGGTTACTAATCTAGTAGTACTGCATTTTATCACCATGGAGTCATGGACATATTGTCAGAGAATATGTATTGATAAATGCACGAATTCTGATATATTCTGATAAATACAATTGAAATTGCTTATATAAGCGATATAGTAGTGAATTATGCTGATAAATACCTGTATGAATACCTATATCATGATATGACAAGTGAATTGTGCTAATTTCAATACTTATATACCAAAATAAGTATTGAAATAAAGCTTGCATATATGTTGGATATTTAATTAAATAGGTCTTATTATATGGACAATTACTTTTTTAGCCCTTCGACATTTGAGTAAAAAGTTATGAGCATTTGAAAATCAAACGTAAAGTATATAATTGCTTTAATTGTATATCAATTAACTAAAATGTTTTTATATTCTACCTATCTTGACATTCACATACTATAAGTTTCGAAATAAGAGGTTATATTATTCTCTTTTTTTCTGCGAATAACACTATTATTTTAAAATTCGATGTTCATTTTTTTTTTTGATGACGTGGAGGTTCCGAGGTTGTCGAATAATCTTCCACATGCCGAGCACTAGCCTGCAAAGCACTCGAGCCGGGTAAGCCAAGCGGCAAGCGGCAAGACAGGTTAAACCCATGCCAAGGTAAACTATGACATGAATACCCACTCTAGCACAAATTGCTTCTACGCCTAGTGGGATTTGAACCCTTGACCTCATGGTAGTGATCCGGGTGTGCATATCCGGCTAACCGACATGAACCGGTTAATCGTGTCGGGTACCCGAAACCGTTTAGCCCAAAGTGCTCGAACTGTACACGAACCGTCTTAACCCGGGTATCCGACACGGTTCAGTTGTTCGGTTCCGTGTCGGATACCGGGTTATCTGACACGAACCGTTTCAGCTTTCTTTCTTTTTTTTTTTTTCCTCTATTTGTGCAGTATGTGAAACTTTCAGAAATGGCCATGGCGGCAAAGAAATTCGAGATTTAGGGTTCGTTTACTTTCAACAAATTCACACAAATCCTTACTTACCATTGATTGACTTTTTGAGAGATGAGAGGGAGGGTCCCGAAGGGCCGGAGAAGCGATGACAACTCGCAATTGGAGAAGAGAATGAGAGATTGGGAGGCTCACTGGAGACGAAGGGTCGGAGAAGCGATGAGGACTCGCGATTGGAGAAGAGAAGGAGAGATTGGGAGGCTCACTGGAGACGAAGGGCCGGAGAAGAGAGGCGATTGAGAGGCTCTCTAGCTCGGAAGTCGGAACTGGAGAAGAAGGGCGGCCGTCGGCTCGCTCGTAGAGAAGAAGGGTCGTCGCCGGTCGCCAATCGCCAGTCGCCAGATCTGTTAAGGAGAAGAAGGGTCGGATGCCGACAGAAGGAGAGATTTAGGGTTTATTTACTCGCTCGTGGGGAAGAAGAGCGTTAATTAAATTGAATTAAAAAAAAAACGAGTATATAACAGAGAAAAAAAAACAGAAGTGAGGTTGCCGGGATTTGAACTCGGGACGACTTGCAATTTCCCAACATAGTGCTTCCCTTCAACCAACTGAACTAACGGAGTATATTGTTACTTATAGGATTCTGTTTATACTAATATTATACCAACTATCTAAAAATTTCAAAAAAAAATAAAATTTAAACGGTTCGTGTCGCGTACCCGATAAGGCAATTTGCCCGACCCGAACACGAACCGTTTACTGCCGTGTTTTCTTGGTTCGTGTCATTATCGTGTCGTGTTTTTTCGGTTTCGGGTTTTTTCGTATCGTGTTTTCGTGTCGTATTTTCGGTTTCGGGTTTTTCTGCACACCCCTAGGTAGTGAGGCACAAGGAAGCACCTCACTCTTACCACTAGGGCAAGAGGTCATTGGTAAAATTCGATGTTCATTATATTGTTTTTACTATTCTTATTTTGTTAGTTTTTTTTCCGATTATTTCATTTATTTATCCATTTTTGTTCTTTTAAAATAAAAACAATATTGTCGTAATATTCTTAAATAAAAAAACAATATTGTCAAAATTAATATTTTCATCTCTTATCATATACTACCTCCGTTGGAAAATATAAGGGTTTTTAGGATTTGGCACGTTTTTTAATGAGCTAAAAACTCCGTTGGAAAATTAATATTTCATGTAGTTTTTAGCTCATTAAAAAACGTGCCAAATAGTCAACGTCCTTATATTTTGCAACGGAAGTAGTATTGTATAATCGCTTTTTCTCTAAAATATCGATTCTATATACGAGGGAAAATATGGAAACCTTATTTAGTGTTTTTATAAAAAAAAAAATTGTCAGAATGTATATGTCAAATAAAGAAATATCAAATAAAGAAATGAGACAGCACATGGTAGAGATAAAGACATGAAAGATATTTTTTTAATTTCTTCATTTAAATCCGGAAAAAAATGTAAAAGGGATTGGAAATAGCTTCCACAGTTCCACTCCTAATTTAACATTATGCTGACACCGGACCCGACCTCGGCTTAGTCCGTCCTACATCAGCTTCGAACGTCATACCCCAGCTTCGGCCACTTCAATCCGGCTCCATCCACCCTAGTACCACCGTGGCTCCGTGACACGCTTGCTCCAACTAGATTCCGGTTGTAGAACGTTAATAGAATAACCCTAACTCCAAATTTTAGATTTCTGCATGCCGACTTGGGAACCCGGCAGCGGCTTAGGTGATGCGACGTGGGTCAGTCGATGGGACTTGTGTCAGTTTGACCAACCAGTCGGTGTTGATCTAGGTCTACAAAGCTCAGTCCGGGTTTGTCGGTCTCGGAAGTCGGCATAGGTAAGAGTCTTACCGGCTCTGGCAATCGGCATCGGCACAGTGCCGATGCCAATAAAATGGTTATGTGCATAACAGAACCCATAGGAATTTGTTAGTTGTAGTTTTCAATAAAGTGAAAAAATAGAGTAATAATTAGGGATATAAGTGTATTTGCGTTTGCTTTTATTTGTTTGCTTAAAAATTGTGTAAATGTCTAAAACGACGTGTTTTAATTGACAGATAGAGTATTAGTTAATATATGTTCTCCTTTTGTATGAAAAATTAATGAAAGATACCACTTACTCCGTATTTTATAACTTAATAAGAGCTCATTTGGTTTGACGTGGGAATTGAAATTCCCGAGAACTTAATTCATGGGAATTGAATTCTCATAAAGTTAAAATCATGGGAATTCTAAAAATATATTTGGTTGATTTTTTATTTCAGGGGATTAAATGAATGAATTGAAAATTTTCAAGTTAAAAATAGTGGAAGTTGAACTTACCTAGGGGGACTAGGTAAGTGAACTTCCTCCAAATAGTAGGAATTTAACTTCCCAAGAAGTTTAATTCCCGAATTTTTGGAATTTAAAAATGTCAACCAAACACATGTTTTTTTAACCTACTTCCTGAGATTTTCCACTTCCTAAGATTTTCATAATCGATAGGGAGATCGAAATTCATTCTTATATATTAAAAGACACTTGTGTTGGAATAGATTTACACGTTTCCGTTTAGCGCATGGTTTGGTCGCAACGACCGTAAAATCAACTGGTCGCAACGACCACTAGGCCAACTGGTCGCACCGACCACCTTCCCTACTGATTGCACCGACCAAATAGCTATTGGTCGCACCGACCATCGCCAACTCGATCTTTCTATCTTGTGGGGATAGGAAAAAGATTTTAAATTGAAAAATATTTTCTACTAAAAAGAAATAATCGACTTTTGAAATCTAATTATAAAAACTTAAATTAATTAAAATTTTAAAAATATTCAAGATATATGATAGAAAAATCGTTTGACAATTGATAATGCTGATTGTTGGAATAAAATCAAAGTACAATAATTCAAGGAATGGGCCGATTAGTATTATTGCGGAGTGCGGACAAACGCTATCCACTTGCTTATCTTAAGTACTTAATAATACGTTTTGTCCATACAGAAAGCACCATCATTAATTTTTTAGTTTTAACTCAAAAAAAAAGCCCCATGATTAATTTAAAATTGTCCCATACTACGTACTACATGCATTATTTGTTTTTTTTTTTTAATTCAACTGTATGGGGATTTGAATAATTTGATGATGATTGGGAAGATACAGTATATAGAACCGAATATTAGAGATTTTGATCGATCAATGGAATATACCCGACTAACTGTTTCCGATTAGATAGAAAATTGCTCATATAATGATTTTTTCTAGGGAAATTTATAGAAAACTACCATTTAAATATGAGTATTTTCACTTAATCACCCTTTAAATTCAAAATTATAAAAAATCACCATTTAAATGGTTTTAGTTTACAACTCACAACTCACTCATCTATTTTTGTTAATTTATCACTAAATATATTGTATTTTAATATTTTTAAACTCAAATTTAATTGTAAATATATTCAAGATTCAAATTTAAGGGCTCGGGTTTTTTTTCAAAAAAAAAGCATCATGGGCAGCAAGATAAATTAAATAAAAGAACGGACTCTTTGTTGTGTCTGCAGCCGCCACACATGTCTCCAGTCCCCTGCCTCATGGTTATTAGACTGGCTACCCCTTGAGAATTTTAAGCTGTTTTGGTTGTATACTCTCCTGAGTCCCTGACATCGACAAGCCCCGGTAAAGCTTGTCCATGGCATGCTCATCAGTCCTTACATGCTATTTTGCACGGACACGGACACAGGGACAAGACACGATACGGACGCGGAAAAACGACATTTCAAAAATCATAGGATACGATACGTCAAGGACACGACAATATAAATAATATGTTGTTTTAAAAGTCTAAACATAACTAATACAGATTATTTTTAGTTTTTTTTGGGCTATTTTAATTAATTGAGCCAAATTTAAGGGTTTTTATTGGGCTTTATTAGCTAAATGGGCTAGGTTAGCAAAATGTTGTCTCCTTCTCTCATCTTCTTCCTTCTACCAGTCGTTCCCATCCTCCCTTCTCAATGCGATGCCCGTCTCTTCTCTCCTATGTTCTCCCTTCTACAGATCTGCTGTGTTGCCGACATGTCTTGCCGTGTCGTCCTGCGTCCGACACGTAAAACGGCGGCCAGTGACGTGTTCGTACAACATAGCTTACATGTACCAACTACAACCGTGGGAGAAGGTCTCCCGGGAGATATTGTCAAAATCTCTTTCCCACCATCTTTATCCGAAAAAGTTGGTTAATGGTTAATTATATGATAAATAAAAGAAATGAATTAAAAATATATGGAAAAACTGAAAATTAATGATTGGTTAAAATTTCTAAAAATAGTCGAGAATGCCACATAAGAATTTTATTTTTATGTTTTAACAGTTTTATATAGATTATATAGATAAACTGAGAATGACACAATAAAAAGTTGTTCTGTTTTAAGTTTTAACAATTGATATTGATTTTCGAACCAAAAAATGAAAAATAAATAAATAAATATGTTAGAAAGGCCCATCTTTTACAATTTGGTGGCCCATTTCAGAGTCCGGCCCAGTACATATTTCTATGGGCCTTTTTTTTCATCACCGGATCATGGATATCCAAAAATGTCGGAGATGATGGAAAATGCTCCAATTCACACTCATTCGGCCTTCAAATTATATGTTTACGGAGTACTTAAATTATCCATAATATATGAACCAATTTCCATTTTTCCCCAACGATAGCATGCAAGAAATAAAAGTAACATCTTACCCTTTCTTCAACCATTACCGATTTCTAATGGACCTCTCATTAGGATTTGAACCTAAGGAAAGTTTTTACCATATCTAAAGTTTTGACAACATTCAACCGATGCTTATTTACGATATAGTCATAGCTCTTCAAATTGTAGTCATATTTTAACCAACTAAGGTTCGACAAAAATATGATACTAAAACATTTATATATTTCTAATATGAGTTACTCTTCCTCCGCGTACATATATGTTTCTTCATGCTTTCATTTTTCATGTTTACATGCATTTACACTATAGTAAACCATATATGTATATTACTTTTCATAATATATACTATTTTAGTATTTACACGAGCAAACCATATGTATTACTTTTCATAATATATACTTTTTCTAGTTTACATATGCATTTACACTAGTCAACCATATGCATTTACACTAGCAAAGCAAAGTGATCAATGTCTCATAAAAGGACAAATAAAATTTTAATATACATATTTTCGTCAATAGCCTTCGATTTGATATATTATATACTCAAATACGACAAATGAGTAAAAAAAGTTAATTATAAACGTTGTTTCAGGATTGAACTGATATAAATTATTTTCAACATCATTTACCAAATTAATATACTTATATCGTAATTATCATTCGTTAAACTTCATAATTTAATATTATAATTAAACCCGAAAAACTTCAATATGTTATATTAAAATATTTGAAAATCATGAAATAAAGTATGCACGGTTTATGTTTTTAGTCTAGTTACATATTCATAACATTGATGGTTTTTCTGGAAAAAAATTAGGATTTAATTTTCCATCTTTTCAACTAACCGCTTTAGGATCCGCCATGGATGGTAAGAAGAGGCCATCATGTGCCGGTTCACACTAAAAGCGCACATATAGCAAGCCCACTTCGTGAAAGGCGTCTTGGCCCAATATGGATCTTCTACTCTCTTCTCTACAACCCTTCATACTCGACTGCTTCTTAGCTAGTAGTTTTTCAAACACAAATGAGTAGGGGTGGGCGCGGGACGGGACGGGACGGGATGGGGGTCGTCCCACGTCCCGTCCCGCGTAATTTTTGCGGGACGGGACCGGGACGGGATTATCTTCTTTTTTTTCAATTCCGCGCGGGTCCTATCCCTCACGGGACGGGACCGGGACCGGGACGGGACGGGCCTTGTCCCTCAAATAAAAAAATATTTTAAATTCTCTAACATTTTCCAATTTTTAAAAGACATAATACCTATAAATTTATAATGTTTTTATATTTTATAGTTTATCATATATATATACCCTATATTTATTTTGTGTATACACTCAGTATTATAAATACACGGTATATACATACACATTGACACTGTGAATAACTGAATATACATACAAACACTATATATTCACACTGTTCATAGATATACACTAACATTGTGCATAGACATACACTGCATATATTGATATATACTTATATATACTGTATTTATGTATATACTGTATAATATATTAACATAAAAATATATATATAATATATATGCGAGACGGGACGGGATTTACGGGATGAAGAATCTTCGTCCCGCGTCCCGTCCCGCACAATTTTTGCGGGACGGGATTCACTATTTTTTTTTTCAAATCCCACCGGGACCGGAACGGACCCGGGACTTGCGGGATTTGTACCCACCCCTACAAATGAGTGTATATTAAAGCTTTTCTATTTTATAAATTAAGATTCTCTTATACGGAGTATATAATATATCAAACACAAAGTAGTGTTGATTAAGACGTTAATATTGTCACATTTTTATAAAAATAAAATAATATGTAAAAGATAATTAAAAAAAATAAAAAATTTATTTATTTATTAAATTAAGAATTTTATTAATAACAATTATTGTATGAAATTTTTTTAGCTATCTATCTCATCTGAATTTTAATTTCAGCTATCTATCTCATCTGAATTTTAATTTCTCATTACGTGGCCGATCACTTACATTTGAAAGGTCAAATGATGGAGGTAGAGCTAACAATTCTATGCATTCAACTTCAACACCAAACTTCTCAAAATTTCTACTAATTAATCATATATGATTGTGAAAACATCATATTCATTCATCTTCAGATGGAAAATCATACCACAAAGATCAAAGATTAAGAATTTAAGAGTTTCAAGATAATGAATAAATAAAATTCAAGCTCCGAACCACACCCTATTAGTCTAGGCATCTAGCTATATAATATAACTAAATAAAGATTAAACAAATTTGTAAATTATACAACAAAACGTTCACCCAGCAACCGCCACCGGCCACCGGTGCCGCCGCCGCGGGGCGCTATCTGGCCGCTGATATATACACCGTCGGCGTTGATCAAATGCATCTCAGATGACTCCCAAATCACATTACAGCAAGCTGTGAATATCCAAACGGAGATAACGGTGACAGCGGAGGGACGTTGAAGATCCCTCCACTGACGTCCTTCCCATCCAGATCCCAAAACGACTTCCAGATTGATGGCGTTAAGGGGTACGCGTCGTCCTCCCGCTTCTTAGCCGGCGGCTCCGACGTCGGCGCCTCCTCCGACGGCTCTCGGCTCCTCTTTTGCCCCGCCTTAGCCGCAGCACTCTCCAATTTCGCCTCCACTGCTCCATCCGCCGCCGTCAACGGCGTCTTTCCGATCTCGAAGGGGAAGTTGAGGATCGCCTTGGAGCCGCGGAGCTTGAAGGCGGCTCGGTCGTAGGCCTTGGCGGCTTCGACGGCTGTGTCGAAGGTCCCCAGCCAAACTCTTGAGCCGCGCCGGTTAGGGTCTCGGATCTCCGCTGCGAACTTCCCCCACGGCCTCTGTCTCACTCCTCTGTAGTGCTTCCTCTCCTCCACGGCGATCTGAGGCGGAGGCTGAGCCGGATCGGCGAACTCGATCCAATCGAGCTTCTTCGGTGCCGGCGCCGGAACCGCGATCTTCATCGACGGCTTCCTCTCGTTGAACTTCGAACTGGATTGCGGACTCAATTGGCTAGGTTTTGGCGCAGGAGAAAACAGATCGACGATTTCAGGCTTAGCTTCGAAATCAGGGAACTGGAATTCGCTCTCATCAAGCGAGGAATCAATCAAATTAGGTTCGAATCCGGAGGTCTGATTGGCATCGGAGTCGCAGCTAGAGGTTCGAGAGGCGACAGAAGCGAAGGGGGAGAGCTCGCCGAGGAGGTGGTGTTGGATGTAGGAGAGAGCATGAAAATCGTTGGTGGTCGCCATGGATGGAGATCGAAGAAGGGGAAATTCAGGTGATTGAAAATGGGTTGGGTTGGGGGGAGTGAGTGACGAAGGAGAGTGGAAAAGGGTATTTATAGGAGGCGTATACGTATTGGATTTGGAGAGAGGATAGGGTGTGGGGGCTTCCAGGGAAGGCTGTAGGGGGCAACATGGAAGGATCATCCGTCGTCGTTTTGTCACCCATCTTTTACATAAAGTGAAAAAGGTATCCTTTTTGTTTTTACTGGACATGTATTTCAACCCATGAGAATTGACATCTTTAGAGCATCAGCAACGGTGGGAGCTACCTCCCCACTTTACTTTTTCCACCCATTTGAGCAACCCGACTATTGTAGACAACCTCTCGATTTTTAAGGGGCCTCAATATATTGGGAACCTTTTCAAATCCGAAACCAATAAAATGAGGCCACGTGTCCCTATAATAATTCATTTTTCTTTCTTTTTTAGTTGATGTGAGATGGAAAAAGTGATTTGGGGAACCCGACTATTGTGGAAAGTGAAAATAAATTGGGGAGGGTTGAAAATAAAGTTAGTGAAAAGTGAGGTGGACGAATGATAAAAGGAGAAATAAGTTTTGGGGCACCCCACCGTTGGGGATGCTCTTAGTAGTAGGAAATTAGGAATACATTTTTTTCCCCAATAGGCAGTGTGATTACTTTTTTTTTGGAAACGGAAAAAAATCTCAGGTGTCAAAGATCATGGAATGACGAATCTCAACAGAACCAAAAAAGTCAAGCGAGACTAGACTGTCCGAGACAATCATTTCAGAGTATCCAGTAGGCTTCCCCAAACCTTTCAGACTTTTAATAATTGTTAATTTATCCCCTTCAATGATGAGGTTCCTTTGCGGCTAAAAGACCCTTCCATAGTCCAAGGCTTTCACAGCCACAAACATAGTTAATTGGTGAGGATCCCGATCCACTAAAGATAGGGGCTTCCATGAAATTGCGTAGAATAAACCCATAAGAGCCCCTACCACAAGAGGAAAGCGATCCGTCAAAGTTCAGTTTGTAAGTGCCAGTTGACGGTGGTTCCCATTTGGTTCTTTTTCTTTTCGAAATTGTTTTGATTCGGTGATTGTTCTTGGGTAAACTTTTATCTTGTATACTGTCATCAATTTGTGATGTGTTCCAAATAAATATTTGATCATTTATAAACGACAAAATGCATCTTATGTCGGGTTTTATTTTCTCAAAAAGCGTTTTGTTTCTGAAATACCATATTTTTTCCCAATTGTGTTTTTGATATCCCAGATTGTGTCATTTAAGTGTTTCCCTTTATTGAAGCAGCCATGAATCTTCATAAATGCACCCGGGTCTTTTGCAATCAGGGTTTCCCTACTAATCTGACAGTCCCATAACAGACGAGTTAGATCTTCATAACAGGAGTCGCAGTGTAGGCAATTGGTCGGGATACCAAAACATCGAGAGGCTAACCTAACAGCAGTGGGTACCCCATTCCTAAGGATTTTCCATAGGAAAGATTTTATTTTAGGTGGAATATTCAGCCCCCAAACCCAATTTATATTCGAGGTTGCATGATTTTTGTGTTTATGTATCATATCAATTGCAGACTTTGTTGAAAACCAACCGTTTTTGCTCCATTTCCAATATAATCTATCTATATGAATGTTTTGTGGTATCGGGGTTGTCTTGATTGCTTCTATTATGTCATTAGGAAGGATGTTTTGTAATTATTCTTTTAATTTTTCTTGATCCCATGTTTTGTTATTTTTGAGAAAGTGATTTATGTTGATTGTTTCGTCGATGTGTTGTGTACATGGGATTAGTGACTTTATAGGTGTTGAGCCAATCCAAAGGTCACACCAAAAATTAATGGACGAACAATCCCCAATGGACCACCTCAGACCTTGTTTAAACAAAGGTATTAGTTTTATTAACTGTGTCCATTGGCATGAGGTATCCCCTCGCTTTTGATAGCTTAGAATATTTTGATGTTTTAGGTATTTCTCTTTGATTAGAGTAACCCAAGGGCTAGTAGGTTCCGCTAGTAGTTTCCAAAGCAGTTTCAACTGAAGGGCTTTGTTCATGTCCTCTGAGCTGCGAAGACCTAGTCCTCCATTTTCCTTGGTTTTACAAACTTCAAACCAACTGATGAGGGGTTTGTGATTCGGGCCCTTATTCCAAAGGAAATTCCGATTGATTCTATCTAGTTCTGCGTGGACGGATTTGGGTAACATAAAGCATTGCATTATATGTAATGGTTTTGCTGATAGCGTTGTTTTGATCAGGGTACATCGATCTGCTTGTGAGAGACAATTCGCTTTCCATTTGTGTGCAGTTGCGATTTGGTGCTTATTAATAGGTCTTTAAATTTGTTCTTAGTCATTCTTCCCTCAATGAGCGGACACACCAAGTAAGTACCCAATTTTGTGGTGTGCGCTATTTCAAGTTCACTTCGAATAAGATTTTTTTGTGGGATTAAAATATTTTTGGATGTTTGAAATTGGGATTTATGTCTGTTTACATGTTATCCTGACAATGTTGTGTATTCCTGAAGTATTTTGTTAATTTGATCACACCCGGTTTTGGTGGCCGAAGCAAAAATGACAATATCATCAGCAAACGCTAAGAAAGGAATTTCTGTTCCATTGCGTGTTAGTTTAATTCCTAGATGACTTTGTGTTTTTCCTGACTCAAATTGAAGTCCTCTGGCTAAGATTTCCGATACTATTAAGAATAGATATGGGGAAAGAGGGTCACCCTGGCGCAAGCCCCTTTTAGGAACGAATATATATCAGTGGGTTCATTATTTACTAATACCGAGTATGTGACCGTGGTTATGCATTCTTTAATCCATTTCGTGAATTTGGGTGAGAAACCAAATTTAAGCATAAAGGAGATTAAGAAGTCCCAGTCTACCATATCAAATGCTTTTTCTATGTCGAGCTTAACAGCCATCTAACCAGTTTTTCCTTTTTTCTTAGAGAAGGAGTGAAAGATTTCATTTGCGATTAAAATATTGTCTTGTATTGATCTACCGGCTGAAAAGGCCCTTTGAAGTGGATTAATTAATTTAGGAATAATTCTTTTAAGTCTTGATGCTAGTACTTTGGATATAATCTTGTATATTGTTGAACATAGGCTTATGGGTCTGTAATGAGATGTTGTTGTAGGGTTATCAATCTTTGGTATTAATGCTATAAACGCGTGGTTTGTTTGTTTTAGGATTCTTCCACTAAGAAAAAATCTCTTAACCGCCTTGATAACAATGGGTTCGACTATATGCCAATATTTTTTGAAAAATCCAGCATGAAACCCTTCAGGTCCTGGGGATTTATCATTAGCAAGGCTGAAAACTGCATTCTTAATTTCAGAGTTTGTGACTTGCCATGTAAGCCAGTCATTATCGTCATTTGAGATTTCATTTCCTATAAACTGGAGTAAATTGCTTGGCACTTGTTGTCTTGTCTGCAGTGAGTATCTTTTGCTGACTCAAGAGTGCTTCATTAGTATTGTGTTGAGGCTATATACCCCGAAATTCCATTTTATAACGTTTTTGCATTTTTTGCATATGAAAAAAACTCTTAAACTCCGGGGAAACACCTCAGAAACGTTTCTTAGAAGTCAGAAACTTTGACAGTTTCGTTGACCGAAAAAGTCAGAAACTTTGACCGTTTCCGTTTGGTCAGAAACGTTTCTTACTTGCCCGATGGCGTTTCCACTAATTTTATAGTTAAAAAAAATAAAAAATAAAATCCTAAATCATACTCCCCCTTCCTCCCGTATGAAACTCCCGTTTTCTTCTATCCTTGCCGCCTACTTCTCCTCCATTTTTGGTCCTCCCTTCTCTCACTTGTTCAGTGCTCTTTCCCTCTAAGCTCTCTTCGGTAAACCCTCACTTGTAGAATTTTCTCTTGATAAGTCAGAACTTAAGGAAGAGTTAGCTAAGTAGAAGATTGATGTTGGATTGATTACTTTGTCTTGCAAACCAACAAAATAAAGTTACTTTATTTTGTTGGTTTGCAAGACATTTAATATATTTGACATGTCTGTATTGATTTCTGTTAAGGAGTAAGGACACTGCTTATCACGATATTGGACATTTTAATTTGCAGCCTTAATGATGCATTCAATGTGTATCACTTGGTGATATGTTTATTGCTCTTATTTAGACCTTTAAATGAATATATAATTTATATTGTCGTTTCCTCGGCGTTTCCGTTTCCCTTCCGGTTTCTATTTCTGTTTCCGTGTAACATAGTGTTCAGGTATACCTAGTTAAGTTTAGGGAGTTTGTCGTGAGTCGAGGACTATGATGATAAAGGGGGAGTTGGCACTATATAAGCTACTGTCCTAATGAGCTTCAAGTAGGGTAAAACTAGTAGTCATATCCGGTCCTAGTAATATATGGGTCCTAGGCAAAATAGAAATTAAGGCCCCTAATAAAATATTTATATAATTAAAAAAAATGGGGCACATTTTAGATTCAAACCTACAACATGTGGTATAGTCACCATAAACGTACCAACTGGGCTAATTACACTATTTGTTTATGCTTTGTAGATATATTACTACTATTACAAATTTATTTATTATGGACCCCTAAAATTTACGGATCCTAGGCCATCGCCCCACTCGCTCGCCCTCTTGGACCGGGCCTCTAGTAGTGTTGGTTACATGCTAGCTGGCCCCACGAGGATATGGGCATATATGGGCTTCGTGTGTGCCGGTCTATGACACTAGGTTGTAGGCTAGTGCTTAGTACGCATGCCCGGTTTAGGGGCGGTTCAAGAGGTCCAACCATACATGGCTCAATTTTTTTTGGGCCCAATATATATTTTAACATTATATAAATATAAACCTTTCTAAAATACACAAAATAGCAAGTAGCTTAGTGGTTGAACTGTCACCATGTTACCCACTTAAGATTTCACGGAGTTGTTAAAATAACTCCATGTAAATTTGATTAAATCCACGGAGTTCAACTCCACGGGATCCTTCCCACATTCAACCTTTCTTACCTTTCATGTAATTTTTCTTAAGCCTTTGTCTTTTCCTTTAGTTTATACTAGTCTACTCCCCGTGCTACGCACGGATTTAATGTACAAATATTATAAAATTATAATGATTATTTTCAAATTTAATTATAAAAAATTTTGTATTAACCTACAAAAATAAATAATGTATATTCATCTACAAATAAAAAAGTTAATCTAAATGTTATGATAATTTTTATATAATTTAATATTAAAAGATAAAAATTTGTTTGAATAACAACAAAGGAAGTTGTTTTTAGTGACCCCCAAGCGACTTTAACAAATCGACAATTACTCTTCACAATAATATCATAATATGTGTCAAACCATCACCTAATGCTAATTGCAATACATAAATGATATGCTCATGTCTCTGCCATCTGCGAGGCTGGTACCATTTGAATAGCTCTTACACACAAGCAAGTCAGGGGTGTATGGAGTGGTTGTTGGTACCATTTGAATAGCTCTTACACAAGCAAGCCAAGGGTGTATGGACTATGGAGTGGCTTAAGTCCCCTCTAGTTGAGAAGGAAAAAAATTGCATGTTTTTTTTTAAAAAAAATAGTAAGTTTAGAAGTAAATTAATACAAAAAATTATAATAAATTATAGTTTATTTATCGTAGTCGGTACAAAGTGAGTATTAAATCATGAAGTCGTGAGTTCAAATTCCTCTGGCAAATTTTTTGCTTCTCTTAGTTTTTTAAATTAAAAATGACGGTTAAAATAATAAACTTAAGGGTTTTATAAAAATATTTGTTCAAACATTCCTTATCATATATGGATATAATGATTTTTTTAAAAAAAATTGAGTCTCCCTTATAGAATAATTCCTAACTCTATAATTGCTCACAAACTCACAATTTTGATCATCCTTTAAGTTTAGGGGTTTTTTTGCTAAGTGGCCATTTAAGGACCAAATTTTAAATCATAGGACACAAAGGTTACAATATTAGGTAAGTGTCCAAATTTTCCAATTATACCCTGCCTTATTTTTTTCCCTTTCTCCCCCAAATTAAACCAAGCTGAAAGGATCGATCGATCGAATCTCTTCGCTTCTTCCGATCACTCCATCTTTTGGTCTCCGATTCTGTGGACGAGCTTTCATCTTCAATTTGTTTTTCTAGCTTGAATCGGTGTATTAGCAGATCAGTCATCCGTTTCCGCCATTGAAGACTCCTTCAAGCTCTCCTCCGAGCATCCATGGTTGCCTCCCGCTCCGAGCTTCCATCGCTACCTTCGAGCTCCCCTCCATGGCTGCCTCGTTGCCTCCTCGAGCTCCTGCCCTGTTCGCCCTTCCTCGGATTTTCTGCCATCGAAGGCTCCTCGGATCTGGGATTTCACCGTCGTTCCGCTCAGATCTGGATCTGAGTTGAGGTCATTGGGTGAAATTACTCCTCTTCTGGCCGATTTCACCTTCTTTGCTCGAGCCTCCACCGCCCTGGTCACCGTTGCTTCCGCCTCAGGGAGTCCGCCGACTGCCATGACGAAACGTCACCGATCTGAGCAGATGCCATGGGAGTCCGGGAGTTCGAGAGAGAGAGAGAGAGAGAGCGCGACGCCGATCTCAGATCTGAGCCGATGGAGTTGCCTCTCCGGCGGTGCCGGATCCGGCAGACAGAGGCACGAGCTTCAATTTTACCGACTTTGATTTTAAAATCAAAGTCCTATGGCATCGTGGAGTTGCTTCATTTTTTGGTGTTGCCTCATTTTAAATTCAATTTTACCGACTTGCCAAAACACCGATGGAGTTGCTTCATTTTTTGTTATGTTTTACCTGCTCTTCCAGTAATGATAGAAAGTGTGTTTGTTTACTTATTTGTTTTTGGTGATAATGATGGGCTAAGCCCTTTATTAAAATGCAAATCAGTTCAAGCTGCCAACGTGGGATGTTGGGTGCAATAATACAGCTTGGGGTGTGTGTTTGTTTACTTATGTCTCAATTTCATTGTCCAAAAAATGGTATTGGGTTTCATGGGTGTAATTCTAACATTTGGATCTTGTATAAAGGCCTACTGTCTAACTAATTTGGGCATATGATATCTCAATTTTGAATTGTGTTTGTTTACTAATATCTCTCTTATGATTTTTTTTTAATATATCGCTTAAATATATCTCTCTTATGATTTTTTAAGGTCGTGTATACATAGACGTTGTAACAAAAATAAAAATAGAGTCATAGACACTGTCACCACTATAAAAATAGGGTCATAGACACTGTAATCAAAGTAAAACCCTAGGACGAGGGAAGTATAAACCTTATAGGAGCTAATGAGAAACCAAAATACATGTGGTGACAGTTCTCCTATAACATATGAATGGTTAATAGGGTCATAGATGCTGTAAGAAAAATAAAAATAGGACATTAGACACTATAACCACTATAAAAACATGGTCAAATACACTGTAGTCAAAAGGAAAACCCTATGTAACCAAAATAAAAACAACTTTATAGACATTGTCTCCACTATGAAAAAAGATTCATAGACACTGTAATCAAAAGAAAATCCTAGGAAAAGGGAAGCACAAACCCTATAGGGGCTAATGAGAAGCCAAAATACATGTGGTGACAGTTGTTCTCTAATTTCTAATTTCTAGTTTTTTAGATTTTTTTAAATTAGTGTCACCACAACAAAAAAAATTAAAAATGTAACTACTATTGTAACCACTATAAAAAAATATAAAGTCATAGATACTGTCACCACTATAAAAACATGGTCATAGACATTGTAATCAAAGGGAAATCATATCATAAAGGAAGCACAAACCCTATAGGGGCTAATGAAAAGCCAAAATAAATGTGACGACAGTTCTCCTCTAATACATGAATGGTTAAGAGTGTCATAGACACTGTAATCAAAATAAAAAGTGTCATAGCCACTGTCACCACTATAAAAATAAAGTCATAGACACTGTAATCAAAAGAAAAACTCTATAGACGCTTTAACCAAAATAAAAACAATTTTATAGACACTGTCACCACTATGAAAAAAGGTTCATAGACACTGAAATCAAAGGAAAACCCTAGGAAAAGGGAAGCACAAACCCTATGGGGGCTAATGAGAAGCCAATATTCATGTGGTGACAGTTCTCCTCTAATATATGAATGGGTAAGAGAGCCATAGACGTTGTAATCAAAATCAAAACAGAGTCGTAGACACTGTAACCAAAGGAAAACCCTAGGACGAGGGAGCACAAACCCTATAGAGGCTAATAAGAAGCCAAAATATAAGTGGTGACAGTTCTTCTTTAATATATGAATGGGTAAGAGCCTAAGAGGGTCATAGACGATGTAACCAAAATAAATTCAAGGTCATAGACACTGTCACCACCATGAAAAATGGTCATAGATTTTTTTAAATTAGTGTCACCAAAATAAAAATAAATAAAAATGTAACTACTATTGTAACCACTATAAAAAAACAGTGTCATAGCCACTGTCACCACTATGAAAAAAGGTTCATAAACACTGAAATCAAAGGAAAACCCTAGGAAAAAGGAAGCACAGCCCCTATAGGGGCTAATGAGAAACCAAAATACATGTGGTGACAGTTCTCCTATAATATATGAATGGTTAAGAGGGTCATAGATGTTGTAAGAAAAATAAAAATAGGATCATAGACACTGTAACCACTATAAAAACATGATCATAGACACTGTAATAAAAAAGAAAACCCTATAGACGCTGTAACCAAAATAAAAACAGCTTTATAGACATTGTCTCCACTATGAAAAAAGGTTTATAGACACTGTAATCAAAAGAAAACCATAGGAAAAACACTGTAATATATGAATGGGTAAAATGGACATAGACGCTGTAACCACTATTAAAACAGGGTCGTAGACCCTATAATCACTATAAAAAAGGACAAAAACATTGTAACCACTATTAAAATAAAGTCATAGACACTTGTAACCAACAGGAAAACCCTATAATTAGGGAAGCACAAATCCTATAAGGGCTAATGAGAAGCCAAAAGAACATGTGATGTACAGTATGGTTTAGGGTTTAGGGTTAAGTCTTTAGGGTTTAGGGCCAAGGCCCTAAATCCTAAATCCTAAACCCTAAACCCTAAAATGTTAATTACAGTACGTCGTTAAGAGATGATTGCTGTCACCAAATGGAAAACTCTAGGACAAGGTAAGCACAAATCCTAAGGGGGCTAATGAGAAGCCAAAAGACATTAGGTGAACAATTCTCCTTCAATATATGAATGGGTAAGAGAGTCATAGCCACTGGCACCACTATAAAAACCGGGTCATAGACACTGTCACCACTATGAAAAAAAGGTCATAGACAATGTAATCAAAGGAAACCATATAGACGTTGTAACCAAAATAAAAACAGGGTTATAGATATTGTCACCACTGTAAAAAAAGTGTCAAAGACACTGTAATCAAAGGAAAACCCTACGACAAGGAAGACACAAACCCTATAGGGGCTAATGAGAAGCCAAAATATATGTGGTGACAGTTCTTCTCTAATTTCTAGTTTTCAAGATTTTTTTAAAGTAGTGTCAAAAAAATAAAAATAAAGTCATAAATACTGTCACCACTATAAATACATGGTCATAGACACTGTAATCAAAGGGAAATTATATGATAAGGAAAGCACAAATCCTATAGAGGCTAATGAGAAGCCAAAATAAATGTGGTGATAGTTCTTCTATACTATATGAATGGTTAAGAGGGTCATATACGCTGTAAGCAAAATAAAAACAGGGTCATAGACACTGTCACCACTATAAAAACAAGGTCATAGACACTGTAATCAAAAGGAAAACCCTATAGACGTTATAACCAAAATAAAAACAACTTTATAGACACTGTCATCACTATGAAAAAAAGGGTCCTAGACACTGTAATCAAAGGAAAACCCTAGGAAAAGAGAAGAACAAACCCTATAGGAGCTAATGAGAAGCCGATATTCATGTGGTGACAGTTCTCATCTAATATATGAATGGGTAAGATGGACATAAACACTGTAACCACTGTTAAAAAAGGGTCATAGACCTTGTAATCACTATAAAAAAAGTGACAAAAACATTGTAACCACTATTAAAATAAGTTCATAGATACTTGGAACAAAAGGAAAACCCTATGATTAGAGAACCACAAATCCTAAAGGGGCTAACGAGAAGCCAAAAGAACATGTGATATACAATATGATTTAGGGTTAAATTCTAAACATTCAATAGTCCATAAGATTAAAAAAGAACATATAATATCTTCGAAAAATATAGTGTAATCAAACACAATATTACTGTAAATACAATATATAAACAAATATTTACAAGTATGTAAGAATGAATTAACTTTCAATTCGAGCGGGTGACAAAATTACATATGAGATTCAATCCATCTAAGTCAAAAAAAGTCTTCCTTGCATTCACCAACGTGTATCTCCATTCTTCCTGTATTCTTTGTAATTGTACTCATCACCCTGCAGCAAATAAGTCGTTTTGTATTGAATTGTACAGTAACAATGTAACAGTACACGTTCTTCAATACACATGTTAGTACATGTAAGCTTTGAAAAGTCCAGTACTTTCCACTTTCTATTGATTAGAAAGACTTAGAAAAAGAATATATGCCTGTTTACAAACAAAAAAATATGAAAATATATTGCTACTAAAAATCAAAGCAAATATGAAAAAGAGTCATCAAATCAGGCAAATCAGAAATTCCCCAAACCATCCACGAGCCAAATTTGAGCCAAATCTCGACTGTCACCACTATAAAAATAAGGTCATAAACACTGTAATCAAAATAAAAATTGGGTCGTAGCCACTGTAACAAAAAAAAAACAAGGTCATAGACACTGTAATCAAAATAAAAAAGGGTCATAGACACTGTAACAAAGGGAAAACCTAAGACAAAGAAAACAATTTTTTTTGTTGATACGTTCGTTTCAAGAGTTTTTTTATTTTTTTTACGGGGTCACTGTTATCACTCTTATTAGTGATGATACGCTGTAACAAAAAAAACAGGACCATAGACACTGTCACCAGTACAAAAACAAGGTCATAGACACTGTCACCACTACAAAAATAAAGTCATAGACACTGTAATCAATATAAAAATAAGGTTATAGACACTGTAATCAATATAAAAAACAGAACCGTAGACACTGTAACCAAAGAAAAACAAATTAATTGACACTAAAAAAAACAAATTGACACTGTAACAAAAAAAAAGGAAAAGAAATCTTAAAATTAAAGTGAGAATTGACACTGTAACCAAGGGCGTCATTCCATTCTGCATGAAGATCAAAATAAATAGTCAAAGAAAACACTTTTCAAATCACAAACTCAGTTGAAACTTTCAAAGGTAAAAAATGACAAAAAGTGAGAATTCACATACATTTGCCTTCGCCTCCAGAAAAGCACCATGAGAAAGCGGCAAATACCATATCATTGAAATTCATCAGTGGCAATCTGAACTCGATTCATCTCTAAAATCCATGCTTTACAGAATGAATCTTCGATTTCGTGAGCAAAAAAATTCATCCAAAACGGAAACCAGGGAACCTCATTCCAGAACACGAAACAACTTCGATCCGGAGGCTTCCGCAATCTCCGAGAGGCCGATCATCGCTCTCGAGCTATCAGCCCGTGGCATCACGCTCCGAGAGGCCGATCCGGAGGCTTCCGCAATCTTCGATCCGGAGCCTTCTGACAGATCGAACAGGTGCGGCCGAAGCTTTGGAACCGAAGCTCCATCCTAGCGAGGTCGAAGACACCGCCGATGATGAAGACGACGACGAAGACAAACGAGGCTCCACCCTAGCGAGGACGAGGGACACAGAGAACCGAAGCTCTGGACAGATCGAAGCTCTGAGGCATATCCGAGACGAAGGAGATGATACACCCAGATCTGACCGAGAGAAGTGAGGCATCACATCTTTTCATGAGTTTGCACTGTTTGACTACCCTTCCACCCCCTCGATATTCAGCAACATATAATAAATGTTTAGAAATTATAATCAATATATGAATTATTATAATTAGAAAAATATTAGCATGTAAGAAGTTATTAAGTTGAAGACTTTAAATGATTAATATAAGATTTTAATCACTTAGAAAAATATTAGCATATATATAAAAAATATTATTGTAGTAATTTGTAATCAAGTTTTATAATCAATATAATATTTATAATATATATATAAGTGGAGTATATTTTATACATTTTTAAAATATTATAATACAATTTTTCTCTAGAAATCGACATGTGGAATAAATTGTTTCAAATTTGAATATATGAAATGAAATTTTCTAATTGAAAGTGATTAATGTTAGTTTAATGTACTTTTAGTCAGTATTAATATTTAAATAAATATAATTGTAAACATGTGAGAAGTTATTAACATATATATGACTCTGAAAAGATTATAGTTTTTAAAATATATAATTAAATTAGTATTATTTTAATGTATTTTATTCTAAATAGCAAGCAAATGAAAAAAAAAACAAATTAAGGATATTTTGTTAGGCAGGTACGAATACACCATTGTCAAATGACAAAAAAATATAGTTTCCAAATATAAAAATATTCTGAATAGATTAATAGAATAATTGTAAAGTGATTAAAATTTTATTTATGGATGATGACATGTAATGATTTGGATTAAATTGACAACATGGCATAATTTAATTGGCTAAAATTTTTGGAGGGAAATTTTTTAATAAGAGCGCGACATGTGGCAGAACCAACTTCTACTTTAGTATTGTTTAGGATTCACAGCAGGCCTATCTTAACATTTCCTCTCTCTGTCACTTTCAATTATATTTATTTATGTAAATATGTATTCTTTAGTTTTATAATAATGTGGAATTGTGTCTTCTTTATTTTTATAATAATATTAAAAATATTTATAATAATGTGGAATTGTCTCCTTATTTCTATATGGATAGTTTAATTTATTGTAAAAAGATATGTTCTTTTATAAATAAAATATAAATTTAGTTTTTTTTAAGTATAGGAGGATGTATGAGTGTCTTTTTTATATATATAAATATAATTATGTGCCATTTTTCAATTTCCTAATTTATGAATAATTTTAACATTTAACACATGATTTTCATGTAAATGTAAGATAAATTGTTCATTTTTTAAATACATCATGTACATATTATAATACATAAATATAATTAATTATGACCATACAAAACATAAAAAAAATATAATATGACCTAATTCTAATTACCGCATCGGGCCACTGTAAACATCGGGACGACCCTGTTAGCACATATAATTTCTTTTTACTCAATAGGATTAGGTTTAATTAAGGTTATATATTCTCTTGTAGTCACTCTAGAGATATGACACATCTTTTAATTCTCATCTGATTCCCGATAAACTCTTCAATAAAATCTCATAGTGTGTATTGATGTAACCAATTTGGTGAGCTGCAATAAATCTTGTGTTTCTTGTTTGTTTAAATATCTATTTCCTTCTCAAATTCATTATGACCTTTACACTAGGGCCAGTTGTAGCACACCACCATCTAAGTTAAATATGTCATATTACTCAAAATAACCCTTTCTATAATTATCCGAAACCATCCTTTCCAAACCTTATGTTAGCAATTTACCACCCCCTCATTACAAACCTTTTGTATAGTTTTTGATTAAAAAATCTATATATATATATACACACTAAAATCGATACATGGCAGGGTTTGAGGGCACTTACCACTTAGCTTATTCGTCAGCGCAGGGCTAGCTTTGAATCACCCTCAAAGGCTCCTAGGCTGACGGAAGACTGGCTTAAAAGACAACCTTCCCCTTATAGCGGCCCATAGGCGCAAGATGTACCTTGGGGGGGGGGGGGGGGGGGGGGTCCCTGGACATAGTCTTTTTAGGCAGTGGCCGTTTAGTCCACGGTCGCCAAAAGCAACCAAAATATTCCTTGGTGAATCGGGGGTCAGTCTTTTCCTTCAGTTTTCCCATTTTTCAAGGCGTGGGAGGACGTTGCAGATGCCCGGAACGGACACGACTTCTTCTAATGCTAGAAGACCACTGGAAGACACCCGTGACCAGAGCATGTCGTGAAAGAAGCACACTGGGCGGGCGTGCTTTGACCGTGTCTCCGGGGCACAGTTGAATGTAGATATCATGAACGCATGGTGCAAGATACCAGGCTTGTAAGCAAGCAACCACTCCCCTATGTGCCGATCGCTAGCGCATCCAGGGCCCCGGCGCCCGACTCAGCTGGACTGGAGAGGCCTAACCTGATCTGATAAGTGCTAAAGACCTCTTATGGCTCTTCCTTGGTCCAGAGCTCTTTTTCGTTTCGTGGTTCGGCAGTTCAGAGACGGATGGTCGATACCGGTCAGGGGAAAAGACTGGTGGTTCTGCGACAGGCTCTAGACCAACAAACCAAACCGCTAGCAAGACCAAGAACTGGGAAAAACCACCCACGGGATACTACAAATTAAATTTCGATGGCTCGTACAGCCAGTCGGGGGAAGGAACCTTCAGCTTCGTCATTCGGGATCACATGGGGAATATTAGGTCCCTAGGGGGAGATCCCTGTAATAATGGCTCAACGATTTTCGCTGAGGCCATGGGCCTACGGATAGGAGTCCCCAAGGCAAAATCCATGAGAATAAATAACCTTCTGATCGAAGGCGATTGCTTGGTCGTCATTAAGGCTCTGCTGGGGAACTGGTCTTGCCCCTGGACTATCGAGCTGCTGATGGCTGATACGTCTGTAGATTTATATACTTTCTCTCATGTTGCTATTCGTCATATTTTCAGGGACTCTAATGATGTAGCTGATAGGATTGCACGTCTGGCCTACACTGTCCCTGCCGATGATAGCCTCACTGACGATCCAGAACTCTGTGTTCTCGTCCGTTCGGATGCTCTAGGAAAGAAGCCGGATCGCCGGCGTGTTTCCTAATTTTTACCTGCTTCAAAAATAAAATAAAAATTTAACTATGTTGTAATTGATATTAATTTACAACTCTATTAGAATAATTTTTATCGATATATGATTCACCCATATCTTAATTTAACTATGTTGTAATTGATATTAATTTACAACTCTATTAGAATAATTTTTTGTCAATATATCATTCAAATAAAAATATTGAAAATATTGAAAAAAGATTTGTTTCTAAAAAATAAAATAATAATTTTGATTAAAAAAATTATTGTCTAGATTGTTAAACAAACTACTTAAAAAAAGGTTTTAAAGAAAATTGAAATTCAATTTTTTTACATTTATAATTATGTTTTTAATAAAATTTCATAAATAAATGAGATAATTTGAGCAGTTGAATATTCAAAACCAGGGGGGCCTGTATCAATCGATGATGGATAATCTGACTTCAACTTAAAGATAAGTTTAAAATTATTTCACCAAAAAAAGGTAAGTTTAAAATTATGCAAATATCACAATCATTTGTTGTGTTAATTTGTCACGTTGTGCTTTAAATGGTTTTTACTTTTGGAACTTGATGAGCAAGGGATTTCTTCCTTGACCGTAAAGCCAATCGGGGTTTCGTTGATGTTTCTTAGGAATATAGATCTCAACGTTTCGAAATTAAGTAGGGCGTTATTTGAGTCGAATGAGTCGAGTATTATTTGTTCATGTTCAGTTTATTAATTAGGATATGAACGAGCTCGAGTCGAACTTAAATTTTGAATCGGGTTTAAAAATGTGCTCATACCCGGCTCGTTTAGGAAATAAACGAGTCCGAGATGAGTTTTTTTCGAGCTTTAAGCAGTTCTACTTGCTCATTATACAGTAATTAAAAGAAAATTTTACAAACTCCATAAAATTCGAGCTTAATTCGAACGAGCCGAGCTTTGGACCAAGCTTAAAAATGTGCTCATACTCGGCTTGTTTAAAAAATAAACGAGCTCGAGCTGAGTTTTTATCGAGTGAGTACGAGTCGAATTCAAGCTACTCGTGTTCACATAACACGAGGATATTACAGTGTTTGTTTCAATCAAAATTGTTACCTCAGTTGGGCCTTTTTTTTTTTTACAGTAGACAAGAATTAGAAGCAGATTGATTCGCTTCTCGGTAGCAGTGTCTATATTCAACAAGGTTAAAAGCAGATTCTAGTTGCTTATGTTGGAGATAATGCATTGAGATAGTGGTTTTAAGGTGTCTATTAGACTTTCCTCATCCCATATGGAATTGAGATAGTGGTTTTAAGGTGTCTATTAGACTTTCCTCATCCCATATGGAAAATTTAAGGGTATCCTAAAGAGGGTTTTAAGGAGACTCTTCCACTACCTACATTGAGAGGTAAAGGATGAGATAGAGCTTTGCGGAAAATATATAAACTTGTTAGTATTTATCCGCGAATATCTATTTTGCATTGGATTTATTTTCAGAAAATTATCCTTTCAAATGGTTTTAGATAAGTCAAGATCTTATGAAGATAGACTCAAATCTTCCTTTTGCTTGTGGCTTAAGGATTGATTTCACAACTATATAAAGGGATCAAGGGCTTGGTTCTAACACAGCGAAACACAATCGTCTCTCTCCCTCTCTTATTTTCTCTTACCTTTTTCCGTTCCAAGTGCCTGTTCTTGTTCCATCTTCTCTCCCTCAAGTGAACCTGTGAGAGAAGCCGGTGAAATCCTTGGGGGACATTGTCTCGCATACGATCTGCACCTCTTTCTCTGTCGGAGGAAAATACTTTTCTCATTCAGTGGCTTCCATACCACGCTTCACCGCAACCCTAACCCCTTCAGATAAACGAGTTCAGTCTACATCCACTAACGCTTTATAGCAAGTTTGTTGCTTGTTGCAGGTTTCAGCGGAGTTGTTGTCCAACAGTGAGAAACGTATTTCCGTTGGACTATGATTGCCATGGAGATTGGATACAAGAAGCCGTTGCTCGATTTTCTAAAGCTGGAGCTTTTGGATGGCTCAAACTACAAACGCTGATTCATCAAATGATTGAACATATGGTTGATCGGAGGAGAATCCTAGGGAGGAGTTTTCTGAGATCATGGAGCTGATCAAAACATACCTCTACCCAAGTTTGGAAAAGGATGAGTCTTCTTCAACCTCATGCTTATCTTTCTTAATTTACCAGATCGCTCTCTATCAATTCGAGTTTTGTTTCGATCTAACGTGTGCTTGTTGTAGTTGAAATCCAGTGCGTTATTGTTCCTGATTCTTTGAAAGTTGCAAAATTGGTTTTTAAGAGATTTTGGCAGATTTCGAAAAGGGCTAGAATTGTTCTTGCTTCTTGAGCAGGACATCGGTGAAGTATAGATTGCATATATTTGATGCCATCGATTCTGATTGATCTATTGTTTTATGCCCTGCAAATCGATTTCTCTTGACCGGACCTTAGGCTTGGAGGCGTCAGACTCACAACCATCCTCCTCACCGGAGTAACTTGAGGCAGCGGCGCCACTGCCTAGGGCGTCGACGACAAGGAGTGAGGAGAGAGAAGCCGAAATTCTAGATCTGACTTCAGAGGTTCTTGTTCTTCGTGAAGAGTAAACCCATATCTGAAATTCGAAAGTTGCTTGTTCGAATTGGTGGAGAACAATGATGAACTGAGATTCTCGTCCCTGAATCTGCAAAAACCCAAAGAGATTTGAGTTTTTTGTTCGTTTTTTTGTGGGTTGCAGAGAATGGGGGGCTTTGTGCTCCTCGCCGGTAAAGTCCTCGTCGGAGATCCATGGCATGGTGGTGCCTTGCATGCCACCGTGCCCTTTTGCTGGAGCACTTGGAAGCAGCGGTGTCACCACCTGTGACGGGATGAGAGAGAAGAGATGCTCTCGCTGCGAGCGAGGGCCAGTCCTCCTGTCCAGGGTTGTTCTCCCCGGAGACCCTAGGTCTTGGAGGCGCCTTGTACCGTTGTATGCCACCGTGCTCCTCTGTCGGAGAACTAGGAGGCAGCAGCTTCACCACCTGAGTCTCACCGGCGAGGAAACTCTCCTGGGCAGTGGGAGGATGAGGGCGGCGCTAGGAGCTTTCTCAAGCTTCTGGTCTTGTTTTCGGGCTGAGCTGGGCTAGCAGGTGACCTAAGCGTATGGGCTTGGATGGGCTTTCGGGTCACTTATGGGCATGACTCCTTGTATGTTGAGCTGCTCCAGTTGGTTCGGGCCAAATTCGTTTGGGCCTACTATTTTTTGTTGTTATGATTGTTTTATTTTGTTTTTGGCAAATTTGTTAAGCATATTTTCTAGACGGTGGTTTGCTTGGCAGAATACATAGTGTTCTTGTACTCCGACACCACTCGGAAATTAAAAGGGAGTATACGGAGTGGCATTGGGATATAAAAAAACGGAGGACAATTGCATTGATGAACTAGTCGAGTTGTCTCATCGGACTTACAAAGGACATCTTGTTGAGAACACTTCTACCTATTTTGTAAGTTAACCTAAGTGATCGACATGATTTTTTATATTTGAAATTAGTTTGGTTATATATCTTATGCACGTATCTCTTTTGAATCTTGCTCGATGATTCGATACTAGGACATGAGAAGTTGATTTTAAGAGAATTCCATAAAATGCTCCTAATATATAACTTAGACATTGTTGTTGATCAAATAAATGTGATATGTGCATAACTTGTTAAGCATCCTATCACTCCGTAATTAAGAGAACCACTAGATTGCTTGAGTTATCAAAGATTGATCTTTCTTTTAGAAACTTTGAAAGCAAACGTGGTAAAGGTGTTATATCACATTAAGTAGATGACCTTTAGAGATCATAAGAGATACCAAGTTCATGTATTTACCAAGCTCAAAGATGTAGGATGATTTGTTCATGACATATGAGGTATAAAACCAACTTGATCAAAACCAACATAATTTAGATTTAACAGAGGTAGGAAATTAGATACCACATGAAAGGTTGGCAAAACCCCATTCAAGGTTTGTAAATGACTTGAGAGTCTACCTAGTGTATATGAGAAATGTGGGGGTTGTGTGTCTAAGGTGGTCATATATGCCTTTAAATGAAATGATCTTATATGATTGATGATTAGTCTTGTTGGTTATAAAGAGTAGGATTATACCGTCTATAGATTTATGTGCTTTCATGATATATCGATGTGTGAATATCGTGACGCTGAATTTATTGAGCATGCATTTCTTTTAAAGAAAGATAATGATAGTATTCCTGCTATTACTGAACCTGCATATCTGTCTTTACTTGCTTCTATCAATGTTGATGAACCTAGTGAAATTAGAAGAAGTAAAAGACGTAGAATTAAAACTAGATATGGTCTTGATTTTATGACTGCATTCTTTACTGAACTCCGTGATTTAGATGAAATCTATGAAGCTCTAGTTTATGTTCACATGATAGAGGATGAACCTAAAACATATAGAGAAGCTATGAGTTCTGTTGACGCTAGTTGTTGGAAAGATGCTATAAACAGTGAAATTGAATCTATCACAATTAATCACACTTGGTAACTAGTTATTTGCCTAGAGATTATAAGGCCATCGGTTGTAAATGGATCCTTGGGAGAAAACTTAGAACGTATGGTTCTAAAGAAAGACTTAAGGCAAGACTAGCAATCAAAAGATTCACACATAAATATATAGAGTAGATTATTTTGACACCTATTCTCATGTAACTAAGATTGCGACCATTAGAACTTTACTCGCTTTAGCATTTAATTATAAGCTCTTTGTACTTCGAATGGATGTAAAGACTGCTTTTCTGAATGGTGATCTAGATAAGGAAATAGATGGAACAACCTCCGGGTTTTGTGGTTCCAGGCAAGGAGAATATGGGTTTTAGGTTAAAAAAAATCTCTCTATGGCCTAAAGCAAGCACCTAAAAAATGGTATGAGGAATTCCATAACACTTTGTTGAGTTTTGGATTTGTAGTTAGTGGATCTAATGCATGTGTTTACACCAAGTTGTATAATTTTGGTTGCATTATTTTGTGGCTATATGTTGATGATATGTTGTTATTCGGCACTAACATGCATGTGAAAAAGATGCGAGTCTAGGTATTAAAGTAACTAGAACTGAAAATGGCTTTACTTTGTCTCAATCCCATGATGTAGAGAAGGTATTGAAAAAGTTTAACAACTATGATGTGATACTAGTTAGGACCCCATATGATGCTACCACAAAGTTAGTGAAGAACTCAGGTCTAGGTGTTTCCCAAGAGGAATACGCTAAATTTATTGGGAGTCTAATGTTTTTGATGAACTATACTCGACCTAACATAACTTATGCAGTAAGTAGACTCAGTAGATATACACATAACCCTAGCAAAGAACATTGGATTGCACTTAGAGGGTTAATGAGATACCTAAAAGGCACTCTTGATTGGGGATCAAATTTTGAGGGTTTTCCCTGCGTTGTAGAAGGGTACTATGATGCAAACTGGGTAAGTGGGACTGATGAAATTTGCTCCACTAGTGGATATGTTTTTACATTGTGTGGTGAAACTATCTCATGGAAGTCTGCAAAGTGGAGTTGCTTAGCCCGATCGACGATGGAGTCAGAGTTCATAGCTTTAGACCTAGTAGGGCAAGAGGCTGAGTGGCTGAGAAGCCTACTGGCAGATATACCAATGTGGGGGCATCCAACTCTTGCGATTTCTCTACACTGTGACTCATATGTTGTAATTGGAGTAGCAAACAGTGGAGCGTATAATGGCAAGAAGAGGCATATACACATCCGACATGAGGTTGTGAGGCAATTGATAAGAAATGGGGAACTCTCTTTAGAGCATGTGCGGTCAAAAAGGAGCATCGCAGATCCTCTGACCAAAGGATTTTCCAAAAGGCTAGTCCTTGACACGTCGAGGGGAATGGGCCTAAAGCTCGTCAGATGAGGAATCTGTGGTGGAAACCATTAATTTGGTCGAATGCAAGCCATGGAAAGACTTATATGAGATACACATCTCCCATTCCTATGGAAAGTGTATAGTGAGGCTGAGCTAACACTCTTAATGATTCTATAGCCCAAGCATTGGGTTGTTCTTAGAGACGGACTTCATAGATCACCGAACAACAAAAGAGAGGTTGAGCCTTAGAGCTCTTAATAAATTCATAACCCATTGTGGGGGTATTCTGCATTGAGACAGATATGTTGAAGTTACCTATGTGAGCGTGAGGGATTAGCAACCCTCAAAGGTGAGACTTAGGGCAGTCTTCACTAGAACACTCATTAGCACCCAAGGTGTGCCAAAACTTGGATGTCTTATGTGATAAGACTTAGCGGAACGTTACAGGACCTCGTGGAAGATGTGTGTTGATGGTTTACCCTAAAGTGGAGGAATTCAAGGCCTCTGACTATTCACTCTATTGAAGGGATCACCAGTTTCACTATGTGCTGATTCAAGTCGCAAGACATCAGCATTTAAGCACTGACCTCGACATGCTCAAAACTTGTTTTCAAAACCTCAGTTTTTAAATCCTTCTATCGGCATTTGTGGGGGATTGTTGGAGATAATACCTAGAGATGGTGGTTTTAAGGTGTCTCTTAGACTTTCCTCATCTCACATGCAAAGTTTAAGGGTATTCTAAAGAGGGATTTAAGGAGACTTTTCCACTACCTACATTGAGAGGTAAAGGATGAGATAGAGCTTTGCAGAAAATATCTTTTCTTGAGGCCAACGATATTACGGATAAACTTGTTAGTATTTATCCGCGAATATCTATTTTTCATTGGATTTATTTTCAGAAAATTATCCTTTCAAACGGTTTTAGATAAGGCAAGTTCTTTTGAAAATAGAATCAAATCTTCCTTTTTCTTGCAACTTAATGCTTGATTTCGCAGCTATATAAAGGGATCAAGGGCTTGGTTTCTAACACAGCAAAACACAATCGCCTCTCTCCCTCTCCTGTTTTCTCCTACCTTTTTCTTTTCTGAGCGCCTGTTCTTGTTCCATCTTTTCTCCCTCGAGTGCACCTATGAGAGAAGCCGGTGAAATCCTTGGGAGACGTTGCCTCGCATACGATCTGCACGTCTGTCGGGGGCAAATATGTTTCTCATTCAGTGGCTTCTATACCACGCTTCACCGCAGCCCTAGCCCCTTCACAAAAACAAGTTCAGCCTACATCCACTAACGCTTTATAGCAAGTTTGTTGCTTGTTGCATGTTTCAACATGGTTATTGTCCAACAACTTAATCTTTTCAATGTGATGAATAATCTTCCAACTGACATTATTGCTGCTTGTGATGGCTTTGATGAGTTGTACGTAGATTGCCCCCTTCTATTATTACTCTTCGAAGTCATTTCCTAATTGCTTTCTCCATACCTGTTTGAATATCGATATATAGCTTCGGTTTGAATGACCAAGGCTTTGACAGTTTCCTTGTAAAACATGTCAATGACACAGCCCTGGGAGTCCCGAGTAACCCCACATTGATTTTGTAGATAATCTCAGGTGGTTTGCTCCATTTAGCTTTCATTATCTTGTTTTTTACTTTATTCCTATGATTATCTTTTTCAATTTGGGTCTAATTATAGATGTTTGCAATGACTTTTCGAATGATATTTTTTATTGGTGCCGAAGCTTTATTCATTTCCGATTTCTCAAATAGTTTAACAAATGAAGACTGTCGACTATTCTATTTAATCAATTCTTCGTAATTAAACCCAATTTAACTTTTAATTTCTCAATCACTTTTGGTTTTGCACACATGATCACTTTATTGCTTGGATCAACTAGTTTGAATCACTAATTTGACTATTCAATTGATTCTTCAATTATTAATTACTTGATAGGTTAACAATTCGATATTTTGATTTGGTTTCTTTTTTCCAACTGATGTAGAAAGTTGGAGTGTGATTTATATCGACCAGGTGGGAACATCATTTCAACATCATAGTCATTATGTGTATATTTGTTCTATCTTGGTATTTGCACGGGGTTGTTAAATACACCGTTAATTTTTACTGGATACACTGCTAATATCCGCAACTTCTTGCGGAGTTAAGTTCGCACCCGGTTGTGGAATACTCTGGACGTCGTGCCAAACGGGTTTAAAAAAACAATAACGCAACATCATGCAAAACTTTTTGAGTTTTTTTTTCCGTATAGGTAGGGACTCCGCAACGTCTTGCGGACGTTTTGTCGAGGGTCTTTTAGGACGTGTTTGGCACGATGTCCGGGGAGGTCCGCATCTCGTTGCGTAGCTCAGTCCGCATGGAGTTGCGTAGGTTAGCGGTGTATCCAGTAAAATTACCGGTGTATTTAGCTTTCCCGTATTTGCACCCACATATTTTACTATATACATCACACTTTTTTTTGAGTCACATACGTGTGACTTAAGAGACGTATGATATTTTACCTATAAAATATCTTGCGCTTCTAGAGAGGTAAGGTCTATTTTAAAAAATATATAAAAAATTAAATATGTGGTATATATTAAAAAATATTGGTGTAAATATCACTCCTATTTAATTGCTCTCGGTGGGAGTCCGTGCCACATTAAGATGATGATTTGAGGATGTAAGGCATATAATTCTCTTACTTTGTATTTGTATAAAATGTAACAATTATATTAATGCAAGCTAGGTATGCAAATATGGGTATTTAAACCAAATTTGGGAAATGTAAGTTTTGGGTCATTCAAGCCCAAACCAGAAGCCCGACTCAGCTCACCTCTCCTCCGGATCCAAGCGTGTGTTGCTTAAGTGTGGAAGCTGAGGTTGCCCTAAGTTGGAACGCTGCGTTTCAACTAAGACCACCTCTATATATACTAGCTACCAAACCCTGGCTCACAACACTCGGCGTCGTCAGTTGAAAGGTAACCCTACATAAGAGAAAGAGAGAGCGAGAAAGGTAAGAGGCGCTCAGGAGAAAACATCATTGGAGAAGACGATCCGATCTTCCTCCATTGGTGATCTGAAGACAGAGGTCCTGCTAGAAGAAGGAAGAAGACAAAGTCAGAGCTTACTCTCCAAGCTTGACTCCATCGTCTTCATCGGCTCCATCTCAGATCTTGGATCTGAGAGCTTCAGGGGGTTTTCTGTTCCTTACTTCGTGTTCCTTTGCTTGTATCTTCCTAGATCTGTGTTGTTGCCTGTGTTTGCTTGTCGCTTACCTTAGTTGGTTGTTACCTTTGTAAGATATGCGTTGTTTAGTGAAATTAGTTGGTTGTTCTCTTTTTTTTGTGTTCTTTACGCTTTCGCATTCTAGATTAGGTTTTGTGTTCTTGACAACCATCGAACTTGAATCGGATTTAATCTTACAATAGTGGTATCAAAGCTTGAGTGTCCCACTTCTTCCGTTCTTTTATCTCTATAGATGCGAGAAATATATTTGGGGGCGTGGACATTTGGCAGGCCATTATGTATCCATGGTCAGGTGTTGTTCCTCTCCCGTTCAACGTACCACTAGCAATATAAAACTTGCTTATCTGTTAAAAACCCTCTGTGTATTGTCCATCTTTCTTTTTTGTTGCAGATAATAGGGTTTCTGTGCTTCTTGATTGTAAGATACTTGGTACTGATTTGTTTTACATCTCTGTAGGTACCATGTCTGATAACTCTTTCAAGGTCAAAGCCTTTGATGGCCACATGGACTTTCCCATGTGGCAACTCAAGATGAAGGCCATTCTAGTAAAAGAAAAATGTTGGAAGTCGATTAATGTGCCTGCTCCAACTTCTGAAAAGACTCCTCCTGGAGGAGTTAAGATCCTTGGAGTTTCTTAAACCCCTGAAACCTCTAAGATTGAGGATAAAGAGGATAAAGGTAAGGGTGTATTTGATCCAGATATGGTTGAGCAAGCCCATGCTGAGATCATGCTACGACTTACAAATGAGGTAGCCTGGCAAGTAGTACAGTATACTCCTTACTCCCTCTGGCGTGCCTTAGAAACTTTATACTTCCATAAGTCTCTGCCTAGTTTGATTTCCTTGCTGTGTAGATTGTTTACTTTCAAAATGGATTCAAATTTGACTTTGCAAGATAAGTTGGATAAATTCTTGAAGATGAACCAAGAATTAAAAAGGTGTAATGACAGTATCAAAGATTCTCTTCAGGCTATTTTATTGCTTAACTCTCTACCCTCTTAGTTTGATACTTTCAGGGATGTTATTCAGCTTAGTAGAGATTCCTTGTCTAAAGATAAACTTGTTTAGTCCATAATTGAGAAAAATGAGATTGTGAAGGTTTTTAAGATAAAGGGATATGCTAAATCTGATAAAAATGACAAATCTGATGAGTCTGAGGTTCTGTATATCAAGGGAAATAAACATAAAGGGGCAAGCCCTCCCAAAACAAGCCTAAAAAGGATGAGAAGACTGCTAATGAGCAGTCTAATCAGAAGGTGCCCAAAGACTCAAAGTGTAACTATTGTGGTCATGTGGGGCAATGGATTAAAGACTGTAGGAAGAAGAAAAGGGATGACCAGAATAAAAATAAATAAGAAAATGTTGTTGTGTTTGAGTCTCATACTACTTATCCCAATGAATTGCTTATGTGTGATTCTTCTGTTGAAAGTAATACTTGGATCCTAGATTCAGGTTTCACTATGCATGCTACTCCTGTGAAATCTTGGTTTAAATCTCTTGATGAGTCTGTCACAGGTGAGGTTATGCTTGGTGACTACACTGTTATGAAAATCGAAGGTGCAGGTGATGTGTCACTACAACCGCCAAATGGGAAGAGTATCCTTGTTGAAAATGTCAAGTGGGTTCCATCATTGAGAAGAAGTTTGTTATATGTCGCTATGTTTGATGATCAACGTTGCCTAATCATTACTTTTGCAGGGAAGAAAAGTGTCAGTAAGAATAGTGTTCACCTTCTTACGGCTGTGAAGTAGGTGGTCTGTATTATGTTACTAGACCTCCTGAATTCAATGTCACTAAGAAACTTGACTCAATGACTCTTGAAAACACTAAGGTTTGGCATGATAGGTTAGGCCATATTGGTAACAAGGGCCTCTATTACTTGTTTAAAACTGGTCTTTTGGATAAAAAAAAACCTATTGATTTAAATTCTTGTGAACATTGTATTCTTGGTAAAGCTAACAAACTGCCTTTCTCTAGCTCCTCTTATATTACAGGGGCTCCTCTAGAGTATATCCACTCAGACCTTTGGGGTCCATCTCAAGTGGATACTCTTGAGGGCAGGAAGTACTTCATCTCCTTTGTTGATCACTACTCTACAAAGGTATGGGTAGGTCTACTTAAGCCCAAGGATGAAGCCTTCTAGTCTTTCAAAAACAAAAGGTAGAAGGCCAATCAGGTCATAAGGTCAAGTGCCTTAGAACTGACAATGGCTTGGAATTTGTTAATCATGCTTTTACTGAGTTTTGTAATGCTAATGGTATTAAGAGGCATTTGACAGTTCCAGGCACTCCCTAACAGAATGGCACAACTGAAATGATGAATAGTATCTTGCTTGAAAAAACTAGATGTATGCTCTTTTGAGTCTTTTCTACATGCATGAAACCCTTCATGGGGGGTGAGACATTTTTGACAGTTGCTTACCTGATCAACAGATCCCCATCCTCTGCTATAGGGTTTAAAACCCCTCAAGAGATGTGGATTGAGAGGAAGCCTAGCTTCACATACTTGATGCCCTTTGGATGCACAGCTTATGCTCATGTTTCACAAGGCAAGCTGCAACCAAGGGCTCTCAAATGTGTTATGCTAGGGTATCCAAAGGGTGTGAAGGGTTACAAACTCCTTCATATTCAGCCTACAACATATAAAGTCATCACTTCTAGAAGTGTTACTTTTGAAGAAGATAGTTTTTATTTTAAAGATAAGCTAACTGCTGCTTTTGAAGTTTAAGGTACCACCTCTGTGCCCACAATCCCCTTTGCTTCTCCATCATCACTGGATCCTGATAATGAGGAGCATGAGTTTAATATTGGCCATCCGGTGCATATGATGCACTGTAAATGAGGAGCATGAGTTTGATATTGGCCATCCGGTGCATATGATGCACTGTAAATGAGGAGCATGAGTTTGATATTGGCCATCCTGCCATCCTGATAATCAAGTCTATGCATGAAAATAAAACTTGGTTGCTAGTTCCTAAACCTGCTAGGGCTAGATTGATTGACTGTAAATGAGTGTTTAAGTTGAAAGATGGCTTGAATTCCTCTGATCCTCCTAAGTTTAAAGCTAGGCTCGTAGCAAAAGGTTTTACTCAACATGAAGTTCTTGATTATACTGATATTTTTTCACATGTTGTGAAGTATAAAACCTTGAGATTGTTACTTGCTATAACTGCTATGCATGACTTTGAACTTGAACAAATGGATGTTAAGACATCCTTTTTACATGAAGATTTGGATGAGACTATATATATGAAACAACCTAAGGGCTTTATAGATAAAGATCATCCAAATCATGCTTGCTTGCTTAAAAAATCCATCTATGTACTCAAGTAGTCCCCTAGGCAATGGAATAAAAAGTTTGATATGTGCATGAGATCCCTTGGCTTCAAGAGAAGTAAATATGATACTTGTTTATATTAGAAAAAAGCTTCTTCATGTCCCATTTATATTCTGTTATATGTGAATGATATTATTTTGATATGTGATTCTTTGCTTGATATAAAGGACTTAGGTCCTGCTCAGAAAACCTTGGGGATCAATATAATCAGAGGTAGAAAAAACAAATTGATGAAATTGTCTCAATCTGATTATGTGCACAAGGTGTTGTCTAGATTTAACATGTTTTCCTCAAAGCCTGCCCCAGTCCCCTTAGGGGGGCACTTAGAGCTAAAAAAAAAGGCAGTGTCCCACAACACCAGATGATAGACAAAGGATGGCCAAGTGCCCCTATGATGTTGCTGTGGGTTTCTGTCATGTATGCTATGTTATGCACTAGACCTGACTTGGCATTTTATATAAGTGTGTTGAGCAGGTTCATGGATAATCCTTGAGAAGCACATTGGTCTGCAATTAAGTATCTGTTGAGGTACTTGTGTGGTACTAAGGACCTCTGCCTGGTCTTTGGTGCTCACAAGCAGCCTCTAGACCTGTAGGGCTTTGTGGACTCGGATTATGCCAGCAACAAAGACAACAGGAAATCTACCACTGCTTATTATTTTACTTGGGCAGGAAATTGCATATCTTGGAAGTCTCAGTTACAGCCTGTGGTGGCACTCTCATCCACTGAGGTTGAATACATAGCAGCTACAGAAGGAGCAAAAGAAGCCATCTGGCTAAAAGGATTGCTGAAGGAAATCTTCCAGAAGAAATATGCCTTGCCTGTTATTCATACAGATTCTCAGAGTGCATTGTACCTATGCAAGGATCAATTATACCATGAGAGAACAAAACATATTGATGCCAGGTTTCACTTTATCAGAGAAATCTGGAAGAAAAAGTACTTGAGTTGAAAAAGATCAAGGGAGACTTGAACCCATCAGACTTTGGGACTAAGATTGTTCCTGCTAACAAATTTTGTTTTTGCAGGGATTATCTTAATTTAATGTCTCCTTAACTTGCAGGTACTTGGGTCAAGGACGAATACGGTGCTCACCCAAGCTCATGGTTTTGCTACTGGTGATACAGATCCTGAACAAATTACCTTGAGAATTATGGGGGCAAATTGTAATGCATATAATTCTCTTACTTTGTATGTGCATAAAATGTAACAATTATATTAAGGCAAGCTAGGTAGGCAAATATGGGTATTTAGACTAGATTTAGGAAATGTAAGTTCTGGGTCATTCAAGCCCAAACCAGAAGCCCGGCTCAGCTCACCTCTCCTCCGGATGCAAGTGTGCGTGTGGCTTGAGTGTGGAAGTTGAGGTTGCCCTAAGTTGGAACACTGCGTTTCAACTAAGACCACCTTTATATATACTATCTACCAAACCCTGGCTCACACCACTCGACGTCGTCAGTTGAAAGGTAACCCTAAATCAGATAAAGAGAGAGCGAGAAAGCTAAGAGGCGCTCAGGAGAAATCATCATTGGAGAAGACGGTCCGATCTTCCTCCATTGGTGATCTGAAGACAAAGGTCCTTCTAGAAGAAGGAAGAAAAAGAAGTCAGAGCTTACTCTCCAAGCTTGACTCCATCGTCTTCATCGGCTCCATCTCAGATCTTGGATCTGAGAGCTTCAGGGGGTTTTATGTTCCTTTCTTCGTGTTCCTTTGCTTGTATCTTCCTAGATCTGTGTTGTTGCCTGTGTTTGCTTGTTGATTGCCTTAGTTGGTTGTTACCTTTTTTAGATCTGTGTTGCTTAGTGAAATCGGGCCCGGTCTCCCCTTCTTGAGACCCCGCAGAGTAGGTTTGCCGAACTGCGTCACCAACATATTGTGTTCTTTACTCTTCCGCATTCTAGATTAGGTTCTGTGTTCTTTACAACTATCGAAATTGAATCGGACTTAATCTTAAGAGGCAATCAAATGGATGTGGATCATCTGGTCCACTTTGTGGTCCCTTTGATGGTCCATAAAATTATTTCAAATATAAATAAACATTGAAAAAAAAATTAAAACATATATTTTTAGATTCTTTACCCTTATATTGATATGTTTATAAAATTTTATTATGAAAAATCATGTTTTATAAAATAATAAATATTAATTTCTAAAATAATCGATATTTTAATTATCTATATTTTTAAAACATGAATTTTCATAATAAAATTTTATAAACATATTAATATAAGGGTATAGAATCTAAAAAAAATTTATTTTTTTTTCAATGTTTATTTATACTCGAAATAATTTTGTGGACCACCAAAGGGACGTGAATGTAGGCTAGAGGATCCACATCCATTAACTGGGCATCCATTAACTGAAAAATTGGTTGATACGATTACCCACTTTGGATCTCATAGAGTTGCTAAAATTACTTCACGTAAAGGGGTTCGAATCTTCTGTCCCCCATAATGTCCCCTTTCACTGTCCCCTCTCACAAAAAATTATTATTTTTATTCTTTTAATCTACAATTTAAATTTTAATTTGTTTCTTTTTCTTTTTATTTGAAGTTTATGAGGGGAGGGAGTTGATGGATAGAAGAGGAGACAAACTAGGGAACAGAGAATTTGGAGTTCACGTAGAGTTTGTTAAATCTATAGGGTAATTCTATCAACTCCACGGAAGTAGACCGGCGATTACCTATTCAACATCACCGGACTTCTGAAGTCAATTAATGGAACTAATTTTTTTTTTAATTCAATTCAAATCAATTACAATTAATTAATTCATTATATTAAAACCCGTTGGGATTCATGATGTTGCTTGTGTATGTACGTGCATGCGTTTTAAGCCTAATACATAAGTGAGAGTAGGTTCCTTATCACCTAATCTTCTCATCAAATGTGCCCCTCGTATAACATATATCCTCTCCTTCACAACCTTCAAAATAAAAATACAAAATACAAAAACAAAACAAAACAAAATAAAATAAAATAGATTAAAAGAAGTAAAAAAAAAAGTGAGTTTAGAAAGGAGACAAAAGAGAACATATTCGGATGCAAATGCTTCCGACTAGGGCTGATATACGAGCTAACGAGCTCGAGTAGTGGGTGTTCAAGCTTGGCTCGTTTAATTACAAACGAGGCGAGTCGAGCTCGAGCTACTCACAAAATGTAAATATGTGATTCAAAGTGAATGGAGTTCAAAAGGCAAAGCGGCTAACAGACTCTTTAGTTGAAGAGGTTAAATAAAACCTAGGGACATAACTGTAATTTCACCTACGAAACGAGATATACACCCTATTTACAAGAGGTTAAATAAAACCTATTTACATGGGGTTAAATAAAACATAGAGGGAGAACTGTAATTTCACCCATAAAATGAGCTATACGAGCTACTCGAGCTGAGCTCGAGCTTAGAATTCTGCTCAAGCTTGGCTCATATTTAATTCGAGCGAGCCCGAGTCGAGCTTTTTCCGAGCCGAGCTCGAGCTACTCGGCTCAAGTAACAACCCTACTTCCGACGCTTCCTTTTGTGCCTCCCTCCTATCTCCCATCTCCCTCCTCCTCATAACCTTTAAATAAAAAAGTGAAAACTAAATGAAACTTAAAAACGATAATAAAAGAATAAAAACTAAAAACATTTGTGAGGGGGTAGGGGGAGGGAGTAGCAGACATAGCCACGGGTAATAGCCACGGGTAATCTGTGATCCGTCGAGTCCGAGTCAACGATTCAGCGGGTTTGTTAGCTCAGTAGATTTGCATTAGGGTCGACTTCTCTGAAACTTGTGACACTTGTCGACCCGTTGGGTCAGCTTTTATTTTTTTTAAAAATATATTGTGGTCATTGGGTATTTTTCACACTATAAATAACCTTGTTTTAGCTGTTTATATAATTTTTATAAGAGTTATAAGAGGTACTAAATTTATTCATCATCATCATCATCATATTATTATTATTATTATTATTATTATTATTATTATTATTATTATTATTATTATTATTATTATTATATTTCTATTACTAGTACTATTTTGTCACTATTTTGTTATCTAATATTGTAGTATATATTATTTTAATTGCTAATAGTAATAATAATAATGATTATAATTGATAATTGTATATTATACTCCCTCTGTTAATTAAAACTTATTGTTTACCATTCATGCACGCTTTTTAGAATGACAAAAACTACTAATATTAACATTTTTATACATTTGTTTTTATAAATTCACACTTAATTGTAATAAGTATGAGATTATTAAAAAAATATAAAAAAAGTTAATATTTTATATAGTTTTTAACACATGAAAAAACGTATATAAATAGTAAAACATCAAGTTTTAATTAACGTAGAAAATATTTATATTATCTCTTATTTATTTATTTTTATGATTTTACAACATACTCCCTCCGTCCAATAATATATGAGTTTTTAGAGGTAAATTTTTGTCCAACAATAGATCGGCTTTTATGTTTTCTAGGTAGGAAATTGTAATGATTTGTATTGATTTTTGTGTTGTTGACTTTTCAAAATAATTTGATTGGTTAAAATGTGTAGTGTGTATTTAAAAATAATAAAATTTATGAAAAAGTTAGTGCAATGATGATGTTTTTTTAAAAGTAAAATTTTTATTAAAAATTTGTGTAAAAGGCTAAAAACCCATGTATTTTAGGACGTATGAAGTATCAAACAACTAACTTTATAAATAGATCATTACGATTTGCTGATTTCATTATGATTCCGATTCTATTTTAATTCCAACACTCATGTCTAAATAAGATATGGATCGGAGTACAATTCACACTGTACTAATGGAATGCTTCTAGAAAGCCCAAACAGCAACACATTACACATTGCATGACGTCGAATTACATACAGACAAATAACAACACTCTACTCCGCATATAATAAATGCATTCAGATTCTCCCTTTGTAATGTAAGCAATGTGCACATTACTTTATTAACATCTTCATTATCATCATAGTTTATAAAAGTTTATATTATATTCATTCCGTCAAACTTTACATCTTTATATAGCGAATCTGCAAACCAACAGAGATAGATTAACTACTCCATATTGTAATGTATATTATATAGTCGATAACAAACACATCTAGGGTTTGAACTTGTGGAACTTCTGAAAATAGGCGTGTGTGTTTTGCAAAGTGTGACAAATAAGGATTATTTTGTATAACTTTTAAAATAAAATGAGTTTGTGAAGTTTACCCATTTCACAAGATTTAGTTTGGAGCCTTGGAGGATTACTTACAAGTTATAATAGTTTGGATGTTTTTAATAGTTTCTGAAATTTGGATTTATTTGGATGTTTGGATTATTCTATAATGTAATAGGTTGTTGGTGTATAAGTTTGTAATAAAAAAAAATGCGGGCAAAGTAAATAACAAGATATCTTAATTAATGACTTTCAGTTCAAAGGTTAAATGGTGTGGAGGCAATTCTGTTGGGTTAGAAACCACTTTTCAGTCATACCCGGAAGCGAATTCGGGTAATAAGAGAATCAACAACAATCAGCCAGCAAACCAATGACCAATCAATAATATCCAATTCAGAAACCAAACAACCAAGCAACCACAAATACAAATAAAAACACAAATATTGAGACAAGATTTACGTGGTAAAAACCCTCTCTAACCAAATGATAAAAAAAACCCACATTCCGCCCGCCAGAGCAACCAATCCACTAATCAATAGGCCAATACAAGTGTTTAACAATCCATTCTCAGACCGAGACAAACAAAGATGGAGATCTCAAACACCAATCTAAATACAACCCGATCTAGAAAAGATTCCTCTCAAAAACCTAGGTAAACAATTGTAATTAGATTAGGGTCAGCGTGTGAGCCACCAAAAATCGAAATGCTTTGTTTCGAGGAATGTTAACGAAGAGCTGGTTAAAATGATTGAAGATATCAGCGGCATTCAGATTACGACATATCTCGGTCTCTATCTTGGCATCCCGATCCTCCACAAGAGAGTGAAAGGGGATCAGTTTGAATTCATTCTTGATAAGTTTAACACGAAGTTTTCTGGATGGAAAGCTAATGTGATGATCTGCGCTGAACACTGGCTCGTGCTCTGTGCTGATGGCGGAGGGCTGGAGTGTGATTAGAGGGCTCAAGGTAGCCTGGGACTTAGGCCTTAGGAAGGTGGAGATCGAGACGGACTCGGAAGTGTTTGTTTCCTTGGTGGCGAAGAGGATTAGTCCTTCTCACCCCATGTTCAGCCTGGTCGATGCTTACCATGGCTTTCTTCGTAGAAGTTGGTCCATTCGACTTCATTATGTCTTTCGTGAAGCTAATCTTGTTGCCAACGGGTTAGCTTCTTTTGCTTTTAATTTTCCTCTTGGTCTGCATCTCTTCTAAGAGCCACATGCGTGTGTGTCTCTGAGGCTCCAGGTTGATGCAGCTAGGATTTCCTTTTAGCTAGCGTCCCTGTAAGTTGTAACTTTTTACTATTTCTTTGAATTTGATGGGGAGCTTTGCTCCCAGTTGGTCACCAAAAAAAAAGATTAGATTTCCAAGGAGGACAAAATACCTATCACCAAACACCCGTTGTTGACTTGCCGAAGGAAGAACACGGATCACCAGATCAAGAGACGAAACACCCGCTCGAATCTCCTATCTTTCATCTTCTTTATCCCTCCTCTCTCTTTTCTCTCTCCTCTTTCTCCTTGTTGATACATGCGGTATGTAAAGATGTGAAGAAGGAGATGCTTTTCTCTGTATTGATTGACCTTATAAATAATACATCGTAGGAGAGTTCTAGAATAAAATCTTAACAACTAGGGAAAAATAATTACAAAAGATTCTATCCTAATACAGAATATACAATCGTAAGATCTTAACTAACACGCCCACGTAAGCTCATGGTCGAGGAAGAACATGCAACTTGGAACGCATACCCTGAAATCGCGAGGTACCAACAACCTTGGTGAAGATGTCGGCGACCTGATCAAGAGAGCGAACATGGCGAACAACAAGATCACGTGCGGCCAGCTGTTCACGAACAAAGGGATAGTCAATTTTGATATGCTTAGGCCGCTGGTGGAAGACAGGGTTGGCCGAGAGGAAGGTGGCACTTAGGTTATCACAGAGAAGGATCGGAGCTCGAGGGACAGGAATGGCCATTTACCGAAGAAGCTGCTAGAGCCAGATGAGCTCTGCTCCAGTGAAAGTGATGGCCCGATACTCAGCCTCGCTGCTCGACCGAGCGACAACCTTCTGCTTACGAGACGACCAACTAATGAGATTTCCACCAAAGTAGATGGCAAAGCCATGCTGCGAGCGACAATTATCAAGATCGGAAGCCCAACCAGCGTCAGAAAATGCAACCAAGCGATGATCATGGAGCTGCTGGAGATGCAATCTAGCCGAAATTGTGCCCTTCAGGTAGCGGAGAATCCGCTTGAGAGCCGACCAATGAGCGTCCGTGGGGCTGTGCATTAACTGACAGACTCGGTTGACTGCATAGGAGATCTCAGGGTGGGTAATGGTGACATACTGAAGAGCTCCAACGATGTTGCGATATAGATCCGGATCGGAGAATAGATCACCATCCAAACAAAGGCGGGAGCCAGGTTCAGCCGGTGAAGCAATAGGGAGAGCCCCTACCATGGCACACCGGTCCAGTATGTCAGCAATGTATTTATGCTGGCTGAGGTGAAGACCAGTGGGCGACCGAGTGCCCTGAATGTCGAGGAAGTAATGCAAAGGCCCGAGATCTTTAAGGGAGAATGTGCGGTGAAGCATCGAAACAAATGCATCGATGAACGACCCATGAGAGCCACTAATGATCAAGTCATCGACATACACCAAAACATACACAACCTATTGTCCGACCGTTTCATAAATAAGGAGGAGTCAGAGACGGAGCCAACGAAGCCATGCCGAATGAGTGCGGAGCGAAGCTTCTGAAACCAAGCCCTAGGAGCATGCTTGAGGCCATATAATGCCTTCCGAAGGCTACAAACATGGGTAGGCCGGTCAAATGCCCGAACGCCAGGTGGCTGCTCCATGTAGACGGTCTCGGCGAGATCACCATTAAGGAAGGCGTTCTTGATGTCGACTTGCCTTAGAGGCCATGCATGGGTAACCGCGAGGCTCAATATGAGACGAGTGGTGGTAGGTTTGATGACATGACTAAACGTATCAAAGTAGTCAACACCAGTTTCCTGATTGAACCCCTTCGCCACCAGACGAGCCTTGTAGCAATCGATAGAACCATCCGCCTTGGTTTTGATCCTGTAAACCCACTTGCAACCAACAATGTTAGCACCCGGAGGCTTGGGAACAAGTTCCCGAGTCCCATTGTTCATTAGAGCATCATATTCAGACTGCATAGCATGCTGCCAATGAGGGTTTTTTGAGGCTTGGTGGAAGAAGCGAGGTTCGGATTGGGTGAGGAGGGCAAGGGGTAGCAGATATTTGGTGGTGGAAAAGGCTTTGGGTTTAAGATCATTTGTGCAAGATCGCGTAGACATGTGATGGCTGGAGGTATCCAATGCATGGAACCGGGTGGGATGAGTTAGGGCGGGAGGTTGTAGAGGGGAGGGAGAGGGAGACGGGGATGCAGTGGGGCTATCGGGGATGCCTGAGGACGAGACAGAGCCAGAGCCAACGCAGACCGAGGGTTGAGAGGTGTTAGACTTGATGTATTGTGTGTGTGTGTGTGTGTTGGTGTAGGACCTCTGCAGATTGAGATGGGCTGTATGGATGTCTAAAGGTCACTGGACCCCCCGACATTCGAGGTTATAGAACCTTGGACATGAAAAGGAAATTAAGCAGATCAATTAATGAATAAGAATATTGTACACATATGGAAGATCTTGGAATACTGGAGCGAGAAGATGGTGGCACCATAGAATTAAGATCTCGTGTAGCATCTTAGAGCATCTTAGATTTGTCTTTGATAAAATATAGGTGTGCGTAATTTACGAGTTCGGGTCACCCGACGGGTCGGAGGGTCGACTCTTCGGATTAGGTGGGCTTCATCACATTTTGTTTCCAAAAAAGTCTAATTTCCGGGGAAAAAATGATCTTATTGGCAATTCGAAAAAGGAATAAACACTGGTTAAATTGGGTGGGCTTGAATCGGTTTTTCAATTGCCTATGTATCTTTCTGGGAAGAGGAATCAAACCGAAACACCGATTACAACTCATACTCCTAGGTCAATTTTGATTTTGACTTCTAAACTTGAAAGAAAACATAAAATTAAGGTGATAAAAACAACTTACTTCATACTTTAAGACTTCAAATCTTCAATATTTCATAGTTCCTACAAATTCTACAATACAAGCTAATTACCCGTTGTTTTGTCCTTGTCGGGGTGTTTCTTGATAATGTGCTTCTTCAAATTTCTATAGCCTAAGTTATTCTTCACTTTGTATTGATGATCACAAAGTACGGTCCTCAACTGCTCCACAAAGCTCTTTACCAAGTTGTTGCATACTTCATGTGTTCAAATTGACACGTCTTTATCCCAAAAGACATTTTGGCAATATTTATGCAAGAACAAAGTAAAAGAAGCTCACTTTATAGGTCTCTTAGTTGTAGAAGAAGACGCATCGGCTCAACCTCCTTGATAACTCTCTTCATGACCAACTTCTCATAAAACCACCGCTACTAATTGTCTCTTCAAGCAAATTCACATCCAGTGGATACCCATAAAGTGCAGGGTGAAAACAAGTAGTTTGAGATGAAAACAATCACCTTTCTTTGCCTTGAGGAGGATTTTCAATCGGTATACTTTTCTTATTGACGAAAACCTAAACTCACTAATACAACCCATAGTACTAGCATTTGACCATTAACACCAACAAAAAAACCAAGTAAACCTATTACACTTAAAAAACAGTAACCTTCACTGGCAAATCTCGTTTTCTCTTCAACTTAGTGACCAACAATTTCACCTATATGTTGAGTATATAAACACGCAAAGTGATATCCTATGATCATGACACAAAAAGAAATAGAATATCTCTCTTCCTTAGATAAAATTATTAAGGAAACAAAAGTGAAGCTTGACATGACATGTTAGATAAAAGACTGTTTTTGGATGTCTCCAAGCAACACATGCCCAAGTGTTTCTTCTAGTTATCCATATTTTTTTTATACAAGATAAGAGCGTTGGGTGGTGTCAGATCCTGCTGATCCACCACCCAATCGCATCCTGACGGACGACAAGAAACTCCAAATGTGAACTAGGAGCTCTAATGTCCAGCGTATGCCTGAGCTTAGCCACAAAGTTCTCAACTTTATTGACTTCATGGAAAACATGCCGACAAGTAGCTTCCTCGAAGCACTGTAAAAGGTGTTGAGCATCCGAGACGACCGTTTCAATCTCCTAGGGACAACGCCACACACCAGAGAACAAATTGATCACCAGAAGGTGCTTCAATCTCAATCCATCAGTAGCCCGAATTTCAAGCAGCTATCCGCTAGACCAGAGTGGAGTGCAAGGGCTCCAGCCATCAAGGCCAAAATGAATCCACAAGCAGATGCGCTAGAAGCGTTGACAACACCGAGGTGATCGCGGATGATATACCCCGTAGTAGCTTCACCCGATATAAGCTTAGAGCCATCAAAGTTAATCTTGAAAACACCAGCAACTATTTTGGTCCATCTAAGATTTCTCCTATGTCTTGGTGTTGGTTGTGGTTGTAGCTTGTTTGATACTATTTCTTCCCAATTACAATGTTTTAGCATCATTTAATTGTTGTAATTGTTTTCATAAATATATCTCTTGTTTTTATTGATCTGTATAGTTGTCATCATCGAATATAATCTTGTTGCTAATGGTCCATAAACTCTACCAGATGGTGGCTAATATTGTCTTCTTGGTTGTGTTGAGTTTCGAGAAGATCTCATTTGTACTATGTCTAATTGTTTGACCCGTTATAGTTACACCTCGAATGAATTGTCAAATCTCATGGTCAATTTTTGAAATCCTCTGGAGTGAATGGTTGTAGCTTGTGAACAAGTGTTCTTATGTTTCATTCACATTATTGCAAAAGATGCAAGTGAGTCGGACCACCACACCTTTGTCCTCTAATCTAGTTTTTGTAGGGGTTCCATTCATTACAAGTTTCCAAATGAAATTTTTTACTTTTGGGAAGATATTCAGTTGCCAAATCCATGAAATATCGCTTTCTTGTGTTCTATAATGTCCCGTAATTTTTTCTAACGCTGATGAGGGGGAGAACCATCCGTGGCGACTTGTTTTCCAATATAGTATGTCGTCAATATTCGTAGTCGAGATTTTAATTTTTAATATCTTTTGTACAATGTTATTCGGTGGTAACCTTTGTAGTTGATCAACTCCCCAATATTTGTTTGGTCTTGTATAGTGTTCAACCTTGTCCTCCTCGTTGATTGTACCATTTGGGTCTTGAAGACCTATGAGTTTTCCTTCTTCCAATCATTCGTCCTTCCAGAACCTTAGTGTCTTTCCGTTTCCTACTTGTCAGATAAGTCCTACTGAGAATCCATTCTTAATTTCCATAAGTTTTTTCGATTGCCGAGATGATTGTTTTTTTCTTTGGTAATCCCATAGATTCAGCTCTTTCAAGTATTTTTTTTTTCCTTAGAATTCTCACCTATAGGGTATTTGGTTCTGCTAATATCTTCGAAAGTAGCTTCATTTGTAGTGCTTTATTTAAATCTTTTGTTTTGTAGAGTCTTATTCCTCCATATTTCTTAGGTTTGCATATTTTATCCCATGGAATCAATGGTTTGTACTTATTGTCCTTTTTCTAGAAGAAATCTCTGTTTATTTGGTCTAATTCATTATGGATGTCTGAAGGAAGCATGAAACTTTTCATGATGTAGTTTGGTTTCATGGACATATAAGTGTTGCACGTTCTTGTTGTGATAGTGCATTGGCTTTCCACTTCATCACTTGGGTTCTAGATTTGCCTATAGTCTCTTCAAATGTTTTCCTGTCGACTCTCCCATTATAATTAGGCAACCAATGTATTTCTTGAGAGATACATGCATGACTACTTATGTGAAGGGTGCTTTGGATCTGTTGTTTTTGTTGGTTAGATACACTGGATGTCACTTGGAAAGCCGACTTTTTAAAGTTCACTTTTTATCCTGATATGTTGCAATAGTCATCTATGATCTTTTTAAACTTTATTGCATGATTAATTGCTTTCTTTCGCAGAGATCATAATATCATCAACCAAGGACAAAAACAAAATTCTGGTTCGTACTCGGGTAATGTCAAATCCAATTGATTTCTTTGATTAATCACATGTCCTTTGGAGTGTCCTAGCTAAGATTTTAGCTCCTATGATGAAAAGGTGTGGTGAAATCAGGTCGCCTTGTCTAAGGCCTCTCTCTGGTCTGAAGATCTCAAATGGGCCATCATTAACTAGGATAAAAAAAGACATAGTCTTCACATATTCTTCGATCCAAGTGATGAAGCAACCACAAAATCCAAATTTGGTGAAGACATGGAACAAGAAGTCCCATTCAACCATATCGTATGCTTTTTCCATATCAAATTTTATTGTCATCCAATCTTCTTTTCCCTTTCCCCCTTTGAAAGAGTGGGAGATTTCGTGTGCAATAAGAATATTTTCTTGAATGGCTCTATCCGATACAAATGCTCCTTGAAGCAGGTGAGTAATTGTTGAGGGAGTTTTGCTTACTATGTAAATAAATATAAGATAAGCACGCACACACACACACACAAACAACTAAATCAAGCAAATAAATTACAAGAATCCTCCACTATAATACAGAGGAATCAGGATTAATCCACGAGAAAGCGTGTCAAGGCTTGCCAAAGTAGTCATTAAAACGTTCTCTGTATTGAACAGAAGTCCTCGATGTCAACCAAAAGTGGTCGATGACGATGGGAACGGTAGATCTTCAGCAACAGGCAATAGAAGTGGTCGACATCGACCAGAAAACCTCGACTTCGAGTGGTAACTTGCACAACACGTATAGTAAAATCAAACACAAAAGCAATCGAGGGCAACCAGAGGGCAGTCAATGTCGAGTACTAAAACGCAGAAAACATAAACTTTTCTTGACAAAGAAAGGTCAAAGAATAGAAGGACGGTAAAGGATGTAATGATTAGAAATATCAACGAGTTTGGTCTTAGACAACACACGAAAAGGTTGGGGTTTCTAACAATACAATAAAAGCTTCCAAGGTTAGGATTTACCACGACAAAAACCATGCATGCAACACATAAAAATCATAGAAAGGATCATGCTTTATCATCAAAAGACGGCTTTCACGTACTTTAACAAATACTCCGTAAATCACAGAGGCTCTCGCATAAAAATCTATTTGTTTCTATATTTTCATAACTAGGGTTTAATCGACTTTCACAAATCAATCCTAATTACTATCCATATTCACGATTAATTCACTTTGCTTCATAATTGCAAACAAGGGATTTTCTCTACTTTCGCAAAGGAATTAAGCACAAGATAAAAGATGATAATCACAGAAGTGCATCAGAGATTCGAGCATACATACATGGATATATATTGTTGGGATCACCCCGACCCTAGAAGTAAGACGACTACTCACTCGTCATCGTAAAGCAAAACATCATAGACATGGAAATATAACTTGCATTAAACTAAAACTTACAACTGGAACAATATCTTCTCCTCCACTCGGTTGTCCTCCTCTCTCTACTCTTACTCTACTTGATTACTCAAGTGCGGGAACATCAAAACCCTAGGCCTAATGCCCTTATTTAAGGTAAACCTAAACTTGCTATCTAAGAAAATAAACTAATAAAATAATATGAAGTCTTAATCACCTAAGGGTAAAAGGAAATTAACCATAGGAAAATATTCTATCTAGAGATGGAATAAAAGTAAAGATCTCGTGCATAATTATCCTTAAATGATCAGGGCTGATCCACTCATTTCTGCAGGCACGCGATCTTCAGTTGACACCAAGCACTCAGCTTTGGCCGATCTCAAGTTGCAGTTGACATAACTCCTTCATTCCTTAGCCTCAGAGTGGCTACCTTCTTTGGTTGACATCAAGCAGTGCTAGTCGATGTCGAGCTCTCCATCTGTGTGGTCGAGGTAAAGTGACGATCGACAGAAAGGGTTGAATTTCGACTATTTTTTACTTTAATTCAGTAGCTTCATTCTTCCTCAAATCTTTTAAGTGTTGGGTTGACGTCGAGTGATCTTAGTCGACATCGAGCTCTCTTCCAGCTTGTGACCCTATTCTTACAATTGCTCGAAAACATCTCCAAATCCTACGAAATTTCCCCAAAACTTATGTAGACCTCTATTTTTTTGCAAATAATCATATTCTACACATAGCCGAAACATTCCCAACCCAAAATATCAAATATAGATAGAATTTGGAATAAAAGTAAGCACAAAACATGGTCTAAAACACGAACATCAATAATTTTTGGGAGAACTTTTTTAAGTCTGTAGAGTATGATCTTGGCTATTACTTTGTAAATGGTTGAGCAAATACTAATTGGTTTGTAGTGGTTAGTCCTGTTCAGATTTTTCACATTTTGGTATGAGGGAAATAAAAGTGTGACTTATTTGTCTAAGTATCTTTCCAGAGCTGAAGAAGCCCTTAATTGCTCTAATAACATCTGGTCCTACAATGTTCCAATATTTGTTTTAGAACTCTGCTATCATACCATCAAGTCTCAGTGACTTATTTTTCCCTATCGAGAACATGGCATGCTTAATTTCACTGTTTGTAACATCCTTAACTAACATTTCATTATCTGCTGTTGTTATCTCCATGTCAATGAGTTGTAGGTACTCATTTAGTCGTTTAATGTTAATGTTTCCTTTCTTCAAACATTTCTCAAAATCATTTTTAATTGTTTTGCTATGTTTTTTTCTCCTACGATTATTGTGCTTTCATCCGTTCTTATCTCTTATGGTTTTTCTATTTTGTTTTCCTGTCGCCACTCTATGGAAGTAACCTAAGTCTGTATCAACAAACTTGAGGTGTTTTGTTTTAGCTCGTTGGTTCCAGTATACTTTATGATATTCAAGCAATTTCTCCTTTTTCACCAATGTTGTCCTTGCATTTTTTTTGTTTGTTCGTCATGCCCTATAATGTGGTGCTTTTGAAGTTTGATCAGTTTTTAATCTACTTATTTCAATTGCTTATATGTTTCCAAAGGATTTCTTATTCCATACTTTTTTGAGTCGCTTAAGGAGTTTTTTTTTTGTAAGATTGAACATGTGTGAACCTCGATCTATTGTTTGTTCTCCATGCATGTGTGACTATGTTTCTATAATCTGATCTAGTCATCCATATTTTCTCAAACTTAAATGGTTTTCCTTTGAAGTTATTGTCATTTAGGATCTCAAATGAGATCGAACAACGGTCAGATGATGAGAAGGCATGGTTTGTCGTGATAATTATTTGGAACCAAAGCAGAATTTGTGTTTAATTTGCACAAGCACTCTATCCAGTTTTTTCGTAGATATTGTTCGTGTCCGTTTTGTTTTTGCGCCACGTAAAGTCATTTCTAATCGTTGGTAGATCTCTAAGTCATTTAAATTCTTGAGTAATGTGAGTCGGTAAAATCTACTTGGATGGGGATCACATCCTCCATGTTTTTCGGTTGCTGATTGGATCTCATTCAGATCACCTATGACAATGCATGGTATTTGCAGGGTGTTTATATGTCTTTGAATTGAAAATTCATTCTTTCTTGCTTCATTTGGCGACCCATATATAAGCGAAGTAGAGAGCTAGTTCAGTATTATGAACTTAGATCTTAATGTTGAAAGTAATAAATCGTTGTCCCTTGGAAATGAGTTCTATGGTGTCATTATGTTGTTGATAGCCCTTCCAGAGTATAGAGAGACCTCGATCCCGATTTGCTCCCACCTGCAGGGATTCGTTCTGTACAAGTTAAATATTTTGTAATTTTGGAGAAAGGTTGACCGTACCATTAATCATGGGTGATATTGTGTAAATTTTGGCAAATTAAGTTGCTGGTTTGTGCTTATTGTTTGCAAATAACGGATAGTTTTGCAAAATTTTCATAAATAAGGGTGGTTTTGTGAGGTTTTCGTTTTGATAAAGGCCTCCTAAATTCTATCAATCAAAATAATTGAGTTATGAAACTGGAGCCCGCTATCATTCAACAATGGTATTCCAATCCAACTATTATAATTGAAGGAAATGGTATGACGAGGGCGTCTCGACATGTTTGTTCTCTCCTTTTCTGTGTTTCACGTCCCTCTTCAGGCTGGGTGTTTGCTATGTCTGGTGGTTTAGAGCGAGATTGATGCGTCTGGCGCTGCTCCCTAATCTCCTGCGGTTCGTTTGCGTTTGTTTGTTATCGATTTGAGAGTTTTATCGCTGCTGTTGTACGAGTTCTATCGCTGTGTGTGTGTGTTGCGGGGTTGTGGTGTTGGTGGCTTGGTTCTGCGCTCGCAGTGCCTTCGTTTCTAGGTGGCTTTGTTCTTTGATTTGTGTTGTTTTGTGCTGCCTTTGGTTGGTGTTTTGGGTCTTCAGAGTTAGATGAGAGGTGGAGGATGTATCCCGCCGGTGAGGGTGCATTGTCCCTATTTTATCAGTCACTTGCGAGATATCCATCTTAGTGGTGATGCATTGTCTGGGTTCAAAGGGCTTCTTGGTTCCAATGTGGGTATTTATGATCAGTTTGAGGCGGTTCTCAAGCAACTTGGTCTTTGGTTTTGCGGACATTTTTGTGTTACCCATACTGTGTCTAAGAATTGCTTCCATGATGGGGATGTTGTTGAGGCTCCTTTGTCTGATGATGGAACTATAACCTTCTTTATTCATGGATTGCCCCGTCCCATTGATGAGATTGTTAGTTCTTCTGTTGATTTAGGTCATGTGGATGTTCAGGATGATCGTGTGCCGTCTGTGGGTTTTGATGTCACTTTGTTGGAGAAGGTGTTTAATGTTAACACTCATACGGTTAAGACTGTCCCATGGAAGTGTAGGTTGGGTTTCGCTAGAGTCCTTAAGGACGCCCTTGATAGGGTTGCGTCCGATCCGATTAAAACGTGTCTTCCTGGGTGTGTCTCTTTATTCTGCCTCTTTGCATCCTGCATAGGTTTAAGCCCAAAACTAGCACAGAAAATCGGTCGGGGTTGAAGAGGCGTTTGTAGATTGATAGTATTTCAGAGGCTATTCAGATGTGGGGAGAACCTGGGGGCATTCATCGTCTTGTCTCTGACCTTTTGTCCGGCAATTTTGATGCCCCTTCTAGGGATAGAGAGAGGTGTCAAGAGGAGCAGGCCATCAAACAGTGCAAGAGGAAGGTTGGGGATGGGCATTTTTCTGCTGCTATCCGTATTCTCACGTCGTCGGGTGTCCCTCTGCAGACGGGTGATACTCTTAAAGAGCTTTCTGACAAACATCTGTTCTCGCCGGCACTTTTCATACCCCCTGAGCCTATTGTAGGGGACTCCTTGCAAGTTTCCAGGAGTTTGGTTTTAGATAGAATAAGGAGCTTCCCAAAGGGAACATCGTGTGGGAAAGATGGGTTGCGCGCTCAACATTTGTTGGACGCTCTCAGTGGTCCTGCTTCCTTGAGTGTTTTTGTAGCGAGTGCCCCTTTCACACCTCTTCTTAAGCCGGGTGGAGGGGTTCGTCCCATAGCCGTTGGTTCGATTTGGAGGCGCTTGGTGTCCAAAGTGGCTGCCTCTTCGGCTGGTAAAGCTCTTGGGCCATATTTGGAGGATATGTAATTTGGAGTGGGTGTTTTAGGATGCGGAGAAGCAGTACTGCATGCGGTTAGCAGATTAGTGGAAGCTCAAGGGTATGATAATAGCATGTCTATGCTTTTGGTTGATTTCAAAAATGCATTTAACCTCGTTGATCGTAGTGCTATGATTAAGGAGGTTCGTTGTATGTGCCCTTCCATATCTCATTGGGTGGAGTTTTGTTATGCGCGCCCCGCTCGCTTATATTATGGTGATCAGGTTCTATATTCCTGTCAAGGAGTCCAGCAGGGTGACCCTCTTGGACCTCTACTTTTCTCACTCACTCTACATCCGTTGATTCGTAAGGTGCAGGATAGTTGTGAGCTGAAGCTTAATGCTTGGTACCTCGATGATAGGACTCTGATTGGAGACACTTTGATGGTTAGCAGGGCGCTTGCCATTGTCCAAGAGGATGGCCCGGCCCTAGGATTGTTCCCTGACTGAGTGAGGACCCACGTTGTAGGGAAGTCGGATTGTTCCCTGAGCATATTTCTCGCCCAGTAAGGGGAGTTAAGCTCCTTGGTGGGGCTGTTAGCTTGGATCTTTTCTTTTGCAACGAGGTGATGATGAGGAGAGTTCTGAAAACTAATGCTCTGATGGAAGCCATTAAGAAGTTAGAAGATCCTCAATGTGAGTTATTGCTCATGCGAGTCTGCTCAGGAGTCGCTCGTCTTTACTTTGCGATGCGAACAACCCCACCCCCTGTTTTATTGATGCCCACTGTGTTTTTGATAATTCTTTGAGGTTTTCAGTGGAACAGATAGTTACGCTAGGGTATTGTAACGGCCCAGAATTATGATTTCCAGGTTACGTTTCAAGGGATGAAACCCCTTGTTCGGATCTTGCAATCCAGGTACGGGTCGAGGTTTCAAACTCATTTTAAGGTTAGTAGAAAGAGGGATTTCAAACCCTAAAAGTCACGAAGGGTCGTAGGGTACCCTTAACCTATCTTAAGACTCTGTCGCGAAATTCAATTAAAATGAAAGTAAAGCAAAAGCAAAGTTAAGATACAAAGTGTCACGACAGAGCCGGGTCAAAACCAAAACGTAAGCAAATGATTACCATTTATACCAAGTTAGAGAATTAGCCAGGTTCTTCAATTCGCCAAAAGAAACCTCGTCATATATACATCGAGCACTCAGAATCTGCAGAAAATACCTTAAAAAAAAGAACGGGGAAAGGAGTCAGATCGAGCCACTCATGCGGGACCGGCAGTCCTCGCTGAGGCCACATAGTATGTGCTATACCTAATAAAGATGCTCTAATGCAGTACGAAAGTCAAACACACTAGCATGCTCCTAGTTATAATAATGTGTAAAAATACTGTAAAGGGCCCAAGACAATGCCAAATGGCATATCCCTCTCTTACCTCCACCCCATTCCAATAGGGCGGAGACTGGCCAGCTCGTGAATGCATTCCACAATAAAGCCCGCAGGCATCTCATAATACAAGGAAGTTCATGACTCGATTGACTCAGGGTACCCGATGAGGCTGGGCTACCCTATGACCCTAGCAAAGACTCTAGGACTATCACAGATAATGGCCGTTCTGTTTCAAACGCATAAAGTAAGCAGATGCTCATTCAATTAGTGCAACCTAAACAGGATACTACATGGCATGCTTTTATGCATATGCAACACCTAACATAAAATGCAACAACAGGCATGAATGTCCCACCTGAGTAAGCCCCTAGGGAACTTACCTGAAGATGCAGAACAGCAATATAACACAAGCAAGGGCCCAAATGCAAGTCCAAAGCAATCCAAAAGCGATACACACCTATCATCAAGTCACTTCCGTAAGCTACCAGACCAACATTTACACACACAAAACCCAAGTTCTCAACATCTTTAAAACCACTCGACGCTAAAACCATTTTCCAAAACCTTTCCGATATGATCAACATCAACCAAAATCATTCTTCCAGTTAAACCATTGATAAAATCATACTACCCATATTTGTAAACTTCCTTCTCAAAACCAACATCATCAAACCAAGACAAAGAATTCCGACATTAAATCCTTAAAATCAATATCTCAAAATCATATTATAGAAATAATCCCGGAATTTTACTTCGAAATCTTGACTTTAGTGTTTCAAGTAATTTAAGACATTGGTAAACATTTTCAAATAATCCATCCTTAGAAACCTCATTTATAAACAACATCTAATAACATACTCCAGGTAATAATTAAAATATAAGAAATCACCCAAAATCAACCCATTTTAATAACCCACATTTATACAAAAATACTAACTTACTTTACCATTTCTAAATCATATATTAAAACCCCACATAACATCAAATATATTATTTCAAAATCCTCAAATTTCGTATTTAAATCATAATATAATATAATAACATGATAACTACCAACCTTAAATAAAATTATAACACATAACTTATAAAACACAACTCTTCTTAATTAAAACAACCAAGCCCAACTCTCTTATTCCCCAAGCCGAGCCCAATAGAAAAGGAGGAAGAAAAGGCCCGGACAGCCCAATCTGAAACCCGGATCCAGGCCCCAATCCGAACCCAAATTAAAAAGAAGAAAAGGGGACCCGGATACTGAACCTGACCCGGAAAGAAAATAGGCCCAAAGCCGAAACAAAGAAAAGAAGAAATTGGGTCCAGGAAGAATAAAAAAGGGGTTTGAACTCCATCCCTTTCCTCTGGACGCTGCTCGACAAACGGAGAAAGAGAGGAACGAGCCGCCGGAGCTCCGCTCTCGATCCGACCGCTTCCAAGCTAATCGTCACCCCTTCCCGAACCCTACCCACACGGAAAGGAAACAGACAGAACAAGGAATTAAGAGGGAGGGTGAGGGCTCACCGGAGGTTCGGATTTTCGCCGGAACTCGTCGTCAGAGGCGCGATTGTGCTTCGTCGGAGTCGGAATCAAGGAGATCGTGGCCTAGGACGAAAATAGGAGGTCAAAAAGATGATTTTGTCGAGATTGAGAGCGGAAGGGAAGGTTGAAGGGGCTTACCGCGCTTCAGATTCGGAACAAGGCATGAGAAGGAGGTGGCGGCCTGGTGGTTCTCCCAACGACTTCAGGGGTTCGGTGGCACTCGATGGGGATCAGCCGGCGCTCGAGAGCTTCCAAAACAGAGGACGAGGTGTGCGCTTGGGGCTACTGGTGTGGCTCGGGAGCTGCGGTCTCGATGAGGGTGGCGGAGATGCTGCTGCTACTGCTCGGCTCGGAGGAAGGAGCTGTCGAGGTGCCCGGTGGTGCTAGGGTGGCTCAGCCGGTGGCTAGGGGCGAAAACAGATGGTGATGGCCGTTGGGGTTTGGCAACAACAGAGAACAATAGAAGGGGGAAGAGGCTTCCTGGGTTTGTTTGAAAGGGAGAAGAAAGAGGAAGGAGAGGTGCTTGTAACTGTGAGAGGGAGGAGAAATATTGAAATTAAAGGGGGAAATTAGATGGAGATAAGGGAATCAATTTCTGAAATTGAACCAGCAGTGGCGTGGGTTGTGCATGCCTTTGCCTGATGAGGAAATGCAAGCTGGAGGAGTGAGCAAGAAGAAAAAGAGGAGTACTGCACTCCTACTACTGGGAACATCGGAGGGGGGAGGAAAAGAAACAACGAAGTGGTCCCAAGTTTGGTCAAAGAGTACCCGAAATATATATCTCGAAACCCGCTCTCTCGACCTTATCCGACCTAACTAAAAAGATTTTCAAACTTCAAACTCCGAACTTAATAAAGAACTCTAATTATTAGTTTAAATTTTAGCATATGAAAGCGGAATAAAACATATTTTAAATTTTCAAGTAAATAATGCTGGAACTCGTTTTAAGGATTTTAAAATACGATTTTTAAGGCGAAGATGAGGATTTTCAAATATATATATATATTGACCTAAATCCCTTTTATTTTTTTTTATTGAAATTTATTATTTAAAAATCCGGGCCTTTACATCATCCACCTCTAAAAACAAGTCTCGTCCCCGAGACTAAAACCAAAATAAAGTAGGGGATGATGTTTGAAATTGATGAGTCCTAGGACCATGTCTAAGAACCTTGTAATCATCTCGGTTGCGTCTTCCGGGATTCTCACAATATTCTAGTCACAATCGTGACATCTCCAATTGGCCTTGACAAATATGCGATAAGCGCCCCTATCACATACTCGCTTCGACTTTTCGGAAGTACCACAACTCTCTACAATATCATTACTAGGTCTTAGCAAGCACTCTACAAGCGCCCTCATAAAATGCTTGTATCCATTCGTGAAGTATCATAGAGTTGCCCGGGTTTGAAAAGTTTCAAATGGAATTCCGCAGTTGAAAAAAATTGGCCTCAATATCGTGGAAATTATCGGTAACGTTTATTCTTTAAAATTTCAAGTAATTTCTTTTCAAACCGCGCAAAATCTTCAAATAAGACGTTTAACCATGCAACCTTACACCAAAACAAGTAAAATCGTTTCGATCAAAATTTCGTCAAATCCTCCAAAACCAAATCAGTTTCCCGCATAACCATCAATCAAATTCAGAAGCTCGGAGGTGGAATCATCCACCTCTAAGGGCTAATCCCATATTCTCTTTCTAGTTTCCAGATCATGCAACATCATTCACAACTCAACAAATACCAAAGAAACAACAAGCCTCGACATACTAAGAATAATAAGGTATATCTATATCGTACTGAAGGCATCACAAGTGAATAATCAAATGTTCATCACTCATCACGTAGGCACACATGTCCAAAAATCAACGGGTTAGGTGTTATGGGGTTAGTACGTTAGTACACATCAAATCTCACAATCGCATATCGATATCGGAACACAATTAGAACATATTCATCACGTTAACATATCAACACAACAAGGGCATGCTATTAAGATTCAGAAAAGAAAGATCAAGCAGTATATATATCATCAAAATTTCAATATGCCCTAAAAGACACCACCTTAACTCGTCACAACACCATATAACGATCATTTAGCCATCAGACACCATTATTTCATATATAAACCAATCATATTCATGCCCCATGCCATATTCATCATTTACATATACATAATCATGCTTATCGACCATATAATATAATATCATGCTTACTACTTCATAATAAGATATCATGCTTCCACATAATAACACACCATGATCTCATATATTATCATATCACAACACATCCTAACATGCTTCTAAAACAACATAACAGGATAGCAAAACATCAATATATCATGATAACACTAGTCACTACCAATTAGATTTTTACATTGCGTTTCAACAGGTGATGTTATTCCACATCAGGTTTTATCATGGTCACCTTCTAACATCATGCCAGCAGATATAAATAAATCACATAATCAAGAAAATCCTCACATCATACCATCCAAAATAAAACACAATCTCCACTCGCCCATCTCCACTCTCAAGCCAAGACTAATCCTCTTCTAGGCTCGCCAACGTCAACTCGGACAAAATTTCTCCCAAAGAAATCTCAATTTATTTCGATACTCCAATCTCACCCCTCATTCCATCAAGCACTACCACACACCATCCACCTCTAAGAACCCAACTCTTATCTCTAACTTCACACCTGAGCACCCTCTCATACTATGTCCTCAATACTCTCAAAAGCCATTCCCCACACTTCTCATACTACTCAAGACATCACAAGCATCCTACCCTGCCAACATTTCTCTCTCGTGATTTGCCTAATAAACCATCGGTCATCCTAATCGCTCAAATTCTTTCACCACTCTCCCACCACACCACCAAATGATCTCACCCACAGGTTTAAAGGAGAAACAATCATGGAATCATCACACATAAGATCTACATCAGGTCAACCAGCATTTATAAACATAGCATCATGAGTTCATAATCAATTATTGCAACTATGTCAACAAGTCTCAATTTACCATCATGCTCAATCATTATTAAAAAATCATCATATATGCACATAATCAAGTCAAGATAGCAAGTTGCATCATAACCTCAGAAGATAAATAGTTCAGGTTTTCAGCATTTGCAGCTCATACTTTTATAGGTACAATAATTTAGATCATACTTAGCAACTCAGAGTATCAACACATAAAGGCATCATGGTTCATGGCACATTAGAACTATAAGGCGTAAAATCATACCATCACAGACAACAGACAATCAGGCAACAATCATTACCAAGTCTGCACATCAACACGTAAATCTCATCGTCGGGTTAGTGCAATATCGTCACCAACAATTTTAGAAGAATTAGCAATTCGAACAAAAGACACTCTCGCTTGCAAGTCATATCGCACTCAGTAATCGCATTCCTCGATACCTGCTTGTCCCGCCGACATCATCGATCCTGAGGCCCGTGGGTTATGGGCCCACGCTTTTGTTGCGCTGCTCTATCACTATCTAACTTCCCACTCCCTCTTCCATGCGGTGGCTCATCCAATGTATCGCGTATGACTCAAAGTTAGCAAAGATAGGGGAGTGACAAGAGCGGACAACCCAACATTCCTTTCAGAACCAAACATAGACCAAGGCTAAGAATGACAAAACTAAAGACGAGACTTCGACCCGAGAATAGCAACGATGCCCTTATGAAAGTCTATTGGATTATAATTGCGACAAGTAACACAAATTCATCATGGAGCCTATCAATTACAATAACCCACACTAAAATGTACCTATCTCAAGGAGAACAACATGCGTATTCATTCCAAAAGACACAATCAAGTTCTACATTAATGCATGTGAGACGAGCTAATAGTTCATTATTCCATGAAAGCAGAGATGCCTACTAATTTCAAGCAAATTCTGCGAAGCCAGTAATGGTCATGCGGGGTTTAACGAGGATGGCAAGTATCATGTATATGAAAAATGAACGAGCATGGTATACATGTCAACAAATGAGGTCAAACATAGCATGGCGAGGTACATCATAAAATAAAACTAAACGTCATTCGAGGATACATAAGAGCAGAATGACAATTATCACATCTAATATCAAGGATCATATAATAGGTTGAGAATGACGTGTAATCATATGACGAGATACATTTAAAAGCGTAAGTAATACATGATACTAGCGATACATGATAAGGCATGATCATAGTCAAGAATCATTTAAAGGAGTTCATCATAATGTCCATGAAAATAAGAGGGATCACCACAAAGTAACAAATAGAACATCACGACGATAGATCATAATCATGCTAGGAATGAACTGTCGTAGGGCACATAAAACGGTACGATAGTCATCAATCATAGAACAAGTACAACACGTGATCATTTGGCGGGTCATATTGGAAATCATAAGCCCTACAGGACACTACTGGCACATATCGAACATGAGCACAATCAAGGTAATTTGACTAGATTCCTCCTAGCATTCATGTGTTATGCGTATGTAAAATCATGGTATGACGTGGTGTGTGATCATGCGAGTTGCCAAGTTTTACATTCGCGCAAGTGCGAGATGATAACACAAAGTAATAGGGAAGCACTACCGAGAGGTAACATGTAAGCATGCTAAGATAACCATCACGAGAAGCAAGTCGCTCATTGAATTCCACATCAGTCTAATCATGAGTAAAACACCTAGGATGATATGAAAGAGGAGAATCACACTATCAGGGACCTAGCTCAAGAGGGAACCAGCAACAACGTAGGCAATATACAAGTTCGCACAAGTCACCACCGACGATCCTACATGATGCTAGAAGCTGAATATAACATACGATACATCCATGCAATTAATCATGATGATGCATAAGAAATCACTCAATCATATTCCACGATATAGAAGCATGAGAAAAGTTCAGCGATGCATAATACGAGTCCAAGTAATGGGCAATACGATTAGAATACGGGGCATGAGTGCATATCAACACATAACATGACAAAATATGCATTCATTAAAGCTCAGTTATACCTCATATTCTCCATCCTACGCACGTAATCATACAACAATATTAACTTGCAGAATCATCAACAATAGTCAATTGACGAATAAAAATAGATGGGCGTGCTATAGATTCTTGTCACAATTGAGCAATAAGTGTTGACACGTCAACATCCAGCATGCTAAGGCAATCATCTACAAGCATTCATACCAAGGGGAGTTGATCACACTATCATGAACCTAATCAAAGAAGAAATAACGATCATATAGGCCCACATGATATGGTTCATCCTTCCAATCAATCATACGATCAATAGGCCAATTAAACATGTTATAACAACATACAGTCATGATAAAAGGCAAGACACAACACGAGAATCAAGCAGTGTAATCAATCACATGTGTAATAGCAGGAGCAGTCTGTACTAATGGTCATTCGCAAAGTATATGCAAGCGGTTATAAAATCATGTCATGCAATTTAGAGAGAGCCACCATTACAACCAGACAAAGATCCCTAAGGGCAACCATTGACCTTTCCCAACCGACTCATCACCCCTCTTTCCCGTGGGACTCCGGTACGACATTCATGGCAAGAAGACACTAGTTAATCATCATAAGAATAAGGAAAGACAGCCCCAGAAACACCTTACTTCTGACTCAAAGTGACATCAAAAACTTCGAACACTCACTCAGGCAACCTTAATATCCGACCATGATTCCCGACACAATGTGTGTACCAACCCGATTCCCCGTGGAAGACACTAACATTCAAGGAAATGCTAGATAGAGTTGTCTAGGGGTTAACATAGTGGAAGGGGTTGTTCCACACAAGCTGGGTTTGACCACACAGAAACAAGGGTACTCCCACTATCCCATTTGCACATATCAGTCAGTAAACATTTAATTGTTAGGCATACCAAATCAGATCACTAGCATAGCAAGCATTCAACATAGAATCAGTTAATAACACTCATAATGATCTCCTTGGAGTCTCCCAACCCATCTGTAAAGAACAAGCTGATATTTTGCCTACCGTTCTCAACTACACCCAATAGGGGTGGTCTAGCGTCTTAAGTTCATTTTTCCCTTCTTAAGTTCATTATTTAGTCCAATTTCGGTTAGGCATCTTAAGTTCATTTTTCCCTTCTTAAAATCCTTTCAAAACATTTGAAATTCATGGGCGGTTTTCCAAAACATACACTCGACCCTAGCGTATCCGAATTGCACAACCTCAGCTCTGATACCATCTTTGTAACGGCCCAGAATTATGATTTCCGGGTTACGTTTCAAGGGATGAAACCCCTTGTTCGGATCTTGCAATCCAGGTACGGGTCGAGGTTTCAAACTCATTTTAAGGTTAGTAAAAAGAGGGATTTCAAACCCTAAAAGTCACGAAGGGTCGTAGGGTACCCTTAACCTGTTTTAAGACTCTGTCGCGAAATTCAATTCAAATGAAAGTAAAGCAGAAGCAAAGTTAAGATACAAAGTGTCACGGCAGAGCCGGGTCAAAACCAAAACGTAAGCAAATGATTACCATTTATACCAAGTTAGAGAATTAGCCAGGTTCTTCAATTCGCCAAAAGAAACCCCGTCATATATACATCGAGCACTCAGAATCTGCAGAAAATACCTTAAAAAAAAGAACGGGGAAAGGAGTCAGATCGAGCCACTCATGCGGGACCGGCAGTCCTCGCTGAGGCCACATAGTATGTGTTATACCTAATAAAGATCCTCTAATGCAGTACGAAAGTCAAACACACTAGCATGCTCCTAGTTATAATAATGTGTAAAAATACTGTAAATGGCCCAAGACAATGCCAAATGGCATATCCCTCTCTTACCTCCACCCCCTTCCAATAGGGCGGAGACTGGCCAGCTCGTGAATGCATTCCATCATAATCGGGCGGCACACATGCCTAACCCGCTCCACAATAAAGCCCGCAGGCATCTCATAATATAAGGAAGTTCATGACTCGATTGACTCAGGGTACCCGATGAGGCTGGGCTACCCTATGACCCTAGCAAAGACTCTAGGACTATCACAGATAACGGCCGTTCTGTTTCAAACGCATAAAGTAAGCAGATGCTCATTCAATTAGTGCAACCTAAACAGGATACTACATGGCATGCTTTTATGCATATGCAACACCTAACATAAAATGCAACAACAGGCATGAATGTTCCACCTGAGTAAGCCCCTAGGGAACTTACCTGAAGATGCAGAACAGCAATATAACACAAGCAAGGGCCCAAATGCAAGTCCAAAGCAATCCAAAAGCGATACACACCTATCATCAAGTCACTTCCGTAAGCTACCAGACCAACATTTACACACATGAAACCCAAGTTCTCACCATCTTTAAAACCACTCGACGGTAAAACCATTTTCCAAAACCTTTTCGATATGATCAACATCAACCAAAATCATTCTTCCAGTTAAACCATTGATAAAATCATACTACCCATATTTCCAAACTTCCTTCTCAAAACCAACATCATCAAACCAAGACAAAGAATTCCGACATTAAATCCTTAAAATCAATATCTCAAAATCATATTATAGAAATAATCCCGGCATTTTATTTCGAAATCTTGACTTTAGTGTTTCAAGTAATTTAAGACATTGGTAAACATTTTCAAATAATCCATCCTTAGAAACCCCATTTATAAACAACATCTAATAACATACTCCAGGTAATAATTAAAATATAAGAAATCACCCAAAATCAACCCATTTTAATAACCCACATTTAAACAAAAATACTAACTTACTTTACCATTTCTAAATCATATATTAAAAACCCACATAACATCAATGATATTATTTCAAAATCTTCAAATTTCGTATTTAAATCATAATATAATATAATAACATGATAACTACCAACCTTAAATAAAATTATAACACATAACTTATAAAACACAACTCTTCTTAATTAAAACAACCAAGCCCAACTCTCGTATTCCCCAAGCCGAGCCCAATAGAAAAGGAGGAAGAAAAGGCCCGGACAACCCAATCTGAAACCCGGATCCAGGCCCCAATCCGAACCCAAATTAAAAAGAAGAAAAGGGGACCCGGATACTGAACCCGACTCGGAAAGAAAATAGGCCCAAAGCCCAAACAAAGAAAAGAAGAAATTGGGTCCAGGAAGAATAGAAAAGGGGTTTGAACTCCATCCCTTTCCTCTGGACGCTGCTCCACAAACGGAGAGAGAGAGGAACGAGCCGCCGGAGCTCCGCTCTCGATCCGGCCGCTTCCAAGCTAATCGACACCCCTTCCCGAACCCTACCCACACGGAAAGGAAACAGACAGAACAAGGAATTAAGAGGGAGGGTGAGGGCTCACCAGAGGTTTGGATTTTTGCCGGAACTCGTCGTCAGAGGCGCGATTGTGCTTCGTCGGAGTCGGAATCAAGGCGATCGTGGCCTAGGACGACAATAGGAGGTCAAAAAGAGGATTTTGTCGAGATTGAGAGCGGAAGGGAAGGTGGAAGGGGCTTACCGCGCTTCAGATTCGGAACAAGGCATGAGAAGGAGGTGGCGGCCTGGTGGTTCTCCCAACGGCTTCGGGGGTTCGGTGGCGCTCGATGGGGATCAGTCGGCGCTCGAGAGCTTCCAAAATAGAGGACGAGGTGTGCGCTTGGGGCTACTGGTGTGGCTCGGAAGCTGCGGTCTCGATGAGGGTGGCGGAGATGCTGCTGCTACTGCTCGGCTCGGAGGAAGGAGCTGTCGAGGTGCCCGGTGGTGCTAGGGTGGCTCAGCCGGTGGCTAGGGGCGAAAACAGATGGTGATGGTCGTTGGGGTTTGGCAACAACAGAGAACAATAGAAGGGGGAAGAGGCTTCCTGGGTTTGTTTGAAAGGGAGAAGAAAGAGGAAGGAGAGGTGCTTGTAACTGTGGGAGGGAGGAGAAATATTGAAATTAAAGGGGGAAATTAGATGGAGATAAGGGAATCAATTTCTGAAATTGAACCAGCAGTGGCGTGGGTTGTGCAGGCCTTTGCCTGATGAGGAAATGCAAGCTGGAGGAGTGAGCAAGAAGACAAAGAGGAGTACTGCACTCCTACTACTGGGAACATCGGAGGGGGGGGGGGGGGGGGGGGGCAAAAGAAACAACGAAGTGGTCCCAAGTTTGGTCAAAGAGTACCCGAAATATATATCTCGAAACCCACTCTCTCGACCTTATCCGACCTAACTAAAAAGATTTTCAAACTTCAAACTCCGAACTTAATAAAGAACTCTAATTATTAGTTTAAATTTTAGCATATGAAAGCGGGATAAAACATATTTTAAATTTTCAACTAAATAATGCCGGAACTCGTTTTAAGGATTTTAAAATACGATTTTTAAGGCGAAGATGAGGATTTTCAAATATATATATATATATATATATATATATATATATATATATATATATATATATATATATATATATATATATATATATATATATATTGACCTAAATCCCTTTTATTTTTATTTTTATTGAAATTTATTATTTAAAAATCCGGGCCTTTACAGGTATCAGGCTTTGGCCCTTTACAGTGGCGTCTGTCTACTATGCCCCTTGATTTTGATGGTCTTGGAGTCTATACCGCTGCAGACACACTGCGCTATGCTTTTCTCGCTTCGAGGCTCTAGTCCCGCGGATTGTAGGATCGTATTTTGAGGAGTGCTGGAGTGTCTGGTGAAGGGAACTTTTTTGAATCAGCAGTCTCCAGTTGGTTTAGTGTCATCGATAAGGATGACTTAGACATATGCGTATTACAGTCAGCCCCCTGCCTAATGAAGAAAATGGCTAGCTGCAACTACAAAAATGTGGACAAGTACCTCAAGGTGGACTTTGCTCTTACTGGGAGGGAAGAAGCTCTTATTGCGAATCTGAAGCTCCCTATGGCCCAACAGTGGCTAAAGGTCGCTCCTATTCCTGGTCTTGGTCAGGTTATGAATCCCGTTACCTTTCGCTCAATTATTAAATATCGTTTGGGAATTGAGTTGTTTAGTGCAGGGTCCAAATGCCCTGCTTGTGAGAAAGGCATTTTGGACGTGTGGGGGGATCACACTCTTGCTTGTGCTGCAGGTATTGGTGTCAAGCATCGACATAATGTGGTGCGTGATGCCTTGTATGATGAATGCTTGAAGTCCGGAATCTCTGTTCGTAAAGAGGCATCTACTGGTATGGTTGATGACAAGGGAGGGGAGCTTCGACCAACCGATATTATGTTCTACAACTGGTTCCAGGGCAAAGACACTTGTGTGGATATTACGGGAACTTCTATCTTCAGTTCAGCTTGTATTTCAAGCTTCATTCCGGGTAAAGCGGCTAGAGTGGCTGCTGATAACAAGATAAAGAAGTATGAGGATGTTTGCAGGGCCAAGGGTTATCACTTTATGCCGTTTTTCTTTTCCACTAATGGTAACCTTGATGAGAATGCTATGAGACTTCTCAAGCGGGTGTGTGTGGTCGCTAAGGGGTTACCTGGATATAGTAGAGATTCTTGTCACACTTTGACTAGGATATCATTTAGTATTCAGAAGGGGTGCGAAGCTCAGCTTGTTAACCGGCTCCGATCCGATTTCATGTAGAAACTTTAATAGTTTATAATATTATTATAATAATAATATAAAAAAAATAGATGAAAATGCAAAACAAAACAACGGGATCGAAAGCTGTAGCATTTAATAATAGATCGGTGTTTTAATTTCTATTTTAGGGTTATGTGTTAAAAATATGATTCGGAAAACTACAATTTTTAATTGAAAAAAAAAAGATTCATAAGATTAAAAAAAATATATCTTAAATAACTCAAGACTCAATCATTTCTTCCGAGTCTTGTATTTATAAAATTAATGATAAAAAGGTATGCCAAATTTCCAAATGATATAAAATCTTTTAAGTTCTGGGTTTGACTTTTGAGTGTGGAGTGTTGACCATACCAACATACTTTAATTATGTATCGATCATTACATAACACAGACTTCAAACAAGCAACGTATACTCTGTGTGGCGCCAATCTTCGTTTTGTTTTTGGTCGACAAAATAAGAGTCAATCTTCGTTTGGCACATGCGTACATACACTGCTAGTTTAATTAGCACATTCAATATGAGATTTTATTCTAAAATCAATTGACAATAGAAAAAATAGATCACCGACTCATATACTAAGGTTTATTATGTTTAACTTTCGATATGCGACAATTTATCTTTTCACATCTTAACAGAGTTGTTGCGATCATTTAATTTAATAATAATAATAATTGAAAAAAAAAATAGTTAATCAGTCTTGACATATTTTCATGAGAAATTACTAGTGTATGCATTAGGTTCAAAACAGTTTTGAATTTTGTATGAAGGGTTCAATTTTTTTTTTTTTTTGATTAGGTAAAAATTCGGATGCGCTCCAGGCGCTATCCGAGAGCATCCTTGCGGATGAGGTCCAACAGACCTTGGTCGCGTAGTAAGTTAGGGTTATTGGTACTACGTCCCAGAAAAGCAATCCTATCAACGACACAATTACCAGTACGAAGTATATGTAAGAAGAATACTTCCTTAAACCCCCCCCCCCCCCCCCCCACCAGCAGTGAAGTGATATCCGACATGAGGATCTCAATTTCCCAAGGACAACATTTTCTGTTCTTAAGATAATTGATAATGATAAGGGAATCCCCTTCAATAAGGATTTTATCTGGGTTCAATTCCTTTGCTTTGATAATACCTAGACGAAGTGCACTAACTTCTGCCACTATAGGGGATTGTTGTCTGATCTTTCTGACATCCACAGAGACTGGCTGCCCTCGCAGTTTCTGATAATAAAACCACTCGTGCTGTCATCCTGTGGACAAGAAGACCCATCGAAGTTTAGTTTGTACAATCCTGGAGGCGGTGTTTTCCATTTATTGTTCTTTCTTTTGTTCTTTCCATCTTTACTCCTCTTTCGAATTTTGTGTGAAGACTTGCCATCCTTTGATTCTAGCCCGTGAGAATTGGTTGTAATCCAATTTCTCATAAAGCGATCTGTCCTAATCTGAACTTCATCTACTGGAGGCGCTTTTTCATTTCTGAACACCAGTTGGTTTCGGATTAGCCAGATTGTCCACCAGTTTATAGATAGGCTTTGTTTTTCTTTCGTTGTTAAATTATTCGATAGAATTGTCATAATTGGTTTAATATCTCGGTTTTTACTAATAGCTTCTTGGATCAACAACTTAACTTTATTGATTAGCTTCCTATAGAAGAAGTTATATTTACACTCACAAAAGATGTGAATTTCGTCCTCCTCTTGGTGATTAGATATTGGGCAGTAGGCAGGGACCGCAACCCCTCTTCTAGATAGTCTTGATGCAGTTGGGAGGCCATTTTGACAGATTTTCCATAGGAAATTCTTGACCTTAGGGGGGATATCTTGCTTCCAGATCCAATGATTATCATCTAGTTTACTTATCAACGATTTTGTGACATAATTATATGCACTTGACGTAGTAAACCACTTGTTCTTAGCTGACTCCCAGTATAGCCTATCCTCAAAAGTCGAGATCGGAATAGGGATATTCAGAATTTTCTTCACAATGTCAATAGGAAGAATACTAGTTAATCTATCCACATGCCATTTACCATTTTCTATGTATGAATCCCACCGTTTCTTCTAGGGGTGGGCATGGGTCTGGACGGGACGGGATTAGGGTAATCCCGCGTCCCGTCCCGCGTATTTTTTGCTGGACGGGATTGAATAATTTTTTTTCAAATCCCGCTGGGTCTTATCCCTCACGGGATGGGACGGGATCGGGATGGGACGGGATTTGTCCCTCGTAAAAAAAAAGTTAAAAAATTATCCAATTAACTAAAAAAATAGCATATAAAAAGATGTAAATTGAAGTATTACATAATAATCCCTATAAGTGCAGTAGAAGTTCCTCCCAATTCCAGCAGTAGCAAATTCCTCCCAATTCAAGCACCAACAGTAACTAAAAAAAAGCCAACAACAAGTAGAAAGGTTCTACTTTTTTAAACTATAATTCTTATACTGTATGTTTTAATGTTTTATAGTATTATTTTAGATTTTAAATTTTGGGTTTTAATAAATGTTAAGTTATAATATAAATATATTCTTATATGTTTTTATTAATTTAATTATATATATAATTTTATTTATATATGCGGGATGAGACGGGATTTGCGGGACACGAAGTCTCCGTCCCGCGTAATTTTTGTGGGACGGGATCGACTTTTTTTTTTTCAAAATCCCACCGAAATCGGGACGGAATTGGGACGGGATTTGCGGGATTTGTGTCCACCCCTAGTTTCTTCCATATCAATATTTTGAGGGTGCGTAGAGAATTGGGCCATGTTCTGAAACTGACTCCATTTATCCTTTTAAAACTTGATAGTTTTACCATTTCCCACTACCCACACTAGCCCATTCTTGAAGGTGGGGATTAACTTTCTCAATTGAGTCCATTGACAGGATGCGCTACCTTTCGCTTCATAATTAAGGATGTGGCCTGCCTTGATGTATTTATGTTGAAAACTGTTTTGAAACTAAACATTTTGCAAAAACACCACTTTCAAATTTTATTGCCCTCTTTTTTTGTCTTTTTTGCCCCTTTTAGAAACAACCAATCATGCATTGATAAAATAATTAGAGAAACTAATACTCCATTATCTTTTAACTTGAAAATCGCCAAGGGTGTGTGCATTTCAATTCCGTTGAGGTTGTTATTCACCATCCAATTCAAGTAGGATGCAATAAACATATCAAGTCATTTCTTAATACATTTTAACAAGTTTATTGTGAATCAGTTTTTTTTATTATTGCTTTCGAATCAATTTATCAATATATATTTTTAAAATTAAAAACGATCTATTGTGCAATTTATCAAATTTTATCTTATCAATAAATATTTTGACATCTTGCTAATAGGCTCATTCGACATATAAAAAACCATCTAGTTAAAATTGAAATTAACGTTTCACTCTAAAAAAAGTAAAAAGTTATTTTAAAGGGAAAACCATCTTGTTAATTTTTAATTATATCTAAAAAATTAATTAAAATAGTAAATATACTACTCCAGAGTAAATTTTTTTTTGGGGGTTTACAAAAATGTCCAAAAAATTTGCTCTAATTAGAGGAGTGTCCACAAATTTGAAAAAATTAGTGGAGTATCCACCCCCCTTGCCCCCCTGCCCCCCACCTCAGTGCCCCCCAGGCCCCCTCGTGTTTGAAAGTACGCTCGAGCCTATAAATAGGCATATATTCTTCCCCAATTCATTTTCCTTACACATCAATCAATCAAATCACTCATATTTCATCCAATCCCGTCGTAATGGCCAGCAAAGGAGGCAAAAGCGGATCCTCGACGCCGAGCTCGTCCGACTTGTTCGATCATCATTTCAAGAAACTAGTCAAAGCCCCGGGCGAGACATGAGCACCTGAAGCGGAGTGTTGCTACTTTGGTAAGAAGTACAAGATCAATAACAACCTCTGTATTGGCAACTTGAGGAATCATCTTGCCACGAAGCATCCCGACAAAGAAGTCCGAGCATCGGGATCGTCGGGTAATAAATAATTAGTATTTTAGTCTTGTGGTGTGTGACGTTTATGATGTTCTTCAAATATGAATGTATGAAGAACTTAAGAAGTAAATAAAGTAGGAAGGAAGTAAGTTCGTGTTGTAGGTTGTAATCTCACGCATGACGTGATGAATCGCCGAGCCCGATATCGATCGGACAATGAATCCGGTACGAGTTTGTAATCATTGTTCGGTTTGTAATAAGATTGTGTGTTATGTGTGTATTATTTTTTTTTAACTAATCCAACATGTCAAAATAACGACCTTAGAATTTAAAAAAATACTAACACATTTTTAAAAAATAATAACAACCTTAGAATTTAAAAAAATACTAACACAAAAGGAATTAATTGAAAAACTAAACAAAAATTACAAAAACCCACCCGGCCAAATTGCCTAGCCGTTGCCCAACGGTCGGCAAATTTAAAAAAAAATAACAATAGAGCAACGGCTCTTTTTTTTTAAAAACCACTGGTCGACCCGCCGAGTCGATCGTTGGACCCGCTGGGTCGAATGACCATTGGACCCGGCCAAATTCCCTCCCCATTTCCACTATAAATACTACCAATTCCCTCCCATTTTCATCACACCATCTCATCACATCTCCTACTCTCTAATCGCTCTAGAATGGAGGAAGTCGGAAGTCGGTGGTTCACGAATCAAGAATTCTGAGAATTCGGCGCTTTGCATCACCAAATCCTACTTCTATCATCTCTTTCTTTATTTTCATTACTTCGTCATTTGTCTTAATTACATATTTATATTATTTTAACAAATATCTAATCCACTTTTATTGAAAATGTTTTCACGAGGTCGAAGGAGCGTTAGCAGAGCCCCGTCTTCAAGCAGGGGCGGAAGCGGCTCGGGATCGGGTCACCAACCGGAGCCTAGCCTTCGACGTAGTGCCTCCGTTTCCGGACCAGGAGCGGGCGGATCCCGACGACGTCGGGATCAGGCACTACTCGATGAGCATCCGGGAATCGAGGAGGAGGAAGTTTCCCCTCTGGGAACTCCCTCCATGCCCTCAACCATCCCGACTCAGGAGTCCGGTTTGGAGGCCGAGGCCGATCCCGACGCCACACCCGGCGGCGATCCCACCGACTCGCAACCAGTCGCTTTTAGAGCCGCCACAATGAAATTTTGGTTCACGAAGGGCCCGTCTGCACCGGGATGGGGCGAAAACTATTCCTCCGTCAAGTGCAACTTCTGCCCGAAGGTCTACAAACACAAGAAGGGGAACGGATATGGCAACTACGGCCGTCATATCGAATCGAAGCATCCGGAGAAACTCGGCTTGGCGAAAGGCCAAACACAACTTTCCGGGTACGCAACTACTTCCTCTCAACCCCCTGGTTTATGGAGTTATGATTATGCTAGTTGTAGTGATAACTTTGCTTAAATGATAGCGGCCGAAGGCCTAGCTTATAGTTTTGCAAAACGTTTAAGTTTCAATGAATTTATTACGGAAAATGTTCAGCCCGCTTGGCAACCTATGAGTCGAAACACGTTTAAGAGGAAAATGATAAAAAGGTATAACACCAGCAAAGCTGAATTAATTGAATATTTTCAAAAACATAGCGATTTACATGTTTCAATTTGTAGTGATATTTGGACCGACCATTGGCAACACCACTCATATACGGGTGTTACTTGTCATTGGGTGGATGAACGGTTCATTTTACACAAACGAGTTTTGGCTTTTCGAGTTTTTGACGAGGCCCACATGGCCCGTAACATAGCTTCGGTTCTTTTAAGAGTTTTACAAGAGTATAGATTGACTCAAAGATTTTTTTCAATCGGTTTTGACAACGCATCCGCCAACACCGCCTCTATCCCAGAGTTAACACAATATTGCCTGCCCGGGATAGGGGGGAGATTTTTCCATATTCGTTGCGCATCTCATATTTTAAACTTATGTGTTCAAGATGGTTTAACGTATTTACAGCAGATTATCGAACACATTCGATTTGTCTTACGGGCACTTTGGCGAAGCAAACAGCTTCGCCATCAATGACACCTGTTTTGCCAATCTAACAACCTTCGCCCGAAAAACTTCCCCCGAGATGTTAGCACTCGGTGGAACTCGACATACAGAATGATTTATGATTCTTATCAATATAGAGAAGTTCTTTCCGCTTTTTCCACCTAACACATCCCAGATTCAAACGTTTTTGGGGATGTGAAGGTTGTGGCTCGAGATATAATTGAGGTTTTCAAGGTTTTCAACGATGTAACCGAAACTTTTAGTCATGCTTACATTCCTACTTCTAGTGTTTTCTGTTTTGTCACGATGAACATTTCCATAGCCCTCTAGGACGGCCTTCAAGTGCAATGCATACATGAATCTGTTTTAACCATGCGGGCGAAATGGTTGTCTTATTACAAAGTTATTCCCGATCTTTTCCTCGTAGCTTGTTGTTTCGACCCTAGATACAAATTAACTGGGCTTCAAAAGTTTTTAGAAAACTACTTTCCGACGCTCGGTATCCAAGATGATCCTGATTGCAATGTGTCAATTATAGTTGCTAGAGTTAGGGGAATACTTGAAGCATTATATACTCATTTTCTACGAGCGCTAGAGCGCCTAACATTCCTCCTCCTGCGCCTTCAAGATCGAGCGGATCCTCCCGCACTAGTATTACCGCTCGAACTAAGGCTCTTGCCAGAGATATTTTTGGCACAAAGAGGTCGAGGTCCTCGTCGAGCCCGCACTCGGAGATCGACGAATACTTGTCTACTAACTTTGAATTTCGTAGTGATGAAGATGAAGATTTCGATATTTTAGAATGGTGGGGCCGAGTAGAAAGACAGCGATTTCCGACCTTGCAGGTGATCGCTCGACAAATACTAGGAGCCCCTTGTTCAACCGTTGCAGTGGAACAATTATTCAGCCGAGGGGGCCAAATTCTTACCGAGAAGAGATCAAACTTGCTCCCTGAGAACCTCGAAGCACAAGTATGCCTCGCCGATTGGAAAAGGGCTGAGATGAGAATTCAGAGGAACTTCCTTACCGTCGGGTCGGATCAAGATGATGGAGTGGACTCGGAATCAGTCGGGTCCTCCGTGGACGGTGGAGTCGTCGATCCCCATAGCCAGCGCCAATCCGACACCGACGACGAATAGCTGAATAGGTAAGCGGGGTTCAGACAACAGGTAAAGAACTACGTGGGCTTTGATTCCTCTCCCCCGGGAGGATACGTAGGCAATTGGGAAACCGATTCAAGCCCTTCTTCCCTCTTTTTTTTAATTTCCCAATTACCCACAAAGTCACACATCACAAATACATCCGAAAATTAAAAAAAAAAACCTAACCCGGCTTGACCCGCCGGGTCCTACCCATTTCCACCCTCCCCTGACACGTGGCCGACCCGGCAGTCCGACCCGCCGACCCGCCCCAACCCCGGGTCAGGGTTAGGGTCACCCACCTCGGGTTGTCAACCAGGCGGGTCGGACCCGTGACCGTGTCTACTTGATATCACTTCTACCGAGACCGCATACTAGGCAAACATCTCTAGTTTCGAATTAAGCTTGCTGACATGATGTTTAATAATTTAAAAACCCATTCATCTAGTGTACAAAGCCCATATCAACATGTTATATTTGCACAAGAGATCATGTCACACAATTAGAAATAAAAAGTAACCTATACATCTACTTGAATTGAACAAAAATAGCACATGTCAACACATATTCACTCCGTGTCAACACATATGTTTCTGAATCTTATATATATGTAGTTGATAATCTTATATTGGAAATGGTCTACTTAATTACACAAAAATAATCTTATATTGGAGATGTTAGCATTTGAAGAAGATGTCAACATTTTCAGAAGATGTCAGCTAGATGTTTGCAACAACAGCTAGATGTTTGCAACACCAGTAAAATCAGGAAAAAAAAGATTAAGCATCAGAAATAGAGATTAAGCTTCACAACTACAAGAGCCAGAAGATGTCAGCAGTCAAACATACCCAAACACCAATTTCAAAGAAATACTCACCCCAAAAATAATAAAAAATAAAAACAGTAACCAATATTGGACTGGTGGAAGCATCAGTAAGCACAAAACAAATAGTTGTTGTCATAAAAACTGTCCAAAATAGACATCAGGCCACACACATCCAAAACAAAAGGACAAAAATTCACACAAAAGGCAAAAAAAATTGAACGCTGATGACGGAAGGAAAACCTGTCGTTGATCCGCCAAAGAAAACTCAAACCTATAGCAAGTATAGCAATAAGCAAGAGGTCGATCCACAGGGAAAGTTATAATTCCAGTATGATTCAAGTGTCAATTAAAGTAACCAAATTGGGGGGGTTTTGAGTGTGAAAGTTCTGCCTTTTATCAAAGCGGATTAAAGAAAGCAAAAGTAAATAATTGTAATTCAGATAATTAGGAGAAGCAATTCTACCTACAATTTTCCACTTTATTTGGTTGAAGCGATCCTTGTAACTTCTTCTCGTCCTATGAAGTTTTCTATGAATGTCCTTGTCCCGATCTAATATAGTTACTAGTACAACCAGTCCTAGCAACCCTTATCAATCGAACAGTTCCTAAAGACATATTTAACCCAATTGATAACTTTAAGTTCAGAGATTAGCCAAGGTATTTGCAGTGCCTAAAGAGGGATTTAACAAGACATTCAACTTCCTACTTGTTCAATTAGTTCAACTAGCCATAAAGGAACAAGTTTGCCACTTAGGTTAAGTTTCACAACCAAGATTCTCCAAACCTTAGCGATTGAATTGATCTAACTAGTTGGCCAGACAAGAAAGAACAAAACAATAAACAATCAAGCACAAAGAAGTTGAAGCATTCAAATATAGGAAACAAGGAACAAGAATTAGAAACTCACAATCTATCCAAATAAAGCTTCAAATTGCATGCAGAATAAATGAGTTTAGTTCCTCATGGAAGACATCGCTCAAATTTCTAAAGTGTCTATTGAATGAAAGAATAGAATAGAAGCTCTTAAAAAACTAACAATAATCGGCCTTTTAAAGGGTCTAAGTCGGCCACCAAACAAAATAACATAAACTAGGGTTTTCGTAAATAAAGCGGTGCGCAGACGTCAAATGTTGCGGCCGCGGCATATGCTGCGGCCGCTGCAAATTGATTGGCCGCGGCCGCGGCATGGTTGCTGCGGCCGCAGCCAGGGGCCTTTTCACGGAAAATCTATCCTGATTGTGCTCTTCTTGTCAACAGAAATGTTGTAGTCCTCTGAAAGAGCTTTCCAACGCATGATCATTATAGTCAATCAGACAACCGAGGCCTCCGGAAAGTGCAAAACAAGTTCAGCATGTCTGGCGACAACTTCTCCAGACTTGTTCTTCGTTTAAGCTCGCTTCTTCTTCTCAGGAACTCTTTAGATCTTCATGTAAGCTTCTCCGATCAACTATACATTCTCATCTAATGCGTCATCAACCCATGCCTCATCCTCAGATCCACAGTTACCTGAAATAATCAATAAAAGTGTGTAGATTCCGACTCCACCAACGTAGAGAGCAATATGAAAATTGTACTTAATCCATCCATGAAATGCATCTTAACTAAGCTAAATGCAACCTATTATGCATGCTATCAGCTGACATACAAGACAGTGCAATAGAATCCTTCTAATTTGCAGAATCAGTGCAGCAGAATGCTGTCATACAAGTCAAAATATCACATAAGTAGCTAATTTTGTGCAAATAATGACAATAGTCAAATTATGACAGGAATTACTAAACCTAAAATCAGCCATTTCGCAAACAAGGATTACATAACCCCAAACAAGGATTAGTTACTCAACCACCTCAAAAAGCATCCATTACAACTTCTAGTTCTAGCTCATCCCTACTTGGCTTACTGAAACTCAATCTCAATTTCAAATGGGAACCGAAAAATCAAGCCATAAACAACCTTCACAAGTAATTGAATTTGCATAAATTTATTTTCAATGCACAAAATTAGAGCCTTTAGAAGAGTGAAAATCCAGTCACAAAGCAAAAATTGCAAGATCGAGAACTAAAAGTCGAAAAAAAAACCTGTTGGCGAGTAGGATAATCAAGAAAAATAAGTAGATGATAGACTTTCTCATACCGAGACAGAAAGGGAGCTCACGGCGAAACAGAGAGGCGAAACATCTCGATTTTGCGGCGCTCCTCTTCCAAGGCGCGCGCACATACTCATGGCATTTCTTCAGATTCTGTCTGTAATCCATCATGGGATTAATGGGTACAACAAAATTAGATCAATTTCGTCAAGGATGAAGGCGATGGTTTAGTTGTGAAGATCCGAGAAGCAGAAAAAGGAGGGATTATAGATCGGAGGAGAGGAGAGCGATGGAGAGCCGAGGCCGGAACGCCAAGCCAGTAACTACGTAGGCGAAGAGCTGAGGCCGGAACGGGAGCAATCGCCGGATTTTAGTTCCACCGGCTACTCCCTCGTTGAATCTCGGTAGCAGCGGATCCACCGAAACGAGCCACAGGGAGCAGCGACGGAGAGGACACGTTGGAGGTTTTTCGTGATCAGCGGGAGCAACAGATTTACCAGCTCCGGAGATCGCGAGGCTAGAGAGGATCTAGTCCGTCGGCTGAGCGAGAGAGGTGAGAGAGAGAGAGAGAGAGAGAGGGCTGAGGAAGGAGATACGATTGGGGCTTAGTTATTTTTCATAAAATCACCCACTATTCATTGTTTTTTGCAAATACCCACCCCTCATTAAAAAATTGTCAAATAACCACCCACTATTCATTGTTGTTTGCAAATAAACACCCCTTATTTAAAAATTGTCAAATAACCACCCATTAAATATATGTTGTTTGCAACTAACCACCCATACCCCTTTTCTTGTTAAACCTCACTTAATTTAATATGAAAAGACAATTATACCCCTATTCTTTAATGTTTCATTTTTAGTAAAAAGACATACTTCTCTTTGTTGCTTGATTTTTCAGGTATTACAATTAGACATGTCAAATGGGTCATTCAGGTCGGGTCACTTCGGGTCCCGAGTAAAACGGGTTCCGGGTACATCCAAGTTGTCTCGAACCCGGGTTTGACCGAGTTTCGGGTCATTTTAGGTCGATTTTGGGTTTGTCAATTTTTTCTTTTTTAAATTAAAAAAAATCATGATTTGATAATTTTCGATAATTTTAAAATTCTACAATTAAAGACGTTGTTCATAAATCATAGTGCTTGTAATTATATACTATATCTGATCTAAATATCAAAATTTTAAACAATTTTTTTAAAAATTTGATATTTTATATAATATTACATCTTATTGAAAACATTTGATTTTTATTATTTCACGTAATTTTTAATAAAATGTAATAATATATAAAATATCAAAATTTTTCTTTTTAATAAAATGTAATAATATATGATTAATTTTGGGTCGGAATTTTTTTTATTTAAAAACATTTGATCTTTCATTTTTTAATTTATTAAAAATGTTTTCCGAGTAATCGAGTAAATCAAATGTCCCGAAACCCAGATTAAAATTTTATTAAAAATTTATTTAAAAATTGACAAACCCAAAATCGACCCAAAATGACCCGAAACTCGGGTTCGAGACAACCTGGATGTACCCGGAACCTGTTTTACTCGGGACCCAAAGTGACCCTACCCGAATGACCCGTTTGACATTTCTAATTGTAATACCTGAAAAATCAAGCAACCAAGAGAAGTATAATTGTCTTTTTACTAAAAATGAAACATTAAAGAATAGGGGTATAATTGTCTTTTCATATTAAATTAAGTGAGATTTAACAAGAAAATGTGTATGGGTGGTTAGTTGCAAACAACCTATATTTAATGGGTGGTTATTTGACAATTTTTTAATAAGGGGTGGTTATTTGCAAACAACAATGAATAGTGAGTGGTTTTTTGACAATTTTTAAATAAGGTGGTTATTTGCAAACAACAATGAATAGTGGGTGGTTTTATGCATTTTTGCCTTATTTTTATTTTTATTCCATATTTTTATTTTAATTTAGAGGATGGACATTTCACTAATTTTTTCAAAAGCTAGGACAAACCTCAAATGAGGGCGAATTTTTTTTGGGGGAATTCATGAATACACGGTGAAAATCGTGTCGTTTACATGGCGAGATGGGTTGAATACTTGAATATGATGTACAAGTTCACAAAAAGATTTTCGTGACCGCGGACTACGAATGCGTCAATTTTACAAAGCTCTAGAGATAGGTGTATGCAGACTTAAATTCGCAGACAGTAGTATCGTGAATGCGCACTTGGAATGCATAGACTGGGGCTCCTAGGAAATTCACGAGATTCTCCTTCCTTTTACAGATTGTAGAGAATATGGAGAGAATTTGCAACATTGCATATTTAGCCAAATGGGTTCGCGATGGTGGGCCCTATGGGTGAAGCTCTTGGTCTATATAAGGCCTTGAAGCTTCATAATTCATCAAGTGCCACTGAGTCTACACTTCGCATATGGTTCAATTTTCCATGTTAGATTCACTTTGCGTCAATTGCCGTTGATAATGACATCAAAGGTCGTGAGCAATGTTGTGAAAAAGGTCGTTTGGATATATTTGGAAATACTTATTTCCAATGATGTAATCGAAATTAGTTAATTAATAAGAAAAAGGTAATTTGGGTACGTTCATCAATCTCATATGTACATTATAACCTTATTAGAAAAGTTATATATATTTGTGAATGCACGTCATCCATCTCATAATGTGCATTCACCTTCAACATAAGTCGCTGTTGATAATTTCACCATTTAACTAGCTTTTTTTTTATTTAATCGACAAGCTTAAAAAGGAGATACTGTATCTTAAAAAATGTATTTTTAGAAAGATTGACTGGAGCCAATTAAAAAAGTCGCAGTTGATAATAAGACCATTGACTGAACTGGTCATTCTAGTCTTACACCTGCACCTTGTAGAATACCAGAAAGTCATCATTATGAGCTTTGTACACGTGGGTTCAGCCCACTGATCAAATGAAACGTAGGTTGCTTTACTCTTCAAAACGACGACGTTTACAGGGACCTACTCACACGTGCACCACCCGTTATTTTTCTCTTTTCACTAAAACTACCCCTAATTGGGAGAAAATAACTCCACTTGGTGGGTTGTGTTTTCATGTTGGATTCGAATTAGGGATAGTGAAGTACTTTCATAGGTTTTGTAGCAAACTTCTTCTTTTTTTTTTCTTTTTTTTTTTTATACAAGGCAATAATTTGGAGATGGTTAACCGCGGTTAAATCATCGTCCAAGGGCGTCCATCTGAACGAGGTTGTCGATATCAACAGGGACCCGCTCGACGACAAAGGACGACAAGAAGCCGATGTGAGCCAATCTATCCACGACCTGATTCCCTTCCCGGAACGTATGAGAGAAGCTGACAGATTCGAAGGAGCGACATATACCAAGGATATCCGAGACCGCCATCTAAAACTCCCAAGGGTAACACCAAAGACCCTTCAGTACATTGATCAGAAAGAGACAATCACCCTCCACCTCAATCCGAGAATGACCGGCCGTCGACGCCACCTGTAGCAAACTGATTTGAAGTCGATCATCGTTCTTTAAATTGATTTTTGAATATAATATGTTTTATCTTAATGGATTTATTACATATAGACTTATCTATTATAGGATCTAGATAAGATAGATTTAGATTTAGATTTAAATTTAAATTTATCTTTTTGGAGTATTTTTGATAGATTTATCATAGTATAATTAGAATTATATAAGATTTTATAATCTCTTACCGGTATACGGTACCCTAGACATTCAACACAACTTAATTTTATTCTCCAGAAAAACCCTATTACGTTGCACATTCATTACCTTGATCTCAAATGATCTTCATTCAAACCTTTCTACTTAGAAAAAGAAGAAATAGGCAGGGCTTGCTCCCTGGGGGAAGTCAGCTCTGACGCCTCAAAGAAGAGTTTGTCGGCGGAAAGAAAGCCCTCTCTTCCCCCAGTGTATTATTCATATATCTATATACAATGAGAATAGGGTTTAATTAAATGTTAGCGGGTAAAAGGCAATTTAAGTTCTTAATGAGCTTATTTTTATTCCTATCTGATGTTCGTTTTTCGCTAAAAATAAATCAAAATACCCAAAAAACAAAAGCAACAAAAGAGAGCACACGACTTGATAACGCAGTTCGGGCAAGCCCTACTCTGCGGGATCTCAAGAGGGGAGATCCGGTCCCAGTTTCCACTAAGCATCAGAAAAAACGAGTTACAAGTTGGCTATGGTGGCTAAGCACAAGAACAAGTAACACGAGAACCTCAAATACAAAAAACCAAGATAGATGCAAATAAGGAAGAAGAAGAAGCCCCCTGGATGGGCAACCGAGAAGCTTCAGAGAAGCTTCTCAAGGAGATCTTCAAGCTGCAACACCAGCAGCACCACTGGATCCCTTCTTCCTCCTCCTCTAGGGTTTTAGGGTTACACACAAGATGCCCGACGTCCCTCTCTCTCTTTCCCTTAGGGTTTACCTGATGAAGCTCCAAAGGGGCACTGTAGCACATAAGGAACATATATACCCGAGCAGTTGAAAGCTAGGGTTACAGACCCTCCAACGGTCTCAAGGGAAGCAGGCCAACAAACCAGAATGGGCCGGGTTAGCCCAAACACAGAAAAGGCCCAGTAGGAAGAAATCTGTAAAGAGGTTTATAACTAAGTATTAAAACCATACACCAACATAATATATGATATAGTCGCTATCTTAAGGCCAAGGGATCCAAACGTTAGGCATATGACATGTTTAAGGGGTCCTTGCAACCTTAAGAATATGTCCTACATCACACATTCAGGATATATTGTTTCATCATCTAAAGAGATTACATGTTCAATAGCCATAGCCACACAAATAAGCCTCTAAGCCAAATAGCTTCCTTGGCAGCCTCTATAACAGCCATGTATTCAGCTTTTGTAGAGGAAAGAGCTACTAGTGACAACTGCTGAGATTTCCAAGATACACAACACCCAGCCCATGTGAAATAAAAAGCAGTAGTAGACTTCCTATTATCCTTGTTACGAGCATAATCAGAGTCCACATAACCAATTAATTCATTCTTAGGATTGTGATCAGCAAATGTAAGACATTTCTTTTCAGTTCCATACAAATATCTAAGTAGGTATTTCATAGCATTCCAAAGAGGCTCACCAGGATTAGACATAAATTTGCTTAATACACTAATAGAAAAAGCAATATCTGGCCTAGTACACAACATCGCATACATCACAGATCCTACAACAACATCATATGCCACATTACTCATCTTCTGAATCTCAGCCTTAGAAGTAGGACATTGTTTCTTAGATAACTCAAAGTGCCCTCCTAAACGGACAACTGCAGGTTTAGAGTTAAGCATGTGAAACCTATCAAGGACCTTATGAACATATTCTGACTGAGATAACCACATAAGCTTTCTCTTTCTGTTTCTGTGAATATTAATACCAAGTATCTTCTGAGCATGACCAAGATCTTTCATATCAAAGTGCATTTTCAAATCTCTCTTAACACAATGCTAACCTTAGAGTTGGAAACAATAAGAATGTCATCCACATACAGCAGCACATATAAAGGAGAATGAGAACCAGCACCTTTGAAATAAAGACAAGTATCATATTCACTTCTATGAAAGCCAAGCTTAATCATGCAAGAGTCAAATTTTAGATTCCACTGCAGAGGAGACTGTTTTTAAGCCATAGATGGATTTTTTAAGCAAACACACATGTTCTGATCTCAGTTTATCAACAAAACCCTTAGGTTGTGACATATAAATAGTTTCATCAAGTTCTCCATGTAAAAAGGCAGTTTTCACATCCATTTGCTCAAGTTCCCAGTCGTACACAGTAGCCATAGCAAGCATTAACCTTAATCTTTTATACTTAACTACAGGTGCAAATATGTCATTATAGTCAATGCCCTCACGCTGAGTAAAACCTTTAGCAACCAATCTGGCCTTGAATCTAGGTGGTTCCTTAGAACTGACATCTTCTTTCAATTTATAAATCCATCTGCACTGAACAACCTTAGCCTTTTCTGGTTTTTTAACTAATATCCAGGTGTTATTAGTCATCATAGAGCTAATTTCCTCTTGCATAGCTTTAATTCAGTTTTTGGCTTCAGAACATTTCACAGCAAGTTCATAAGTTTCAAGCACAAAACGATTTATCACAACGTCAGAAGCAATCAAAGCATACTCAACAATATTAGTCTGAAATTTTTTGTTTGGGATTCTAATCATAGGGCTCCTATCTTTTGTCAATTGATAATCAAAATTGTCATGGAGAGGAATAGATTTCACAACAGAATCACTCACATCATCAGCATTAGATTCATGAAAAGAAGAAGATAGAGAGTCAGGGTTAGAATTTAACTCCCTTTGTAGAATTCCCTCCCTTGATTATTGTGTATTTGAGCTTTATGCTTCTAGGTCTTTTTCAGAAGATTCACCGGCCTCAATAGGCTGAGTGTTTTCCTTACTTGCAGACTCATCTGCAGGCACTTGGGCATCTCCAATTGTTGAGCTACTTGGAGTTGAATTTGAGTTGTATCCAATGTCAAACTCCACTTCATCTTGCTCAGGTGGCAAGTCTGCTTGCTCATAGAAGTGTCTTGTGGGAACTGCTTCACCACCTTTAGTTGTATTGGTACCTGTATGCTCAGATGAAATTGTTAGCACGGGTTTAAAAGGAAACTCAGTCTCAACAAAGGTTAAATTCCTTGAGATGATGAACTTATAGCCATGAGGCTGAATAAGGAGGATTTTATATCCTTTAACACCATCTGGATAACCAAGCATGACCCCCTTTTGAGCCCTTGGATGGAGCTTCCCTTGTGAAACATGGGAGTAAGCTGCACATCCAAATGGCTTAAGGTAGGTCATATTTGGTTTCTTACCAGTCCACATCTCTTGTGGTGTCCTAAACATGGGAGTAAGCTGCAATATTCCAAACCATTGTCAGTTTTAAGACACTTAATACTTTTGCCATTTTAATTCTCAACAAGAGTTTTCCAGATTACAAATTTATCAAAAGCCTCATTTTTAGACCTTAACAAATATAACCAAACCTTTCTAGATAAATGATCTACAAAAGTGATAAAGTACCTCTTACCTCAGGCACATAATCAGAGGAAGGAAAATATGTTTGGTTTTCTTTCTTAACACACAGGTCTCACAGAAATCAAACTGAGCAGGTTTTTTTTATCAATTAAACCATGTTTAAACAAATATTGCATGCCTTTGTTTCCAATGTGACCAAGCCTACTGTGCAACATTTTGGTTTGGTCCAAGTTCAGGTTTCCACCATTACAAGCAGTGTTTGCTTCAGGAGGTGGAATTACATAGTAAAGTCCACCCCTTTTAACACTTCTTATAATGGTGGCTCCATCCCTTTTAACATCTCTAATCCCATATTTAATGTTGATATCAAGACCCAAATCATTAAAAGCGGATTCAGATAGGAGCCTCCTTCTAAGGTCAGGGACCCATCTAACATTTTGGAGGACTCTAACCTTACTATCATACATGCATAGAGGCACATTACCTATACCTTTAATTTCCAGCGGGGTCAAGTCACCTAACATGACTTTCCCTCCATTAAAAACCTGCAAGGTACTGAAATCACACTTGTTAGGAGTAGCATGAACAGTGCATCCTGAATCTAGAATCCAGGCATCATCACTAATAGCATACTGATGATCAGCAACAAGAACAGAAGCAGACTGATTTTGACCTTTTTCACTTTCATCTCTTTGCTTTTTATGACACTCTTTAATATAATGACCAGGAATCCCACAGTGGTGACATTTTCTATTTTTCTTCTCAGAGCTAGAAGAAGCAGCAGACTTATCATCATTTTCAGACTTTTTATCCTTTTTCTTATTGTTGTTAATCTTTTTCTTGCCTTTAACCATCAAAAACTCAGTTTTAACCTCAGATCTATTGTCAGTTTTAGACTTAAATACTTTTAAGCTCTCATTTTTCTGAATAATAGATTCAAGGATCTTATCTTTAGTTATAGAGTCTTGACTGTACTGTATAACATCTTTAAGCACATCAAATTGAGCAGGCAGAGAATTAAGCAACAAGATAGCCAAATATTCATCCTTAATAGCGTCCTTTTTATCACATCTCTCAAGATCTTGAGTCATTCTTACAAATTTATCCAGATTAGTTTGCAGAGATTGATTTGTGTCCATTTTAAAGTTAAATAGACGACACATGATTGATATTCGACTAGGCAAGGATTTAGTCAGGTATAGGGTTTACAAAGTATCCCAACGTTCTTTAGGGTTAGTGATACTCACAACCTGACGAGGCACGTCGTCAGCCAACCTAATGAAGATCTCAGAATGAGCCGTCTCATCTAGATCCTTTTTGTTGGCCTCAGTAGCTCCCTCAGGGTACTCCCCTTTGACTGTCTTCCAGCATTTCTCATTGATGAGAATAGCCTTCAACTTCAGCTACCAGATAGTGAAGTCTGTAGTCCCATCAAAGGGCTTGATTCTCATTCCATTTTCTGACATTTTGGTACCTGACAGACAACAACCAAAAATAGAAAGTTAGAGAAGAATGCGAGAAACACACAAACACATAACTCAAAGAGCTAACAACACTTGGTGGATTGAAGGGAGATCTAGGGTTTTTGACAGTTCAGAAAACCCCCAAATATGTGTTCTACCTTCGTTTTTTTTTCTTTTGACGAACAGAAAAACACACAAAAAACGAAGAACAATAAACACAAACAAGAAGCGGAAGCGACACAAGTTGGATCCAAACACAGGAACCTTGGATCTGAGCCCTAAGGTCAGAAACCCTAGATTTCAGAGGAACCTGGCTCTGATACCAATTTGATGTTCATTTTTCGCTAAAACTAAATCAAAATACTCAAAAAACAAAAGCAACAAAAGAGAACACACGTCTTGATAACGCAGTTCGGGCAAGCACTACTCTGCGAGATCTCAAGAGGGGAGATCCGGTCCCAGTTTCCACTAAAAAACGAGTTACAAGTTGGCTATGGTGGCTAAGCACAAAAACAAGTAACACGGGAACATCAAATACAGAAAACCAAGAGAGATGCAAATATGGAAGAAGAAGAAGCCCCCTGGATGGGCAACCGAGAAGCTTCAGAGAAGCTTCTCAAGGAGATCTTCAAGCTACAACACCAACAGCACCACTGGATCCCTTCTTCCTCATCCTCTAGGGTTTTAGGGTTACACATAAGATGCCCGACGTCCCTCTCTCTCTTTCCCTTAGGGTTTACCTGATGAAGCTCCAAAGGGGCAATGTAGCACATAAGGAACATATATACCCGAGCAGCTGAGAGCTAGGGTTACAGATCCTCCAACGGTCTCAAGGGAAGCAGGCTAACAAACCAGAATGGGCCGGGTTAGCCCAAACACAGAAAATGCCCACTAGGAAGAAATTTGTAAAGAGGTTTATAACTAAGTGTTAAAACAATACACCAATATAATATATGATATAGTCACTATCTTAAGGCCAAATGATCCAAACCTTAGGCATATGACATGTCTAAGGGGTCCTTGCAACCTTAAGAATATGTCCTACATCACACATTTAGGATATATTATTTCATCACCTAAAGAGATTACATGTTCAATAGTCATAGCCACACAAATAAGCCTAACTTATACAATACAAGATTACACAATCAGAACACTATCAATATATATGAAATAAAAGCATACATATAATTATATAAAAGATTTAGGAGAGTATAAATACTTAACAAAAATCCTAAACGCAAGTGAATCCTAAAAAAATATTTAGAAAGTGTGATATCCGAATGTTAGAAAAACCTCCTCATCTCTAGAGCTGGCAAAATCTAACCCGAACCCGAAAATTCGACCCGGTTGACTCAAAACCGATTATTCTGAACACCGATACAACCCGTCCATTTTGGACCCGAAATCCGAATGAACCGAACCCGATTAACCCGAACCCATTAAGACCCGAACCCGTTATAACCGAAACCCGAAATAACCCGAACTTTAACCTACAATCTAGTAAATTTTTTAAAATGAATATTGAAATAATGAAAATCCGAGACAACCGAAATCCGAATAACCGAAACCTGAACCCGACCCAATCGATTGACCAAATTATTAGACATTATCCGAAACCCGACTAACCGAACCCAAACCCGACCTAACCCGCCCAATTGCCACCTCTACTCATCTCTCTGTTGCAGAGGTTGGATTCTGAATTATCAATTAAGAAGTTGGTCAAATTAATAACTAACTCAAACTCAACTCGATAGCCTTCTAAAAATAGATTACTGAATATTTACCGTTAAAATATAGTCAAAAGTATGATTATGACACTGAAGTCGATAAGTATTTTTGGCTAAAAATAGTCAATTGGCACCCGTTTTCCAAACTAGTATTGACAATTTGTTTTTAACCGTAACTATTTATCAACTTGAAAAGCCGGTGTTATAAATATATTGGAAAAATATTCATCTTGTGAATATTAAATTGATAAAAAAAAATACAAAGACATTTTGAGAGGAATGCTTCATTATCAATACGTGCCATTAATTTTAACATTTTAAAAGGTTTCTTCAAGGCGGAGAAAACAATGTTTTACATAAACGTATGTATGCACGTCATAATCCTAACGAACGTAGCTAAGACATCAATAATCTATGATGATATATTATATAGTTGGTTAGTGAAATGTCTCTAAAGGAAAAGTCTAAATTCCTCCCACACAGGGTTGAACTTGCATCATCTACGATTTGTCTCATCTATATATAGTACCCTAGGAGTAGGAGTAGGACAAGGAACTTCTTGGACGATTCCGGGCATCTTTCGTTGAAGATGCCGGGTAACTAAGGGTTCCCTATGTAGGTCTTATCGGCTGAATACTAACCTTCACGAACGCCGGCAAATCAAACATCACGCCACTGGATAGACTGGGTCTGTTTCGCACAAGTTTATTTAAGTTTTTCAAATAGTTGTAACAAAGCTTTTTGCGGTTTTCTAAAAAATAGATTTACAAAACTCTATTTAATCTGTCATGCTGAACAAAAATTTACATTTTTAATCTATCTATAAAGACTAAAATTTCTTCTAGATTTTAATCTAATTAAACTAGATTAATCTTTGGGGCGTCAAACATGCCCTAAAACTCATATATTGTCTCACAGGAAATAGACACCTTAAAATCTGAACTCACAACCATTGGCAGAACTTTTTTTTTTTTTGGAACGGAAGAAATTTGACCATAGAGCTAGACTCTATCAGCCAAGAGCATCCTTACGAATGAGACTACGAAGCAGAGAATTATCAGGTGTCATAATATCGTGTGAAGCAGTGCTGATGCACGATAAGCGATCGGCGACCAGATTTGCCTCCCGAAAGACATGACGAATCTCGACAGAACCAAAGAAGCCCAGCGAGACTAGACTGTCCGAGACAATCATTTTAGAGTCCCCAGTAGGCTTCCCCAAACCTTTCAGACTTTTGATAATTGTTAAGTTGTCTCCTTCTATGACGAGGTTTGTAATGTTAAGTTCTTTTGCAACTGTGATTCCCTTCCATAGATCTAGACTTTCACAACAACAAACCAAAGCGATCGGAGAGGGTCCGGATCCAATATTGAAGATTGGCGTACCCCTGTAGTCACGTATTATAAACCCATAAGAGTCCTTACTACCAGAGGATAGGGATCCATCGAAGTTTAGTTTGTAAGTGCCATTAGGTGGTGGCTCCCATTTGGTTCTTTTCGTTTTTGAGCGTTTTTTAGTTTGGTCACAGTCTTTGGGTATTCCCTTATCCTTTGTAATCTCATCTTTTTGCGATGTATTCCAAATAAATATTTGATCATTTACGAATGACAATATGCGTCTTATGTCTGGTTTAATGTTGTCAAATAGCGTTTTGTTTCTGAAATACCAAATTCCCCACCAAGCAAACATGAGGTCCACAAATCTTTTTGATCCAATTTTCCCTTTGATATCCCAGATTATGTCGTTTAAGTGTTTATCTTTATTAAAGAAATCATGAATCTTCATAAATACACCTGGATTTCTTGCCACTAAGGTTTCCTTAGTGATGTGACAATCCCATAGTAGATGGCGTAGATCTTCAAAGCAGGAGTGACAGTGTGGGCAGTTTGTTGGTATCCCTAATCGTCGAGAGGCTAGTCTTACTGCAGTGGGAACCCCATTCCTGAGGATTTTCCATAGCAATGATTTTATTTTAGGCAGAATGTCTAGGCCCCCAAACCTACTTTATATCCGAGTTTGCATGTTTTTTTTTATTTTGTGTATCATATCAATTGCTGATTTTGTCGAAAACCAACCATTTTTGCTCCATTTCCAGTATAATCTATCAGTGTGTATATTTTGTGGTATTGGGGTTGTTATGATTGCATGTATGATGTCATTAGGTAGTATGTTTTGCAATGTTTCATATAATATTTCATGATCCCACGTTTTGTTAATTTTGAGGAAATGGTCTATGGTAATTGTTTCATCAATCTGATGTGCACTTGAGATAAGTAAGTTGAGTGGTGTAGAACCAAGCCAGAGATCACTCCAAAATTTTATGGATGATCCGTCCCCAATGGACCAGCTAAGACCTTGTTTGAAAAGAGGTAATAATTTGATTAGTTGCGCCCATTTCCAGGAGGAGTCCCCTTTCTTTCGATAATTCAGAATTTGTTGTTGTTTTAGGTATTTCTCCTTGATTAGTGTAACCCAAGGGTAGTTCGGTTCCGCTAACAATTTCCACAATAGCTTAAGTTGAAGAGCTTTGTTCAGGTCTTCCAAGCTACGAAGATCTAAGCCTCCATTTTCCTTTGTTTTACAAACTTCAAACCAGCTAATAAGGGGTTTATGATTTGGGACCTTGTTCCAAAGAAAGTTCCGATTGATTTTATCCAGTTCATTGTGTACATATCTTGGCCGCATGAAGCATTTCATCATATGTACGTAATGGTTTTTCTGAGAGTGTCGACTTAATTAGTGTGCATCGTCCCGCTTGAGAAAGACAACTCGTCTTCCATTTGTGCAGTTGCGATTTAGTACTGATTAATAGGTCTTGGAAATCATCTTTAGTCATTCGTCCACTAATTAAAGGGCAACCCAAATAACTTCCAAGATTCGGTGTGTGTGCTATTTCTAGTTCATTACAGATAAGATTTTTTTGAGTTGGTAAAACATTTTTAGATGTTTGGAAATGCTACTTGTGCCTATTCACATGTTGTCTTGATAAAGATGAGTATTCTTGAAGTACTTTGTTGATATGATCACAACCAGTTTTAGTGGCTGAGGCAAATATGACAATGTCATATGCAAATGCTAAAAAAGGACTTTTTGGTCTGTTACACGTGAGTTTAATTCCTAGATGGTTTTGTGGCTTTTCTTATTCATGTTGTAGACCGCGGGCTAAGATTTCCGATATTATCAAAAATAGGTATGGGGAGAGAGGGTCACCTTGGCGCATGCCCCTCTTTGGAAAAATTAAATCGGTGGGCTTGTTGTTGACTAACACAGAGTATGTAACTGTGGCTATACATTCCTTGATCCATTCCGTAAATCGGGTTGAAAATCCGATTTTTTGCAGAATTATTATGAGAAAGTCCCAGTTTTCCATATCAAAGGCTTTCTCCATGTCGAGCTTGATCGCCATCCAGCCCATATTTCCTTTTTTCTTAGAGAATGAGTGAAAGATTTCGTTCGCGATTAATATATTATCTTGAATTGATCTGCCGGCTGTAAAGGCACTTTGCAGTGGATTGATTATTTTTGGAATAATCCTTTTGAGTCTTGTCGCAAGAACTTTAGATATGATCTTGTATGTCATTGAACACAGACTTATGAGCCTATAGTGAGATGTGGTAGTAGGGTTGTCTATCTTTGGTATTAGGGCTATGAATGTGTGGTTTGTTTGTTTTCAGATCCTTCCGCTGAGAAAGAAACTCTTAACAACCTTAATTATAGTAGGTTCAACTATATGCCAATATTTTTTGAAGAAACCTGCAGGAAACCCATCAGGTCCCAAAGATTTGTCATTTGCTAGGCTGAAAACTGCACTCTTTATTTCTGAATTTGTGACTTGCCTTGTTAACCAGTCGTTATCTTCATTTGTGATTTCGTTTCCAACGTAATGAAGTAGGTTGCTTGGTACTTGTTGCCTAATTTGCTGTGAGTATATTTGGATGAAGTCATTCTTGATTAGCTCTCTTATATCATTTTCACTACTGAGAGTAATTCCAGCCGTGGTCCGCAATTGTTTTATTATATTTCTATTTCGGCGCCCAATAGCAATTCTATGAAAATAGTTCGTATTTGCATCGATGGATTTAACATGGGTTCATTTGGCCCTTTGCCCCCAATATTGTTTTTGGTAAGTTAGGAGTGAAGTATGTTTTGTTGTCAGTCTTTTGATTTTGCTATCTAAATTATTGTTAAAAGCATTACAAAGATTTTTTTAGTAGTTGTAGTAATTCTGTTTCTACTTGTTTGATCTGACAGAATACATTTTCAAAGGTTACTTTGCTCTATATCTTGCTTTTCCTTTTGACTTCTTGTAATTTCTTTGTCAGTTTGAACAATTGCGAACCAGGCAGGTTGACCCTCCATGCATTGCGTACTATTGTGCGTGGTCTAGTTGTCCAAGCCATTTCAAACTTGAAAGGCTGCAATCTGGGTTTTTGGTTATTCATTAGATCTAGGGTGATTTGTGCATGATCATAATTTAAGAAGGCATGATTTTTTGTGCATAGATTTGGAAATCATTGTAATAGAGAGTGGCTAACAATCGCACGGTCCAATTTTTCAAAGATGTTATCATCACCATGTTCGCGTTTTCGCCAAGTGAATTCATTCCCGCAAGTTGAGGAATCTACTGGGTTATAGGTAGTAATGATATCTTAAAGTGTCCTAAATCTTTTTACATATGGGGGATTCCCACCCAACTCATCTTTCAGGTCCATTATTTCATTTAGATCCCCAATTAACAATTAGCGGATCCTTGATCTTGTGAATATATTTAGAAAGGGAGGCCCAGAATGTAGGTTTTTCGCTTTAATAGGGTGTTGCATAGACAAACAATATTTCAATGGTAACTTTGAGGTCTGTGTTTGTGTAGGTTGCCTGTATGATTCGCTCATTAGAGTGTTTTACCATAAAGGTTTCATTTTGAAATTGTGATTCTTTCCGACGGAGACATAGACCTCCTGCAAGTCCTCTTGATGGACAAAAATGCATGTTGTCAAATCCTGGTTTCCTCTAACATTTTTCTGGGGGCGGATTTTCTAATTTTGTTTCTGCTAGCATTAGGACCTTAATATGTTCTGATTTGGTAGTGGCTTCAATATGTGTCCATACATTTTTCCTACTCAAGCCCCTAATGTTCCCGAAACTAATCTTCATAATAACCGATTAAATGGGAATTGGTATTTTGGAAGGTTAGGACCTTACTGACAAAAGTAACATCCAGCCAACAGGTTTGCATTAGGTTAAGTGATGTTCTAGTGTTGTATTTATTACCTGGATCTAGAGTTTCAGCTGCACATAGGAAGGATAGTAAGGTGTAATTGGAGCGTTTATGTTTCCTATGCCTGGTTGTGATACTGCTTTTAAGATTGTGATTTGTGACGATTAACCATAGGGTGATGATTGGGACTTTGTTCTACTGTAGGTGAACAATCAGCATTCATTAATGGATAAACACCCACAAGCCGACTTGAAAGTGTCCAACAAAGGGATAAGTGGTTCAAGTCATAGCAATAGAGGACTAAAACCATGGTAACAATACCAAATAATGCAAGTTTATCGGCTCATAATGTCTCTGTTTTACAGTGCAAAGGTATGTTTCATTGAGCAGTTTATCAAATACAACCCAAGGATCTATGCAAGAAGCTAAATACAAAATTTGTGTTGCTTAGCTTTTCAGATGTTTGGTTTTGAATTCTGTTGCAGTTACCATACATGTGCCAAACCCAAAACAGCACAAACACATTAGCTTTAAGATGAGGGATTGCACCTATATCAAAATGTTCCTCAATCAGCTACAGGGGTGTTAAATGTTTGATGCCTTCAGTTGACTACCAAAACCAGTGACCTCCATTTGCTATTTGTTTAGTCCAGTTCTCCTTAGCACTAAGCTGCATAGGTAGAATTTTGATATATTGCTCGAGAGAAGGACTCCCTCGACCAGGATTAGTGCAATGATTTGTAGCATATCCATAACAGAAAGAAGGCATAAAGAGTTGCTTAATTAAAACAAGTGTACGGCAGTTGCATTGGGTAATTTTAGCATTTAAGAAATTATATGTTAAATCTTGAACAAGTATAATGCAGTGATATTGAAGGAAATAAATATGTAAGAATCCATAAGATAAAAACTGATTTCTCATTGAAGCAAGTGTATGACAGTAGCATTGGGTAATTTTGGCATTTAATAACGCATAGGTTAAATCTTGAACAAGTAGAATGCAGTGATGTTGAATCAAATAAATATGTAAGAAGCCATAAGATAAGTACTGATTTCTCATTGAAGCAAGTATATCCCCTTCCCTTTGATTTGGGTTTTTTTGGGTGTCGGTGAATCCTCTACGAGGATCCCCTTCCCTCTTTCAATTTGGTTTGACTCCATTAAAGCAATACAGTACATATACAAAGACCAACAACAGAACACAGAGTAATTTTGGTTATGAGCAACAAGAAGCAAGAACAGAGAGTTAGGTGAGAGAGAAAGGCATTTAATTTTGAAGCACAAGTGCTTAAATAGTAGTGGTTGAACTTCAAGAACAGATGCGAAACCACAAATCCAGAAAGCAACTGGATTTTGAGATCGGAATGGAGGGATTTGAAAGCATACCTGTCACAGATGCAATCCGGAGGAAAAAGAAAGTGATGATGGCAAACCCGTTGACTGAGCTCCAAAGCCAACAGAGCAAGCCACCCAAGCTGTAGAGAACAGCTACAGACAGAAAACGAGCCAGGCAGTCGAACGAGTTGGAACCCGAAAACGAAAGCAAATCCCAACCCATAATTTACAGATTTTGTGCCAGATCCAAAAGTAAAATGGTTTAGATATGAGATGACTACATTTATTTTGATTTTTGAGAGGTTTAGAGGCTAGATTTGCAGAGAGATTGATCAAAATGTCTGATCGAAGTACATATCTAGGGTTTTTGGCAAAGAGGGTTGGGTTGAAAAGGGGCTCACGCGCTCGCGCGTTCTCCTTAGGTAAAATTGAGTTTTCGGGTTCCATTTTTCGGTCACGTCAGGGAGAATTGATTGTTAACCATTGACAGAACTTGAACCTCTATTTGAAGGGGTGAAAATTATTGAGGATAAGTTTTTTTAAATATTATAAATGCGCAATTAAAAGAAAAAAATATAAATTATATATATAGTTTATTGAAATTATAAAATATTTCAATATTATAACTTACTAATTTAAAGCACTCGGTTTTAATTATATAAGAGTAGTATATATAAAGTTTCGCCTAAGATATAAACATTTCGATTTGCAAAATTACATTAAAAGATTATTTTTTTTTCCTCACCTTTTAGATCATGGAAGAAAACTTGCGTTTTGAGTATATATAAGAGTATCAGCATTCGTTGAACCCTTTAGAGTTCTTTAATTCTACTTTCTATTTTTAACCACTCATTTTAGTTTTTCACTCACATCCCTACAACCCTTTAAAAGGTTCCTTAATTTATTTTACAAATTACATATGTATTAAAAAAAAAATGGGCCCATCGTTATGAATTCCCACTATCACTCAAAACTTGTTTGGCCCCACTATCCCCTGCAATATATACATATCAGTGAAACAACTTTTGGGGTTTTTAAGAGTTTTCTACTGCACAACCCATCATATCATTTCTATACTATTCCCTCTTTAACCTTCATTTTTTTTTATTAATTTGTTTCTTAAAAACACTCTTAGAAACGACCGATATGATGCAGGTTCTCTAAGTCTAAGTGGGCAGTGCCTTGATCTTGAGTAGGATGTGTCTAGACATCATTTTCCAAGCAAGAAGAGGTGTTTTTAGGTAGTGTTTGTGAATTGGCCGAGAATATGTAGGAGAAAAGAGATTTTCTTTGTGATTTCTTGTGTAGATCTACAAGATATAGACAACAAAAAGGGTGTAGGGATCGATTTTAGAGTTTCATTTTTTGCATATCTAGATGTGAAATGTAAGAGTGTGTTTTAGGGTTTCTTTTAAAGCGAGGCCGGTTTTAGGAGGAAGAGAAGAGAGGTGTATTTGGCTTGTGAAGTAGGTAAGAAATGATACAAGTAAGAACTATTTATAGGCTCATTTTTAGGATTAGATGTTTGTGGCTTATAAGGCCTAAAGACCCTTCCCTTTGGGTTTACAGGTGGAAAGTCAAGTTTTATAAGGTTTCTCTAATGCTATAATTACCTATAAGGATAGGGTATTAGGATCGGGATTCTACGATCGAATCACAATTGGGTCTGTGGATCGGATCGTAAGATCCCATTAGAGGATCGTAAGATCCTTAAAATATAATTAAAAATAAAAAATATATAATAAAGTTGCTTAATTTAAAGTTCTAGAAGGAGGAAAAAAAATGTTAGTTACGCAATATATTTTGGTTTCAAGACATAAAAAGTTACACTTACAATCTTAGACATTGTCATATTAGTTAAAAGACTCTAAAACAATTGTCTCTAAGCCATTTTTCATACTTCATACATGAATGTTTATATTTAAACACCCTTAAATAAAAAAAAGAAACAAAATAAATGTTTAAAAAATACATATTGTTAATAAAAAAAAAGGGTTTTTTTGCTTAGTGGTCATTTTGGAACCAAATATCAAATCATAGGACACAAGGGTGGCGATATTAGGTAAATGTCCATAATTTCCAATTATACCCCTGTCTTTATTTCTCCCCCTTCTCCCCAAATTAAAACAAGTAGCGAGAGGAAGCATGTAGATCTCAAATCTGGAGGCAGAGGGAGCGCGGAGATCTCGAGCCACCACCGCACCACCACCGATCGTCGGCGCCGCCACCACCGCACTGTCGCCTGCTACTGTTGCACCCTCCCAAGCCTCACAACCGAGCCCTCCTCCATTGAAGGCCGAATCGAAGCTCCTCGTGCACCCTAAATCACGTTCGACCCAAAATCCAAGCTTTCTACCCGCTCAATCACGTTCTACATCTATCAAGGATGGTTTTCGTGCAAAAACCCCTCTCAAATTTATACAAAATCGCTAACCGCCATTGTTGGACACCTTGGAGCTTCGTAAAACATTCACTTAGCAGCCACTGTTCAAGCATTCGTCGTGGTGTGTAAGATCATTCTTCGACAAAATCAACAAAACGAGACTGAAGTAGAGATTGCACTCGTCAGTTTGATAGGTCATACGCGTCGAACGGAGCTCTGTGTAAGGAGAACGAGCCGTCGGAAGATCAGTGAAAACCACTGTTGAAGCTGCTCGAGATGGGGGAAGAAGAAGACTAATTACGCAAAACCTCCCAGAATTTATGTTTTTATAAAATATGCCCCTGTGTTAATTTCTAAAATTTCAGAAATTATCCCGCAATTATAGAAGTTGTTCTAACTCGCATAATCTCCGTTAAAAAATTAAAAATTTAACTATTATTGTCACCATGATAAAAACAAAGTCATAGATAATGTCACCACTATAAAAACGTGGTCGTAGACACTGTAATTAAAGGGAAATCTTATAGGGGCTAATGAGAAACCAAAATGCATGTGTTGACAGTTCTCCTATAACATATGAATGGTTAAGATGGTTATAGATGCTGTAAGCAAAATAAAAATAGGATCATAGACACTATAACCACTATAAAAACACGGTCAAATACACTGTAATCAAAAGGAAAACCCTATAGACGATGTAACCAAAATAAAAACAGTTTTATAGACATTGTCTCTACTATGAAAAAAGGTTCATAAACACTGTAATCAAAAGAAAAACCTTGAAAAAGGGAAGCACAAACCCTATAAGGGCTAATGAGAAGCCAAAATACATGTGGTGACAGTTGTTCTCTAATTTCTAATTTCTAGTTTTTTAGATTTTTTTAAATTAGTGTCACCAAAATAAAAATAAATAAAAATGTAACTACTGTTGTAACCACTATAAAAAAACAGTGTCATAGCCACTGTCACCACTATAAAAACCAAGTCATAGACACTATAATCAAAAGAAAAAACCATAGGACAACGGAAGCACAAACCCTATAGGGGCTAATGAGAAACCAAAATACATGTGGTGACAGTTCTCCTATAACATATGAATGGTTAAGAGGGTCATAGATGCTGTAAGCAAAATAAAAATAGGATCATAGACACTGTAACCACTATAAAAACACGGTCAAATACACTGTAATCAAAAGGAAAACCCTATAGACGATGTAACCAAAATAAAAACAGCTTTATAGACACTGTCACCACTATGAAAAAAGGTTCATAGACAATGTAATCAAAGGAAAACCCTAGGAAAAGGGAAGCATAAACACTAAAGGGGTTAATGAGAAGCCAAAATACATCTAGTGATAGTTGTTCTCTAATTTCTAATTTCTAGTTTTTTAAATTTTTTTAAATTAGTGTCACCACAATAAAAAAAATTAAAAATGTAACTACTATTGTAACCACTATAAAAAAATAAAGTCATATATACTGTCACCACTATAAAAACATGGTCATAGACACTGTAATCAAAGGAAAATCATATCATAAAGGAAGCACAAACCCTTTAGGGGCTAATGAAAAGCCAAAATAAATGTGGCGACAGTTCTCCTCTAATACATGAATGGGTAAGAGTGTCATAGACACTGTAATCAAAATAAAAAGTGTCATAGCCACTGTCACCACTATAAAAACAAAGCAATAGACATTGTAATCAAAAGCAAAACCCTATAGACGTTGTAACAAAAATAAAATCAGTTTTAAAGACACTGTCATCAAAGGAAAACCCTAGGAAAAGGGAACCATAAACCCTAAAGGGGCTAATGAGAAGCCAAACGAACATGTGATCTACAATATGGTTTAGGGTTTAGGGTTAAGTCTTTAGGGTTTAGGGCCAAGGCCCTAAACCCTAAAATGTTAAGTACAGTACATCGTTAAGAGATGATTATTGTCACCAAATGGAAAACCCTAGGACAAGGTAAGCACAAACCCTAAAAGGGCTAATGAGAAGCCAAAAGACATTAGGTGGACGGTTCTCCTTCAATATATGAATGGGTAAGAGAGTCATAGACACTGTCATCACTATAAATATAAGGTCATAGACACTGTAATCAAATGCCATAGACACTTTCACTCAAAATACATGTGGTTACAAGGTTATAGACACTGTCACCATTATGAAAACGGGATAATAGACACTGTCACCACAATGAAAAAAAGGTCATAGACACTGTAATCAAAGGAAACCCTATAGAAGTTGTAACCGAAATAAAACCAGGGTTATAAACATTGTCACCACTATAAAAAAAAGGGTCAAAGACACTGTAATCAAAGAAAAACCCTACGAAAAGGGAGGCACAAACCCTTTAGGGGCTAATGGGAAGCCAAAATACATGTGGTGACAGTTCTCCTCTGATAAAAGAATAGATAAGGGGATCATAGACGTTGTAATTAAAATAAAAACATGGTCATAGACACTGTCACCACTATAAAAACAAGATCATAAACATTGTCACCACTATAAAAAAAAGTTCATAAACACTGTAATCAAATGAAACCCTATAGAAGTTGTAACCAAAATAAAAACAGGGTTATAGACACTGTCACCACTATGAAAAAGGGTCAAAGACACTGTAATCAAAGAAAAATCTTACAACAAGGGAGACACAAACCCTATAGGGACTAATGGGAAGACAAAATACATGTGGTGACAGTTCTTCTCTAATAAATGAATAGGTAAGGGGATCATAGACGTTGTAATCAAAATAAAAACAGGGTCATAGACACAGTCACCACTATAAAAAACCATATCATAAACATTGTCACCACTATATAAAAAAAAAGTAATAGACATTGTAACCAAATGAAAACCCTTCCAATATATGAATGAGTAAGAGGGTCATAAACGTTGTCACCACTGTTAAAACATGGTCATAAACACTGTCACCACTATTAAAAAGGGGGTCATAGACATATTTACAATGTATATGACCCCCTTTTTAATAGTGGTGACAGTGTTTATATTTACAATATATTACGGAGTACTTTGTCTTCAATATACTACACAATGCCAAAAATATACACACATCAGTAGCATATATACGGGTATAGCTACAAAATCAACATCATCACAAAAATTCAAAGCACCACAAAAATTCAAACTAATCAATCGTATTTCAAATCAGAAAGCCGATGGAGTAAAAGACAAAGACACAAATCGCTAATTCTGAAACTAAAGTTATGCCGAAACTCGACGCGAGGAAGCTAAATCAATCAAATTAACAGGTTTCCGACAAAAACACAAATTGCCACCGCTGATTTCGGCTCCACATCCGGCTTCGCGATGGCTACGGGCGGCACAATTTCCGCCCCCCAGTCCTCATCGCTTCTTTAAGTAATTGGTAGCTCTGGAGGTGTTCGATCTCTCTAGAAACTTATCCCGGTGATAGCATCAATGATCGATGGGAAGGCAACCGCCATGGGAGAGAGAGGAGAGAGAAATCAAAACCGAAAGCCATGTCGCTCCGAGGTTCTAGAACTGAACAGAGAAGGGTGGGGGAGGGCGGTTGGTGGAGGAAGACAACATCGGCGGAGGATCAGAGCATGAAGCAGATCCATGGAGGAGGTAGATCCATCGAGGCAGATCCACCGGCGGGGGATCGGAGATGTCTCCATGGGAGAAGGAGAATGAAGCGGCCGAACAGATATGGGGTGAATTAAAATCAGAGGGGAACGGGGTGGGATAAATTAAAACAAGGGTAATGTTGGTATTATGAAAATATAATGGACATTTACTATCAAATTACTTCTAAAAAAAATAGGATCTTCAGGATCGCGTAGGATCGTAAGATCCTATCGATCCATTAAGATTCTAAAGATCCCATTGCAAATATATCCTACAGAGAAAAGATTCTATGCATAGAACCGGATCGAGGTCCTAGGTAGGATTGTAGGATCTTAAGATTCTAAAGATCCGGACCGGGATTCTAATACCAATGATGAGGAGCTTATAAGGTGGAATTTTTTTGTGACTCAATGATGACTCTCTCTCAAAGGTGGTCAAAACCCCTTTTTAAATTGAAAATTTTCTAACTTTGAAAATTTTAGGAATATCTTAAAATTACATGATTTAAATGCAGGTTGTTTAAAATTTTAAACCTTCGCATATGCCAACATGCCCATAGTTATGATTTAAATGCAGGTTGTTTAAAATTTTAAACCTTCGCATATGCCAACATGCCCATAGTTGTGATACATTTTCATAATGCAGATGGCCCAAGCCTACCAATGACTCATTAGTCTTTTGCATGACATAATATATTGACATAAATTATGAGTTGGTTCATAATGTGTAAGAACAATATATATAAATATATACATATATATATATATAGTCTTTGCATATACTAAATGATATCATCTTCTAAAAATAATAATCTGATCCTTTGAGAAATAGTCCTGCGCGCAACTAAACGATGATGACCCTTGTCACATTTTGCATGAATATATGACCGATGCCACCTCAATCCCGCCTTCCAAGAATGGAGCAAGAGTGTGAGTCGTTTGGGTTGAGAATATAATGGAGCAGTTGCAAATAATTAAAGGCAGATAAGAGGATTCATATGCTAACAGATCGAGGTGATCAAGAGTCATCTTCCAATTAGAAGTATCGGCAATTGCCAATGCAAGCGGATTCAAGCTGGTCGAGTATATATGCAGGAGCTAATTAGGGGTAAGGTAATCTTGATGGTGCTAGAGGCTATACTTGATACTAGCTAGATCGAAGAGATTACATTAATTAGGTTAACGCAAATGGATCGGAGATCGATCTCGTGACGGAATGCCTCATTAAGTGAAGGGAAGCTACCTAGAAACTAGCTGCTCAGATCATAAGACTTGAAAGGGAGTGTTGTACGTTAGGACTTAGGAATGAATACCATGATCGAGTTGGGCCAGTCTATGTCGGAAGGCCTTTTTTTTTTTTTTTGGAAGCAAGATAATAATTAGGAGAGATGCCGCCTAGCAGACATCTTTCGTAGAGTGTCCAGACGGACGAGAACACGCAGTTCTGAATCGGTCTCCCAGCTATCATCGGCAGGGCAACTGTAGGCCAGACGAGCGATCCTGTCAGCCACAGAATTGGAATCCCTGAAAATATGACGAATAGCAACATTAGAGAGAGAAGAAAGATCTAAGAGCGTATCAGATTGTAGAAGCTCGATATTCCAGGGACATTTCCAGTCACCTAGAAGAGCTTTTACAACCACTAGACAATCACCCTCGATAAGGAGGTTGTCTAGCTGAAGCTGTTTTGCTTTGAGAACCCCCATCCGGAGGCCCAAAGCCTCAGCATAAAGGACGAAGCTGTTATTGCAAATTCCATTTCCTAACGTCAGTACAGATCCATCCGAGTCACGAATCACGAACCCGTAAGCGGCGTCTCCAGACGCATAGAAGGACCCATCAAAGTTTAATTTAAGGAATCCAGGTGGTGGTTTCTTCCATAGTTCAGCACGGTCACGCCTCGCAAATTGAGGTCCCATAGTGCGAGAGTGCTGGTTTGAAACAGATGCAGTAGCACCGATGCCTTGTTCTCCGTTACGGTGGAGCAATTTTGATTCAGCCCACGTATGGGTCGTAGTTTGGTAAAAAAGGTAAATTTCCCTACTAGAAATAACCCTTTGGTGGCCGAAGACCAACTGGTTACTAAAAAACCAGATAGCCCACCAAGAGAGGGCTAAGCTCGCCGTCGACTTATGTCGGAAGGCCTTAGTTAGTTGTAATTGAGAGGAGTAAAACAGAGTAAATCTTTACTATATGATATCTTTATTCCCGTACGTATTGATAGATAGATAGATATGAAAGAGGCCCACGAGACCAGGAAACCACTGACGGGCGTTTAAATTTCCTGAAAACCAGATTCTTTCTATTCCATCGATCGGTGTCAATTATAAATACCAACTCTCCACCACTCCACTTGAATTGTCGCTCTTTAAATATCTTACCCATCCATTTTAATTTAATTTAATTTGATTGAAAGCAAAAGTATAGCCACTTGGAAAAGTCGATTTTGTGGAGGTTCTTGGATTGGAGGTTGGGTGGGTGGGTGTTTCAGATTTTACCTTTTACACCTGCACAGTTGCACACTTCACTTGCTCCCTCAAACAATCAATCAATTAATTAATTGTTTCATTCTCACTTTCCTCAACTTGCTGGAAGGAAGGTGTAACACGGAGTAATATAAAGGAAGGAATGATTTGCATAACTTTTAATTTGCAGGTGGAGGAGGGTGACAACTGACAACACTCTCCTTCTGGCCTTATCCACATTAACGAAAAAGACACCTTCTAGCATGTCGACTAGTGACGGAGCCAGACGGTCTTAAGAGGTGGGTGAGATTCAAATAACTTAAAAGAATAAATCAATCTGTAAATTTTCAAACAACAAAATCATTATAAAAAATATTCATACAGTCAGTTTACAATCTAGTGAATTAATCAGTTTACAAGCTGTACAATATAAACAAATGCCAACCATTCAAAAGCATATTAACAAATGCAAAGAATTTCGCCAAAGGTCAAGAACTTCACTGTTGGCAACAACAAAAGCATAAGACGATTCATTCAGACCAAGAATTTCACCATTCCATTCAAAACGATCGGACGATTCAAACCAAGATTTTCGCCATTCCACTCAAAAGCATCAGGCGATTGCAATTCAGGCCAAGAAAACAAATAACACCCGAAGAAGCATAAAACAGAAGAAATTAGATGAGTGATCATGAAAAATTACTGATTTGATGACACGCTATACATACAGAAGAAATTAGAGGAATCGTTAATGAAACACCGGACGTACACAAAAATATTCGAGGAAATTTCTAATGCTAATCAAAATTATGTTTACATTATATAGGTCAAATAACGCATATTTATATACCCTTTTTAAAATAAAATGATATTCACTACTGGAAAACAGTGTAAATTTCGACACTTTTTATGACCAATCTCGACGCTTTTAAGCGTCGCAAATTTTAATTTCGACGCTTTAATAAAGCGTCGATAATTCTTGTGTCACGAATGACAAATGCTATTTTCGACACAGAATTCTGTCACAACCAATCTCGACGTCCTAGGGCGTCGGAAATGGCATGTCATTTTCGACGCTCTATGGCGTCGAAAATGACATGCCATTTTTGACGCCCTAAAGCGTCGAAATTGGCATGTTATTTTTCAAAAAAAAAAAACAAAACATATTTTTCTACATTTATCCCCATTCAATACACATTAATTAAAATCCTTTAATTAACAAAAAAAAAACATTAACACAAATCCAATTAAGCATTAGTCAAATGAATCATTATCGTCCACGAGTGAATTAAAAATAATATATTTTAGAGATGATAGTACATGGTCTAAGCAAAGAGCAATGTTATTAGAATATTGCTGAAAAATGAGAGCAAAAAAGATGATAAACTCCCCAGTGCTCTTAAACATACATCTACAGCAACATACCTCCCAACATCAACAACATCCCATGAGGAACTCACGTTGCAGGGCACCCCAAATTTGCCTGAATTTCATGTATTGGATACTACACGTAGATTCGGCTCCTCCTCGGTTTTCCCTTTTCTGACTGGCCGGTTCTGGCTCCTCCTCGGTTTCAGCATGCTTCTTCTTCTTCTTTGCAAGCTCTGGAAAATGCATGCCAACCATACCACTCTCTAACTCTCATTGCATGTGTATAGCTCTTTATCAAGATCATCCAACAAACCAATTGCTTGAACTATCATGGTGTCCGCCTAGTGAACAAGACAAACATCACAAGCATAATTCATAAGCAAATTCTATTCAAAACCTCCAATCACTAAGCCTAAACAATGAAATGTGCATTATAGACTGACCTTATCGGAACTAAACTTTAACTTGTATCTCGACAAGCTGTGTGATAAACCCAAACTCATCGGAGCCCGATCCTGAGAAGCTAATCTAGCAATAAGTTCTGGCAACTGCAATCTAACCCCTCTCATCAGCTCCATAACAGCATTGTTATGAACACAATCAATTTGCTATAAGACGGCTAATGTACATCTCTCCTTGACAATGAGTCCGCAAGAACTTCCTTAGACTTTCGATGGCTTTGCTCCCAACCAACAAGGTTGCAGCAGACAAGGCTTCAGCAGTGTTCTCAAACTTATCAAAAGCTTTCAGCTTCACAATCTGATCAAGAAAGAAAAGCATCATATCATCAATTAAATGCAGTAACAATGTGACATCATATTAGCCATATATTAAGCTCAAAGATGAATTATATCAGTGGCAAAAGCAAGATGCAACTTCAGGCTTTCAGCAATATTCTAATAACACTGGACAAGATAAATCAGACCATGTAGTAACCAAGCAAAGAGCAACACATTTCCAAGACCTGGTTCCACCCAAAAAATGGAAACAGTAGCATCCCACCGACCACGTTTGGTCTAGAAAGAATCAGCAGTTGTGTCAGGGGATGATACTGTCTTATCTCGTGGTTTCAACTGCCTTTGTAGGTCTCTTCTCGTGGTTTCAACTGTACGAGGATTCATGAATCCCTATGGCTACGAGTCAAATACTCAAATCGATCACCGGTTTAGTTAGTTTCTCATAATTTTCTTGTATCAACTGTCTTAAGAATTCGTCGCCTTCTTCGCTGCATTCAAAACAACAATTCCACACCAATGAAGCTTTAAATCAGTACAAATACAAAATGAAAGGTATTAGGATCAGAAAAAGGCCTGCAATTGAAAATTTAAAGGGTAAGGAGCTCACCAGGACTTATGATTTGTATGCATTGTGTTATGGACTTCACTGAAGTAATCGAATCTGAACCTACAATGAAACAAATTTGTTAATATCACTAGTAATAGCTTAGAAGATTGATTTTTTATACACTAGAAGGCCAATCTTGTTACCTCTCATCGTTAAGTCTTTGCTGATATGAAAATCTTCTCCATTCTTAGGTTGAATTAAAGGCATGTCACATTCATAACGAAGACAAACTGTCAGCGAAGGAGAAAAACAACAGATTTACAGGACTAACCAGAAATTACGGAATCAAAATCATACCCCGTAGAAGCATCTATAGCTTCCTGACGAGAATGACTAGCTGCTCCACAATCAACACCAAAATCATGCAAGAGCTCAGAGAGAGAAAAGTCTGGACCCAAGGATTCAAAATCGAAGTCAAATATGTCTCCATCCATATCAGATTCAGATGTCATACAAACATCAGGGCTTGTAGTCTTGAATATCAGCAAACTGAAATGGTCAGCTGGAAGTAGCCAGATTATTAAAACCAGTCAGCTAGAAGTACACTTTCTACCTTAACTTACATTTTTATAATGATCAGTCGTCATTCAATGAACTTATATTTCACTTGGATTAACTTTTGAAAACAGGGAATTTTCAAGCATCACTAGGACCTCAGGTTTTTGAGCATGTTCTCTCAAAACATTTCAGCCAGCAGGTGCTATTATAGAGGCACATTATTGCCATTAACTTATGAGGAATTTATTACACATAACAGAGGAGGTAAATAGGCAAAAAACATAACAGAGGGGGTAAAATGACTTCATGGAAAAATAAACAGATGAAAAGAAAATATCAATTTCGTTATCAGATTAGTTTCTTAAGATCAATTGTTTTCATTAAAACATTTGATTTAGAAGGCATTAACAAGGAGTGTGATTTTAAGGTGTATATAGTTTAATTAAGAGATAATTTCCCACATAAAAGTCGTTGCATGTTTAATTGACATCTATGCAGTAAAGTCAACAATCCTAAATGAAGTAGGGCTCCTCAACTGGCAGTTGTGCTACTATTGAGATGAGAGATGAAGATACTACTTTGAAAGCAGAACTGAATGAATCACATACCTGATGCCAGAAACAGCATGTCGCCGTCTTAGCTATAACAATTTACTTGTTGCCATCGAAGGCAAACTTTCTCTCTCATGTAGTCCTCCACTTCGTAAAAATCTGCCTCGGAGTAAAGACTGAAGCATAGAGATTATTGATGTGTCAAAATAATCAAGGCAAATACAAAGTAATATCCAGAAGAAACACAACTCTTTGAAAATTGGGAGACACCTCAATCTTATAAGCATCGATCCGGCTATTGAACACAACATTATTGATTCTAGTGTATTTTTTGGTATTTCATACTCGATTACCAAGAGCAATCGCAGGTGAGGGTTTCTGAACACAACGCGATCGATAATGTTAGGGTTTCTGAAGACTACGAGATCTGAAGAAAATGAGAGAGAGGATTACCGTAGGTGAGGGACGTGAAGGAGATGAACATACTTATGAGACGAACGGAGAAGGACAGCGGATGTGGATCTCGAAATTGCCTTCAACCTCCTGATTTGGACCTCCCGAGTTGAGAAATCGATTCGCCTCCAACCTCCCGATTTGAGCCTCGCATCTCGAGTTCGCCATCTAATATCTCGAATCTCGATCGCCTCCAACCGCAGGTGAGAAATCAAACCTCCTGATGGGTTTTGAGTCAGGAGGACCTTCAAGGGTTTCGGGGAACATTTCAAGTCAGAAGAAACTTGTGGTGTTTATATATTTTACTCAAACCATTCTCGACATCCGACGCCCTACGATGTCGAGAATGTGCCAATCTTGACAGCTAAAAATGTCGAAATTTTTTGACGACTTACCGTGTCGAAATTTTTCGACGGTATTAAAAAGCATCGCAAACAAAACGTCGAAAAATACCTATTTTTCCTGTAGTGATTCTGCACCAAAAAAATTGATATTTTAAAATATTAAAATTAAAAGAGTCATTTTTCCTTTTTCTTTTTTGCCCTTTCTTTTCTTTTTCTTTTTCTTTATAATATTTTTTATTGGCATTCTTTTCTATTAACAAATTGAATGCTAACATTTTTACTTATTAAAATATCTTTTTCTAAGAAAACAAATATGCAAATGTATATTATTGGACTGTAAATATATTTTTTATAATTTTTTATTATTAAAAAATACTCAAATATGTTTGTGTTAAACCTAATGTCTCATCGTAAGTTATAGAAGATTCATTGTCTTATTTAGCATGTGTTGTTGCAACAAGTTTCTTATTTAAGATGTTTTGGAGGTATAATTTTTTTAAAATTTTGTTATAAGAGTACTTTATAAAGGTTTTTTTATATAGCTAGAGGTTTAAAAGGCATTAATAGAAGAGTTTTAAGTAAAAATATAGAATTTTATAGGGAATTTCTTTTACTAAGTGTCAATAGCAAGCTCTAAAAAAACTACGTAGTATATCATTTCTTTGAGCAAAGATATATCAGTGCACATATGGTTATTGGCTCATGTGTCCAATATCCAATTATGTATATCACAATTAGTAGGAACCATACGGCCATACCGGCCCACAAATCCTCCAAATTCCTTAGTAGTTCTAGTCATCACATCTCTGTTTCTTTGGTCTCTCGTATGTTTAGAACACTTATTTGTATAAATATGCTTTTTTATACTTAATATTAATATCATAATAACTAGTATGATTCCCGCACCATAACGCAGTTTTTTTATAAATAGAATCTTAATAATATGTTAAATTAATATTATAAAATAATAGTAAAAGTTCGTATAATTAAATATTTTGAATTAAACTCATTGGTTGAAAAAGCAATTAAAGTAGTATATATAGATATAGATTACTAATATTAATTTTATGTTTTGAATTAATCCCACATTTTTTTTAATTACTAAAATTATAATTTATGGTAAGATCATGGATTACTTGAATTTTTTTTTTCAAAAATTGATTGAATACCCTATTTTTAAGGAGAGAGTGCCACCTCATAAAAAATACTTCTCATTTAAAGTATTATATAGATATAGATATATAGATATAGATGTTTTTTTTAAATTACTAAAATTGTAATTTATGGTAAGATCATGGATTAATTGAATTTTTTCAAAAATTGATTGAATAACATATTTTTAAGGAGAGAGTTACACCTCATAAAAAATACTTCTCATTTAAAGTATTACTAGTTCTGTACCCGCGCCAATGGCGCGTAATTTAATAGTAAAGTTGTGAATATAAAATAATATAAAAAATATACCGATAAAAATACACATATTAGCGGTTAGAAAATAATAAAGTAACATGTATAATACTAAGTCTGTAAACGGTTGGGATAATTTCGTAAACGCCTAAAAACTTCTCATTCAAGGCAACTCTTCTTGTCATTTCAACCTAGCAAATGAGGATAATAGAAAACGGTTGTGATGACTAACAATATTCAGTATCGAGTGTATTATTTATAAGATAGTAGGGCAAAAGTAATAGATGGTTGAAAAAAAGCAATTAAAGTAGTATATATAGAAAAAGGGTTTGAATTAATCCCATTGTTTTTTTTAAACTACTAAAATTGTAATTTAGGCTAAGGTGATTGGTTAAAAGGTCTAGGATTAAGGGGATGACGTCACGTCATTGGTAAGACTTTTGTTTTAATAGTTAGTAATAGATAAAAAAAATTATTATTATGTTTATTATTATTATTATTATTATTATTATTATTATTATTATTTTGACATTTAATTTTGAATTAAACTTATTAGTTAAAAAAGTTTTGCATTAATCCCACTGATTTATAAATGATTCAAGCCCGCCCTACCTATGTCACGAGAGCCCTTCCTTTTCAGGCTCCAAATAAGGACAACAGACATGAGAGGGCCAGGTGGCATGGGTTGACACCTCCTAAGACCCCAGTATTACAAGTGACACCTCAAAGAAAATACTTCTCATTTAAATTATTATATAGATATAGATTATAAATTTAATTATAATATTATTATTTAGTTTAATTTGATATATTTATATTACAATTAAAATTTTATATTATTTTAAAAAGTCTTCAAAAAGTTCGAGTATTTTGATCCGGTAGGTCGACCCGAACCCAAGACAAACCCAGTTTGGCTCGACCCGAAACGACCTGTAATCTGTTTGATCCAAAACCCGATTTACCCGAGATCCGAATGACCTAATCTCGAACTCGACCCTAATGACCCGATAAACCGGTCTAAATGGGCCTAGTACAATGAGCTTCAGTTAAGGAAAACAAACTGAGCCTAGCCAAATATCAATTTTTTTTTTTCGTCGAATAGCCCAATATCAATTATAACTTGATTCGGTTACCACTTTGCATAACGACGTCGTCTTCCCAACAAATAGAGGGTAACCCAATTCGAAAACCGAAACTACGAAATCAATTTGAGCTCAAAAACAACATTACATAGAACGTACATAATTATGTGTTCAGTCCTTGACCCCTCTTGCCTCGGCTACCAATTAAGATAGTGAATGTTGATATCTGACTTTTGTCCGGTAGTGCCGCCACCCATCTTTCATTAGCTTGCAAGTTGCAACCTACTCGTAAAAGGCTAAAACTGATTTCCTTTTTAAATAATTATCCTCCTTTCCTTCTTTTTTTTTGAACATAATGAGAGACGGAGCCCACCGTCACTTGAATTTTATTAATAATAGAAAAAAGGGATAAGCAGTACTCATACGGGAGATAGTCCGACCCCTCGTATCATCAGCAACTAAATTTAAAACACCTTGAGGTAGGTCATCCAATATAAAAAGACCTAGACTAAAAGAAAAAGCATGAGAAGCAAGGAAATCCACTACCGAATTAGCTTCACGAAGGATGTGTCGGAACTGGACAATCCAATCCCTTTGCAGGTAGCCTTGGCATTGCGACACCAGGCTGAAGAGGGGGTGATAACGATCCATAGACCTTCCTAAAAATAGCACTACCAATTGGGAATCTGCTTCTAAGACGACCCTCTTGTATCCCCGGTTCCAAGCTAGACGAAGCCCATGGAGGATACCCTATAGCTCCGCCATCGGAACTGTACATATACCAATATTATAGACAAAACCTACCTGCCATCGGCCGTCGCAGTCACGGATAACGCCTCCGGCTGTCGCCAGACCACTCTCCTTCACTGAACCATCTGTGTTCACTTTTATCCACCCATCCCTTGGTCTCTCCCAAGCCACCAGCCTTTCAACTCTCAGATTTCCTTTCACAAGTGGTCTGCAAGCATCACGGTATTTAGCAACTTGATTCTTTACAAAAGCCGCCCTATCTCTTGCAAAAATTTCATTTCCAAACACAAAATTATTACGCCATTTCCAAAGCCACCAGATAGAAGTGGCAAATACGCTGGACCATGGCATACCAGTATAGAAATTAACATTGCAACTTAAATTCATGCGAATCCAAATAGCAAAATCAATTTTAAAGAAAGCTTCCATGTCAAGAGATGGATCAAAGACTCATTATGGTCTCCCAGTAGCTTCTTGCATTTATGCAGAGACTCGTCATCCACACCACAAACCGTGCAGGTAGCTGAGTTCGCAAGATGTCGCCTCCAACGTTCGCCATTAGTCAGGATGGCACCCTTTATGGCTTCCCGGGTAAATATCCTCTCTCTCTCTCTCTCTCTCTCTCTCTCTCGCTCGTCTTCAGCTCCTAGATGCCTTTGAAGATCTGTCTGTCGATGCAGCGTTCGGACATTCTCCCTTGGATCATAGCAAAGGCCGACCTCACTGAGTAGCCACCACATGGGGAGAGTTTCCAACTTAGTGAATCCACAATCTCCTCATCCTCCAAAAGAGTTACGGAGGCAAGCTTAAGCAGTGCCGAGTTCGGGAGCAAGTTAGTGAGCAGCTCCCATTTCCAGCCACCCATGTCATTCCAGTAGTCATTTACGACTGCAAGCCTCTCAGCACTAGTGACCGACAACAGAGCGATGTCCAATAACCTGTCCTGTAGCAGCCAAGAGTCGAGCCAAAAGCGCACCATCCTTTCCAAACCCACCAGTCATCTTGAGCACGGAATAATCACCTTTTCGACCCTTTTCTACAAACTTTTCCAAATAAAGGAGGGATTAGCCCTGTCACTGAGGCTCTCCTTAACATACTTATCTCGAATAACCTCTATCCAGAGGCTTCTACCTCGAATAAAAAACCACCATCCAAGTTTGCCGACCAAAGCCAAATTCAGGTCGCTCATAGATCAAATATCGAGCCCCCCATTCTCCTTGGGTTTGCACATTTCCTCGCAACTCACCAAATGCATACCCCTTCTATTATCAGAGCCTCCCCGTATAAAATTGCAAATGATGTTGTCGATCTTCCGGCACGTTTCTTTAGGAAGGACGACAGTAGCCATGGAATACACGGGGATATACGACAGGACAGACTTAGCGAGAGTAACCCACCCGGCCAGCCTAAGAAATCGGCCCTTCCAGCCACGCAGCTTAAACGAGACCTTCTCTAGAAGCGGCACAAAAGTGTCCTTGGGAACTTGATTATGAATGATGGGTATTCCCAAGTACCGCCCCAAATCCGTCGTCACCTGGAAACCACTAATTCTTTGGAGCTCGGCACGAAGCAACGACAAGACATTACCCGACAAGAAGAGCTTAGACTTATTAGAATTTATCATTTGCCCAGAAACATGATAGAATTTGTCGATACATTGCTGAATACCCATTTGTAAGATCTTGAGACCTAGCGTGCAGGTGATCTAAAGGATGATGAAAGACAAAAAGTTGGGTTTCAAGGTCTTGAAACCCAGACTAAAATGTTTGGAATATCACTTATGCATTTCTCTATTGAATTGTTCTCTCACAGAAAAGAATCCGAGGCCAACCTTGTTGGGCCTAAATTATAATGGGCTTTATCTTGGGCTATGAGATGTGAATTGGTCTTAATTGATTTATATTTGTGTTTCTCATCTAAACCATTTTGTGTGCTAGATACATTATGTATGTTCTTTTAGGATTTCATGTGCCATACAAGGAAAGAACCGATCCATATCTGATCATACGTGATCATGAATAAGATTGAAGGAACAATCTTGGAAAGCACACAATTGGAAGGATCACTTCTGGAAAGAATTCAAATGTCTTGGAAAGAATTTGAAATTCAAACGGTTCTCCCTCCAAGAAGCTCTACAAGTTTTCCGACTACATAAAGACGAAGGCCAAGAAAGGATGATGACTACCGAAGCAAGCAATCATAGCATCCTAAAGCATTCGTCATCTCAAGTTTCTCTTACATTCTCCAAAAGCCTAAGTGTTGTTCATTGTTTAAGAGTTGAGAGAAACACTAGCACTTATTGTACAAGTCATTCATTTTACCCTTAGAGTATTTCATACTCGATCAAAGCACACTTGGTGTGTGGTGTGAGCTTTTATTTCACTTGTAAGGTTGAGAGCTAGAATAGAAGCGGTGAGGCTTTGTATAGAGAAAGGGTAGTTTCTCTAGGAAGTTCTAGGCTCAAGTGAAGTGAAATAAGAAGTGTTTGAATCCTACGGGTTGGATAACCCTAGGCGGGGACGTAGGCCAGTTTGTGTCGAACCTCGTTAACAATTCGTGTGTTCATCTTTTATATTCCGCATTTACATTATCACATTCGATTTTACTTCGTCAAGTTTTGGTAGTCTGTATCAAGGTCTTGACAAGTTGCACTAAATTTCTATTGTTGCGAAAATCGTCCATACTCTATTCATCCCCCCCTTCTAGAGTATTATTCATCGCCTTATAGACTCTTCACTTAGGATTTAAACTTAGCGGAGGATCACTGGCTAATCTCAACCTTTTCAAAGGTTTATGGGCTTCCGGCCCAACCACCTTATTCTTGGGCCCATATTTGGCCTCATTCTTTTTAGTATTCTTTCTACCTTTATCCATCTTGTACGTAGAAGAGGAACCCTTTTCGAATATCCTATTTGTACTTAGGATAATCTGATTAGTCACGCCTCCAAACTTTGTTGCACTTTTCTTTCTTCCATTATCACCTCCCATATGAGTGGGATTGCTTTCCCCAACCTCCTTCAGTTCACCAGATCTAAAGCCAATCTTGATAAGATGTTGGGTGAACAACAACTCTCTATTAATAGGAGTGGTATTGGATACAACAAGAACTTTCCAAAGAAACCTAGTACCACTTTTGTTAAAGCTAAAGGCTATTGGCGTTCACCTACTTGCTTTCACTGCTGTAAGAAAGGACATGTTAAGGAAACTTGTCCATATAGGCGAAAAGATCCTTACATCATTAGAAATACATTTCTTGTTCGACTTAATGAGATAAAACAAGTTTGGGTTCCTAAGGGGACAAGACAATCCAATATGGTCTATCCTCATTGTGAATCTAAAACTATGTATTGGTCTAGCCGGAAAGGTTGATGTTTGTATTGCAGGATATCATCAAGAACAAAGAGCCAAAATGGATAATGGACAGTGGATGCTCACGACACATGAGTGGAAAGAAATCTCTATTCCAAGATCTTAAGGAACAAACCACTGGAACAATTACTCTTGGTGATAAAGGGAAGTGTAACATTATTGGTATTGGTAATATTGGTACTTCAGAAAGTTGCATTAAGGATGTTTATCTTGTTGATGGATTAAAGTATAACCTAAGTGTCTCTCAGCCGTGTGACAAAAGAAAACAAAGTTGGCTTTGACATACACAAATGTGAAGTCATGAATGAAGAGACTAATGATCTGATCCTCACTGCTCACAGGCACAACAACACTTATGCTGTAAATGCTAACCATATTACAGGTACAAAACTCAAGTGTCTCAAGGTCTTGACAGAAGACCCCAGCCTATGGCATAGAAGACTAGGTCATGTAAGCATGCACACCCTCAATAAACTTAAAACAAGAGATCTTGTTAGAGGATTGCCTGATCTGAACTTCAAGAAAGAAGATCTATGCAATGCATGCACAAGAGTGATGAAGATCTCAATCTAAATCATCATGATTCGGATGGAGAAGAAGAGGACAAGGCTGAAAATAAGCAGGACCAAGAAAGAAAAATGCAAGAACAAATCCAAGATACCAACGAGCTATCTCAAGACCTTGAGAAGGAACTACAGAATCAGGATTCAGTCATTGAAGAATCCAACACTCAAATTGCCACTCAAGACCTTGAAGAAAGGCCTGCTACTATTTCAAACGATCAGGGTCCAAAGCTACGAAAGTTCAAACATGCCTCTTCACACTCAGCTCAAGACATCATATCAGATCCATCATCTGGGGTACAAACTCGATCTAGATTAAAAAATCTTTGTGTCTTCTATGCTTTTGTTTCTCTTGTAGAACCAAAAACCCCAGTTGAAGCACTCAAGGACTCGGACTGGATCACTGCCATGCAAAATGAGCTAAATGAGTTTGAAAGGAACAAGGTATGGACTCTTCAACCCAGACCAAAGCACCAATCAGTCATACGAACTAGATGGGTGTTTCGGAATAAATTGGATGAAGCGGGCAAGATCATTCGAAACAAAGCAAGGCTTGTTGCTCAAGGATACAATCAAGAAGAAGGTATAGACTACGGGGAGGCATTTGCTCCCGTGGAAAGGTTAGAAGCCATACGTATATTACTTGCTTTTGCATCTTTCATGGGTATCAAGCTATTTCAAATGGATGTCAAATGTGCATTTCTAAATGGGTTCTTGGAAGAAGAGGTTTATGTTGCTCAACCACCAGGTTTTGAAAGTGAAGAATTTCCTAATCATGTGTATAAATTGAACAAAGCTCTCTATGGTCTCAAACAAGCCCCAAGAGCTTGGTATGAAAGATTGTCCAAATACCTTCTTGAAAATGGTTTTCAAAGAGGATTGATTGATAAAACTCTCTTCATCAAGACTCGTGGAAATGATCTTTTGATTGTTCAAATATATGTTGATGATATATTATTTGGTGCTACTAACAATTCCCTCTGCAAGGAGTTTTCTGAGATTATGTGCAGAGAATTTGAAATGAGTCTCATGGGAGAATTAAACTTCTTCCTCGGTTTACAAGTTCTTCAAACAAGTAAGGGAATCTTTCTAAATCAATGGGAAATACACCAGGGATCTGCTTAAGAAATACAAAATGGAACAATCAAAGGTAGCAAAGACCCCTATGAGCTCCACTCTCTCCCTTGATCAAGATAAGAATGGTAACAAGGTGAACCAAAAGGAGTACAGAGGTATGATTGGTTCACTCCTATACCTTACTGCTAGTAGACCTGATATAATGTTCAGTGTCTGTATGTGTGCTCGATTCCAAAGTGACCCCAAAGAGTCTCACCTTACTGTTGTGAAAAGAATCTTCAGATACCTAAATGGATCTCAAGACCTTGGGCTCTGGTATCCCAAACAGAGTAACTTTCATTTAACAGGCTACTCAGATGCAGATTTTGCAGGCTACAAGGTTGATAGAAAAAGCACTTCTGGTTGCTGCCAACTTCTAGGATCTTCCTTGATAAGTTGGCACTCTAAGAAACAAAATTCAGTGGCCTTATCAACTGCAGAAGCCGAGTACATTGCTGCTGGTGCATGTTGCTCTCAGATCCTTTGGATAGCACAACAGCTCAGAGACCTTGGAATTGATCTCAAAGGTATCCCTATATTGTGTGATAATACTAGTGCTATTTCCATCACTAAAAATCCGGTGCAGCACTCGAGAACCAAACACATTGATGTGAGACATCATTTCATAAGAGATCATGTGGAGAAAGGTGATGTATCAATATCCTTTATATCTACTGATTTTCAGTTAGCTGATATTTTTACTAAACCACTCCCTGAAGATCGGTTTAACTTTATTAGACTGGAGTTGGGTATGCTTAATAGGGAAGCACTTTCTTAGGGGGAGTAATCACTCCCTATATGAAAGTTCAGAATTCAAATGACATCTCAAGGCCTTGACCTCATAAGGATCCGAGATGATCATCCGAATAAAATTATATTGGATCAAACTCTGTTAGTATCTTATGGATATTCAACAAGAGTTTCTTTGATTTTCTTTACCTCTTTCAAATATCTGTTTTCAAATATTTCGTTTTCCATTTTAAAATTATTCCAATTTCTTTAATTTTTGCAAGTGGATTTGACACCTTGGGTTTAGAAAAATCAGATAATCATTACTTACTATTCATGTGAGTTATTGAATCTGTACTTGCCGATTTGAAAAATAGAGAAACGATTCAGTTTCCAGATTTTTGCTTTTTAACCCCTTCTTCCTCTCGGTCTAATCCACTCCATTCTCACTCTCTCTGCTCTCTCTCTCTCTCTCTCTCTCTCTCTCTCTCTCTCTCTCTCTCTCTCACCGATTTCCAAAAACCCTCCCTGCTTCTAAAACCAAAAATGGTGGGATCAAAGCGCTCTTCAGCCTCCCCGTCTCCTGCTCCATCTGCTAAGAGGTACAAGATGCCGGCCAACAAGGGCAAGCAGATTATGGAAGAATCTGAAGATCATTCCGAAGATTCCAGCGAGAACTTACCATCGTCACCACCTCTGATCAGGAAATCCAAAGGCAAGGCTCCAACCACATCTGCTCCTGCTCGTCCTCCCCAGGTATCCTCTGGCATTTCCCCCAACTGGTTTTGCTCTAAAGAGGTTGCAGAGTCCTGAAAACAGGACTTTTGCAACCGAAGATTAAGCTTCTGTGATGCTGTCGATTTCTCCCTTCTCCAATCCATGCCCTTGCCTTGCATTTCCCTCCTCAAATCTACCTGTTTCTGGATTGTCCTCAACCCTGGCAATTTTGCCTATCCCCAGCTTACTCGACTTTTCTACGCTAATCTCACTGTTCATCGGGTAAATGGAACCCTAACCCTAGTATCCAAGGTCAAGAACACCCGAATCCGCCTCTCTCCCGAAAGCCTTGCTCTCATCCTTGATCTTCCAACTGAAATCCCCACAAAAGAATTCCCAAGCCGATTCGAGTGTCTCTCACGAGCACGGGATGAATTCTTCCTAAAATCTCAAGGCCCTGGATCTTCGTCGTCCCTCAAACCCACTCACACTGCCCTAAACCTTCAAGCCAAGCTCATATTCACTATTCTGGCTCGTTGTATCTTCCCATGCATCCATTCCAGAGAGTTGGTGACCGAGAATCTTCTCGAGATCATTTTCCTAATTATGAATGGATATGAGCCTGATTTGCCCGAACTCATTCTCGACTACATGACCCATGTCTCTACCTTCTCTCGGCCTATGCCATTACCCTATGCAAACCTCTTGCCCAAAATCTTTGAAGCCTTTGACATCGACACATCAGGAGAAGAAAAGCAAACCTATAGCGGGATCATTGATGAAGGATGTCTTGAGAGATTGGGTATTGTCAAAAACCTGAGGGGGCAATGGTTTCTAAAGAAAGATTCGAAAGGAAAACAGGTTGCTAAACCCATTGTGAATGAGGACAAATTGGCTGTTGTGGAGACTGAGATTCAAGACCTTAGGTTTGATCTGGGCAGAATGTGGTCGGATGTGGTGATTCGCTAGGACCAGACTCATGAGCTACTCTCTATGGTCAACTGCAAGCTTGATCAGATGATGCTTCTCAATGCTCTTACCTACACTGCTACAGGCTCTATCATGCCACTGGAACAAGAAACTTTCGATCATGTGCGTGAGAAGACAGGGAATGTCATCCTTAACTGTGAAAGTCAAGTGAAGAAACGTCCCATTCTGCGCCTCACTCACCATGAACCCACCATCCTCACAGTCGAGCAATATGGTGTGGTAAAAAAGTACAGGGTTGTGGAGCGTCAGAGACAACTTGCAGAAATGGAGAGAGACAAGGTCACCAAAGACGCCCTTGATAGGTGGAGGAAAAGGTGCAGAGATGAGGTCAGAAGGAAGTACCTTCCACCCAACAAGCAGTACCCCACCTTTGGCGAATGGGTTGAGGAAGGCGCTGGCATCGCCCCTCCTGAAGATCCTGCTGCTCCTGGCGCCCCTGGCACATCCTCTGCTGCTGAGCCATCCTCTGCTAAGAAAGGCAAGAAGGCTCTGCAAGAAGAAGAAGGCTGCAGATGGGGATTCTGACTCAAGGCCTTGATCTCCCACCTTCTTTGCTCTACTTTCTAAAAACTCTTATTTTGTTGCTCGTCTTTTAAAACTTCTGGCTTTTGGTTGATGTTTTCAGACATTTTCACCTCTCTCTACCCTTTTGTTGGAAGACAAAAAGGGGGAGAATGTTTCGGTTGCTGCGTTTTGGCACTTGTTGTTTAAGTGCTTGATGTTTTAAAACTTAGACGATCCAAACATTCTATGCTCATATTATATAATATGCTTATATTCTTATAATGATTGCTGGAACTATATTATGAAAACTGAAACAGGTTTTGTCTTCCATCAAGGGGGGGATTGAAGACTCCACCTTGATTGTAAGATCTTGAGACCTAACGTGCAGGTGATCTAAAGGATGATGAAAGACAAAAAGTTGGGTTTCAAGGTCTTGAAACCCAGACTAAAATGTTTGGAATATCACTTATGCATTTCTCTATTGAATTGTTCTCTCACAGAAAAGAATCCGAGGCCAACCTTGTTGGGCCTAAATTATAATGGGCTTTATCTTGGGCTATGAGATGTGAATTGGTCTTAATTGATTTATATATGTGTTTCTCATCTAACCCATTTTGTGTGCTAGATACATTTTGTATGTTCTTTTAGGATTTCATGTGCCATACAAGGAAAGAACCGATCCATATCTGATCATACGTGATCATGAATAAGATTGAAGGAACAATCTTGGAAAGCACACAATTGGAAGGATCACTTCTGGAAAGAATTCAAATGTCTTGGAAAGAATTTGAAATTCAAACGGTTCTCCCTCCAAGAAGCTCTACAAGTTTTCCGACTATATAAAGACGAAGGTCAAGAAGGATGATGACTACCGAAGCAAGCAATCATAGCATCCTAAAGCATTCGTCATCTCAAGTTTCTCTTACATTCTCCAAAAGCCTAAGTGTTGTTCATTGTTTAAGAGTTGAGAGAAACACTAGCACTTATTGTACAAGTCATTCATTTTACCCTTAGAGTATTTCATACTCGATCAAAGCACACTTGGTGTGTGGTGTGAGCTTTTATTTCACTTGTAAGGTTGAGAGCTAGAATAGAAGCGGTGAGACTTTGTATAGAGAAAGAGTAGTTTCTCTAGGAAGTTCTAGGCTCAAGTGAAGTGAAATAAGAAGTGTTTGAATCCTACGGGTTGGATAACCCTAGGCGGGGACGTAGGCCAGTTGGTGCCGAACCTCGTTAACAATTCGTGTGTTCATCTTTTATATTCCGCATTTACATTATCACATTCGATTTTACTTCGTCAAGTCCTGGTAGTCTGTATCAAGGTCTTGACAAGTTGCACTAAATTTCTATTGTTGCGAAAATCGTCCATACTCTATTCACCCCCCCCCCTTCTAGAGTATTATTCATCGCGTTATAAACTCTTCACTTAGGATTTAAACTTAGCGGAGGATCACTGGCTAATCTCAACCTTTTCAAAGGTTTGTGGGCTTCCGGCCCAACCACCTTATTCTTGGGCCCATATTTGGCCTCATTCTTTTTAGTATTCTTTCTACCTTTATCCATCTTGTACGTAGAAGAGGAACCCTTTTCGAATATCCTATTTGTACTTAGGATAATCTGATTAGTCACGCCTCCAAACTTTGTTGCACTTTTCTTTCTTCCATTATCACCTCCCATATGAGTGGGATTGCTTTCCCCAACCTCCTTTTCTTTCCCCCCATTATTATGCTGATTCATATTGGTTTCAACACTGATCTCCTCCTTGATATCCTTCCTCAAAACAGCGAAACTATTTCCTTCCTTAAGAGATTGCGTCGATTTCGGATCCTCTTTCTTCTTTCCTTGTTAGTTAGGCTGACGTCGGCTCACTATCGTCCCATTCTTCGTATCTCGAAGTTTCGTTCGCCGACCTGATTTCTCCTCTGGTCCCATTCGCTTCTTCCCGTTGGGACTTCATAGACCCATTGTTTGACCCATTGCCCTCTGCGGGAGCTTCCTCATGAATGTGATCAGGAACCAGGGGACACCTATTAGCGAGATGTCCATACCGACCACACCTAAGATATATCAAGTGTGGGCCTTCATATTCAACGTAGAAGCGATTTCCATTCACCACAATAGACCCTTTGAGTTTCTTCGTAATATCGACCTCAACACAAATTCGGGCGAAGCGACACCTATTCAAGAACATCGTTCTTTGGTCAACCTTGATTGGTTTCCCAATACCCATAGCCTGCCGGAGAAGGATTTGCTCTTCATACAGTATCATAGGGAGACCCAAGATCCTGATCCAAGCATGAGTCGTTGTAATGACGTCCGTGTACAGATCAAAATTCGGGCTCCACTGTCGAACAATTAAGTAATGGCCAAAAATCATCCAGGCCCTTCCGTAAAAGCCTTCAGATAATCCCCTTCCGCATCAAATTGACCACGTAATACCCATTTGGGAGATCTGCCACCACCATCCTTCCTCCTGGTTGCCAAATCTCCTTCAATTTCTTCTCCATTATAGAACGTGGGACCAGATTCCCAAGCGATTTGACAATCAAAGACGTATTCCATATCAAAGACGGGGCTTGAAGGACTTCCGTCTCTATAGTGAACACTGGGTTACCACACGCACCTTCCGGGAAAGACATAACAATTTTCCCATCCAAGAAATCCTCATCGAGGACCATTCTCTTCTCTCCACTGGAACCCACCAACATGTCCTTCCATGTTTTTCTTGGCGCTGAATCGCCCACCCTGGGTGGTTCAACCCCACTGTTATCAATCACCATTCCATTAGGCTGCACTTGTTCACTTGTTGCAGGCACAGGCAATGCCATAGGGGTGTCCCCCATGGCTTCTTTGGAGACGGCAGGCCGCCGAAAGAGAAATAAACAATGGAACAAGCGAGATGCGTAAAGCGAGCAAAAGAGAGCAAAGACTCTGGTTGACTTTCTGAAATTCACTGTTACCTATCCTCTTTCCTTCTGTCTTACTTGCAAACTAAACTATAGTCGATGTGTTGAAACTGATTGGATAGCTGACTTTGATGGATTATTTAGGTTAAATGTATGTTATAAGCTAGTATGGTGTTTAGAAAATCTAGATGTTTGGATAATTGATAGAAACTTGTGAATAAAAAATCATAAATTTCGAAAAGTTTGGATAAGTAGCAATTGAAAATTTATAATTTCCAAAGGTAATTAAACAAAAAAATATTTATTTTATTTAAAACTATATAATATCAAAAATAAAAGTTCCAAAAAGCAACTAGTGTGCCAAACGGACCCTAGTAAATTAAATCCCTGATTAGCATAAAACATAAGGTTTATATCATCATTTAATAAACATGTTTAAATTCCATAACCATGACCGCCTACCCGAGAACACAACCACCAAAACAAAAGGAAAAAGGTTAAGGACACTAAATGGCGTAAACCTCCAATGGGAACCTTCAAGTTGAATTTTGATGGCTCTTCGCTATCTACTAGGGACAGCTCTGCGGGAGCAGTTATCCTAGACTTGGAGGGCAGACCTATGAGCATAAGCTTTCAGAAACTTGGTATTCAAAGTCCCCTTAAAGCAAAAGCGATTGCTCTAAAACTAGGAATCCAACGGGTCATTCAACTCCATATCGACAAAATCCATATCGAGGGAGACTCCTCCATAATCATAAATTATTTAAATAAACGCACTACATGTCTGTGGGAAATTGAGCTCCTCCTATCAGATGTAAAACTCTCGCTATCGACTTTGAAAGAAGTATCTTTCTTTCATGTTCCCCGATTGGGAAATAGAGTGGCGAATAAGGTTGCACACCTTTGTCACTCTGCCTAGGGTGTCAATATTTACAACAATTCGGATCTTCTTGACCTCATCCGCAAGGATACTGCCGGGTAGAGCTTGCTCACCCGAATTCTTTCCTAATAAAAAAAACAGTATTGCCGAGGTGTAAGCTGTGGGGTTCAACTGGACGAAACTGTAAGCCACATTTTATTTTCTTTGAAGTTTTTTGTTTTCGTCCAGTTCAACCACATTTGCTTCTATTTATTTTCTTTGTTTCGTCCGGTTCAACTTTCAAGGTATTTGTCCTTACCATAATGTGGCTTGCGAAAATTTAAAATAAAAAAACTTCCGCAAACTCGCAATGCGCGGTTGCGAAAATTTAAAAAAAGAAACAAAAATTACAATCCGCGATTTCTAACCGTGTATTAGGCGATATATTAACCGTGTGAATAGTAAAACCCAAAAAAAAATCCATAACAATGACGTCATCAGTATTGTCATTAAACTATTAAAAATAAAATTAAGCAACGTGCTCCAAATCCACCCTCCCACTTGCTCCTAACTGAACCTTCCCTGCATCCTCCTTTCATCAACTTTCAAAACAAAAACAAAATTTCTCCACTTCTTTGAAATTAAAAACAAATAAAAATAAAAAAAAATACTTAAAAAAAAATATCACCAATTGCCCCAGCAGTCCTCCTTATTTAAACCCTCCCCCTTGAAATCTAATGGAGAAAATTGGACTCTCTTCACTCCAATCTTGAATCCAATTAATCAAACACACTATTGAAATCTAAATATGAGTATCAATTATTCGGATTCCGATTTCGCCTTTCTAGAGTCGATCCGGCTCTACCTATTAAGCGAATCCGGCGAAGCAACGGTCACCGGAGCTCCGGCCCAAACCCCCGCCGGCAAGATGTACCGCCGTAACACGAGCTTCAGCAGCCTTTACCCGTGCTTGACGGACATCTGGGGCGAGTTCCCCCTTAAAGAAGACGACTCCGAGGACATGGTGGTGTTCGGCGTCCTCCGCGACGCCGTCACCACCGGGTGGTCGCCGGTGTCCGGCTCCCCAGTCTCCTCGCCGTTTTCCCCGATGGCTGTGAAGGCGGAGATCCCGGAGGTGGAATCACCGGCGGCGGTGTCATCGTCGCCGGCGGCGGGTTTTCCGGCACCGGCGAAGGGGAAGCACTACAGAGGAGTGAGGCGGAGGCCGTGGGGGAAGTTCGCGGCGGAGATAAGGGATCCGGCGAAGAACGGGGCGAGGGTGTGGCTGGGGACGTATGAGACGGCGGAGGACGCCGCCATCGCCTACGACCGCGCCGCCTACAGGATGCGCGGCTCCAAGGCGCTCCTCAACTTCCCGCTCCGGGTCAACTCGGGCGAGCCCGACCCGGTGCGGATCACCTCGAAGAGGTCATCGTCGATGTCGTGTTCTTCGTCGCCTCAATCGACAACGTCGTCTGACAATGGGTCTCCGAAGAGGCGGAAGAAGGTGCCTGCGGCCTCTTCCGGCGGCGGCGACGGGGATGTTTTGGCGGCTCCAGTGGCGCAAGTTGGGATGCAAGTGGGAAGTGGGATGGCCCACGGGGGTTTACAAGTAGTCTATACCAATGGGCAAGTGGGTGCCCTGCCACTTGGCGAGCAACTATTGGTTAGCTGATAGAATGAAGGTCTTAGTCTTATTAAGGATTAAAATTAGGGGAACTTTTATATTTTTATGATGGTGTGATTTGCAATTTTGTGAATAGTTAGGGGAGTTTTGGTGATTTTGTACAATTATGAAGTATTGGACTTGAGATTGGCCTATATGAATCATTGTATATATGTGGAGAGGAAGATCTCTTCAATTGATTGCAATATTGCATCAAAATGCAAAGAGGATCTCCGACGGTTGGAATCTTTATAATCCTATATACAATACAATACAATACTTAAGTCGTAATTGTTTTGTCACATATCACATTGTGGTTGAAAATTTTTTCGCCCAAAACTTCAACCAATTAGAATTTAACATGTCAAATTCTAACCATAGTAGTATGGTATGTACACTTATGATTGAAAAAGAGTCTAGAGTTAGGATTAGAGTTGAAGCGGGCCTTAATTGGTCCCTCCTAATGAGTGAACTCAAACCAAATTGTTGGCGATGGTTCGCTTTGAGACTAGAGCAAAACAACAAACTCGACTTAGTGATTTGATTGGATCCTGTTAAAATAGAAATTAATCCGAATTTGTTGTCGGGTAACCAATACAATAGCTTGGGGAATAAGTTGTCTTTTACATTCAATAGCTAAATAGTATAAATAGCTTTACATTTTCATTGTAATAGATCAGTTTTACAATACAGAAATTACATTGAGCAAAACACTCTCAAATCTCTTCTCTCTTCAATGGAACAGTAACCTCTAGCTGCTTCCAGCTGCTCTTGAGCTCAGCTCATCTTTCCACTTCAATCTCTCTCGATCTCCTCTTCTCTGCACTCAATCCTTACAAATCTTCATCTGAATTCATCAATAGATCCATCTTTCAACTGTGCTAAGATAGCTCTTCAGATTTTTGTAGCCCAAGTCACTTGCTGATTGAAGCCAATTGCTGAAGGCGAAGCTAATTAATCAAAGTGAAGTGTTTTGCCTCATTACTTGAAGTGTTGCATTTTGGCTTCACCGAGTTAGCAACTTTTGATAAAAGGGGCGTTAAACCCTAAGTTGATCATCACTCAGTTTACTCATTCACTTGATCAGTTGAGAGCTCTCTCTCAACTGATAAAGAGAGAGAGAAACCAGATAGAGCGAGGAACCTGAAGCAAAGAAAAGCGAGGATCTTGCAAAGGATATATTGTTGTTCATTTGGTTTTGTCGAGTGGAATCGGAACCAAGTCTCCTCGATACACACTGTCTCAACCCCAGCCAAACTCGACACCGAACGCCAGAGCTCCAACTATAAATATCCATTCTTAGTTCTTACTAATCAAACTAAACTTTTTTGTGATTCTTTATTTTTTTTTAAACTATTTTATTCTTAAAATGAATAAAAATTATCATAAAAACATATAATATTTTCTTCTAGGTAGATCTTCCTGCTTTGACGATTCTTTAGTCTATACCGTGGAAATTTGACCATTGAAGAAAATATAGGATACCGCATCTTAGTAGTAAGTCCTCACAAGTAAACACACGTGCATTTTGTTTGTTTGCTTGATTTTATTTATTTTTTGACTTGACCTTATATTGTTTGGCTGTGGATTTTTTTAATCTCAAGTTGGTTACAAAAAAATAAATAAAAAATAAAAAAAATTGTGTCGCTCGGTCAAGATTTGGGTCATGGTATTGGGCCATAGGCCACTTTGGGCTAGAGCATATAGGAGATTTAGTGATGGGCCGAGCCCAATGATACTTGTGTAGCCTTACTGTATGGCCTTAAAAAGGCATAGTCGGTATAAATGTTTAGGGTATCATAATCATATTAGCTTTATTATATTTTTATATTGTAATGTGATCGGGCCCATAGGTTGATTTATGGGGAGCATTTGTTTTGATATATTAAAAGTCTTAATCCAATAATCGAGTAAAAAGTTGGGAAAATTTTGCTACAATGCTCACTCTGCAACCAAACGGATGAAAGCTTGACTCGTCTATTCAACAAATGCAAAAAAAAAACTAAAACATCTAGACACAAGCAAAAAAAAATATAAAAGAATTTTTTGTCGAAATGAGAGTCATCAAAATTCAACAATAACATTGAGAGTCATCAAAATTCAACAATAAGAAAGACACACAAAAACAAAATATGTTGAAGAAATCTGAAATGGACCAGTGAGATGAACCAAACCACCGCTAGGAATTTGCAAAATTAATTTTGATAGTTCTAAGTTGCCTTGGGACGATGCTACTACATGTTTCATTACTCGGGATCACGATTCACGAAGGAGTTGGTGGGTGTGGATAGCACAATGTAGTGTGGGAAAAATCCAATCGTTTTTGCGGAGATGTTGAGTCTCAAGTTGGGCCTTTCAACGACAAATGAGATGGGTATCCTTGAGGAGATAGTGTATCATTAATCAATTACATCCGATCCGTTACGTTGAGTGGAAATGCTGATAGGAGATTGAAATGCTTATTTCTTGTGAGAGAGATTAGGGTTTGGATAAATTCCCTTTGCCCATTCCTTCACATTATATTTACTATATATACTCGGGATTACAGTGTCGAACATATCTTTACACAATAAGGACAGAATAATATAATACGGATATGACAGATTCTATCAATCCCCCGCAGTCGAAACTGGAGGAGGTCGAACAGCAAGACTGGATCTAAAGTCTAAGAACAATTGTCGAGGTAATACCTTAGTAAAAATGTCTGCATACTGGAAGGAAGATGGAACATGAAGCACACGGATGTGACCAATGGCGACCTTGTCACGGACAAAGTGAAGATCAAGCTCTATGTGCTTCGTCCTCTTGTGCTGAACCGGATTGCTAGCAAGGTACATTACGGAGACGTTGTCAATGTAGACAAGTGAGGCACGACGAAGAGGACAATGAAGCTCCAGTAGAAGATTTCGGAGTCAGGAGCACTCAGAGAGGACATTTGCAACGCCACGATATTCTGCTTCGGTACTAGACCTGGAAACCACAGATTGGCGCTTGGCCGACCATGAGATAAGTGTGACGTTGAAGAACACACAGTAGCCAGAAGTTGAACGTCGTGTGTCCGGACACCCAGCCCAATCAGCATCAGTATAGGCAACAAGCTCCATCTTGGAAGATGGAGAGATTGTGATGCCTAATGTCGGAGTGTCGTGTATGTATCGGATAATGCGTTTGAGAGCATGAAAATGTGTCTATCTCGAGTCATGCATAAACAAGCATATCTGCTGCACAACATAGCTAATGTCTGGGTGGGTGGAAGTGAGGTACTGTAAAGCTCCGGCTAGGTTGCGGTAAAGAGAATGATCGCTGGCCGGAGGGCCAGATCCTGCGCTGATCTTTGAACCGGCATCAATAGGAGTGATAGGAGACTTGCAATTTCACATGTTGGCCCGAGCAACAATGTCCCTGGCATACTGCTCCTGAGATAGGAATAGACCAGCGGCTGACCGTTTGACTGCGATACCTAAGAAGAAGGATACGGGACCAAGATCTGACATCGCAAACTCCTTGCTGAGGAGGGAGATGATGCGGAAACGGAGTGCATCAAAAGAAGCAGTCAATACAATATCATCAACATACAGAAGGAGGTAGGCCAACTCATTGCCCTGACGAAAGACGAAGACAGAGGAGTCACTCTTGCAGGTTGCAAAGCCAATTCGACTAAGGAAGGATGTGAATTGTTGAAACCAAGCCCGGGGTGCCTGTTTCAAACCATAGAGCAACTTCTTCAAATGGCACACATGTTTGGGTCGTGTAGAGTCGACGAACTCGGGTGGTTGAAACATGTATTCCGTCTCCTGTAAGTGACCATGCAATAAGGCGTTCTTGGCATCGAGCTGATGAATAGGCCAAGAGCGAGAGACAGTGAGGCTTAAAACGGTTCAGATGGTTGCTGGTTTAACAATCGGTCTAAAAGTCTCATGACAGTCAATCCCTAGTTGCTGAGAGCACCCATTTGCAACTAGTCGAGCTTTGTAGCGCTCAAGAGACCCATCAGACCTGAACTTGTGTCGAAATAACCACTGACAACGAACCACATTCGTCCCTTCAGGCTTAGGGGCGAGCTCCCAAGTGTCATTCCGAATAAGTGCACTATACTCGTCATTCATGGCGGTATTCTAGAGAGGGTCAAGGATAGAACCTTTGTGGGGTGTGGGTATGAGTGAGATTAGGGGTGGGTTTGGTTTGGTTTGAACAGATAAACTAAATGGGATTTTCGGTTTTAAAATACCATTTTGGCTCCTAGTAGTGGGTCGGGTAGGGGGGAGAGGTTGCTGTTGCGGTTCGGTGGAGAGGGTGGCATTTGTGGGTTGGATGGGAGTCGGGTCAGGCTGTTGTGGTGCAGTAGGGCCTATAGGTGGGTCAGGCGTGGGTGGGAGAGTATTTGGTGAGGAGTTGGTAGATGCCCAATAATAGTTTAACAGTAGAGGGTGTGTATGATCATCATTTGGGATGGTAGGAAGCCGAGTATGAGATGCAAATGAGAACTGATTTTCATCAAAGGAGACGTGTCGAGAAATGATGATTTTGTGGGTAGATAGGTCAAGACATTTATAGCCACGATGGTTGGAGGGATAACCAATGAAGACACACGTATGGAGTGGTCCTAGGTTGAAGTTTGTGCGAGGTAGTTGGTGATTGATTTGGATAACAGAGGCATCCAAAGACCCGAAGGTTGGTGAGAGAAGGTGTGGTGTTGAACAAGGCTTGAGTAGGAGACTTGTTGTGAATAGAGGAAGATGGAAGAATATTGATGAGATAGCAAGACACAAGAGGGGCATGCGGCCAATATTGGAGAGGGACAGACCGGTGAAAGAGGATGGTTCTCATCATGTTCGAGATGATTCAGATGACTCTTTCGGCTTTGCCATTTTGAGATGATGTGTAGGGACAAGAGAGTGTTGAACAAGACTTGAGTAGGAGACTTGTTGTGAATAGAGGAAGATGGAAGAATATTGATGAGATAGCAAGACACAAGAAGGGCATGCGGCCAATATTGGAGAGGGACGGACCGGTGAAAGAGGATGGTTCTCATCATGTTAGAGATGATTCAGATGACTCTTTCGGCTTTACCATTTTGAGATGATGTGTAGGGACAAGAGAGACGGAATTGGATACCGTTTTTGGCGAAAAAAATGTGAAATTTGTTGTTGTTGAATTCTTTCCCATTATCTCATTGGAATGACTTGATTTCTCTGTTGAATTGAGTTTTTGCATATTGGTGGAATTGAACAAATAGGTCAAATACTTGTGATTTGAATTTTAGAGGAAAAACCCAAAGGAAATGAGTAAAATCATCCAAAAACAATAGATAGTATTTAAACCTCTCCCGACTGGAGACAGGAGATGTCCAAAGGTCATTGTGAATAATGTCAAATGGGAAATGCATGATCGAAGTAGATCTAGAAAAAGAAAGGCGGTGGTGCTTGCCTAATTGACAGGCATGGCAACTAGTGGACAATCGCTCTTTATTACAACCAAATTGATGACTTTGACGCAGAAGATTCAAAGCAGACTTGCCAGGGTGACCGAGACGAGCATGCCAGAGATCGGACGACTCTACTGAAAGTGCGAGAGGCGGGACTCTTGGAGGTGAATTGTTTGAAGAAGAATTGTTGGACACGGGATAGAGCTCTCCAGGACTATTGCATCTCATACGGGTAACTCCCGTAGTCAGATCCTTTACAGAAAAACCAAATGGATCAAAGTTAACAGAAGCCCAATTTTTAGTAGCAAATCTCCTAACAGAAATTAGGTTTTTGACTATGTTTGGGGTAATTAGGACATTGGATAGGTTTAGTGGTCGGTTTTGGGTGGGTATGGTTGCATTTCCAAGGCCGGTTGATGGGATTCTGGAACCATTTCCAACAATAACAGAGTTAAAAGTACCTGTAATCGAATTTGACAAGAGGTTACCTGCAGCATTGGTCATGTGGGACAAGGCTCCTGTATCCATGTACCATTGGCTGTCAGGCGAATTAAGTGTCATAGTGGAGAAGGCCTGATCAATGTCTGCAGCAGCATACGCAGCGTTGTGTCCCTGGAAGGATTGCCTCGGTGGAGGGTCGAGGAGTCCTGCACCATTGGTTGTCGGGTACGGGCAGGGAGGTGTGGACCAAGAGGTGGCTTGGCAGGGTTGAGGAGATGACCAAGAGGGAGGCGACATGTTGGGGACCCAGCCGTATGGTGCTCTCCAGACCAACGTCGACGGTTGCTGTTGGTAGTGACCGGTGCTGCGACCACGACCTCTGCCCCGGCCTCTGCCACGACCACGCCCACGCCCATGATTGAAGCTTGGCATCGCCAGACCCGGATCCGGTTGGGAATCAAGATCCGAAGATGAAATCAGGGCCTGCTTGGCTGAATTTGACGCTGCATGCTTACTGATTTTTGTCTCTTCAAGACGAAGTTGGGATCGAGCTTTCTCGAAAGATGGGAGCGGCTCGGTCTGTTGGATATAGGTGCAGACTGCATTGTACTCGGTCGGGAGACCAGCAAGGAGTTTAATGACAAGCCTAGTGGCACTTGGTGCAGATCCAACCGTAGTGAGTTGATCGGAGATTGATTTGAGAGCAAGGCAGTAATCATCAAGTGATGGGTAGGCCTCCAATTTGCAATTGGCGAGTTCATGCTCGAGGTGGATAACCCTCGTTGACTTGTTATCCTCAAAAAAGTCCTTGAGTTTGGTCCATGCCGAGAGAGCCGTGTTGAATGGATTAAGAATGGTGATGAGTATGTCGGGAGAGACGATGTTGTAGATCCAATGAAGGACCGTGTTGTCGAGTTGTTCTAACATGGACTCGTCAATCGTGGAAGGTCGATCAATAGTAGAGTTGATGTGGTAAAGGACACGGTGAGCCTTAGCCACGACTCGGAAGAGAGTAGCCCATGAAGAGTAGGGAGTGGTCTTGGTGTCAAGGATCAGAGGAATGGCATTGTGTATGCTGGCAATGGTGAGAGCGGAATGGAAGACTTTGGGTTCGGTGGCCATGGGTGGAGGCGGTGGTGGTAGAAGGAGGCGTTGACGACAGGAGTACGTGAGAATATTCACGGCGGCGGCAGAGGGGTCTGCTCAGCGCAACGGCGTGGTGAAGACGGTAGGGTTAGGGTTGAGGAACGGTTAGGCTGATACCATGTGAGAGAGATTAGGGTTTGGATAAATTTCCCTTGCCCATTCCTTCACATTATATTGACTATGTATACTCGGGATTACAGTATGAACATATCTTTACACAATAAGGATAGAATAATATAATACGGATACGATGGATTCTATCATTTCTAACTCTATCGTATTAATCCAGGCTTTTGAGATGAGTTAGTACATCCACATCTTCCATTAAATCAATCGGGTTGCGGTATGCTACTATTGCATTCCATCTCTTGCCAAATCTAGGCTGTCGTGTTTTTATCCTTTTCAAATGTAGTTGAATAGTGGTCATACATGATCTGACCCTTTAAAAACTTTTCCTTATCAAAATTATTTATTGAAAACTTTGAAAAAAGATTCAACATTTTTTTAATTATTTAGAAAAGAAAGTGTTGCTTTGTGATAAGGATGTTATGTGAACACGAGTAGTTCGCTCGATCAAAACTCGTCTCGAGCTCGTTTATTTTCTAAACGAGCCGAGTATGAGCACATTTTTAAGTTCGGTCCAAAGCTCGACTCGTTCGAATTAAACTCGAATAGCTCGAATTTTATGGAATTTCTAAAATTTTCTTTAAATTACTATATAATAAGCAAGTAAAATTGTCTGAAGCTCGAAAAAAGTTCGGCTCGAGCTTGTTCATTTCCTAAACGAGCCGAGTATGAGCACATTTTTAAGCTCGATTCAAAATTTAGACTCGGCTCGGGCTCGTTCATATTATAAATGAACTGAATATGAACAAGTAATACTCAGCTCGTTCGACTCGAATAACAACCCTACTTTGTGATAAAAGGATTTAAATAATAGACTCCTATCTGTCACATCTTCTAGGAGGTTAACAAAGTGACCGACAAAGCTGCCTCTTTTGCTTTTGAGGTGGATGGTGTGATTATAGCTTACTCTGAGCTTAGGATTCTCATCCGAAATGATGCTATTGGTTGGAGTGTTAGTAAGATATGACTTCTGTCCAAAATATGTCCTCCGTAAAAAAAATATTTAAATAATAACATAAACCTAAAAACACGCACACCCAAAAACAATGTGGCGATATTTTAAAATATTAAAGAATTTGGGTGCTGTTATTTTGAAAAAGATCATATTTAGAATACATGTAGAGGGGAGTTGCAAAATTGAATGAAGTAGAAAAATCATGTAAAATAAAGGCTATAGTGTTATAAGATAAGATAAACTCAATTTGACATATAGAAGGGTTTATTTACTTAAAAAAATCTTCACATAAAAATTTATCATTTCAACAATTGGGTTGATAATTGGAGTATTGTATAAAGTTTGGTGGTTTTCAGAAAAAAAAATTCTTCCAAATGTGAGTCATTTTTATGCTCTTAATCCCCCAAAAAATAACGGATTTGCTAGTCGTACGACGGAATTTCACAATCCGCACAGTGTCTACCTGGGAAGTCGGCATCGGCAAAATGCCTACCTGAAAAGTCGGCATCGGCATGCATAGGAGGCGGCTTAATCCAACGGTGATCTTCCACTCAATGAAGGGCTAGCAACCACGACAATGATGTTGACCCGGGAACTCGGCATCGGCAGAGTGCCTACCTGGGAAGTCGGCATCGGTACGGTGCAGATGGTGAAAATATGACTGTGTGAATAACAGGACCCAAAAATAACTTATGTTTCAAAAGTAAATAGTAACGCTTTTTAGAGATTGGGCTAAAACAATTAATTCAAAAGATTAGATACAAATGATGAACAACAAGAGACTATGAAAGAAAGTCATTCATACAAAAATCATAACGCCTTTGAGACAAAATGAGCAAGTTGGAAAGGCGGGGATAAAAAATATAAAAAATGTAGCGTTGTTCACGAGAGATCTGATTTCGAATCAACTTTATTTTTTTCCTTAAAAAGAATCGGTTACAATCTTAATAATTACTCCAGTATTACACTATTCACATTTCTAAAAACTTATATAGACCTATCTTTATTATTTTCTAATACAGTAATATAAACACCGCTATTTTTTTTTTATTATTAGGAAAGAATTCGGACGAGCGAGCTCTACCCGATGGCATCCTTATGGATGAGGTCTAGAAGACCAGAATCGTTGTTAAGACCAGAATCGGGGAACATGAAAGAAGGAAACTTCTTTCAAAGTAGATAGTAGAAATTTAACATCTGATAAAATCAGTTCGATTTCCCAAGGACAGGTAGATGTTTTATTTAGGTGGTTTATGATTATCATGGAGTCACCTTCAATGTGGAGTTTATTGATACGGAGTTGTAGAGCCTTTTGGATTCCCAATTTAAGAGCAAGCGCTTCCGCTTTCAAAGCACTTTGTTTGCCAAGTTTTTTACAACAGATGTGTATCGGATGTCCTTCCCAGTCCCGGATTACGGCTCCAGCTGAGCTATCATTGTTTAAAATTGTGGATCCATCAAAATTTAACTTGAAAGTTCCCCTAGGGGTTTTCGCCAAGTAATGTTACCACACTTTCTTTTCGTTCTTGGATGTTTGAAGATTCGTGTACGTAAGGGGAGGTCCTCATCCAAGCTATACTCAAATTGAGTTGTTTTACTCCAATTTTCCTTATTGGTTTTAATGATACGTAATGAACTTTCTCTATGAGGTATGGGGACCTGTCTAAAAACAAATTGGTTTCGAATGTACCAAGCCGTCCACCAAGAAAAGGCAAGCTCCACCTTGGCAACGGGTGTAAGCTTGTTTCCGATGAAAGAAAAGATAGGTTTGATCTCCCGTGAATGATTTATCATACTGGATATAGTTGAGTTTACATGTGTAGGTAAGCGAAAGAGTGGGCGCACATATTGGCATTCTAGTAAAAAGTGAACGTCATCTTCAATTGCACAGTTGCACAGTTGACAGGTGGAAGGTACAGAAGTCCTACGTTGAGCCAGCCTAGAAGCAGTAGGGAGGCCATTTTGACAAACTTTCCATAGAAAATATTTGATCTTAGGCGGAATATCCAAATTCCATATCCAAGCGTTATTGTCTATGCTCAGTGAGGATTGAGCTGTGATTAGCTTATATGCACTTGACGTGGTGAACCAACCAGCCCTATCAGGCCACCAGTAAAGGCGATCCTCAAAGGGGGAAACGGGAAGTGGAATGTCCAGGATTTCTTTGACTACGTCATTTGGTAATGTATTGTTAAGTTTTTCCGTCCACCATCTACCACCTAAAATATAGTCACTGACAGTTTCTTCTATGTTATTAATTTGGGGGCAATCATCCCTGGATAGCAGAGAGCTTGTTGTAATCCAATTATCCGTCCAAAATTTGATAGATGAACCATTTCCTACTGACCAAATAAGTCCAGTCTTAAATTTATCTATAAGAGTTGTCAGTTTGGCCCATTGCCATGAAGAATCTCCACTTTTCACGTATTCAAGGATGTTAGCTGAACGAAGATACTTGTGTTTAATGAGAGACACCCATACATTTTCTGGTTCAGCCAATATTTTCCAAAGTAGTTTCATTTGAAGGGCTTCATTCATCTCTTTCGATTTTCTAAGCCCAATTCCCCCATATTTTTTCGGTCTGCAAATACTATCCCAGCTAATAAGTGGGCGGTTTTGTAGATCTTTATTCCAAAAGAACATTCTGTTAATCTGGTCAAGCTCTTTATGTATTGATGAGGGTAACAAAAAGTTCTGCATTGTATACAACGGTTTGGCCGATAAGTTTGTATTAATGAGGATTGCACGTCCCTGTTGTGATAGAGCATTAGCTCGCCATTTACTTAGTTGCTCTTTAGATTTACATATGATGTCTTCAAAAGTGTGTTTGTTTACTCTGCCGTTAATAATCGGAGATCCAAGGTATTTTTCTAATGAGTTTTCATGTGTAATACTTAAGCAACTGCTAAGTTCTGAGATCCTAGAGTTCGAAATGCCTTTTGTGGCTTGGAAGCTAGATTTGTGATAATTGACTTTTTGTCCAGAAACTTTATAGTATGAATCAATTATATCCCTAATTTTCTATCCCGCAGCAGCACTGCCTCTTGAAAAAATAATGATGTCGTCAGGAAAAGATAGAAAGGGGACCCTAGGTCCACTCCTACCGAAGGAAAAACCAATTGGACTGTTTTCCACATTTGTTTCTGCTGAGAGTTTTCGCGCTAAAATTTCTGCCCCTAAGATAAACAAGAAAGGAGATAGAGGATCCCCTTGACGCAGGCCACGAGAGGGGAAGAACATATCAGTAGGACCGTTGTTGACTAGTACAGAGAACGACACAGTCGTTACACATTCCATAATCCACGTAATGAAAGTAGGGTGGAACCCAAAATTTTCTAAAACCTTTCTTATGAAGTTCCAATCAACTCTATCGTACGCTTTCTCCATGTCAAGTTTTATTGCCAACCATCCCTCCCGACCCTTGCGCGATCTGAAGGAGTGGAAGATTTCGTGCGCTATTAGGACATTGTTTTGGATGGCCCTGTCCGACACAAATGCACCTTGTAGTGGGTGAATTAGTTTACCGATAATTGTTTTGATTCTTTCTGTCAAATTTTTTGAAATGATTTTGTATAAAATAGAACATAAGCTGATTGGGCGGTAGTGACTGGTATTGGTAGGGTTATCCCGTTTTGGCAGTAGTGATATGAATGTATGGTTTATTTGTTTGAGAATTTTTCCAGAGTGGAAAAAACTTTTTACAGCTCTAACGATAGATAAGCCAACAATGTCCCAATATTTCTTATAGAATTCGGCTGTAAAACCATCTGGGCCTGGTGATTTGTTGTTGCCAAGGCTAAAAACAGCAGCCTTAATTTCACTATTAGACGAGTGTCGAATAAGGTAATTATTTTCGTTAGGGGTAATTGAAGGATGGATAAGATTTAATATTTCTTGTAGGAGTCTATCATCAATCGGTTCCTTTTTTAATCTTTTTTCAAAATCACTCTTAATTTCATTTCTAATATTTTCTTCTCCTATTATTAAGGTTCCTTCAGCAGAAGTTATATTGCGGATTTGTTTCCTATGTCTCCGACCCGAAGCAACTCGATGAAAATAAGTTGTGTTCGAATCAGAAAGTTTAAGATGCTTTGTCTTGGCTCTTTGGTTCCAAAAAGTTTTTTGGTAAAGAAGTAGTTTTTCCTTTTTTATAATGAGAAGCTTTTCTCTATTGTTAGTTAACCTGTTATTACCTCCCGAAGCCGAAGCTTGAATCTTAAGAAGTTCAGTTTCCACCTCATTTAATTGGCGGAAAATATTTCCGAAGGTTCGTTTATTCCATTCCTTAGCTTTTTTCTTTAGAATTCTATGTTTGAACATCGGTTGATACATAGTCGAGCCCAGACAATTTGCTCGCCATGATTGTTTAACTATGTTTCTAAAATCCTTCCGTTGAAGCCAAGCATTCTCAAACTTGAACGGAGGCGCTTTGAAAACCGAGCCACATTCAAGAGATATTGAAATGGGGCAGTGGTCAGATGATGAGAAGGCTCCGTTATGAGTGATTAGGTTAGGGAATTTTTGAATGATCTGGTGATGAACAAGCACACGATCAAGTTTTTCGCGAATGGTGTTTTCGTCATCTGGGTTCTTTCTCCAAGTGAATGGGTTTCCGAAAGTAGGTAAATCCAGCAGAGCGCAATCATTTTTAAATTGTAGGAGTCTAGTGAATCAAGCGGAACGAATGTTAGCACCACCCATCTTGTCTTCACTACATAGAACTTCATTCAAGTCACCCAGGACAATGCAAGGAATGGACGAATCCCTCACGATGGATGTTAAGGTTTCCCAAAACGAGTCTTTCTCTTGAGGGCCCGGCGGCGCGTATACAAACAACAATAGAGTCATGAATCTATCATTAATATTTTCGTATCTAAGCCCTATAATTCGGGGTAGTTGAATTTCTACCGTAATGATTGCATTTGGTAATTGGAAGGACTTCCAAAGGATACCGAGACCACCCGATCGACCGGATGCAGGTGACCAAATAGCCTCGTCAAAACCAGCCGTTTTCCAAATTTTGTCTTCAGGGATGTTTTCCGATTTAGTTTCCGCTAATGCCATTATTTGAATATGTTCGTTTTTGCACTTGCTATCAATTTCCGTCCAAAAAGTTGTTTTTTTAATACCTCTACAATTCCAGTAAGTGATTTTCATATATAACTATCAGGGGTGTGAGGCCAAGGTTTAAGGGACCTCACACCAAGAAGATAGTGTAGCGAAAAACTGATTTGGAGATAATTTTTGTGAGGGGGCATGATAACCGATATCAAAATAGTTTTATTTTGTGTTTTAATATGCCAAGTGCAACTAAAACCAAAGTAGTTAACTAAATGAGACACAAAGTCAACAATTGTGCCGGCCAAATAAAACATCATAGAGTCTATATCATATATTAGTCTAAATGAGGTGACCAGGCCCAAAATCAAGAAACAAATTGTAGATATGTGCAATTGAATACACCAACAGATGATAATACTCAACAGAGGGGTGATATGAACACATATCAATAAAATAACTCTCTTTTCCATGTTCAGACCAATGTTAGGATACCTTAATGAAAGGAAAATATCTGTCTTTAAGCATGGGAAACAACACACATAATTTTCATCTATCATGTTTTGAGCATTCCTTAGAAGATCCTTGCTCTTTGGCACTTGTCCAGCTTGCAACAAGGAGAAAAAGAGCAAGCCCACCCGAGTAGACTGAAGATAATCCATCCAGGCAATCAAAGATGTATTAACTGCATTTATTAGCCAAACAACACCATCCTGTGTTACCACACCATAACCAAACTCATGAAAATATAAGCATGGAAGCCATTTCTTTATTGAAAAATATGTAATATACATGTCACTAATCCAAGATGACCTTAAAAGGATTCTTTTCTTTTTGTGAACATGAAGCTGCAGGTGGAGGGTGAAACACAAGCCAAAGCATGGCAGCACTAGGAGCAGGATGTTTTTTGAGATCCACGGAATACACGAATTTGTAACATAAAATACCGCAAAGGTGTTTGAATATATAGTGAGCTTTATGGAATGTGATGCATTTTGTTCTATATTTTGTTCATAACCTTGGTAACTCAAGAAGAACGGAGCCCCCCCAAGATAGTAATCCAAACAACCGAGGAAGTGAGAATCACTCCGCGAGCTAGTGACCTGAACAAATAACACAAACGATTCCATCTTGGCTACGTTATTAGCTATGCTCGGATGTTTTAAAGGAATAGAAACATCGATCTTTAAACAAGGAGAGCTACTAGCAGATAGCCTAGGAAAGCTTTGGAGCAATTTCGATCTTGAGCAGTAATATTGAAATGCAATTAAAATAATTTTGTGCAGAAAATCCATAGACTTTTTACATACCCTTAAGGCCTTGCTGCCTAGAGCAATTAAAAACCAATAAGCTAGTTCATTAAGCATGAGTGACAGGCACCAACCTGTAGCACCACGCCCGATCCCAATAAAATTCTTATGCATCAGCAGGTGGTCAAGGATGCTCATCCGCTGCAGCGTGTTGCCCATAAAGGGGGTTGTAGAAGTGCTTGTATCCACAGTTTGTTCACGGCCCGAGAATCGGGGGGTACATGGTGAAGAGGAGGCCTCTAGCACCGGGTTTTTTAGGCTTAGCCGAAAAGCCACTAACAAAGCCAAGAACAGATTAGCAGAACCGGTTGTTATGAAAATCAACTCTTTATTTGAACTGGGCACAGGAGCCATAACAGCCCCTATAACCACAGTGTTTTCAAGGCCCGAAAATCGGGGGGTAGGCAGTGAAGAGGAATAAACCTCTAGCACTGGGTTAACGAACCACCACAGGGTGGTGACTTTCATGAGCATTAAAATGCAGTTAAGTATCAAAAGGAGAGAGAACTTGCGAAACGACCTGAACATGGGCGTTAGATCCCCTCCAAAGAGTATCGGAGAGGGAACCGCACAAGAGGAGCCGGGAAGGAGACCAACCCCTCGCACACAACTACCAAACCGAAGCCTGTCGACCCCAGAGCCCAGAATACCAGTGACCGAACGGGAAAGCAGAGCACCACCCATCACTCCCCCACCAAGAAGCAATTGACAAGTACACCCACTAGGGTTAAGCGAGGCGCCCCCACCGACCGGCCTCCGCTGCTCGCACAACTGCACCACGCCGCACCGCCACCCCTTCCGGCGAGTCCCTTTTTTCCTCTTTCTGAAATTTTTCCCCACCTTCTTGATTCCACTTCTACCGATTATAGAACTTACAGGGCTTTGCCCACCGAACACATCACCCCCAGAAAACATCCGGAGAGCGACCGATAAAGGAAAGGGGTGCGGCTTCACCAGCATGAAGACGCCGAAATTGAGGATCGATATAACATCTGGGAGAGATTTGAGACTTGAATCTGACCGAGACTTGCCGGAGAACACGAGAACCTTAGAGATTAGAGATTTGACGGGATGAGGAAAGGGGCGCGTGTACATAGGATACAACGCGTTCATTTTAAGCCCAAAGAAGGGTTTCATTATAGGTTCAAACTTCAAACACCGCCATTAATGACAACATTGAACAACCATTGATGATTTTTTCCAAAACACCACAATCGAATCAAAACTCAAAATAGGTTAAACTCAAATCAATCTAATCCAAAATTTGACACAATCTAAAATGATTCACTTGAAAACAACTCAAACCTAATTGTCATGACTCAAAACCCGATCCAGACCAATAGAGGTTACTAATAATGTCAAGCATAAGAGCAGGTGTAGGTGTGATTTACGAGAGGTAAGATACAGACACACAATTCACTCTAATTTCAAAATATTTTTCTTTTTCCCCAAGAATCGGTTACAGACTTACAGTTCTACATTAATAATCGTTACACTGTTCATAATTATAAAAACTTATGTAGTAGTATATCTTTATAGTTTTCTAATACTCCATCCGTTTCCAAAATATATGGTATTTTACTTTACGACACTCCTTTTAAGGATCGAAAAAATCTATGAAATATTATTTTTTTAATTAATTTTTTTATATAATTAAGTACTACCTTCGTCTCCCAAAACTTGTAGTTTTACTTTTGACACGTTTTTTAAGAACGGTAAAAAGTATATAAAATATCAATGATTTTATTTTTAAAAAATAATTTCGTACTTAATATAATTATCTATAAAATTATTTAAAAAATTAATATTTAATAGAGTTTTTGGAATTTTTTTTTGAAATATTCATAAAATAATAAATATTTACGTAAATTTTCAAAGGTTGAAACAAATTACAAAAATATTCATTTTTTGCAGGTTAATCAGAAAAACGCGGTCTGGGTACGCGTTTTATAGACCCGGGCAAACGCGGGCGCGGACCGGGCTTGGGACGGGCTTTACCCGAGATTTTGTCCCGTTGTTGCGAGTGCGGGCCAGGCTAAGCCCACTTAACGGGTTGAAAGTCGTGTCCGAACCCATCCGCGAATGCGGGTGCGGGTAGTCCGCGGGTACCCGCAAACCTAATCAATTTTTCTTATTACAGCTTAGGATTGTAATCAATTTTAATATATAATATATATATATACTTACTGTTTTTAGTTGTTTTTAAAATGAATACATATATATAGTTATTGTTTATGTACGTAATCAATTTTAATACATACATATATATATATATATATATATATATATATATATATATACTTACTGCTTTTATAGTTATTATGCAGTAGTGTAATAAATTTTAATATAGCTACTAACTTACTACATATATATAGTACTGTTTTTGAAATGAATACATACCAAGCAGTAGTGTAATCAATTTTAATATATAAAGTTACTGCATATGTATATATTATATATATAGTAGGTTATATATATATATATGTATATATTAGTTACTGTTTTTTATTATTTTTTTAAATGAATAATTAATATTATTTATTACATATATATATATACACATATATATTAATTTTATTATAAAAAAGCGGGTACCCGTTACGGGCCGCTAGGCCCGTAACGGGTTGATTGATATGTCCAATCCCGCACCCGTTGCGGGCGCAGGCCGGGCCTAGCAGCCCGCATGACCCCATGTCCAAGCCCGCTCACTAATGCGGGCGGACGGGGCGGGCCGAACGGGCCTACCCGCGTTTGCCCAGGTTTAGCGTTTTATTAACAAACCTGGAAAGGGATTTGGGCGCCGGGAGGAAATTGAAAGTTACGAAAGAAACGCGGCCTGAGGCCGCAGTTACGAAAGAAACCTGGAAAGGGATTTGGCACTGCACAACATGCTCATCCACATCTTCTGGTAAGGGCACCATTAGTTGTCTTAGCCAGGTCACCTTCACCGACGAACCCCTTATCTGATTTGGTTGGGGTCTTTGCCCAAGGAGTTTTTCAGCAACGGTTGGCCAATCGTAGCATGCACTTCCAGTAACTGCAAGACCGTCAACACGTAGCCCCAATATAACTGAAACATCTTGGAGTGTGATTGTGGTCTCCCCTACGTTCAAGTGGAAGGTGTGGGTCTCGGGTCTCCATCTCTCTATCAACGCCGTGATTAACTCGTTGTCTAGCTCGAACCCAGACCCAAGCTTGTAGATGCATTCGAATCCTGCTGCCTTTATGTACTGCATCACTCTCTGGTCTGGAGCTAGATCTCGCCCAAACTTACGTAAGTGTAGTCTATGTTGGATGACACCATTCGTCTACAAATATAACACTGTCAAACACTAGTTTTTTTTTTTTTTATCTATTTTTACTGTTTCATGTAATTGTAAGGGTGATAACAACATGTACTTACATATTCTTCGCGATTCCAAACATCAGTTGACCTATGGAGATGCTGTCTATGGAGCACCTCATTCACCAGCGGACCGGGATTCACTTGCATTGCCATTTGTACCCTAAGGCATAACATAATTTGTTCAGAAGGACTGAATGAAATTCTGAATCTTAATTTTGTATTTAATTCTAAACTTCTATAATTTTTTTCATATATAGAATCTATTCTACTATTATTTTATGCAATCAATAATATTTTCTAAAGCTATTCTACTATTATATAATACAATCTTTCAAGTATATATACACATTCAAAATTTACTCTTCTATTATTTCATGACATCTAAAATAAATTTTCTTCTACTAATCATACAATCTTTGATATAGGACAAACATTACACAATTCCGGATCTATAATAATCTCTAATCTATATTCTTTAGAAAAAAACTTACAAATATCAAATTTTTTTATCAACTATCAAAACATACCACCATCAAATTTTTGTATCAACTATCAAAACATACAATTATCAAAATTTTGGATTAACACAATCACAATTTTAGATCGGATCTACAACTATCAGACAATTTCGGCTTTGTAATAATCACTAATCAACAATCAAAAACATACAAACATCACACAATTTCTACAATCAACATTCTCATCCATATTCGTTCAAAAAAAAAACGCACCTTCAACCGGCAGAGAAACGAGCAATAGATGTGAAACTTCCAACGATTTGAATGAAGGATGGGTAGTCGGTTTGCCTAGATGTGAAACCGGCGGCCTTCAGAGTTCAGACAACCTCTCGCCCTCTCGCCCTTATGCCGCAACGAAGAAGATGAAGTGGGAGGAGGCGGTTTGCCTAGGGTTATGTCAACATAAAACGCGTGCCTAGTCCGCGTTTTATGTGCCACCCACCTACCCCATTAATTATCTTTGACCGCATTTATTTATTTTTTTCGGAAAATACAGAAAAACGCGGCCTCAGGCCGCGTTTTTCTTTGCGTCCCATCCAGTCAGCAACTGCAGTTGCTATGGGTCCCAGATCTAGACTAGAGACGCGGCCTCAGGCCGCGTTTCTATTGCCACATAGGCAATTTTCTCTCTGAAATAAAATTTCTTTTATTTCTAATTAGAAACGCGGCCTCAGGCCGCGTTTCTTTCGTAACTTTCAATTTCCCTCCCGGCGCTCAAATCTCTTTCCAGGTTTGTTAATAAAACGCGCACCCAGGCCGCGTTTTTCTGATTAATCCGCAAAAAATGAATATTTTTGTAATTTGTTTCAACCTTTGAATATTTACGTAAATATTTATTATTTTATGAATATTTCAAAAAAAAATTTGAGTTTTTGGCTTCTTAAAACCGTGTCAAAAAGGAAAATGATAAGTATTTTGAGACGGAGGGAGTATCAAATAGTAGAAAACTTTTAATTAAAAAATAATATTTTATAGAGTTGTTCGCTCTTTAAAAAACGTATCAAAAAACAAAAGATCACCTATTTTGGAACTGAGGGGTTAATTTATTCCTTAAACAATACTTCATGACAATATTGATAATCACTTACATTATTTTTTCATAACATCTTTATCACTGATTCACAAAATTGTTTTAAGTTCTGATTCGAAACAACCTAAATAAAAACAACTCAAGCCTATTTGTCAGAATTCGACTTAAACTTAACCCACTCCAATCGCAGTGAATATTCTCTAGCCCGCTTTTATAGTCTATATTATAACGCGCTAGTTATAATTAGTAGAAAATCATAACAATATATTAAAAATAATCTATATTTACCAATTAAAAAGAACTAATCATAATATAGACTATAAAAGTGGAGTAGAAAATCCGTCTCACCCCAGGTTACTAATAATGTGGCCCAGTCAAGGTGACATAGTGGTGTAGAGCAAAGGGTGATAAGGATGTACTGGCGGAGCTTGATCCCTTCCACCGCTCATCTCCTTGTATGAAAATTCAAGGTTTGCCTAGCATGCGACTCTTGTCAATTAGGTTATATAAAAAAAAATAAAAAAATTGTGATGTTGTGCTCAAGAGAAGGCGTGGCGTGGGTGTGGTGAAACAAACACAAAACAAAACCACCAGCAGCAGCCTTTTGTGCCTCCACTCCTCCCCCACCCCGCTATATATACTCCCTCACCCCAACAACAACAAGACTTACTCTTCCTCTCTGTTCTTCTCCGGTTCTTCGTTTTCTTCTCCCATGGCGACGGCCCCAATCAAGTCGCCGCTCCACAATTTCCCCCTCTCCTTCCTCAAATGGGGCTCCTCCTCAGTCAACTCCCCCCACCACCGCTTCCGCCGCCCCGCTCCCTCCCCTCCTCCCGACACTCCTCCCACCGTCGCCGACTCCGAGCCTGGCGCCCCCGCCGCCTCCGCAGCGGATGATCAGGCGCAGAGGCAGTGGAATCTCCGTCCAAGGAGGTCTGCGCCGTCCGAGATCGCTGCTGTTTCCCACGCTAAGAGCGGGGAGCTCTTCCCCGAGCCGGAAACCGCGCCGAAATCGTCGAGGCTCCGAGGTCTGACGGACTGCGGCTACGGCCACACCTCCGCTGCCGAGAAGAAAGAGAAACGGAAGCTATGGGTTTCGCTCTCCAAGGAGGAGATCGAGGACGACTTCTACGCTCTCACCGGCTCCAAACCTCCCCGCCGCCCCCGCAAGCGCCCTAGAACCGTCCAGAAGCATTTAGATGTCAGTATCCCCCTCTCTCGCTCCCTCCTCCTCAACTCGATTGTTCATACTTTCTTGATCGTGTGATTAATTGTTTCCTATGCAATCGCTCACAGAGCCTCTTCCCTGGATTGTGGCTCGTCGGCGTTTCTCCGGAGTCTTATCGCACCGCTGATGCTCCTTCAAAGGTGCTCTTCAAAATTCTATTCAGTTCCTCTTTCAATTTGTTATCCCTTCTTCCACTCTCTGACTGTTCCTTCTTTTTCGGTTTCTTGCAGAGGTAGATTTCCGAAGCCATGGTTGACCAGAGCTTCTTCGGTTGATCAGGAAGCCCTAGAATTGATCTAGTTTGCAATGGAGTTGCTCAAGAAATATAAGTAAAAACTTGCACTAGTTTTTCCCTTTTTTCCTTTTTATTTAGGGTAATTAGATATAAGAGATAGAGAGAAAAAGATTGGCTAGGTTTAAGAGATCACCTTGATATTTTAGGCAGACAGTAAAATCAGCTGTAGTTATGGAGATACATTAGCCTCCCTCCTCCCCTCCCCTGTGAATCCCTTACAGACGTTACAGTGTTGAATGCTTTTCGGCTTCGAATGCAATGTGAATAGGGTTGGTTTATGGCCATCTGGTGTGCCCTTGTTGTGAGCAGAGTGCTGAATTCTTGGTTTGGGATTTGACAATTGAATGCCGAAAGACTAATGTGTTATAAGGTTGAGCATGATCATACTTTTCACATAGGTTTTCCTGCATTCTTTCATGTTGCTTCCATGGAATTTGATTTGGTAGATTGGATATCTGCAGTTGAACTGCTTGGCTACTTCACCCCATAAGGCGATGAAGCACAAACTAGTGAGGTTATGGGTGGACTGGTTGGTTGCTAATGCAATTCATGAGTTGCAATAAAATTGCTGACTTTTTTTTGACTTGTGAATTGTGATCATTGTTTATCTTACTTGATGATGCATCCTCTGTTGTACATGCCTGAATTTTCGCCTTTCTGATTTTCTGTGCCCTCATTGCTTTGATCTTTTACCTTAGCATGATTTTTTTTTTTTACATATTCCTCCCTGTTCTTTGTGAATACGATTATACCAGCAATGTAGCCATAATAGATGACCACTCTCCTCCAAGAACTCGAACCCGGTGTTGTGGTATACCAATGTATGTATTGGCCCCGAGCTCGAAATGAGAGAGACTATCCAAGGGTAACTCATCTAGCCAATATTGATTGAAGAGGTGTTCTTTGCTAATTCATCTAGCCAGTAGCCACTCCTGGTTTTCAAGAAGTTAGCAATAGAAATCCTTGTATAGTGTAGCTGTGTAGGGCCGTAGGCGTTTTTTTATTTTTTTTATTTTCTGAGTTCACAAAATTATATTTCGAAATTTCACTGGCTAAAATGTTTGAAATCTAAACTTGTTACTTGTTAGGTATGGCAAAATCTGGTTTATCGTTAGCAAAAAGGGTTTCTTTAATCGAAGTGGTGGTAGTATCCCATATATAGGTATATAAAAGGTATTGGTGTATTTCATATTTGGGATATTACACAGGTGCGTTTGGTTCGCTTTAATTTTTTGCGCCTAACAATGAGTAAAAGCCATTTCTTGAATTTGGTTAAAAAAGAGCGGTAATCCGAGGTTCGAACCGGAAACCTCTGGATACTACCCGTAAGTCAATTCCGGTTGAACCACTCCGAAATGGTTGAGTAAAAGACCTTTCAATCGGGTCATTCGAGACGGATTTATGTTTAGATCATTTAGGTTTCGAGTAAAATAGATTTCGGATAAATCCCCGCCTCTAGCATGGTCGTCTTCGAATTCGGTTTTGCTTTCAGCAATTACAAATCACTAGTGTCACCATCGATTGAGGAAAGAGAAAATTGCCTTTCGATTGCAATCAGAGGTGGAGGGAGCCTCCAAGGGATGAATAACCTCACAACACTAGAGACTACGAAAGAAAGTTATTCATACGAAAACCATAACGCCTCTGAGACAAAATGAGCAAGTTGGGAAGGCAATGGGAGAGAATATGAAAGAACAATGTGGCGACCTGATTAAAAAAAAAAGAACAATGTTCATACAAAAACCATAACGTCTCTGAGACAAAATGAGCAAGTTAGGAAGGCAAGGGCGCCACATATTTTAAAAAAAAAAAAAAAGCGAGCAATGTGGCGTTGTTCACGAGATAACTCTTACTTCAAATAGACTTTTTTTTCCTTAAAAAAAATCGTTACAATCTTAGTGCTCGTTTGGATAAATGTAGGAAGTCAACTTCCTGGGAATTTAATTCTTGGGAAGTCTACTTCCCATGAATTGTACTTTCTGGGATTTTATGAAACATGTTTGGTTGAAAAATGAAAAAATGGTGGATTTGATATAGTGAGATAAATAAGGGATTTTTATTAGTAAGAAAAGGGTGGAAGTTGTCTTACCATATACCCCCTTGGTAATTCCAATTCCTGTATTTCACAGGAAGTTCAATTCCTGGGAATTTCAATTCCTGGGTTTTTGGAGATGAAATTTTTTAACCAAACACAGATATTCTATCCAACTTCCTGGGATATTCAACTTTCTGGGTTTTTCAAACCAATCCAAACGAGCACTTAGTAATTATTACACCATTCATATTTCTAAAAACTTATATATACATATCTTTATAATTTTCTACTAATATAAACAACACCACTAATGACAAGATTGAACAACCATTTAGATGATTTTTTCCACAACACCAAAGCCGAATCAAAACTCAAAATGGGTTAAACTCAAATCAATCTAATCCAAAATTTGACACAATCTAAAATGATCCAATTGAAAACAACTCAAACTTAAATGTATGGACTCGATTCGCACTTGATCCAAGCCAATAGAGGTTACTAATTTTGTCACACGCAAGAGTAGGTGTATGTGTGGTTTACGAGATAAGATACGGACACACAATTTGCTCAAATATTTTTCTTTTTCCCCTTATAAAGAGTCGGTTACAGTTCTAATAATTATTACACCATTCATATTTCTAAAATGGCGAAACTAATTAAAATAATCCGACCTTTAAAGGTGTGTTAAAAATATATCTCAACCTTTCAAATGTAAGATAAATATCTCGACTTTTAAAGATATGTTAAAAATATATCCCTACCTTTCAAATGTAAGATAAATATATCAACCTTTATAAGTGATGTTCAAATAATATATAAAATAATTCTCTACAAAAAAAAAATTAACATGACATACATATGTGGCAAACTAAATTAATAAAAAAATAAAATTTTAAAAAAATATATAAAAAATTAATGGAAGGGTTTAAGAAAACAAGTTTTTTCATTTATTAATTTAAAAAAAAAAATTCAAGACACTTTATTAATATTTCAATTTTCCATATTATTCTTGTTTGTTCAATTGTCCCATTTTTTTTTACATAATTTATTTACTAAAATTCTAACTATTCTTCTTTCTATTTTAAATTTTCATAAAAAATGCGAAATTAGTTAAATGGTCCATTATACGAATATGGGTGTTATCCCTCAAATATAACAATAATATAAAAAAAATATTAAACACTTGTAAATATATCATTTTTTATATATATTTATATTTTATTAATTTATTTATTTCCCTTGATAAAAAAAAAAGAAAAGAAAAGTGGTTTAATAAAACAAGGTTTTTAATATAGAGTTATAAGAAAATAGTGTGTATAAAATATAAAAGACAAAAGATATGTAAATCTGTAATTTTTTTATATAGATTTTTTTAAAAAAAATTTAATTTTTTTTTTGTCATATATGCATGTCCTTTTAGATTTTTTTTTGTACAAATTTTTTTGAGATATTATTTTAACATCACTTATAAAGGTCGAGATATTTATATTACATTTGAAAGATTGAGATATATTTTTAACACCCCTTTAAAGGTCGGGATATTTATCTTACACTTGAAATGTTGGGATATATTTTTAACACACCCTTAAAGGTCGAGTTATTTTAATTAGTTTTGCCTTCTAAAACCTTTTGTAGATACATCTTTATATATAGCATGCGTCCTATTTTTTAGGAAAACAAACCCTACCCCTCTTGAGTCACAGATGTGTGATTCAAGAGGCGCAGGGTATTTACATATAAAATATTTTGTGCCTCTTGAATCAGATGTATGTGACTCAAGAGGGGTAGGGTGTGATGTAACAATTTCGGAATGGCTCACCGGAAAAGATTTGTGGGTAGTACCCATAGGTCCCCGGTTCGAACCCCGGAATGACTGTTCTTTATTTACCAATTCAAGGTAGGATGTGATGTAAATAGTAAAATATATAAGTGGAAATAACAACACCCTAATCATTTAGATGATTTTTCCATAACATATTCAATTTATTCGAAACCCAAAATTTTGATTCGAAATAATCCAAGTAAAAACAACTCAAACCTAGTTATTAAAATTCGTCTTCAACCTGACCAACATCAGTAGCAGTGAAGATTATCTAGTCCACTTTTATAGTACATACGGAGTATTATAATACACTCGTTTTAATTGACAAAAAAAATCATAAAAATATATTAAAATTATCAATATTTACCAATCAAAGTAAACCAACGAGAAAATATAAACCTAGACATGGTTCCATGCCAGATGAGCTGCACTATACTTTTATTTCTTGAATTCCTAAAGTGAACGATCCAAGTCAGGCATGGAACCAGAAATGAAAATCGGGGTAGGCTAAAATTGTCTTATACAATTATCAAAATTTTAAGAGTTATTAATATCACATATATATACCACATATATACACACCTAGAAAAAAAATAAAGAACAAAAAATAAAATAAATAAATTTTTATTTAATATCACATATACAACACATGGAAAAAAAAACTAATGAAGGGTTGGCTAGATCAGTAGATGGGAATCACAATACCCATCTACAATACAACAGAGAAAAGCTTCAGATCAAAATAAAAACCTGGACAAATGAGATTCGAACCCTAGTGGATAAAGATACAACAGACAAAAGCTTCAGATCAAAATAAAAACCTGGATAAATGAGATTTGAACCCTAGTGGATAGAGGATACGCTCATATTGAACATTCATAACAACCAACTGTGTTACACAGATTTTGTGATACATACTACTCTAAATTATATAACTTCTGAAGTTTTGGGGTGGGCTACAGCAAAGCCCTGCCCACCCCTAGGCACGTCCTTGATCCAAGTAGAATGACAGCTTTAAGGCCCATCAGTCTTTGCAATGTCTTGTATAAAATTGTTTCGAAAGTACTTGTCAACAGGTTAAAGGGGTGTCTTGGCAAGATGGTGTCTTCAAGCCAGAGTGCCTTTGTACCAGGAAGACTCATCATTGACAATGTACTAGTTGCGTTTGAAATCTTTCACCACAAGAAGACGAAGAGGAAAGGTAAGAAGGGATACATGGCTCTAAAGCTTGACATGACCTAGGCGTATGACAGAGTAGAATGGGCCGGGCTTCTTGGAGCATTGCATGGTGAAACTTGGCTTTGCTGATCGATGGGTTTCACTTATTATGAGATGTGTCAGGTCAGTTTATTTCTCGTTGTTTTTTTATAGGGTTCCGTCCCAGAAGTTTAGACCAGAGAGGGGTCTCAGATAGGGGGATCCTCTATCCCCTTTCATGTTCTTGATTTGTGCTGAGGGGATGTCCAGGATATTGGGAAGAAGCGAGAATGAGGGCAGAATCCTCGACGTATCGAGAATCTCTCATCTCTTTTTCGTTGATGATAGTGTTGTTTTTGCGGATGCTACTTGTCAACAGAGCAGGGAAATAGTCAATACCTCCATCGGTATGGAGCAGCATCAGGACAACAAGTGGACTTCATAAAATCGAAGCTAACCTTCAGCAAGAATGTGGATGAGAGACAAAGAGTTGAGATTCAACAGATTCTCAACATTCGAGAAGTGGAGAAACACGAAAAGTACCTTGGATATGCCTACGATGGTAGGCCCGGTCAAAGAAGGTCATATTCGAACAATTGAAAGAGAGGGTGTGGAAGAAACTCATAGGGTGGAAGGAGAAGACCCTATCTCAAAGTGGGAAGGAAATCCTTTTGAAATTGGTTGTGCAAGCCATCCCTATGTACACCATGTTTTGTTTTCTTATCCCGAGCGAGTTGTGTAGAGAGATAGAGCAATTCATGTGCAAATTCTGGTGGGGTGACAGAGAGAACAAACGAAAAATTCATTGGGTGGGGTGTAAAAAGATGTATGTGCCAAAGGAGAAAGGGGGCATGGGTTTTTGAGATATTGAGGCCTTCAACTTGGGCATTTTTTAAAAACAGGGGTGAAGTATTCTTTAGGATTCCTCCTCGCTACTGGCTCGTATGCTCAAAGAACATTTCTCGCACTCGTCCTTTCAAGATGCTAATTTGGGCTAGAACCCGAGCTATAACTGGAGAAGTATTTTGAAGGGGATGAAGGTGCTTAAGAAAGGACTAGTGTGGTGTGTAGGCAATGGCGACATCATTAATGTATGGAGTGATATGTGAATTCGCAGACCGCACAGTTTTGTAGTGATCATGAGACCGGGGGGAGAGGAAGGATTGAGAATCTCATTTCCTTGAGTTACGCATTCATAGGAAAGCAAAGCTCTTTATGAGTTGAATCCCTCGCCCTAAGGGAAGATATTGTGAACGCTAAAAAACTCCAAATAAGAAAGTTAAAATTTGAAGAGGATTCACTTACAAATCATTATCAACCATCTGAGTAAACAACGTAAGTGTCCATGGGAAATCGAGCTAATTATGGGAGATATATATCAAAAATAATCTTCTTGGAATTTAGTGAAGTATCATTCTCGTATGTGCAGTGACCGGTAAGGTTGTAAAATTTGACCGCTCTTCTAGGGAGCATTCGCTCCCTAACAATTTAGGTATGCTTGACCTCATCTGTTCAGATGATATCGACTAGGTTCTATGCTTGCAAGACTTCTCAAGGCGCGCTATTTCCCTTCCTCATCTTTTCTCAATGCCCCGATATGACATAATTCAAGCTATTCGCGGCAAAGTATATGGCAAGCGAGGGGCGTGATTGAGAAGGGGTCCTTGTGGGTGGTAGGGAATGGGGCTGAGATAGGAGTTTGGTGGGATAGGTGGGTGCCTAGACCCACATCCTTTCGACCGATTGCGAATCCGACGGGGAGGGAGGAAGACACTAGTGTGATAGAGTTCATCAACTGGTCGACGGGGAGATGGGATGAGGCGGTTGTCAGGGCGGCCTTCCTTCCATGGGACGTGGAGGCCATTCTGAAGATTCGTCTTGTAGAATCAACCACTCCCGACTCTCTCGCATGGTACTACACGAGGGATGGGAACTTCACGGTGAAGTCGACGTACCACATAATAATGGAGAGAGAATCCTTATAACATGGAGGAGCAAATGCTTCTTCAGCTGAGGCAATGGAGAAGTTTTGGAAGCGGCTCTGGAAGATCAAAGTGGTGCCAATGGTGCAAAATTTTATATGGAGGGCTTCCAAGGAAATTGTGTCGTGTAAGAGTGCACTTATTAGGAGGAAAGTAGGAGATGACGCTAGTTGTGAGTTGTGCGGTCGAGAAGAAACTTTGATGCACGTCCTGTATGAGTATCAAGCAGCTAAAGAGGTTGGAGCCTTGTGCGAGAGCTGAAGGGTACAGGAAAGGGTTGCAGCAGTGTCTTAATGTGGCTAGAGTGGTTCATGGCGCACAAAGATAAGGGGACTCAAGTTTTGTGGGCATCGATCGTTAGTAGTTTGTGACACTCCAGGAATCGAAGGGTGTTTAAAGGGGCATGTATTCACCTAGAGTGTATTGTATAGGATACGAGGGTGGAGCTCGATAGAGGGGAACAAGGGCCATACCCAATCGGCGCTGCACAAGGAGATGAGCATGAGGTGCGAACATATGCTCGATGGTGGCTTCCAAACGAAGGGCTGATCAAAATCAATTACGATGTGTCCTCGAGTGCAACAGACGGATGTGGAATAAGGACGATAGCTCGAGATGCAGACGAGACTTTAGTGTGGGCAGCAGCGAAAGTGATTTAGCATGGAACCGACCCTTTAATAGGGGAGCTGGAGGCGATAGTGTGGGCATTGAGGCTCGCGGAGGACCATGGGACGGACAGCATCATCATCGAGACTGATTTTCGTCAGATCCTCTACAACTAGTGCAAGCGAAGACTCCTTCCTTTAAAGGAGTAGTCAGGGCTCTATTGCACATTATTTTGGGATTGGCTTGGTAGTTCAGAAAGGGTCAATGGAGCTTCACAAAGCAGTAGACATTCTTGCGAAGCTTAGGCCTGAATATGTTTACTTTGTTATGTCTGAATTCGATTTACCTTCTTCATTATTCGACATTGTTTTTGGAGATTTGATGGTTTCTTAATAAAAAGTAGGCATTTCTATCCCAAAAAAGAAGCCTTCCAAAAAAAGCCCATTCGCATCAAAGGATACGTGACACCTTCCACAACAGGCAGAGGGGAGGATGTGTTGCACACCATGTGCTGAGTCTTTGCAGCAAGATCTCCAACAACACTAAACCTACTACTCTCCCTACATCACAAAAATATTTAACATTTATTTAATCTTAAAAAAAATTTAAAAAAATTAAATTTAGATTCCTAATATCTATTTTTATATGTTTATAAAATTTTAATTTAAAAAATCATGTTTTACAATTTTTGAAAATTAAAAAGGCAATATTTTACAAAATACAATTATTAAAAATTTTAAAACATGATTTTTCAAAATAATTTTTTATAAATATATAAAAATAGATCTTAGAAATATAAATATAATTTTTTTTTAAGATTGAATAAATGTTAAAAAAATTTAGTTGAGTAGGGAGGGTTGTAGAAGATCCCAATTGGAGTCTTTGGACATTAGGATTAACTCAAACCAGGTCCAATTTTGTTTAAATAAAGACATTTTTGGCATTATAATTCGTTTTTAATGAAATAAAATTTATTACAATATTAGGTTCATTTCTCTCTATATATATTAAAATAAATTTTGAATATTTTTAACCAAATTTAAAAGTGTAAACATCAATTTTGATTATATTTACAATTTTGATTATATTGTAAATGGTTCGTACAAGTCTCATAACTTGAAAATAGAAAACTAAGAGCTGCATTTGAAAATAGCTGAGCTTGATAAGGCTGGAAAATGAAAATATTTGAATTATATATCTTACATGTTTGGGTTTAATGTATGATTTCATTTTGTAAGTTACATGATTGATGTGTTTTTGTATTTAGTTAAGTATTTTTTTTCATGCAATTTACATCTTTTTAAGCTATGAAGTTTGTGATTTTCAATTCCCAATCTATGATTCTCTTTTATATTCGTGTATTTTTAAATTGAAAGAATAGAATAAATATTATAATGATTTTTTTATAGCATGACAGATAATTTGTATAATATGATAATTTGTATAATATTAAAATAAGAAGTGATTTTGTGAAGTTCATCATTTTAAGTTTTGATTATTTGAAATAATAAAGTAAAATTTTGGATTTTTTTTATTTTAGTTTTTATAATATATTTTTAGGGCTAATGTTTTACAGTATTTGGTAAGGAATTTTTTCCAATTAAGATTTTTAACCTATACTCCAAGGATAGATTAGGAATACCATTTTTTTAATATAGTTTCTAATGTTTGGATTGATTTTTTGAGAAATTACAAAAAAAATTACAAGTTTTAACTTTATTTACCATTAGCAAACTTATATTTTTTTAGAGCATGGATGAATGTTTGGTGGTTAGGATATTTAATTTTTAAGTAATTAATCACTAGCAGGCATTTCTATGTTTACACTTTGGTGTTACAACCATAATCAATACATTGTATACAGATTTTGATTTGGTTGCACTTAGCATATACGGAGTATGGATTAGTATGAAGCTCATAAGTGGGATATATATGTCTTTACACAAAATAATATATGAGGGGTATTTTGATCAGGTAATTCTAACTCAAATCCTAATGTTTGTTGAATTGGTGAAGGATCTGATTCTCAAATACTCCTTCCGATCGGAAGTATTTGATGTTTTAGGAGGTGAAATTTGATCAGCAATATTTGATGTTATAGAAGTAATAATTACACTCTTTTTTACTTTTGCACTATTGACAATATAATTTGTATTTTTTTTAATCAATCACATTTGTGGATAATAAATGTGATGGGGGAGTAAAAAATATTTAATGAGGTATTTAATTGTGGAAGTGACGTTTCTTAATCGTTGTGCACATCTCTAAAACATCAAATATTTCCGATCGGAGGGAGTAGCAAACAAACATAATAATCAGGATCTCTAAACCAGACATTAGCATGAGCCTGTGAGCTAGGAATAGGTTTGGAATTAGACATTGAATGAAAAGTGATCAACTTAGCGTATAAACTGAGCTATGTTTCATCCTAAATCAACTGATAATAGGAGTAGTAGCACATCGACTTATATACCAAGCTTGTTTATTCTCATACTTTCAATATCAGACTCTTTGATCTATTCACATCTTTCAACATATTAGTGTACCAGGCAATGGCATAAGGCTCTTGACATCTCATTTCATCTCTTCTTTGTCGGTCTCTTTATGGCACGATGGTTACTGGTTACGTATTTGTTGTCGTCTTAATTATCTCACGCCTCGAAGAAGCTGACAAATAAGAGATGAGATGCCAAAGGAGCCTAAGTAGAATATATCGAATTTGAGGGAGGGCTTAAGAAGCATGATAAACCCACCAACTACCCTTAATTTCTGGTAGAGCAAGTTGTAAAATACTACTAGACATTTCGGTCCAAAACATAAATAGTGTGGCCAAGGAGCATTATTTTTTTTTTCTTTTGTGAGTTTAAGAACATACGAACATTTAGGATAGGGGTCTCACGTTGATTAAAAAATGATGAAATTCAATAAAATACTAATTTTATTGTTAATTGATTTTGCGATAGATATATAAAACTTTATTGAGTTTAAATGTTGGGCTTATTGCATATGCACATCCGATCACATGACCTCCAATTATTGATCCATTATACTTTGACCAGTTGACTTTTAGAAGCGATCCTATAACCATGAAAGTGTAACGGCCCAGAATTATGATTTTCGGGTTATGTTTCAATGGATAAAACCCCTTGTTTGGATCTTGCAATCCAGGTACGGGTCGAGGTTTCAAACTCATTTAAGATTAGTAGAAAGAGGGATTTAAAACCCTAAAAACCTCGAAGGGCCATTGGGTACCCTTTACCTGTCCTAAGACTATATCGAAAAATCCAATTCAACCGAAAGTAAAGCAGAAACAAAACTAGGATACAAATGTCACGGCAAAGCCGGGTCAAACCAAATCATAAGCAAGTGATTTCCATTTTACCAAGTTAGAATATTAGCTAGGTTCTTCGGTTCGCCAAAGGGTTTCCCGTCACAGAAGCAAGGAGCAAACAAGATCTGCAGAAAATACCTTTAAAAAAAGAACGGGGAAAGGAGTCAGATCGAGCCACTCATGCGGGACCGGCAGTCCTCGCTGAGGCCACATAGTATGTGCTATACCTAATAAAGATGCTCTAATGCAGTACGAAAGTCAAACACTCTAGCATGCTCTAAGTTATAATAATGTGTAAAAATACTGTAAAGGGCCCAAGACAATGCCAAGTGGCATATCCCTCTCCTACCTCCACCCCCTTCCGATAGGGCGGAGACTGACCAGCTCGTGAATGCATTCCATCATAATCGGGCGGCACGCATGCCTATCCTGCTCCACAATAAAGCCCGCAGGCATCTCATAATATGAGGAAGTTCATGATTCGATTGGCTCAGGGTACCCGATGAGTCTGGGCTACCCTATGACCCTAGCAAAGACTCTTATTGGAAGAGAGAGGAAAGATTCCTCTGGGTTCACAGGTGGAAAAGCTGTTGTGAATTGGCCACATAACAACAACAATTTCAAGCTGGACATTGCAGGCAAGGGGAGAGAGAGAGTATCACGAGGGAGGGAGAGAGAGAGGAGAGAAAAGAAAGAAATGGAATTAAAGTGGTCAAAAAAAAGATATTTCAAATACCCAAATAAAATACCTCAAAATCCGCTCTCTCGAGCTTATCCGACCCAATTCAAAATGGATTTTAAATTTTCAAATCCGAATGAAATAATGGAATTCGAACATTATTTTCTAATTTTTGGTATATAAAGGCAGAGTATAACATATTTTAAATTTCCAATTAAATAATGTCGGAACTCGTTTTGAAATATTTAGAATAAAATCAATAGCTTAAGGACTGAAATTTCAAACATCCCAAATCTTTGATATCGGAATGATTATAAATAACTATTTTAATAATTTAATATTCTAAAATTTCCCGGTCTTTACAGAAAGAAATTTGATTATACAAATAGGCCGATCTAGAGTGATTGAGAAACAGAACATGCCGATAAGTAGATTAATTATCATAAACACACATGCAGAAACAAAATACTACAAAGAGAATGAAAACAAAAAGAAAACTAAAACACACCATGCAGGTCCAAAACCATAAATACTAACAAGAAAGATGAAGTGAAAATAACTCATATATCCGCACAAGTGAACAGTATAAATACCAATCACAAGTTGGTATACTAGTTGTGAGGCTACACCCCAATGTCAAGAGGTTCGAAGTTCGAATTCCCTTGGAAAGATGGAATCGCTTGTGAGTGGGAGAGTCAATCCCTGAAATGGGTCACACAATACTCGATGCAGATGTAGAACGGTCGTGCTGATTAAACTGAACTAAGATAAAAAAAAATGAATAGGATAAATCGGGAGTAAAAAGTCGTGAGCATCTTAAATTATGGACAGACATAGCCTTTATATGCCATAACAAATCCAAGTCTTTATCATACATACAAAGTACAAACCGAAACCACCGGCCAATCTACGATTTTTTTTAAAATTGATCCAAAAAAAAAATTAAAATGGAAATTCGCCAAACAAAGAAAGTATTTTAGGATATAGCCAAAACGAAACTAAGTAGCTCTTATAGACAACCATTTTAACCCAGATTTTTTAAAAATAAAAATAAAATAACAAATTCGTTGTTTTAAACTGCGACTTTGTTTCTTTTTTAATTTTTCAATTTACTGGTGTGGTTTTTAGTCGAAATATGTAAAAAAAAAGATGTAGAGTCGCCTTTAAAAAAATTGTAAAGAAGGAGAGAAAGGGTGAAGGAGAGAGAGGTGGGAAGGCTATGGGAGAGGGGGAAAGGAGAGAGATGGAGAGGGAATAGGGATGGCAACGGGGCGGGGAGTACCCTCCCCATCTCCGTCCCCGTTTATAAAATGTATCTCCATCTGTAACACCTCCTTTTAAATCCCAAGGGAATGTTACAGCGCCAGTGAATCCGCAGACTTTAATGTCTTTGAATTCACCTGAGGCTTATAGGGACATGCAACCATGCTCCCATAAACAAGATGATAATTTAAATAAAATCAATTAGGCGGAAGTGAATAAAATTTATTAGTTTAGAATATCTTACCATAATAACGTAAAAATTCCAAAACTATAAAGTATGAATAAATTCCAAAATAGATGAAATTAAAGTAGCGGTGCGGAAACTTTAGAGGTTCAAAACTTGTAATAAAATATTCAATAACTGATAGCCCGCTCTTCAACTCTCTCCTGCTCCGCTGTTTGCACTAGACCTGTGGAATATGGTCTGGTGTTTCGTGAGAACAAAGGATACCAGCCATCCAATAAATAGGATGGTTAGTACAATTAAGATTAGCAAATGATAAGGAAAATGTTCAAACTTTAACCTTACAGTGACCATAAAACGGTATGTCTCAGGTTAAGGGAATGACACGAATATTTATAGTAGAAACTGAGTAGAAAATGATAAAAATTCACACATGACTCGGGTGATCATATCGATCGATTATAAGATAAGAAATGGAATTATACTCGAGGCAGATAAGTATAATAACTGAAATGATCACCTATTTAACAATCGATAATAAAGATAACGATAATAATAATAATAATACGTGGTACCGATCGGGCCTTTAACAAGGACCACGACCTACATCAGATCGTTGTTTTATCACCCCGTAGAGAATGCATTCCGGGATGGTGTTTCATGAAACCTTGTAACACAACCTACAAGTCAGTCTACTGCATAACTTGCCCAAGGCATAAAGCCACTCGCATCACATGGTGCGCATTTTAACATATCATAACTAAGCATCACATGGTGCCTATACATAAACAGTTTATACTAGGTAATCATAATAACGATGTTAAATCAAACAGGAACAAGCATGGATAATTCAAAGGATCTTACTATCACATGCCACTAGTTTGCATGAAAGAAACAAGCAGAATATCATGCAATTTAGGAAGATGAAAATGGATTTATGATTAAAAAGATAAATTACATCAAGCAGACGGGTATGCAATTTATCAAAATTGGCAAGGAAATTGGTCACAGGGCCGCATTCGACACAGAAGAATTTAAAAGGGCACGTCAAAAGAATAACGAAACACGCAAAGGGCGATGAACGAAATCACTTGCCTTGATTTCCGATGATCAGCTGATGACAACCAGGAGAGAACCAGGCGAGATTTTAGCACCTATTGAATCCAACGGAAAAAGGAATATTAATATTGATATTTTACGAAATTAACTTTACTTAATTCAATTTGAAATTGAATTAATTCTATAAAGTTAAATATTATATACCAATATGAATTCCTCGGGGAGTGGGATCCGGCGTGAGTGCTTCGAGATTTCTTGGTGTCGTTGAAATGGGCAAGAATCGAATAATTCAGAAACTTTGGCCACTTATCTTAATAACTAATTAAATTAGTGCCAGAAACGGAAATAGAATAAAAACAAGGGAGATTTTTGTAATTAAGACAAAAGAGATTAAAAACCCAATTGATTGTCTTCTTCGAACTCACGTACAGGGGCGACAGTGGGACGAATTGGCGAGCTCCTCGGCGGCGAGGGCTCACGGCAGTCGGCAATTGGGCGGCCTCGGCGCGGCTCGGGCAGGGATTGGCGGCGGCAATCGGCGCGGTGGTGGTCGATGGGCAACAGCCGTGATGGTGACGGCACCGCAGCAGCGCTCGGACGGGGATCGACTGGGCTCGATCGACCGGGTGCGCTTTAGGCGAGGCAATTGGTGACGGTGCTGCAGCGAGGCTCGGACCTCTGCTCCTTGGCGTGCTTCCGGCGAGGCTGGGCAGTGGCTGCGGTTCGGTCTCCAGTCGCCGGTGGTGATCGAAGGGCAGCAGCAGCACTCGGACAAGGGAGTAGGCGGTGGTTGCTCCCGATTGCAATGGGCTGCTGCTCACGGTGGATTCGAGCGAATTGGAAGAGGATGGTGAAGAGGAATGCTGTGGGATTTGAAGATCAGCAGTGCCCTCCTCTCTATTTATAATGCAGAGATCGAACAGGATGAGGAGGAAGAGATCGATCGGTTGAGTAGATCTCGGCCTTAGTTCGGTGAGATTTGAGATTAGCGATAAAACTCTTTGTATTTATCTAAAAGAGAAACTGAGTGCTTGGGGAAGAAGGAAGCAGCTAAAAGTTCTCACCTCCTTTTCCACCGAAAAGAGAAAAAGAATGGGCCGAGAAAGATCACCTGGGCTTCATCCCCACAATGCTCAAGTGGCGGCCCAACTATTGGGGTTTCATAAATTAATTATGTATACGTACGTGTGTATATATATATATATATATATATATATATATATATATATATGGATTCACCTATATATATATTATATATATTAGCGGAAAGGAAAATATTATTTAATTTATCTTTATAAATTAAATAACTTAAATAGCAAGACTATTTAGAGAAGAATATTAAAATAATATAATTACTCTAATTTATATTATATATCTTATGTGAATTAAATGTTTTCTCAAATTCACATAATCTAGTATAATATTATTTAAAGAAATATCCCAAAATTAATTTGGGGTATTTCACCGTCCCCGTTCAGGGATCAAAAATACCCCCCGTCCCCTCTTAATTTTCCCCGTTTGTATTCCCCGCGGGTTTCCCCGTTTAAAACTCATGATTTCCCCCCATTTAATAGAAAACTATAAGATATTATTAAAGTTATGTAAAAAATATAATATAAATATTACATATAATATCTAATAAATGTAAATTATAAGGTAAAAGTTTAAAAATAAAAAAAAATTATTTCAACTTAGGTAAGATATAAACAACATTGGAGATTTTATACTCCATATCGGGATCCCAACGAGGACGGGGCGGGGCGGGGATCAGGGTGGGGACTACTATCCTCGTCCCCACACGGGGAATCACTTTGCCCCATCTCCGTTTAAAATCTTCATCCCGTCACCGTCACGGGGATTTTCCGCGGGGAACGGAGAGTCCCCACCCCATTGCCATCCCTCTAAGAGAAGGAGTGGTGTGGGCTCGTGGGATGAGGGAATTAAAGAGTTGTTTAAAAAACTGATTTGCTATTGACATGGTGTAATATTGTCAATTACACGATTTATTCCCCAACTTCCGGTGTTGATAAAGATTCAACCAACACCGAAAGTCGGAGCCGACAGTAAACATTGCCGACATGCACATCAGGAGTCAGGTCTTGATGTAACATGTTAAGGGGAGTTTGGGCCAGAATGTATTGTGTAAATGGGCCAAACGCCCTGACAACAAATATTACAACATCACAATATTAACAAGGGTAAACTGCATAAAACCACCCTTAAAATATATCATATTGCTCAAAACCACCCCTTCTATAACTAATTACTTAAAACCACCCTTTAAAATGACCTTGGTTGCCAAAAGCCACCCTTGGCACTGTTTCGTTACTGATCGTCAACCTTGGCCCCACATTTCATTTTTTTAATGGTGTTTTTTGAATAAATTTGGATTTTTTTATTTTTGAAAAATGGAAAAACAAATTGATGAATTAAAAAATAATTAAAATAAGACAATAAGTAAAAAGTAAAAACCCTCCCAACCTCTAATCGACCCGTTCAAAATCAAAAGGGTGTTCAAAATCAAAATCAAATTGGGGGCATGTGATGACATGGATGGATATTGTAAAATGCAAAGTGAAGAATGAAATTGAAACAATCGAAGATCCCACGCAATCAGCCTTCAATTGGATGCTCGTTTCAATTTCTTCCCTTGCCAATTATCCAACTCTAGAGCCCTAAACTTGTCAGTCAAAGGGCCGACGATGTCAAAGGTTATGGGCGTATGAGATTTATGTGCGAGTTTCAGTAGATCCTGGGTGTTGACGAGCGCCCTGGTGACAGAAAGATGGACAATTTGGGCATAAGTCATCAAAACCCTAAATCAAATCGACTGATTCGGGGCAAACGATTGACGATTTGTGCATATATACTTACCCGGAATACCTTGAAATTGGGACTCCTCTGGTCTTTCTCGAGTACTAGAAACCGTGATTCCTCTTCCTTTTCTTAGCCGTCAATGGCTTTGAGATCTGCCTGTTCCTTGACGAATGCTGCTACTGTCGCCCAGTTTTTCCCCTTCGAAAATCAAAGCCTTAGAGATTTGGGTTTGAAATCGCAGAGATCAAGATTTGAGTATGAAATCGTGATGATCGAGCACCAACCTTATAATTCCTTATGGATTTGCTGTTTTAAATCACCCTATATATTCAATCCCTGCCTTTTCTTTTAGATCTATGTACGAACAAGGAGAAGATAAGTAAATCTCTTTACGAAAAAAAAATCTTCATCCTTTTCTTTTTTTTTATTCCTCTTTAATTTTCAAGGTTTATTTAGCTTAGTTTATACTCCCTCCGATCCAAAAAGATTGTCGTTTGACTTTTTAACACGCATTTTAAGGAGCTAAAAACTATATAAAATATCAACTTTTTTAAAAATATTTTTTTACAACTTAATAGTTGTTGGTAATAAGTATTAGATTTTAAAAAAATAATAATAAAAAAGTTAATATATTATATAGTTTTTAGCTCCTTAAAATACGTGTTAAAAAGTCAAACAATAATCTTTTAGGATCGGAGGTAGTATTAAAAGAAGCAAGGGTAATTTTGTAATTTCATTGATTTAACTGAAGTTTTGACGGAACCCTACAAGGGGTGGTCGATTGCTAACGGAAGCCTTTTAAGGGGTGGTTTTCGATAATTATGCATGTAAGGGGTGGTTTTAGGCAATATTGAGTATTTAAGGGGTGGTTTCATGCACTTTACCCTATTAACAAAGTACACATCTATACTTGTTGACAAATCAAAACTTCCCTGACAACAAATTAGAACTCCAACAGGGAGCTAGCTACCTTCAAAATCTATTAAATCGAGAGGCCGATTCGCCCATCTCTCGATTTACCAGTCTTGCCTGGTATTTCAAATTATTTCCTGTCTAAAAAAAATGCATCTAACAGATCAAGGCCTCATTTGCTTAAAAAGCAGTAAAATTTATTGACATTATAATCAAATCTTTTGTACAAAAACTCACCAAACTTTGAAAATGGTCCATTTTATTGATGGGTAAACAATCAGAATTTATTTTGCTTTGACTCGGCGTTCTATATACATGCTGAGAGCCCAATTCCCGCTCTATTCCGTGTAGAGATCGTTATTCCTTGGAGACTTCGACATATAGGTTAGTTTCGTGCCAAAGACATCTGAACCTTCTAAAATCAGTTCGAAGCTTCAGCAGCTGCATCAAAAGTAGTCATCATTTATAGAAAGCCGATCAAACACATCGAAGTTGGCCTTAAGGCCGACAATCTGGCTTCCAAAGTGGGCACAGATGGCTTCAGGCCACCTGCAATGGCTGTCACTGGCGCCCAATGTGCAGACTGACTCGCACAACCGGCTAAATGGGTCATTTGGGACGTCATCCTCAGACATCATTGACATAGAGGCCGAAAAGTCTGATTTTCCACTCTTCGAGGTAGAATACTTCTGTGAGGATGATTCTACTGAGGATCGGTCAATGTCGATGGTCGTGTCTCCATTGCTGGAGAAGTGGATCCGACAGCCCAATGACTGTAACGCACGCTTGATTGAGGAATTCTCCTTGTTTACCTTCAATGCCAAGTTCATAGCAGAGCCACTTAGTTGCTTCTCCTTTCGTAATTCACGGGTTAAAGATTCCACGGCAGCTGAGGCTTCTTGGGTCTTCCTTTCTGCTATTTCTTTAGCCTGTTAGAATGCATCTGATCGTTATTAGATTGCATTGACAGGGGGGTTAAGTATAAAGTAAGAATCATCCATAACTATTGACAGGATAAGCCTTGTGTTTCTTTTTCATGTAGAGAAAGAACAGGTGATACAAAAGTTGTAACCTTTGCAAGAACTTGTAGGTTATATAGGCACACTAAAGACACCCCTTTCTAAATAGAGTTTTCATTAGTATTTTCCATACTAATGATATTAACTCTTGCTTTGACCAATGGGGGATGTTTCTCATACGATTTAGGCCCATTCAATATTTGATAGTCTTGAAGATAGGGGTGTGCATGATTCGGTTCAAACCGAATTTTTGGACCGAACCAACACAAACCGAACTGTATATACACTTAATATATATATATATATATATATATATATATATATATTTGTATACTTTATATATACACACATACTTATATATACACGCATACTTACATATACACACATATATACCTACTGTATATACACTTAATGTAACCGTAAATACATTGTATGGGCTGACTTCTCTTTATATATATATTTGTAACCATATATATAGTGTATATATACTTACTGTATATACAATGTATATATATATTGTATTTGTAACCATATATATATATATTTGTAACTATATTTGTATACTTTAGATTGGAATATGTGTATATATACTGTATTATATATATATATGTGTGTGTGTGTGTATATATATATATGTGTGTGTGTGTGTGTGTGTGTGTATATACTGTATTTTTATATATACTGTATTTTAGATTGGAATATTTGTATACTTTAGATTGGAATATGTGTATATATACTGTATTATATATATTTGTATACTTTAAATTGTTTTTTTATGGAAATTCGGTTCTATTATGTTAAAACCGAACCGAACACAAACCGAACCGACAAATAACCGAACCGAACCTAATACTTTCGGTTTGAAAATTTTGAGATTTTCGGTTCGGTTTCGGTTCGGCCCGGTTCGGTTAGGTTTTAGACCGATGCACAGCCCTACTTGAAGATGGGCAATGTACTCTTAAGGGAGCTTGTTAAACACATTCATTTCTAATTCCCTTGATAATCAGTAAAATCAATCGTAGATGTCCAGAAAGTGAGACAAGGACCACTACCTAAATTTGCAATGAAATAAAAGATCATCTGCCTTGAAGAAAAGGGAGAGTTGGAGCCAACATAGAATCTTAAGATGCAGATTGCAAACCAGTTTAATCTATTCATTGCCTTGAAGAAGGTTGATTGTTTTGAATCTGCATGATCTATGATCATTTCACAAGCATGCTTATGAATATCAGCCTCTGTCGCCTTTTAATTGTTCATTCTTCTTTCAGAAATCAGAAGTTCTACACTTCCCTAAAAAATGACATCAAAAGTATTAAAGAAGTATTAAAGCAGAGTAATTTACCTTCTCCAATTCAGAGAACCTGTCAACCATGCCCCTGCATTTAGTTTCAATACGTACAGCTTCAACTTCTTCGGGACAACTCCAACGGAGATGGAATTGTGGCCAAACAATAGGTGCTAAAGCTGCAGCTGGTGGCAATAGTGGACCCTCATGCTTCAAAGGATCATAGAAGACGTTGTAGTGCACATGTTGACGACTTCCCATAGCCCGCAAATCGGTCAAATAAGTCCACAGGCATCCACAAGCATCAGAAATTCTCATTTGTTCCCTCTCTTGTTCACTGAGGAACAAAATTGGCAAAAGAAGTTAGATCTTTGGTGTTCCTAAGAAAATGGTATTCATGTAGTCATAAAGAGTTGTACTAACACATAGGATGGTTCTTCAAAATGATATCATATAGCCGTATAGTAGGAATATTATTATGATTTTTCTTACTCAATACCATTATATTTTCTGTACCTTCTTCAACATTTAACAAACAGATTTTGGATGCAGGTCCGGAAGGCAGAAGTGAAGAACATGAATTCGATATGCAATACTCAATAATTATTCATAATTTCGACTACTTAAGTGATATGGCACTGTTGAAAATGTCCCCTACTCCACGCCCAAATGGGAAAACAACAAAAGCAGAGAAAGGAAAAGAGCCCAATTATAATTCATGTCTGTAGATATCAATGGAGGTAGTTACCTGTTACATAAAAAGTTCGCAAAACGACAAGAAAGAACACAGTCCAAGAAATCCACCAGAAAAGCCTGGATTCAAAAGATGGTGTCATCTGATAAATACTTTCATGAAACATTTTACTGTATAATTCAGTGTGACCTAGCATTACCGATGAAAACTCGAAAGCAAAGGGGTACATCCGCAGAAGCTGAGAGACACAATCGACCCACTGCGTCAAAGAAATAAGAGATCATTCCTTGAGTGAGTTTAACTTGTTCTCATACAAAAGTACCACTAGCCCTTTCTCATCAGCTAAACCCTTACAGTGCACAGAACTATTTGCTGCTGAACTCAATTGATTAAACATCATCTTTATCTATTTAATTAAGACAATATGTTCTTTTACTAGAGAAACCATAATCTCTTTAGTCCCTGATAGTGATAGTTGGCAAGCTTATTTCTCTGAGAATAATCAAACCAAAATGGGTATGACTTGCACAAAACATAGCATTTAGGTAATTTGTGCACTTGGTAAGTTATCACTCATAACAAGGGAGAATATCATATTGGCTATATATGCATTTCAGCCATTTCTGCAATAACGGGAATGCCTATCCTATACTCATGAGGACAACTGAAGTTATCTAACAATACATACAAGTACAGACCTTGAAAAATGAGAACTACCTGGAGAAATATGGGTGAATAATTGTGTGAAGTTTGTGTATGTGATAAACTGGGAGGTGGAGGTACGACTGAGCTTGATTGCTGCCATGTTAAAGATTGAGAAACATTTCCTGTAGAAGCGTACCGTACTGATTCAAAAGGTCCACTTCCAGATACATTTGGCATCCCAAGACGATCTGAAAAAGGATGCCCAAATGCAAGCCAGTCTTTTTCAACTAGTGCCTATCCAAAAAGAATACCAACAAGGGCCAACATTACTCAAAACATTCTAAAAGAATCACAATGACATCTTAATTGAGTAAAGAGAAATTATGTGTTCATCCTACTTAAGGTCTCAAGAACTATCTAATCTTTTTGGTAGTGCTAAGATCATCTACACATCTATGCATGCGTTATGATTTGTCTTTACTTTCTCTATTTATATGCTACAAGGCAACTGCCCCAGCAGTACCTTAACCATTTTTTTATGCATCCGTATTCATGATATGCACGTGTTGAACAAAAGCAAGCCTATCCCATTACATACTTTAGTTTCCACAAGCATTTAGGAAATACAGACATGCCAGAAAGGGGAGGAGGGTCAATAGTACCTGGAAACCTTTAAATGATCTATAGTAGGGATCAAGTAACAAACTAGCAAGTGATACCAACTGAGTTGTTCTGTCCCATCCATCACTGCACAAAAAAATATGGGCACCATGAAGATGGAGTATAAAATATCACAGGTCCAAAATGTAACACAAAATGTTTCGTTTTGGCATCTCTAAGTAACATTGCAGCAAAATGATAGATAAAAGATTTAGGAAAAGAACTATCCAACCTGCAATGAACAAGCACTGATGCATCTTCCTTTGCTATTCGTGCTGCAATCCAAGCAGAACCAGCCAAAACACTCTGAACATGTAGTAACCAACCAGTATCTCCAAGGTTTGACACTGAAGCAGGCATGCTGCTAAGAGAACTTCCTCCCCATGTCCATCCACTGTTTTCTTGCCTCTGCTCGGATAATGAAAGCTTTCAATCAGCAGATTTAATATCTTCTCCCCTAAAATATGAGCAGACTCCAAGCCGCCGACAAGATAAAACGTTAAAGTATTTTCAATGAGAATAGGTTTTCTTAAGAAAACTAACTTCCATTGTCTGTGGAAACACAATCTTCAATCATTAATAAGTTAAGGCTATAAATATTCCAAAATCTGAGAAACCTACAAGGATCGAAGACTTCCCATCTGATGATATTGTCCCATAACTGTCCAAGTATTCTCTAAGCCTGCCAAGACTTTCCCTCATAGCATGTATGTTGTCTATCCCAAAGAAAACAATCTGGGATAAAATGAGAAGAGTATCAGATCCAGTCAGAAGGGACATCAAAGATATGTATCATCGGAACTAGTGTGTGTCCCTTCCCGTGCACAGGAATATGTTAACACAATATAATAAAATTACATCAGTTATCCGTAAGATAAACTTATTAAAAATATGACAGAAACAATAAATCTGAATTACAATGCTATGTAAGAATTCAACTATAATATCGAAGTGTGCGGCAAATATGAAAAATAAAAATTAATCTAGATATAAATAATTCATTCTACCACATTCCATGAGAGGAGTAGCCCTTCAACCTTATATGTTGTTCAAGCATTCTATATATTACCGATGTGGGACAACCACATTCCAACGGATATAAATAAAATGATATCTATCAAATAATTAATTTCGATATAAATAATTCTTTTCACCAAAAAAATTCTCGATATAAATAAAATAACACATATCAAATATTTATCTATTAACGTTTTTTGGTAAGTATGGCTATGAAATAGTTTTGATATATATTTTTATAAATTAACTATATATATATATATATATAAATTATGAGAGAGAGAGACACACACAAAATGTAGCTTATGATATCTTTCTATAAATTATGACAACATATTATTAATATTCTTTTTCAGGAATCTTTTGTTTCATAGAATCCACCACAACATGCTACGTAGGACCTTATGCATCGGTTTTAGTATGTGTATATAGATAAACAAAAGGTTTCACGTCTTAAGTGGTAGTCGATCAACCTCTGATTGGAAATAATTAGAAGATGATTCAAAACCACCTCCCATTGCACTATTAGCCAGAGCATTTTTCCTAGGTCTAGCATCAGCAATGTACAGCTTCCTGTCAATAAATTCAATTTATGAGGATTAGCTTGAGCAATGGAGCATTTAAAAATGGCAACACAACGGAATCTCAGGAATATGATAAGTTTCATCAGACCAACCAAACTAACTAATGTGATGATCCCAGACACACTAAAATAAAAAAAGAGGCTTTGTAAGTGAACAAATGCAGTTCCTTGGGCTGTTAGCTCCATGCCTCCATATCTCCCAGATGTGACAATTTAGGGTACATACTATTAGAAGTCTTCCAAAGAGGATATTGCCAATGAAGATCAGAAGCTTGCAGTATATGAAAGGTGTATCCACAACCCCCACAAATTATGTTTGACAGAATTTAGGGGTAAGATTATGTTAAGGATCCATATGATTTGAGGTTTGAAAGAAAATACTTCCCTACACCTTAACCAGCAGTTTCAGTGCCAGACTATACTTCCACAAGTTCAACTAAAGCATTAGGTTTAGATCTTTTTACATTCCCCAAAAAGCTATGCAAGTAATTTGATGATGTTAAATATCACACACTAGCACATCCTTAAGTTATTCTATGTCATAATTTCCACAGTAAAGTATTAACCTAAAGCAGCAAATGGAACACCGATGAATTCTTCATAAGATGCAATATGAAACTGAAAACAAAATTTTCAGATTTATTCAAAAGGGAACAACATGAACAAGCAAGAGATAAAATGAGGAAATTTTCCATATTACCTTTTCTCATCCCCCAAACCAATGCACATAGCAGCAACTAGCTTTTCATCTGTATTGCTGCAGCACAGCATTGCAGATGCACAAAACTTAGGCAATACTTCCATGGATACACAATCTCACCATTTTGACATTTTCGAATTCAACAAGGCAGATTAAACAAAAAAAATGCAGCATACTCAAAGAATAAAAATAGCGAATGGTTACAGGATTACCTTCTCATGTTCATCATGAGACCTACTAATGGTTGGGAAGAACGTGCAAGAACCGCACCAGTTCCTTCACTCATTCAGTAAAAGAACACATAAGCAGAGAGCAACGGATGAATGAAGCAAGAGTAATAATGACATGCAAATGTTAGTACATACTAGGATGGCACCAGGAGATGGCAGGTAGCCGACTCCTGGCACGGAAGGTTGATGCTTTTAGTATTTCCTTATCACTAGCATTAGCAAACATTTGAAGCAGATATTAGGATCAGTTTAGCCAAGGAGACCGGTGTCTGATGTACACTTGGTAACATTAATTCAAGAACCCAATGAAACATGAAGTGTCTTACCTAATGGACTTAGGAAAAATCATGCTGAATGGATATGTTGAAGATAGTTCATATTTTGAATTTATGGCGCTTATTCTCCATAGGTCATTAGAGAGGGCAAATGACTCTTCTTCAATCATATCATCAGATGCCTTATAAGCAGAACCTAGTCCAAGAATCCGGAAATATTCATCAAGCAACCGCACCTTTGGATTAGTGCAATGACGTTTCAAAGGTCCACAAGTAAAAGCATAGAGATCCCACAATCGTGAAGGCCTAGATGACTTCAGAAGCTCTTCAAACACAGCACGTCTCTGGATATATTTGAAGTAATTTAACCATTAGGAAGCAACTATTTTCAAGCCTAACATCATTATAGCCAAGATTAAAAGCAAAAGCTGCTACAACCAATTCAATACCGTAGAAATTATCTTTGGCAAAACCTTTCCCCACATAAAGTGGTATGGATAGTTGATCAGGAAAGAATATCTTTTTATAATGATAATTACAATAATAAAAGGATTAAAAGCAATATCCATCTCTAATTAGATCATTAGCAGGACTGACCAGCTTTGTTTGAGCTCGGAAACCAAAAACAACGATTCTCGTATCCTTGCCTGCAAAACAATAACATGGGGATTCTTGTTTCAAAAGAAAATTGACACATGATTCTTATCCATGTATTCTTCCATGCGTGGAAAGCTAAAAAGTTTTGCAGCCATAATCTTATCCTGATCAACAAAATTTTTGGAATGAAAATAATGAAGTATGCTTTAATCAGATGAAATATATCAAGAAATACAACCTTGAGATGGAAACAACATCAGATACCTCTTGAATATAACTTTTTAAGGGTGAAGAGGAAGTATCAGAATCAAAGAATAACTGTTACAAACAGAAGCAACTGTGCAAATGAACTAAAACAAAGCAGCATTACCAAACACCTGAAGTAACCGATACGATGAAGACTTGTCTAATTGACGAGTTCCTGAGGGCTGCTTAACAACCTGGATCATTGTAAAGAATAAGTTAATTTCTATGCACACTAAACAACACCTATGATGGTAATTTGGTAAACACATCAAATCAAACTATGTCTACATATGACTATCAAATGAGACGAATCAGAAATATCGCAAATGAAGCAACTATGTCGATTTTAATATTTATTTAATTGAAACATAACTAGACAGACCTTGCTTTGAGTGGGATATATAGGGTTTTTTGTTGGTGTGAAAGATGACAGCTAGAAGCTAAATATGTTCATGCATCCTTTGATCTTTCAAAGAAACTCCCAAGTCTTTAAGGTGATACGAGATAACAAAGTTACAATCTTCTGCAATTTGATTACTCAGATACTGATTTTATTCATATAGGTCCACTTTTGCTTCATGATGGTAGTGGTTGCACTAGTCCAAAGAGAAGGAAAGCTAAAGGGAGAAATAGTGAGAAAGTAACTAGAGGAAGGAGAAGAGGATGGATGGTTAATTAAGGAAGATATGTGAAGCAATTAATGTGCTCTGTTCGTGAAAAATAAATGGGGAAATGAAATGGAGAACTCATATTAGGAAGAAAAGGAAAAGGGGATGCTCGATAGTATCTTTGGCATTATATCTGTTTAACAATTCCAGGTGTTCCAAATTTGATTATTTTCATAAACAAGTCCTATAATTTGCCAGAATCGAGTTCTTGTGGGATAAATAAATGTTTTAGAAGCCAGTCATGGAAGCCTAGATTAGAAACAAAACCCTGTAAAACAACGTGCTCCTATATCCACCGCCATTGCTACTCAACCCTTTAGTAGTTTATTAGAAAATTATGTATTCACTTTTATAAGGTGAAAATTTGCTCACTTCCCACTTTTTCTGGTCAGTAAATTTACAATACTACTTCTCCTCTTTCCATCATTTACTGTTATAAATCTCATATTGACATAAGTAGCCAAAAGTTTACATCATAACTTTCATGGGGAAGCAAAATTGTAGAGGATGGAACATTATACGGAGAAACGTATTTCCTACAAAAAGACAAGGTGGTAAAGAAGTTCAAAGGAAGAAAATACTTACTCCTTACAGGTAATTACCACAATAGACAATCTTACAAATGATAAGAAAGTAAGCAAAGGCAAGGAGAAGATGACATGCCAGTTTGTTGAACTTTTCAATTGTTGCCAATGGTATTGTCCCCAAAGCAATTATATCCCGAGTAGTCTCACTCTTTGGAAGGCAAAGAACATGAGATTAAATTAGAAGCAGAACAATTAAAAAAAATACACCTTGAACAAGTCAGCAGGTTGTTTCCAAAAGGTCCAATAACTCTGGGTCTTTTGGAAACATCATCCTGACTTCTTCGAGGAATTGATGCATATAGCTTGAACCCCAGACCCTCCCTCCAGCGGGATATAGTGGGTCGTCATCATATAATCAATGATAGATTAATATTCAAGAATTAAACGGATAAAAAAAGGGGGGAAATTTTTATCTAGGTGCCATGATGTTTGGCACATCATTTAACTTTTAGCATATAGTTCCAATAACTTTACTTATGTGACATAAGGTTTGATTTTATTTTCACTTATGTCACATTTTTTTCCTATTGTAGACATAAAAATAATTTAGGCCTCAAAACGATCTCACAGATTAAAGATTTTGTTAAATGTGACCCATACGGTCCACATGAGTCAGAAAATGAATATTAAAAGTTTATAAATATTTTGTATAAGTAGCATATTTGCAACTATCTATCCCAAATTTATACAATTTTGTTGATATAAAGTGTCAATATAGAGATTTATTTTCTTTTTTCAACTCATATGGACCAAATGGATCACATTAAACAGAACCATAATATATAGGATCATTTTGAGTGTTAAGAGTGATTTTTATATTTGCATTAAAAAAAAATACCACCTGAGTGAAAATTTATCAAACGTCATGACACCTAACTCAAATCATTGAAACAACATGTTACATGTAACACACCAAACCTCACATAACCTAAATATAAATTTTCCAAAATGATATACCAAAACAGAAGAGAACAAGTATTATCTCTCACGTCGTAATTGTTGTTATCTGCAATAGGATTCTATAAACAGGAAGTCAAATCTTTGATCAAAGAAAATAAAAATAAGAAATATTTTACGACTGTATAACTTATGCCGCAAGATCTCACATTGTACAAAAAAAATCCAGTTTTCATGTAGTTGAAAGCAGTTAAAGGTTCAAAACATAGCTAGAAACACAAATGGAAGCCTAAATAGTCCGAAGAACAAGATAATCAAAACCTCTAGGATGCACTTCAAAGAATTCAAGATATATCCACATACAACAGAAGTTATAATCAAAAGGAAAAAAAAAAAACTTGAACAATTGTCACATTTGATTATACTACAACAAACGCGAAGCAACATGTAAAGATCTTCCCAAGTGTTCTGCGCTAAGAGGCTATCAGCAGGAAAATCCACTCTACAGTCCAAAACATTTACAAGACAACAATCCGTCCTGGTTGAAATAACTAAAAAGCTGAAATCAAATCAAATATAAACACATCACTCACCACAAAAAGCAAGCGATAGTTGGTCACCAGCAAGGTGCCGGCCTCGCCAGTATTCACAAGAACTACACCGTGCCCCTGCAACAAAGAGGAGGGGAAAGGGAGCGCATCAAAATCAAATAAACGCTGAACACGAAACAACGAGAGTGACTAACAACTGACAACCAATTCTCAAACCCTAGGAAGAAAATCCACTGAAGGAAGGGAAAGATTTGATTCATACCTCCACAGCGACCCTTTCAGCTTCCAGCAGGTACTCGGACATTCCATGGGAGACACTCCTCAACAAAGGCTGAAATTTCGGATTTATCCAAATTTTCACCAACGCTTTCAATTTCAAAAGTCCAAATTTCAATCGATACATGGAAAAGGGAGAAGTACAAAGAAGGAAAATAGAGACCTCGTGCTTGGTCCATTCAATGGCCTCCCAGCTGCCGGTGCCCTCCAGCTTGTCAAAATCGGAGAGACGGGAGTGGCGCAAGGACCCCGATCGGGCTGGGCGGGCACTGGAAGCCGCCATGACAGAGGAAGAAAAATGAAATTGGCAGCAAATTTGTTAATTAGGCGGAGGAGAGAAAATTTGGACCTGGTGCTGGTTGGGGGACTGGGTTGTGTTGGTTGGGTCAATGCTTGGGTGACTGGAAGGTTGATTCGGTTTGGTTGCCATATAATACAGTTTTTTTTTTTTAATCATTTTTAAACGTTTTTTTTATTGGATAGATAATAGATAATGATTGGTAATTATTAGTGTGTATGATAATCTTATTATACGAGTACTTATTACTCCCTCCATCTCCAAATACAGTATATGTTATTTTGACTCTTTAGTTTTGTATTGTATCAAATTATATATGTCATTTTAGGTTTTTTATGTAGGGGATATTAATGATTTGTATTGATTTGTTAGCTGTTAACTATTTTAAGGGTTTTGATTTATTAAAAAATATAGTGGGTAATAAAATTTATGAAAAAATTAGTTGAATGATAATGTTGATTGATGGGTGAGTGTTTTATTAAAACTTGTGCAAAATTCTAAAACGACTTAAACTTTGAGACGGAAGGGAGTATAATAATAATGGTTTTTTAACAGTGGAGATCTTCTACAACGATTTCCTACTCCCCTTCTTACTTCACAAAAATATTTAACATTTATTTAATCTTAAAAAAATTATAAAAATTATATTTATATTCCTAACATCTGTTTTTATATATTTATAAAATTTTATTTTGAAAAATCATGTTTTACAATTTTTAAAAAATTTAAAGGCAATAATTTATAAAATACAATTATTGAAATTTTTAAAACAAGATTTTTCAAAATAAAATTTTATAGATATATAAAAATAGATGTTAGGAATATAAATATATTTTTTATATTTTTTATGATTAAATAAATGTTAAAAAAAATTAGTGGAGTAGGGAGGGTTGTAGGGAATGTTGTAGAAAATCCCATCTGGTTTTTTAAGAGTTGGGTCATTGATTAGGAAAATTTTTACTGAAATATCTATTTACAAAGTGTAATTAGGTAAATGTCCACTTTTATTTGGTAATTAAGTAAGTGTACATAATAATTTGATAATACCAAAATACTCTTGTGTAATGTTATGTGTTTACTTTCCTAAGCTTTTCCTTTGGCATGTAATATTGTTTTATGTATGCTTGGACATGTATGTGTGTATGATGATTATACATGTATTTTATAGTATATGTTATACATATATGTTGCACTATATGTATGTGTCTCGACTGAGTCGTATTGAGCCTATTTAGGCTTGATCCTCTAACGAGATCATACTATAGCGGAGTTAACATATATGCATACAAACTATACTATATATATATATCTTGTATAAGGTATGATGGGAAGAATGTAACATAACCTGGTATTGGGCTTTTAGCCCATTACTTGGCCCAGAGATCTCGAAGCCCGGATGAGCCGGTAGCCTAGCCCAGTGGCGCAGAGCTGAAACCCTACCTCTTAAGCTGAAGCGCTGCATTTTGATGTTGGGCGCTTGACCTAGCTATAAAGTTTCGCTTCCTGGCTTCGGGTTGAGACACTTCAGCTTCTGTCTTTCTCTCTCCTCACAAACGCTCTCTTTCTCCGATTAGGGTTTCTAGGGTTTGGAGCTTTCTCTCCTTCTCTTGCCGTCGGTTCTTGAGCGCTCGGAGAAGAAAGGTTGTTGGTGGCTTCTCTGGAAGGTGGATCGAGCTCCGGCGTCCTCCTGGGTGGCCGCTCTCCTCGTCTTCTGAGATCTCGGGTTCTAGAGATCGATTTCTTCATCGATCTTCTGGTTTTATCCCATATAGGGGGATTTCTTCTTCTTCCTTGTACCTCTGATTCACATGCATGTTAGTTTAGGCTTGCTTGCTTTCATTGCTTGTATCATCCCTTGTACAAACTCTCTTATAGTGGATTCGGCCAACTCTTGAGGCCCCGTGGATGTAGGTATTATACCGAACCACGTAAAATCGCTTGTGTATTCTATTGCATGTGATTCTTGCTTGATCTTTCATTTATCGTTTTAGATCTAATTCGCTTCCGCTATCCAAAACCGATTTCTAGATGAATCTAGGTTTTACAACGTGGTATCAGAGCTTGGTTGTCCTGATCTTGATTTCCTGGCTTATTATTGAGTTCTAGGGATAGGGATTGGACGTAGGGCCCGGGCGGACCTAAAAGGCGACATCGCTGGTGCCGCACCCCCCCCCCCCCCCGCGTGACGTACCACACCCTTGTTTGCTAGATCTAGGTCTTCTTTGCTTGGATCTTGTGCCTTGAGTACTTCTGATCTTCAAGTTTTCTTGTTTTGTGCTTGGCTTGATAGGATCTGTAGTTGCACCGTTAGATTCATACTATCTTGAATCGCTTTTGTGCTCTTTAAGTCATTTACTAACTGTTTAGTTGTGTTACAGGTACAATAAAACAGCTATGGGTGATAAAGGCACTTACCTGAAGCCCTTCAATGGCCACACGGATTTTGCTATGTGGCAGCTGAAAATGAAGGCAATTCTCATCAAGGAAAAATGTTGGATTGTTGTAACCAACAAGTTTCCAGATGGGACTACTAAGGAAAAAATCTTTGAGACTGATCAACAGGCTCACAGTGAAGTTATGCTTCGCTTAAGTGACGAAGTTGCTAGACAGGTATTGAATTTTGACACTGCTGATAAGCTTTGGGAAGGTCTAGAAGTTTTGTACTTGGTAAAATCTCTCCCTTCTCGTGTTAATTTGTTTAATAAGCTGTTTAATTTCAAGATGGATGTTTCCTGCCCCTTGTCTGATAATCTTGATAAATTTCTCACTATTCTTCAAGATTTGCAAAGATGTGGTGATAAAGTTGAGGAAACTCAGCAATGTGTTTTGTTGTTAAATTCTTTGCCTGCTCAATTTGATACTTTTAAAGATGTTGTGCAATACAGTACTGATAAACTGGAAAAGAAAGTTATTCTTGAGTCCATTATTCAGAAAAATGATGCTTTAAAGGTCTTTAAAAACAAGTATGAGCTTAAAAATGACCATAAACCTGACAATAAGAATGAAGTGCTTGTTGATAGAGGTGGGTTTAAAGGAAATAAGAATAATAACAACAATAACAACAATAAACCACCTCAGAAAGAATCCAGTAAAACTGAAAATCATCAAAGTGGTAAACCTGATAAATCTCACCTTATGTGTTCTTACTGCTCTAAATCTGGTCACATTGAGAAACATTACTTTAAGAGGAAGAAAGATGAAAGGCTTGCTGGTAAAAAGCCTAATGTCTTTGTTGTGCTTGAATCTCATCCTTATTATACTCATGAAGTGCTTGCTTTGTTAAATTCTGGTGACTCCAATGCTTGGATTTTAGATTCTGGATGTAACATGCATGCTACCTTTCATAAGTCTTGGTTTTCTGACCTTAAATGCTATGATGTTGGTACTGTCATGCTAGGTGATCATTCTGTGCTTAAAATAAAAGGTGTTGGTTTTGTTGCTTTAAGAATGTTTGACAATGTTGTTAGAGTTATAAAGGATGTTAAATGGGTGCCTAATTTAAGAATAAATTTATTGTCTGAAAGTGCTCTTGAGGAATTAAAATATGATGTGTACAGTTTTGATGGTGTGAGGATTGTTACTAAGGATAGTAAACCTGTGATTAAATGCTTAAGAAAGGCTGAATTATATGAACTAATTGCTACTCCTATTGTGAATTTCTCTAATACTGCTTTTACTGCCATTGATAAGTCTATGTCTATGCATGATTCTATGTTATAAAATAAATGTCAGGTTAGGTCATATTGGTAATAAAGGTCTTGAGAACTTGTATAAATCTGGTGTTATTCCGGTTAAACCATGTTCCATTGAATTATGTGAAAACTCTGTTTTAGGTAAGCATACTAGGAAAAGTTTTAAATCATCTGCATATGTTTCAACTGCTCCTTTGGATTATGTTCATTCTGATCTATGAGGCCCTGCCCAAATCTCTACTGTTGGTTTAAAAAGATACTTTATGTCCTTAATTGACCATTATAGTAGAAAAGTTTGGGTGTTTCTGTTGAAAACTAAAGATGAAGCTTTTGAAACTTTTAAACATTGGAAATCTATGGTTGAAAAGGAAACTGGCTTATTTGTTAAGTGCTTAAAAACTGACAATGGTCTTGAGTTTTGTAATTCCTTGTTTGATGCTTACTGTAAACAAAATGGCATTAAAAGACACTTGACAATTCCTAGAACCCCCCAGCAGAATGGTACTGCTGAGAGGATGAACAGGACTCTTCTTGAAAAGGCTAGATGCATGCTAATTTCCTCTGGTTTGAAGCATTCTTTGTGGGGTGAAGCTGTTATGACTGCTGCATATTTGATAAATAGAACCCCTTTTTCTCTGATTGATTTTAAAACTCCTTATGAACTGTGTTATAAAAGAAAGCCTCACCTTGATCATCTTAAACCTTTTGGTTGTACTGTATATTCATACATTAATCAAGGTAAATTGAATCCCATGTCACAAAAGTGTGTCCTATTGGGATATCCTCAAGGTGTTAAAGGCTATAAATTGTTACTTGTTCAACATGGAGCTTATAAAACTATTGTGAGTAGGAATGTTATTTTTAATGAGAACGAATTTCACTTTAAAATGACTTATGTTCCTACTGTACATGATACTAACTTGCAGGAACACAATGGTGATCAGTTCTATGTTCCTAAGAACAATGAAACTGATTATGATGATGAGTTTGATACTGGTTATTCTCCCTCCCATCCTCTTACTCTCTCTTCTGTTTCTACCCCTTCTGATTCCGTGGTTGTGCAACCTTACCAATTGGGTGGGGAAGCTAATGAACCTGTTATTGAACCTGCTGTTTTGCCTTCCTCTTCTGTTTCTCCTATTTCTGTGGATGAGGATATTATTGTTGAGTCTATGCCTACTTCTGGTTCTGGTTCCTCTAGTTCTTCAGTTACTGAAAAACATGATCTCACTAATTGGCAGTTGACTAGGGATAGGAGTCCTAGGACTGTCATTCCAAATAAAAGGTTCATAAATAACATTGTTGAGTTTGCTTGCCTTGTGTCTGATGTGGTTAAATCATTTACACATGATACTTATGAACAGGCTTTAAAGTGTGCTCACTATAAGAATTGGAAAAAGGCTATGGATGAAGAGATTGAGTCTATGAGGGCTAACCAAACCTGGTCTTTAGTTGTTAAACCTGAAAATGCAAGACTTATTGATTGCAAATGGATTTTTAAGCTAAAAGATGGTGTGTCTAAAACTGATCCGCCTAGATATAAAGCCAGGCTTGTTGCTAAAGGATTCACCCAGAGAGAGGGTGAAGACTATAATGAAATCTTTGCTCTTGTGGTTAAGTATAAGACTCTTAGACTCTTACTTGTTATGACTGTTGTGCATGATTTTGAACTTGAGCAAATGGATGTTAAAACTGCTTTCTTGCATGGTGATTTGGATTAAACTATATACACGAGACAACCTAAAGGCTTTGTTGATTATGTGCATCCTAACTATGCTTGCCTGCTGAATAAATCTATCTATGGTCTTAAACAGTCTCCAAGACAGTGGAACATTAAGTTTGATAGATGTATGAGATTCAGTTTAGGGTTTAAAAGAAGTAAGTTTGATACATGCTTGTATTTTAAAGGTGTTAAAAGACATGGTCCTGCGGCTTATGTGCTTTTATATGTTGATGATATTCTGTTGATTTCTAAATCTAAAGATTGCATCTTAGACATTAAAAAGAACTTGCAGAAGCACTTTGACATGAAAGATTTGGGTGTTGCTAAGAAAATTTTAGGAATGTCCATTCTTAGAGATAGAAAGCATAAAAAATTATGGTTGCATCAATGTGATTACATTCATAAGGTGCTTGATAGATTTCATATTTCTGGTGACAAAGTGAATAACATTCCTTTAGGTCCTCATCTTGATTTGACTAAGTCTAAGGATGTTTTGTCTGCTATTAAGATGAAAAATATGAAGTCTATACCATATGATGCTGCTGTTGGGTCTGTTATGTACTCTATGATCTGTACTAGGCCTGATCTGTCATTTGCTATCAGTACTCTAAGTAGATTTATGTCTAATCCTTCTGAGAAGCACTGGTTATCCATGAAATGCTTGTTGAAATACTTGCTTGGCTCTGTTAATCTATCATTGTTATATTCTGAGCATACTTCTGCATCTGAATTACATGGCTTTGTTGATGCTGACTATGCTAGTAACAAGGACACTAGGAAATCTATTACTTCCTATGTTTATACATGGGAATGTATTTGTATTTTCTGGAAGTCCCAACAACAGCCTATAGTTGCATTATCTTCCACTGAAGCAGAATACATTGCTGATACAGAAGCCTGTAAAGAGGCTATCTGGCTGTAGGGTATTTTGAAAGAAGTGGAATTAAAGCATTATACATCTGTGCTGCATATAGATAGCCAAAGTGCACTATATTTGTGTATAGATCTCATGTACCATGAGCGTACTAAACATATTGATGTTAGATATCATTTCATTCGTGAAAAAGTTAAAGATAACATCATTCATGTTAAGAAAATTGATGGTAGAGTTAATCCTGCAGATTTTGACACTAAAATTGTCCCTCATGATAAATTTGTGTTTTGCAGGAACTTCCTCCACTTGGAGGAACTTGAGTGATCTCTATGTGTGATGTATGCTTGGGCTGAGGACGGACCTGGCCATGAAGAATCCACTTACATGTTGAGTCTGAGTCTGCCTAGTGCAAGACTTAGAAAAGTAGAGGGGTGTTTGTAATGTTATGTGTTTACTTTCCTAAGCTTTTCCTTTGGCATGTAATATTGTTTTATGTATGCTTGGACATGTATGTGTGTATGATGATTATACAGGTATTTTATAGTATATGTTATACATATATGTTGCACTATATGTATGTGTCTCGACTGAGTCGTATTGAGCCTATTTAGGCTTGATCCTCTAACGAGACCATACTATAGCGGAGTTAACATATATGCATACAAACTATACTATACTATATATATATATATCTTGTATAAGGTATGATGGGAAGAATGTAACATAACCTGGTATTGGGCTTTTAGCCCATTACTTGGCCCAGAGATCTCGAAGCCCGGATGAGCTGGTAGCCCAGCCCATTGGCACGGAGCTGAAACCCTACCTCTTAAGCTGAAGCGCTGCGTTTTGATGTTGGGCGCTTGACCTAGCTATAAAGCTTCGCTTCTTGGCTTTGGGTTGAGACACTTCAGCTTCTGTCTTTCTCTCTCTTCACAAACGCTTTCTTTCTCCGATTAGGGTTTCTAGGGTTTAGAGCTTTCTCTCCTTCTCTTGCCGTCGGTTCTTGAGCGCTCGGAGAAGAAAGGTTGCTGGTGGCTTCTCTGGAAGGTGGATCGAGCTCCGGCGTCCTCCTGGGTGGCCGCTCTCCTCGTCTTTTGAGATCTCGGATTCTAGAGATCGATTTCTTCATCGATCTTCTGGTTTTATCCCATACAGGGGGATTTCTTCTTCTTCCTTGTACCTTTGATCGATTCACATGCATGTTAGTTTAGGGTTGCTTGCTTTCATTGCTTGTATCATCCTATGTACGAACTCTCTTATAGTGGATTCGGCCAACTCTTGAAGCCCCGTGGATGTAGGTATTATACCGAACCACGTAAAATCGCTTGTGTGTTCTATTGCATGTGATTCTTGCTTGATCTTTCGTTTATCGTTTTAGATCTAATTCGCTTCCGCTATCCAAAACCGATTTCTAGACGAATCTAGGTTTTACATCTTGTTCTAATTTTTAACTCCCTTCGTCGCAACCCACCTCCATCCTCCATCATCGATTCTCTTCTCCTATCGTTGCTTCTCTAGTTATTCTTCGTGAAATCAGAGCTCCGACCTCCATGGTGTGCGCTCTGATCGCCGAGATTACTCCATTCGCCGTCGAGCCGACCTCCATCCTCCAGCATCGACTCCCTTCATCGTCGAATCCTCACCTGCCGAGCTCCAACACAAAGTCCTCACCCGCCGACCTCCATTGTCGTCTCCTCTTCACCGAAACTCCTCTTCGCTGCCATCCTCGTCGTCGGCCTCATCTATGTGAAGAAAACCCCCATTAACAAACTTCTCTTCCCAAGTAAACCCCTAATTTTTAGATTTTGCAAAACCCTAATTTGTGGTACTCTCTCTTTCCCTGGTCAAATTGGCAATTAGGCTTTCAGATGTTTTGATTTGGATATTTCAATCTTCATTGGTTTATGCAGATCCATTGTTCTTGTATTTGCATATATTCTATAAGGAATTCATTTGTAAAATCAATTTTTACATTTCACTATGGTGATGATCAGTGTGACTGAGGTCATCTGATTGTCCAATTCAAATTGTGCTTGATTGGAAATTGGTTAGTTTGAGAATGTGAAAGATGTAGTTTTAGATGTGAATTGATTTAGCCGCCCTTCAAAAGCTCCGCCTTTGCTAAATGCAAAGCTTTTAAGGGTGTTTTAAACCAATTATAGGTTAAGTGGTGGTTCAATGAAAAACCTCATATTATACGGGTGGTTTTGTGTTCCATTTGGTAAAATTGGATGTAGCATTGGCTATTCTTAGACAAGACTATACAGGATTTCATGTCATTTGTGTTTTTCATCGGAAGAAGCTAATTGATAGCTCAAAGCGCTCTTGGCTCGGAATCACGCCGCAGGGCAGGTCTTTTGAAGGATCAAGTAGGGAAGGCAATGGAGTGGGGAGTACCCTCCCCGTCCCCATCCCATCCCATTTATCAAAACTCCCCCCGTCCCCGTTCGGGGATCGAAAATTGTCCATGTCCACATCCCCATTGAGGATTCCCCATCCCCGTTTAATATCCCCCATTTAGTTTTCCCGCGAGTTTCCTTGAGGATTTCCCCATCAAATTCAACGATATAAGTTTTACCTTAGTTTAATATATAAGTTTATGTCTACCACAAAACATATAAGTTTATGTCTACCTTAGTTTGATAACAAATAATAATTAAAAATGATAAAATAATATTTGTACAAACTTTCTAAAGGTGTTTAATGGGGTCCCCATCGGGTGGCGGGGCGGGGTGGAGATCGACTATCATCAATAAACCAAGTCAGCAAAAAAGAAAAAAAAAGGGCAAAAGGGTGATCTGGCAATGGGCCCCGTAATTTTGCACTCGAAGTCGAGCCCGACTCGTTACATTAGAAGGTGGGCCATGCCCACATGTTTATTTTTATTTTTTGCTGAAATTAAAGTGAAAAGTACTGGCAAGAGAATGTGGGGTGATGCAAGCTGCCACGTGGCCCAATCAAGGTGCGCCATATAGCAGCGATGTGAAATTTGTTTTTTAAAATCATTTTTGGATATTTTCTATAATGTAAAATATATATATATATATATATATATATATATATATATATATATATATTATATATATTTAAATTTATTTTATTTTTATCTACCCATAAACACCCATTTTGCATATGTTTTTTTAAATCAAAGATTAAATACCCATATTTCACTTCTTAGTTCTTACCCATGAAAATTTTATTTGTTATCCCATTTTTTCCCTATAAATTTATTATTACTAAAATATGACATTATGAATAATAATAATAATAATAATAATAATAATAATAATAATAATAATAATAATAATAGCTTTGTATATTGGAAGAAAAAAAGAAATAGATTAAAAATAAAGTTAAGAGCTCGGAAGCGGACTCAATAATAATTTGCTGAAAAGGTGAAAAGTTAGATTGGGGCTCATCAACTGATGTGGCGGTTAAAAAGTAAGTAGTGAGCTTGGGACGGGGCTCACTGATAAATATGCTCTAAGGGATAAGAAGGAAGGATAAAAGTGTCAAATATGGACATTTACCTAATTTTTTTAAAAAGTGCACATTTACTTAATTATGTCCATTTTTTTGGGCATCCACTAAATTAGGTAGAATTGCGCCTCTCGAGTGAAACATCAATTGAAAATTTCAAAATACTAATTGGGTGTCGTTTCAAGCAAAACTCATCCCTTTCAAATTAGATCTGACTCTAAAACCTAAGTGGTGGCAGCTCTTCAAGTCTCAATTGTTCTCATGTCTTGTCGTTTGCAACTTACGAGTCTCTATTGAAGGCTCCTATTTTGGAGATGTATAGTCGTATAGATAAGGAGAGTGAAGCCCAAACGGGCCGCTAAGCCCGGCTTGTGCCCACAACGGATACAGGATTGGGAAGACAAATATACCTAGGCCCGTGACGGGTACCCACTATTTTATTTATTTATTAAAATACATATATATAATAATAATAATAATAATAATAATAATAATTAATACTCCCTCCTTGAATTGGTAAATAAAGAGCGGTCATTCCGGGGTTCGAACCGGGAACCTATGGGTACTACCCACAAGTCCTTTCCGGTGAGCCATTCCGGAATGGTTAATTAATTAATACTCCTTTCGTTAATTAAAAGTTGACGTTTTACTATTCATGCATGTTTTTTTAGCCGTTAAAAACTATATAAAAAATTAACTTTTAAAATAATTTTTTAAAACAATTTCATACTTATTACAGTTAAGTATGAATTTATAAAAACAAATTTAAGAAAATGTTAACATTTTATATAGTTTTTATTATTCTAAAAAAGTGTGCATAAATAGTAAATGATAAGTTTTAATTAACAGATGGAGTACTCCCTCCGTCCCGAAAATGATGTCTTTTTAACCCTCTAATTTTTTCCCATAATATTTGTCTCTGTACATTAAACTTTCTAAAAATACACTACTCAATATAGATAAGATTATAGTGAATGATTAGATAGCTAGTGCAATAATTAATCCTACTGTCCTACAATAGCTTTTTAGCGGAGTGCACTACTCCTCCCCCCTGCAACTCTTCAACTTCCTCCCCTTGTCCTAGCTTCTTCCCCTACCCACTACATGTCTCCATTTTCCTGCTCTACTCTACATATACATACGGAGGAGGATGACCCTTTAACTTCTTCCCCTACCCACTACATTTCTCAATTTTCATTTCATCCACCCAGAGGAAGGAATCGCATGGAGTACAATATGAGTTCAAGGTATCTGTTGCTTAACTTACTCATATTGTGTGTTTTTTCTTTCAGTAACATTATCTAATATTTATATGTTATTTTTATTTTTTTTTACATCTATAATAGAGAAACATCCAAATTTGAGGTTGATCGTCCGAAAATGGGATGTGAAATCAACTCCAAATTAGCATTGATTAAGGAAGAAGCTAATCCCCCTCCCGAATGTGAAGTCCCCCTTAAGTTTGCATCGAGCTCGAAAGTCGACTCAAATGTGAAGGACTTTGATTTGAATAAGATTCCAATGGAATTGGAATTGGGTGAAAATCCTCCTGATGCAGTGGCTCAACAAGTTACTTTGATGATGCTGGATATTTATTTTCCAAAGTACTATTGGACCTACAAAGCATAATCGTAGGCTTTCGGACTAGTTATTTTGTTATTCGATCACATGTAATTGATCCAATGCAATTTTGAAACAATATATGCAATGTGTATCAATTCTAGATGTATTCTACCACTCCATATATATATATATATATATATATATATATATATATATATATATATATATATATATATATATATATATATATATATAGGGGTTGGTTCCGGTGTACTCAGCTCTTAACGTGTATCATGTACACAAATCTGAGCCATTGATTCCCATAGAGGAATATGAGCCGTTGATTCCCATAGATGATTATGCAGTTGAGTATGAATGATTATGCACTAGTATATGAAGGATTATTCAGTCGTATGAGTCTGTTTTGTAGGTTAGTCATTTTGATTATTCGATGGTATGACTATATTATTCGATCGTATTGAGTGATTATGCGATGATATTGCTTTATTATTCAATGGTATAGCTTAATTATTCGATGGTGTTACAATATTATTCGATCGTATTGACGAATTATGAGTATTTACTCAATGTAATGTGTGTTTTTTTACCAATTCATTGAATATGCTACCGAATAATGTTTTATTTTAGTGAAGATCAATGGACAAAAAATAAAACATTATTCGGTAGCATATTCAAAGAAATTGGTAAAAAAAAACACACATTCCATTGAGTAAATATTCATAATTCAAATAATAATATCAAAAAAATCATCAATTCTACTGAATGATCAATATGGGCATGAATAATACAAAAACCCTTAAGCTCAATGTGGCTCCAAATGATTTCGAACTACAAAAAAAAACACTACATTCCACTGAATAAACATATATAATTCAATGAATAATATCAAAAAATCCACCAATTCTACCGAATAATAAAATTGGGCACAAACAAAACGAAAACTGTTAAGCTCAATTGTTATCGTAATTTTTTTTTCGCAAAACATATGCAAAGTGGGTGTCTATAGGTAGATAAAAATAAATTACATCAAAAAAAATAAAAATATTTTTTTAAAATGATCGAAAATAACAAAAAAAGCCAAAAAATTACTTCCTCCATCACTATTCACAACCCCCCCTTTTCTTTTCTTTTCTCTTTTCTTTATTTTGATTATTGTGAGCCTTTGATTTGGTTTGATCCAAAGGCCGAGATTTGTGTACATGATACACAATAAGGGTTGTGTACACATGATCCATATTCTATATATATATATATATAGGGATTGGTTCAAGAGTGCACACATCTTAAAGTGTACCTTGTGCACAATCATGAGCCGTTGATGGAGAGTAATTGGAATGTCATGAATAAAAGGCTTTTAAAAAAAATTGCTATAAATTGTGTGGGACCCACGTGCTAATAACACTCTCACTTTCCTCACTTTCCTTCATCATGTACGTGCTACTCACCCACCACATTTCTTTTTTTTTTAATATAAATAATATTTTTGGTTTTGTGGTTTTGTAAAAAATAAGTGAATATGGATGATTCGTTGGTGGGACCTACCTCATTTTGTTCGTTTTAAAATTTTGACAATTTCACCGAATAATGTTTCACATGCTACCGAATAATGTTATGATATCTTTTTCCATCAAAGTCAAATCAAAATTTGTCAATTCCAGTGAATAATTTGTCATATGCTATCTAATAATGTTTTGTTCATCAAGTTCAAACAAAAGAAATCTCAAATCCATAAACAATACTTACGATTTTAATGAATAATACTTCATATTTCACCGAATAATGTTTCACATTCATAGTAGCTGATGTGTTACGAGTAAAAAAATGTCTTATATAAACGAATAATCATTAGAAATTCACCGAATAATATTTCATGGGTAACAAATAAAATTAACAATATCATATTTCTCTAAAAAAAATAGACAATTGTCGTGAATAATCTTTAGACATTCACCGAATAATGCTTGTATTTCCCTGAATAATCATTCTTTTATCGACATAAATTCCAAATAAGATTTATATATGCAATCGAAATTTGATAACGAAATTCGATAAACCAGCAACAAAACCAATTCAAAGAAATTAATTCAAATTGCCAAAAACCTAACCTAAAAAATAACAACATAAAAACAACCTTTTTCACTATCGAGTTGACAAGATTTGATATTCTCAGCAATTGAGACTCTCCAAACACCTTTTGAGCCGAGTATACATCACAGGCTGGTAGAAGTGATTTGCAGTGACATTCATCAGAAGGATAATTAGGGATCCAAATCCTCACTATCTTGAAATCATCCCGATCACTGTCGTAGCCAAAGCCCGTAGCATAATTGTAAAACTGAGCATGTAGCATAATTGTAAAATCTCGCCACCATCCCAATCTTATTTGGAATTCATAAATATCTTGATTGTTGATTCAAAAATAAATAATAAGATTGGAATTTCGAAACCATCCCAATCTTATTTGGAATTCAAAAATAAATAATACTCCTCTAATTAATATATGGTGGTGGCGAAGGCGAGGTGTAGAAGGACGAACAGAGAGATTGGAGGGCCTTTCGACCGAACATCGTCGTCGTCGACTTCGCCGCCATGATCAAGGACAACCCTTGCGACGCTGCTCTCGCTACCAGCGCTAACCCCTGGACCACCGAGACGATTTCCGAAGTCCTTCGCTCCATTCACAGGTTCTTCTTCCTACCCAAACGCTCCATCTTCGAGCGTCTCCTCTTCGCCGACGCCTCCTCTTCACCGGCGGCTCCTCTTCGTCGATGGTATGGTGCTCGCCGCCTGTTGCTGGGTGAGATTGGAGGGAATCAAATGCGTATCTTTGGTCTGCGATGGTGGAAGAGAAGATCGAGGAGCGTTGGGTTTCTCTGTTGCTTTCCAACCTTTATTAATAGGGAATGGGTAAATTAGGGTTAGTGGAGACACGCGCTTTTGATAAGTAGTGAGAGTTGATTTTTTCTATTTTATGTGTGGGACCCACTTGATTTTTATTAAAAAAAAAAACTATCTTTTAATCTTGTCCATCCATCCCAATCAATCTAAAGATTCATAATTGTGCACAAGGTACACCCTAAGCCTTGTGTACAATTTACTCTCTCTCTCTCTCTCTCTCTCTCTCTCTCTCTCTCTCTCTCTATATATATATATATATATATATATATATATATATATATATATATATATATATATATATATATATATATATATTTGGTAGCAAGTGGGTAGCAAGGTATTGATCCGTATATGTATGTTTGGTAGCAAGGTATTGATCCACGGCTTTCACACGAGTTATTTTGTGTTTTTTTCCGACTTTACACTTTGCACCAAGAATGTTAGCTAGTGATGGTTTCCTTTGTAATTTTTTTTATCGGTTTGATGCAAAATGTTTGAGAAAATAACTTGAACCATCCAAATTGATTAAAAACAAAAGATAACATACATATACGAATCACCAAATGGTCATTTCTTACAATTCAGTACAATGACATTGCTTCTTTCAACAAAATGTTCATTCATTTCTTCTTACAACTTACTGCAGGATCAAAAAGGTCATAAGCAAAAATTCCATTACTTTGCTTCATTCAACACTTGATCTTCATTTACTTTTCAGCTCACTGCAAGAATATTTTTTTGAAAATAAATTGGTAAGAGCATATCCAAAGTACTCCGTATAGAGTAGCCATACTTTTAAACAATAGTGATGCACCATATTAATAAAATTACCTGATTTGATGATGCACATGCTTATTCATGCATTCCTTGCAGAATATCAATAACCTTCTCAACGATGGAATAATCACAATGGATTTGTGCCGGAAGATCACCATTTCGTGCTAATCTATCTTTCCCCATATGTGGAATTTTATAGTTGTTGGACCCTCCGATTCGCATGACTTCCTTCATACATGATTGTAGAGTTAAGAAAACATTATTGATCTTTTTTGAAGGGTATTCTTCAAATGACTTTTCAATTGCATGAATGAGTTCATCGACATTCTTTGTGCACTTCTTATCTTGCAACGATTGGATTGCACTAAAGAATCCAAGGTCGAGAACGTTCAAGTCCAAGGAATTAGCGGGTTGGTAAAACAATCTGATGTCGAACCCACTTTGTGCCGCCACCATTTGAAATTCCGCATCATCGGGATGAACATGCGTCTTAGCATTGTCTTGTTGAATGAAGATGGCCTTCCCTAAGTCCTCAGATGGCCACCTGGATTGAATCGCTGGGATGACCTTTCCAATCAAAAAGGCTCGTATAACATCTCTTGTAACAAATGTGATTGGCTTCGTTTCTAAGGTCCCGACGTCTCTATTTCGGCTTCTCCGGAGAAGCCGAAATAACCAGCCTTAAGGATCCTTAAGGCTGGTTGTTTGGTTACGAGTGGAAACACTCCTAATTTTCCCGAAAATACTTCATTTCCTTCCCCGTCAAATCTTGGCCTTGCAAGAGCGACTAGAAACATTACTTTTTCGAGGAAGTTTTTACTTTGGCAAGACCGCAATGGGTCTTTTTCCTCTCGGAGTAAGTAGGATTTCTTCGACTTTTTGGTGATTTAGAACCACTTTTCATCTATATGCACGATATTGTAAATACCTATGAATTTGGGCTCAGTAGACAAGCTATTTGTCTCCAACATAGAGATGCAAAACTTAAGCCTAGCTATCTTATTCTCCACCTTCAAGTGTGGCCTGATTGCATTTGAATGACGTCTAAAATCACCCTCTTTATAGCGTCCGTGAACAGTGCTCTTGCTCGAATCCAAAACTTGAGCAATCGACCTTAATTAATGTTATCCGCTGATTTAAAGGTATCCCAGTGATACGATTGATATCAAGGTTAATGCGCTTCCTGCCATAATTCTTCACTCTCCTATCAGTTACATCAACCCATGTGCCGACCGGGGTAGCTTTTGCTCTTTTCCAAACTCACTAGACAATTTTCAATGGTATTGAAAGTGAGGACGAGACATCGTGAGTTGTAGAGCGTTTAAGCTTACCATTTTTGCTTCTCTCAGGAGTGCGGTGTAGATAAGCTGTCTTTCTTCATATGATATGCGTTTGTTGGTTTTTGGTGGTTGTTCTTCAAATTCATTTTCATATAATTGATCAAAGAAGACAAAGCAAATGATTAGAAAAGTTAATGGATAGAGTCTTAATATAAAATTCTATATGGGCACCTAAACACGTAGTTAAGTTGTTAACAACCCCTATTTAAAAATATTAATGTGGTTCGTATAGAGAAACTAAGTGTGATTGAAGTAAGTAAAATAACATACCAAGTTCAATGGATGATTCATGTACGTTGTCTCTATAAGGTTGATCAACATCCTCAAATATTTCACCGATAACCTCGACAGTTGGACATTCGAGTTCTTCATGTGGCCTTGCATTCAAATCGAATATAAAGCCTTGTTGATCGGAACATTGTGCCACACCATTAGAGTTATTGCAATCTGAGTTGCTCTCATTGGGATGCTGTTGCACGCCATTGTAAACCGGGTTGATCTCATGGAGTTCTTGAACCTCTGATTTCATTGGCCCCTCATCACTTCCTTGAATTTCATCTAAGTTGGAGTATAGATCTTCACAAGGCAGAAAATTCAAGTCGAAACTGATGTTAGAAGCCATGAAAAAGAAGAATGTTGAATGAAGTTTCAGCTAGTGCTACATCAAGGATATATATAGACAAGTGAACATAGAATAAAATTTGGCTCCAAATCAAAATTTTCAAAATTTTTACTTTGGCAATTTGGTTGGCTCTATAGCTAGTGACGTTTAACCTACCTATCCATCTCATCCCATCAAACCAAATAGTGTAATTAATTTAATTAATGTGCTTTTCTTGTAGCAAGTGAAACCAATCATTGTTATTTTACCCCAAAATTTTCTATTTTTAGCTTCCTTAGTAACCGTGAAAAATCCTACAAAGACATCCTTTTCGGGACGGATGGAGTATTAATTATTCATAAGTTATAAGAAAAAAAATCTAAAAAAATCTATACCCTAATCAGATATGCTTTGGCTCACTTCTCTCGATCTCACGTTGTAATTTAATGCACTGTGGTGTTTATGATTAATAAAGAAACAAATACATACAGTACTAATACACTAATCACACTCACACAACAATTTTTTTTGTTGTTGTTGAAGGCTTTTTTTTTTAGTAGAACATCTGTTCATGTAACAGTAGACGGTAAAAAAAGGGCCAAATGTACACACATGTAACACAACGACAATGGATATTTTGCGGGGTACCCACGGGCAGCTCGTACCCGCAATACCAGACGGATTTGGACAATATATTCAACCCGTGAAGCAGGCTTAGCCCGCCCCGTGCCCGCAACACCGAGACAATATTTAGGGTAAGACCCATCCCAAGCCCGGCCCGCGCCGGCGTTTGCTTGTGTCTACTTTCAACCCAATGGTGGTTCCTTCTTGGCGGTGAGGTAACTCGATGGCGAAGGCGGTGGTCCTTTATCAGCATGCTTTTATGGCTCCTTATCCCCCTATATGCATGAATCTTAAGATATTTCTCTCTACTTGAACGGAAACAAGGGTGTTTTCCCTTTTCTCACCCTTCTCTTCTTGGATCTATATTTGAAATTGAAAAAATTGGTGCAATAAAATCTTGATCTAATCAAGAAATGATGTTTGGGGTTTTGGTTGATGGTTTGCTCGGGTTCGGTTTGGGATCGATCTATTTGTTTGATTGTTTCTTGTAACCCCTTGACTTGACCCTTGATCCATAGTCATGTTTTGAATACATTCCCTAATTTTTTACCCGATCCACAAATCTAATATGATTCCACAAATGTTTGAATTAGTTGTGCATCATCGAATTCATCGCCTTCAGTACCCTGCTAGCCTTTGATTATGCCATGTCTTTTTTCCCTTGTCGCCATATTGAAACCGTCTATTACTGTTTTTGTTGTTTATAGTATTAATCATCATAATTAGACATTGTCTCTAGCTACTATTATCCTGATGTCTGCAAAAGTTCTTATATGAACTATTGTTCTTCCCTCGTTGAACTACGACTTCAATATCCCAAAACCCTATAGAAGAGTAAGCTGATCCATTGGACGATCACTAGAACGACATTGAGTGAGAGAACCAGGTATTTCTCAATTACACACATATTTCATTACATATATCACACACATGGACAAATCGAGATGCTATGATCAAGCACCTCCGTGATATCGCTTTGAACCTTAATATGGTGCTAACAATTAAGCGATTATGGGGAAGCACTTCCACTATACGTGGTAAGTTGTTACTCGCTTTCAAGAAGTGCGAGGCATACACATCAAGGAAGAGGGCGAGAGTTGAAGGGGATGGCCAACGTCGCCGAAATTGTAGAACGGTATCCAAGCTTGAACAATGTTCAGTCACCTTGTCCATTGTGGAATTCATAAGAGGTGAATGGGGGATGGATGCCATTCATGGAACCCAACTTCATTGGAAGGACACTCATTTGTGGATCAGCTAGATCGAGAGCAAATATAGACAACATTAGCTCTCACTGTTGTTGTAACTCCACCCAAGCCTATTTTGGCTTGTTTGCAACAAACAACTAAAAAAAGGTTGTTTGTGACCTCTAGAATGAAACTTTATAATGGAAGGGTGAAGTTGAAGAGTGGAGCTCATGGGGGCAGATGATAAAAGTTTCATTCTACAGGTCACAATGATAATAGTTGAAAAGTGATAAAAAAAAAATGTTTGCACATGGCGAGGACACGAGGTGATATATACAACAATAGCTTTCACCGTTATTGGAACTCCACCAAAGGCTATTTTGGCTTGTTTGCAACAAACAACTCAAAAAAAGGAAAGGTTGTTTGTGACCTCTAGAATGAAACTTTATAATAGAAAGGAAAAGTTGAAGATTGAAGCTCAATGGGGCGGATGATAAAAGTTTCATTCTAGAGGTCACAATGATAAAAGTTGAAAAGTGATAAAAGTGTTTGCACATGATGAGGTGGTGGGATTATCAGGGCCGGACATGAGATCTTTAATGCATGATGCAAGATTTCAAAATAGGACCCTCTAACCAATTCACCAATTCTAAATCACAACCACAAATTTATTTCTCACAACCACAACCATAACCACAATTCCAAATAACATACCACATATTTATTTCTCAAAACCACAAAATCTAGTAACAATTTCTCAAATTTTATTATTAGAATCACCAAGCCTAATCGAAATTTCTCCCAAATTGATTCTCATATACACAACGGCGCAGGGGGGGGGGGTCACCGACCACCGATGGGTTGGGTGCGTTGCGTCGGTGCTAAGGTCAGTCAAAGGTGGAGCCTGTGGTGGTGGGTCACTGGCCCGGGGACTCCTGGACTCGGATTTTCTCCCTTCACTGCTCTGTCGAGTGGGTTTGTTCTGCAACCTCTGTTTGGGTGTGAGTCTGGGTATGTCTAAAAATTGTAAGGTTTGATGTTTTAAAAAAAAAAATCAAAAGTAGAGTTTTGATGTTTTTTTATAAAAAAAAATCAGATACAAAATGTGAGGGATAGTTCGAACCTCAGCTCTCTACAATCACAATTAAAGACCTCCATCCCCTTACCATTGAGCCAAGTCGCCTCTTTGTTTCAAATCCCACTTCACTTCTATTTATTATAAAAATACCCGATACACACACACACACACACACACACACACACACACACACACACACACACACACACACACACACACACACACACACACACACACACACACACACACACACACACACACACACACACACACACACACACACACACACACACACACACACACACACACACACACACACACACACACACACACACACACACACACACACACACACACACACACACACACACACACACACACACACACACACACACACACACACACACACACACACACACACACACACACACACACACACACACACACACACTATGGGCCCCCTAGGCTGGTTGGGCACGAGGCGAGTAGGTCTGGCCCTTATGATTATATATATTTGAGCACTTTATATATATATATATATAGACACACACACACACACACACACACACACTATGGGCCCCCTAGGCTGGTTGGGCCTGAGGCGAGTAGGTCTGGCCCTTATGATTATATATATTTGAGCACTTTGTGTGCAAATATTTAAAAGTAACCATTGGATCACATTTTATATCAAAATGTTCCTATTGAAGCATTTGCATCATACCATTAGAGTTAATCTTGTATTTCCATGCAAAACCTTTTGCTCTATCCCCTAATGAACCCCATTCTCACTTCATTTTTTATTGTATTTTCAAGCATAGTTTTTTGAAGGTTTCAAGTACAATTTTTTAGCAAGCAAATATCAAGGACAATTTTTTGCAATTTTTTTGTGAGTTTTAATTTAGTACACTAGTAAATTCATGGAGTCAAAGGTGGAGCAAATAACCGAGCCGATGTTGCTTGTTTGGTTGGAGAACTAGTGTGATTTTGTGTTATATGCTACCTGTAGCCTACTGCAAATTAACCTTTTGTTACCTTGTACAATCTTGATTGTAGTTTGTCTTAACGCTTATGTCTTCCCTCTAAGGGCTATTTGGGCATGATGTGATCAGATCACCCTCCTCATATCACAGATGCCACGTATACCTGCACATTATAGGTTTATCAAAAGACTACCCAAAACCCAACACAAACCCTTGCAATCACAATTGTAATAATTATAATTTCCATCACAAATAAATCTAGTGTATATCTAAAAATTAAACCAGGTTTGATGAGAAGTTCCGATATATGTTAAAATTTAAATTTTAAATGCTCGAAAATTTGAATCAACATGCTTATCAAATATTTGTCAATTAAATTAACACTTCTGTTGGTCGAAAACATCTTCCGATGTATTCAAGTTGTCTTGGCTGGATGCCAACGAAAAAAAAGTTGTCTTAGCTGGAAATATTTTTTGACCCAGTAAAAAATGTAGGAATTTACCCATATGCCTACTAGTCAAGTTGATAACTCTAACCTAGTAGTAAAATGTTTTAATTTCAACTCATGTTGAGCTTTGCCTTGTCGAATATTTTTTTCTACACCTATGATTAAGTGTGCAAATGTACACATTTGCACAAGCTGGTAAAAAAATGCACAATTTTTAATATTTTACCCCATTGATTAAATATGTATTTTATAAGGACAATGATACATTTACACTCAGTGTAAACTTTAACCTTTTACAACACGAATAAAGACATGGCATATAAAAAAAGATAGGTGTTGAAATTTCATCTTAGCAGTAGCAGTGACTAACGGGGGCTTCTTCTACCTCTTTAATTTCCCTAATTTCATCCTCCTCCTCCAAATTCCATCATCAATCCCACCTACAGCCCCACCGTAGCCTCCCGCGATCGTCGCCCCCCCCCCCCCCCCCCGCATCCCCACCACCATCCCCGTCATCCACCTCCACCACCGCAAAACCAGCCCTACGCATGCTTCTCGGCCGCCCTACCAGCGGCACGGCGCCGCTTCTTCCGCTAGGGGTGTTATATGAACGCGAACTACTCGAGTTTGACTCGGATTCAGCTCAAAATACTCGGCTTGAGCTCATTCATATTAAAAAAACGAGCCGAGTACAAGCCGAGCTCAAGTAGCTCGTATAACTCATTTTGGCAGGCCTATATGTATGTAGCTACAAATAAAATGTAGCTCATGATCTTAATACGAACTCACGAGCTCAAACCGAGCTTAATACGAGCTCACGAGCTTGTATTAATGCAACTATTCTGAAATGGGCTCAAAACGAGCTTAATACGAGCTCACGAGCTCGAACTTGGCTCGAGCAAAAAATGAGTAATTCGAGCTCGAGCTCCATGTAAAGCCCGCGATCTAAATACGAGCAGGATATTAGGCTCGAAAAAAAATGACGCTCGGCTCGATAAAAAACGAGCTGAACATGAGCACCTAAGTACTCGACTCGTTCGACTCGAATAACACCCGTATCTCCCGTTGCCCCTATCCGTCCCCCGCACTGCTAGTGCTTCTCGGGACCTGTTCATCTCTTCGCCGCCTCCGATCGGCGCCAACAAGGTTAATCCGAGGAGGTTCGGGGATGATGACTTGTGTGGTTGAATTCTAGAAATTGAAAATTATATTTGTTTGGTTTTATTCGGTTGATTTTGTTCCGATTCAAATTCAACAACGTTGTATTGCATATGGAAGATGATGGGTAGAAATTGAAAACTCCCGAAATTAAACCTGGGCAAAACTTTTAAGGAAGATAAAAGGTTTTTTTCTCTCTCTCTTTATACGTGCAAACTTTTAATTGGAGGTGTAAGTTAACTGATTTACACTCAGTGTAAATCTAGACATTTCTATTTTATACACACATCTCTAAATAAATATGATCAAATCAAAATAAAAAAGAAAAACTTTTAAATAACCAAAAGAAATAACCCCTACTTTATTGAAAAGTGATAAAAGTTTTTGCATATGGGGAGATGATGTGCTTATATTTGAGCATTTTGCAAAAGATGCATATTTTAAACACTCAAAAGTAACTACGTTTTATATCAAAATGTCCATATTTAAGCATTCGTACCATACCATTTGAGTTAGGAGAGAATGGTCATAGATAGCCCCAAAAAAAAAACTTTGCACTTTTAGCCCTAGCCCTTGAAATTTAGCACACATGACCCGGTTTGGCAAAAAATTGCAGGTCATGGGCACCGGTTTTAGGGGGTAAAGAGGGGAAAGGGGGGAAAGAAAAGGGAAAAGGAAAAAAAAAGTCTGCTACATTTAATACAGGTCAAATCGAATGAAATGTAGAAAAAAAATGAAATCGGGTGTAAGAAGGAAGGGGAATCTGAGTTCCAATTTCATTTTGGATGACATGATGTTTAAATTTAGGTGACACGGTGTTTAAGTTTGGATGACACGGGAAATCTGGGTTCTAGTTTAAGGACTGAGTTGACATGGCATTTAATGCATTCTTTCATGTGACAAGACCATACAAACAGGTGACATTGGTGATTTCCTAAACAAATTGGTAGACACACTCAGAAATGTGAAACTTTAAAATAAAAAAAGGTGACACGGTAAATCCTTCGGGTGACACGGCCGAGAGCTTGGGAAAAAAAAACGAGTGTAAAAAGGAAGGGGAATCTGGGTTCCAGTTTCATTTTGGGTGACATGGTGTTTAAGTTTAGGTGAGATAATATTTAAGTTTGGGTGACACGGGAAATCTGGGTTCCAATTTAAAGTGACACGAGGAATCTGAGATCCTCTCTCCTCTTCTAACTTTTCACCTTCAACCGGTTGTCCAAGTCACCTTTTTATTTTGCACAAATACACCCCTATGCTACATTTGCAACCAGTGTACATATTCCGTGGAAAGCTGTCAAATGTATGACGAATTGAGAGTTGGGCCTCATAACGGATCTAATGGCGCTTCTCCCGAATGTGAGACATATGTTACACAAAGTTCATGTGTTGAGGAAGTGCGAAGAACCTACATTCAAGAAGTCGAAGAATCTAGACGTGGCAAGAAGGTTTCAAAGTGCATGCTATGGCCTCTTCGAATCTAGAACAATTGATACATTCAACGCTCAATAAATGTATATGTACGTTGAATGAGGCCACGTCGAAGGATTGATGTCATACTTGAAGGCGACGTGGTTACGAGGTTATACGGAGAAGATTGTTTGTGCATGGACAGACACCATGCTCCATTTTTGTAAAAAGATTACTAATAGGTATAAAGGCAACATATTTCCCAATACAAATTTCAGTTTAAAATTCAGTTATCCCATATTCTTTTTAAAATTTGCCATATGGTCGAGTCTGCACATTCAGTGTTGAAGAACACGTTGCACTCTTCGATTGGTGACTTCACACATGTATTGAAGCCGATCGGTGACTTGACACATGTATTACAATAGGTCGAGTGTACAACACTAAGCCTATAGACTCTTGAATTGGTAAATAAAGAGCGGTCATTCCGGGGTTCGAACCGGGGACTAAGCCTATAGACTCTCATGGTCTATGGATATTTAATTGGGTTAGGAATATCATATCGAAAGAATAATTCAACATGCATGTTGTTCGAAATACACACAAAAATGCAAACAAATCCTTCATCAAAACCGTGCAGAGATAGATACTGGAGAGATGTGAATGACATACCCTGCACATATGAAATGCAAGCATATCGGGATATGCAGACACTGATAAGGCCATCACAAATTCACGTAGTTTGAAAGCAATTAAATTGGGATCACCCATATATTGAGAGCGTAGATGACAATGTTTTGCTAAAACCGGTAGATTTCAATATGGCATTGATTATCACGTTGTTCTAGAGTGGAGATATGGACGAGGATACTCATTGGAGGATATCATCAACATTCAGCGATGGGGGATGACCTACTAAAACGTCATTGGTTCCATCAGATCCAGAGATCGATACTGGAGAGATGTGAATGGCATGCCCTGCACATATGAAATGCAAGCATATCGGGATGTGCAGACACTGATAATGCCATCACAAATTCACGTATTTTGAAAGCAATTAGATTGGGATCACCCATATATTGAGAGCGTAGATGACAATGTTTTGCTAAAACCGATAGATTTCAATATGGCATGGATTATCACGTTGTTCTAGAGTGGAGATATGGACGAGGACACTCATTGGAGGATATCATCAACATTCAGCGATGGGGGACGACCTGCTAAAACGTCATTGGTTCCATCAGATCCAGATGGTCATGGCTAGAGTGGGAGACCGAGGACTAGACACTATTTGCCATGAAAAAAGAGCGAACTTGAGCGCAAGAACAAGCAAATAGAGAGAAAAACAGTGACACAAAATAAAAAAGCAGGTATTTTGGTCTCTACTTTTCGATGCTCATGATTAGTAGAGTGCTAGTTGTAGTTTTTGATAGAGACCAAAATAGGTTTTTTTGGGAGTTGTTCTATTACTTTCTTTTTGATTAATTGATATCCATGTTTTAAGTCATGTTTTTTTTTAGCATATTTTAGTGTCAATTTGAGTCTCTTTCTTAGTTTTTATATTCGATTTAGGGTCGTTTGAGTAATTTTTCGTATTTTTTTGAGATATCGAGGTCTACACAAACATTTGTTGTGTTTTATAGATTTTTGAAGTTGTTTCGAAGAAATTTTATACCATAAAAAGAAGTAGAAGAAAGTTAGAAGAATTCACGGAAAAGAATGAAGTAATCGAAGCAATAACGAATGAGTTATGAGAAAAAAATGTGCCCAAACCGGGCCAAGGAAGGGGCCAAATCGAGCCCAAACAAAGCCCAAACCGAGCCACAACCGAGATATGAAACAAGTAAGAAAACAACAATTGTATCGAGGTGCGTACCGACCCCCTTGGGTCGGTACCGATTTGATTGACGATGATTGCCGAAGCGATGATTGAATTCTAGAAGCCATACCGACCCCCTGGTGGCTTGGTACCGAGGGGCCTTGGGTCGGTATGGGCCGTTAGTGCGCATTTTTTGTCCGAGTTTTATCTCAGTTTTAGATAGATTTTTTTTAATCCGATTTTTTCTAAGATAGAATTAGTTTTTTTTAGTATAAATAGGACCCCTTGGGGTTGGTTTTTAACATACTTAACCACGCAATTTCCGAGGAAACTTACAACACTAGGATTTGAGGAGTTTGGAGGCGATTTATGAAGCTTTTTGAGGTGTTCTTATGCGAAAGTCAGGAGCACTTTGCAAGGTTGTCAAGACTCTTGTTTTGGATATTTTTCCACATTTTATTTAAATTAAATTTATGTCTTCTTCTAAGAACTTCATGTGTTTTGCAATGTCTACCATGCTTATGCATTTGAGTAGTCACATTTTCTAGAGTTGGGGTGAGCTCAACGATAGTTTAGCGTGATGAATGCTATAAATCTATGAATATCTATTTTATGTGTCTATTTACCTTATGAAAGTTGAGGAAATTTCTTGTCTGCAATTAAATTGAAAAAGAATTGTGAATTTGGATATTGTAATTAGGTTTTGAGACGAAAATTTTGAACAACCTAATCAGGACAAATAGTAAAGCTAATTAATTTGTGAAAGATGATTGATTGTTTTGCTAGGGTTTATGAAAGTTAACCTCCTTAATCGTTAAAAGTGCGATTTTTACGTTATTTATGGTGTTTGCATGTATGATTATCGTTGTGGTGATCCTTATGCCCTGTATATCTTTTATGTTGATTTTTATTCCAAAATCCAGCAACTTAGGCTTCTTTTGGATGTCCTTTACTTATGTATTATAATGCTTTATGATAAGGACTTGTTTGGACCCTTTTTAAAATAAAAAGGTATCCCTTTCCTCCTACAAGGAGCTCTGAAATCCGTTGTTCATATGCACCTCCACTCTCCTCCAGTCCCAACCTTCAACCAATGTTAATTTCTATATCTACGGCTTCTACTGAGTCTACCATTCTTCATCTTCTCTTTCAAACTTCTGCTATTTGTTCCAATTAGAAACACCCACAAGAGATGCCTCACAATTTTTCCCAATAATACCTACAAATCTCTCAACTACATAATTTAAGGTTCAATTTCATTAAATGAAACCAAAATAATTTCAACCAAACAAATTAGGATGGTGATTTTGAAGAATAATTGTGGGGTTTTTCAACGAAAACCTAAATTAAGAGGAAACAACAAGGGGTGAACAACGACAACGGATTGGAATGCCGGCGCGAGGTGGTCTCGGCCTCCGATTGGATCTTGATCCTAATTAACAGAGGTGGCGTTGAGTAAAGTAAATATGGGAGGTATATAGTACATGACAAGACGACTACACTGGTGTAGATGTCTCAAGGGAGATAGCGTACGGGTTGTACGACGGCGACAGACTAACGGTGAACACACAGGGGAGGCAGTAATTGTCGCCGATAGTTGTTGACCTGTATAAGCTTCATTTCTGACAGGGTGAATGGGGAGGAGGAAAGTGGGGATTGTACTACCTTTAATGTATTCCCAAAAAAAATTAAATTTTAATAATCCATAATGCATACAAATTCATTATAAACCATAAGGCCTGGCTATGCAAGCGGACCCTTAACCCCCAAAATATAAATCTCTACTTTTCCACCTTTTGGGTCGGCGTTAAGGCTAGAATGATCGATGGTTGGAAACTGTGGTATTCTGGTAATAGCAAGAGATCAAATGGAGTTGGGATCCTCGTGAGTGAGAAATGGAGAGATCTTGTCGTTAAGGTGGATCGCAGAAATGACAGGATGATGGTAATCAAGCTTGTCTTGGAGGGTGGCATACTTAACATTGTGAGTGTGTATGCCCCTCAGGTGAACCGTGGTGATGAGGAAAAGAGGATCTTTTGGGAGGAGTTGGATGACTTGGTCAAAAACATCCCAGAGTCGGAGCGTCTAATTGTGGGTGGAGACTTCAATGGCCACATAGGGCAGGGCAGTGACGGCTACAGTTCAGCTCATGGAGGTTTTGGGTACGGAGTTCGGAACAACAGTGGACTCGCTCTTTTGGAGTTTGCAGTAGCTTTTGATTGCATCATTGTGAATTCGCTCTTCGCTAAGAGAGAGTCGCCTGATTACTTACGATAGTGGTAGTGGGTGCTCACAGATTGACTACTTCCTTGTACGGAAGGGAGACAGGAGTGCATGCAGAGACTGCAAAACTATCCCTTTTGGAGGTTTGACTACCCCGCACCATCTACTAGTGTTACAGCTCGAGTTCAAGGGGTGCAGAAAAAGGTCGATCAGAAAGCACAGTCTGAAAATCAGATGGTGGCGTATGAATGAGGAAAATGGGGAGCTCTTGAGAGAGAAGGTTTTAGCTGAGGTGGAGAGGGGAGGTGCATGGTTAGTTAGAGATAATGCAGACTTGATGTGGGGTGTTGTGGCTGATTGCATTCGAAGGGAAGCTTCGGAAGTCTTGGGCGTTTCTCGAGGGAGCAGCAGGCACAGAGGCAACGAGGCATGGTGGAATGAGGAAGTGCAAGAAGCGGTTAGGGAGAAACATTTGGCTTTCAGAAGAGTGGTGAGTAGTACCAGCGAGGCGGAAAAAGAGAGTCGTCTAGCAGAGTACAAACGGGCAAAACAAGTAGCCAAAGCTGTTGTAGCAAAAGCTAAAGATAAGGCCTTTGAACATTTGTACAAGGCCTTGGATGAAAAGGGGGGGGGGGGGGGGGGGACAGATTGCTTTTATCGCTGGCCCGGGCCAGGGAACATCAGAGTAAAGATTTGGGCAGACCAAGATGTATTAAAGACGAGTCGGGTAGAGTGCTGGTTGATGACTCCCAAATTCAGTAGAGATGGAAGAGATACTTCTCCGATTTTCTTAATGAGGGTTTTAGACCAGCAGAGACTACTTTGAGCAGCAGTGGCCACGTAGAGTTCGCATACTGTAGACGTCTGTCTTATGAGGAAGTGAAGGGGGTTGTGAGTAGAATGAAGAGTCGAAGAGCAGTGGGACCGGATGAGATCCCGGTTGAAGTGTGGAAATGTCTGGGCATAAAGGGAGGGGAGTGGCTCACTCAGCTTTTCAACGTCATTCTTAGAACTGCAAGGATGCCAGAGGAATGGAAACTCAGCAAGTTAATCCCATTATATAAGAACAAGGGAGGTGTAAAGCAATGCAGCAACTATAGGGGAATTAAACTTCTTTACCACACAATGAAAATCTGGGAGAGAGTTATTGAATGGCGGTTGAGGAGGTTGGTTAGCGTATCTGAGAACCAGTTTGGTGTTATGTCGGGAAGGTCAACTACAGAAGCTATCCATTTGATGCGGCGCTTGGTGGAGAAATACAGGGAACGGAAGAAAAATCTGCATATGGTTTTCATCGATTTGGAGAAGGCATATGATAGAGTGCCAAGAGACCTTATATGGGAATGTTTGGAGGCTAAAGGGGTTCCAGAAACTTACATTAAGGTTATCAAAGATATGTATCATGGTTCACAGACTAGTGTATACTCACACAGTGGGGACCCTGAGTACTTTGTGGTTCAAGTAGGCTTGCACCAAGGCTCGGCTTTGAGCCCGTTTCTATTTACAGTAGTCATGGATGTTGTGTCAAGTAGTATCCAGGGTGGGATCCCGTGGTGTATGCTTTTTACGGATGACGTTGTCCTGGTAGACGAGACGAGAGAAGGGGTTAACAACAAACTAGAGTCATGGAGGGATAAGCTTGAGGAGAAGGGCTTCCGTTTGAGCAGGACAAAGACGGAGTACGTGGTTTTCAGGTTGGGCGAAGATGAAGAGGAAGAGGGAGATGAGAGTGTCAGCATGGGTGGGGACCCAGTTCAGACGAAAGACAGTTTCAAGTATCTGGGGTCTATAATGCAGAGTGATGGAGGTGTGGACATGGATGTCAAGCATTGGATTCAAGTGGGCTGGCAGAAATGGAGAGCCGCGTCAGGAGTCTTATGCGACAGAAAGGTTCCACTCAAGCTCAAGGGTAAGTTCTACAAGGTGGTAGTGAAACCAGCTCTATTATACGGCGCAGAGTGTTGGGCGACTAATAAGACTCAGGAACAGAAACTCATGGTGGCTGAGATGAGGATGCTCAGGTGGATGTGTGGAGTTACCTTGCGCGACAGATTCAGAAACGAGGCTATCCGAGAAAAGGTAGGAGTGGCTAGTATTCAGGCTAAGTTGCGGGAATCGAGACTCCGATGGTATGGCCATGTTCAGAGGAGAGATCCAAATGCGCCGGTGCGTAGGTGTGACAACTTGGCTATCGAAAGAGTTCGACGAGGAAGAGGGCGTCCTAAGAATAGCTGGGGTGAAGTGATTAGACATGATCTGACCGCTCTGGGACTCTCGGAGGAGATGACACGCGACAGGATTCAGTGGAGGAGTGCTATCCGAGTTGACGAACGCTAGTCAGGGATAACATTTTCTCACTCATGCTTCCCTTCTATCTCAACTTTCCTTGTGTACATCCTTTCCAACTTTTCATCTTTGTCCCTATCTTATTTCCAGCTTCTTTGATGTCCTGTCATGGGTCACTCGGAAACACCCTCTCGACCTAGTAGGGGTAAGGGTGCGTACATCTCGACCCCCCAGACCCTGCTCTAAGCGGGAGATACTGGGTTTGTTGTTGTTGTTGTACTTTTCCACCTTTTCTTGCTATTCTATTACTCTTCTAAAGCACTGTTCTAAAAATCGCGCGCCTAGGCGCTAGGCGGCAAGGCACCTAGGAATTTTTACGCATAGACGGTCTCTAGGTAGATTTTCGGCTAAGCGCCGCCTAATCCCGCCTAGGTGTCGTATAGTCCCCGCTTAATCTCACCTAGCCCCACCTAGGTGGGTCATTATTTAGATTCGGGGTGGGCACAAATCTAGCAAATCCCGTCCCGGTCCCTTCCCGATCTCGTCCCGATCCCGGTGGGATTTAGGACAAAATAGTGAATCCTGTCCCGCAAAAATTATGCGGGACGAAATGCGAGACGATCCCGGTGGGATCCCGCAAATCCCGTCACGTCCCGCATATAATAATAATAATAATAATAATAATAATAATAATAATAATAATAATAATTATTATTATTATTATTATAATAATATTATTATTATTATTATAATATTATAGAATAATAATAATATACTACCTCCGTTCCAAAATACATGGGCTTTTCCTTTTTGACACGTTTTTTAAGGAGCGAAAAACTCTATGAAATATTATTTTTTTAATCAAATTTTTTATATCATTTGATACTTATTAGTAATAAGTATCAAATGATATAAAAAATTTGATTAAAAAAATAATATTTCATAGAGTTTTTCGCTCCTTAAAAAGCGTGCCGAAAACTAAAAACCCATGTATTTTGGAACGGAGGGAGTATTATTAGTATTATTATTTTGAGAAAATATTATTTATAATTATAATTATAATTTATAATTTATAACAATAATTGATTATAATAATAATAATATTATTATATACTAATATAATATAATATAATATTAATATTAATTTATAATAAAACTATTATTATTATTATTATATTATATTATTATATCATATTATATTTTTTTCTTGTAAAGTATAATTATTTTATAATAATAACAATAAAAATAAGTATTAATATTAATATTATTATTATTATTATTATAAACTCCAAATAGTATAGAAATCAAACAATCGAATGTTTACAAGAAGTTAGCGGACAACCGAGAAACAAGCTGCGCACCAACCCCCTTAGCAATGGAAAAACACACTCTGATAAAAATATGAGCAGCTAGACGAGAACTAGAATCTAAGGCTAAAGAGAAGGAGCGGATCCGTCCCAGAAGCGCAACCGCATCCCCATCCAGCTCACCAAAGGAGGAGAAAGAAAAAGGCAAAAACCCATAACCAGCAGCAGAGCACACATCCCGATACTTGGTACACTTACGCCGCGCAGCGTCGAGGACACATTGTCCAGGGGCATCCCAGCAAGGTGGAGGAGCGAGGACTGCAACCCAGAAGACTGTAGGCGCGAGGCCAGAAAAGAATAGTGCATGATATCACCAACAGCATAAACACCAAGCCCGCCGTACTGAAGCGCGAGGCCAGAAAAGGATGAAGAAGCAGGATGTGACGATCCTGACCCATGTTGTCGGGTCACAGGTCGACCCGTATGACCCGTCGGGTAATGACCCGGCAGGTCCGAGTCAACGGGTCGACGGGTGGGGGTGGGTTGCGGGTTAGGGTTAGGGTCAGGTGTTTTGAACCCGCTGACCCAGCGGGTCAACCCACTATCCGAATTATTTTTTTTGAAAAAAATATTTTTTTTTATGTTTATAATAATTATTATGTATATTATTCATAGAATAATTCATAATATATAAACATAAACTACTTTGCAATATGCAATGTGGGTCAAAAACACTATCACCCTTCTCTTTTTATAGCTTTGGAAGACCTCCCCTATTATCTCATTTCCAATGTGAGACAAGAGTCATATCCCACATTGAAAGTTGAGAGTTAGAATGAGAAGGGATGAAGGTATATATATGTGTACCCCATCTTCTCTTATCTCTCACTCTTCACTTTAAGCTTTATTTCTTATATTGAAATGAAGTAAAGTTTAAGAAGTTTTATATCCCTACATTTATATTGTAGTGGATGAAGGAAGTTTTATAGAAATATAAATATTCTCATGTTTTTTTTCCACTTCATATTAAAATGAAATAAAAATAAAAAGTGATATTTAGAAAAAGTATTTACATATAATTTTTTTAAAAAATTTATTAGTAAAAAATATTATAAAAAATAAATTTTTTTTAATATGGGAATTCGCTGGGTCAACGGGTCGACTCGAACCCGTCAACCCGTGAATTTGTGGGTTAGGGTTTGGGTCGACCAACCCTGACCCTTGACCCGGTGGGTCCGACCCGTGGCCACGCCTACTTCCAGTTGGTAATGATGAACAGACATGACACCTCTTGATTGGAAGCGTATCTCAGGATGAGTTTTTTTAGCAAGCCACCATTGAGCATGAACATGCTCGCAACAGCGAGGAGCCCCGACCTCCGGCGTGACTCCGAAACAGGGAGTTTCCCAATCCAAGTTTGGAACGACTTACAGTACTTAATCACCCGCTTATCAAAAGCATGGAAGAAATTAAGCGAAGATGTCATTGCTTCCTCTGAGTTTTTTTTTTTTTGTTTGTTTGTGTGTGTCTAAAATTTGGATCATACATCTCCTTTTATAGAACAAAAATCTCACCGGGGAGAGAGCTTTCCAAATTTGAAATTTTGGGTTGTACCTAATTTTGCCTCCATGCTTTGTTATTTGATTTTTGAAAATTTTGAAGAGCTGAGTGTTCATCCATCTCCGCGTCTTTTTTTTTTTAAATAAAAATTGGTGTTGCTAATTTGATCATCCAAATTGTTGTAAAGCTCATTTGTTAATTAATTTGTTCTTTCTAAGTTCAAGCTCACAATTGTGAGTTGTTAAGCTCATTTGTTATTTTGTTAGGCTCAAAGTTGAAAACTTAGTTGCTTCATCCTTATTCGTGCGTGATCTTCATTCAATCTATAAGAGTTTGATTAACATGTGATTATTAAAAAAACATTTTCGTTTGTTTAGATAACTGGATAATGAAAAGGTAATGTATTAAATTTTACATATAAAATGTATATGATAATCATTTTTTGTGAGCTTGAAAAAGAGGTTGTGGGGATTATTAGTCCATCATAGAAGTATTAGTTACTCTTCTTCAAATTAGGGAATAAAAAGATTACAAATGTATACGAATAATGAAAGAAGGAAAATGATTAGAATAATGATCAATAAATCTTACAGTAACTTATTTTCCTTATCAAAAAACCGACGGGGTTACCAACCCAAGATTTCCGTAACGGGCCCGAAGATTTCGACCAAAATATAAAATAATACTCCGTACTAGTATATTTTAATAAAAAAAATTAAATAATTAATGTACCCGCCGGAGGAGTCACACACGGTGTTCTTGGGTTCCTCCATCCATGTTCCAACTACTCTTGACTCTTGAGTATGAAATAGGATAGAGATAGAGCTGCAACGTCTATCCTTCACCCGTCACCGGTCCCAATTCCCAATAAATATCTCCCATTCTACCCGTCTCCCCTAATCTCTCGCTCTCTACACACACACACTCAAGAGAGCAATATTCAACTTGGTTCTTCAAAGATATTTCGCCCCTTTGCAGAAAAAGGTTTGGCCTTTTTGTTTGATTCCATCCAATCCATGGCCGACACTGCCTTGCCCTTCAACCATGACGGCGCCGTCGATTACCTCGCCGACGAGAGGAAAAAGGCGCAGTTCGATGTTGATGCTATGAAGATCGTCTGGGCCGGTGGCCAGCGTGAATTTGAGATCTCTGATCGCATGGCTCGTCTCGTCGCCAGCGATCCGGTCAGCTCTCTTTCTCTCTCTCCCTTTCTTCGCTTTTGTTTTTGTTATCCTTTTTTGAGCATTGATTTTTCTTTTTCATTTTTGTCGCTTACAAGCTGATTTGGCTTTTCTTTGATTCGTCGTTTCTTAGTGATTCTGATGGAGGTCGTACCTATTTGAAGTTCAATTTTGCTGTTTTTCGAATCAATTTGCGTTTGGAAAGATTGTTTGCTGTTATTATTAAGGCTATTTGCTTTCTGGGAAACCTAAGAGTCTGAAAAACTCCTCTTTCTAAATGCTAGTATAAGGTTGCTTTTTAACATTTACTCACTGATGGAAAAATAAAATAAATTCACATATGTATACATCCCTGCAGTCTGCAGAAGCTCCTTTTGCTTGTTTTTGCTGTTCAGATCAGTATGGCTGGCTTTATTCCTCACTGTCAGTTTGTCAAATATGGTAATTTCAGGCTTTTAAGAAGGATGACAGAGTTATGATGGACAGGAAAGAATTGTTTAAGAACACCCTTAGGAAAGCAGCTCATGGGTGGAAAAGAATAGTTGAGCTACGTCTATCTGGTATGAATTGCTTGGATTTAACTTATCCGGTCCTATGTTTCCTATGAAGTTTCTTATCAAGTTGATATTTCACTGTTGATCTTTAGCTAAGGTGAATCTCTTGTTTTTAATGCAGAATTAGAAGCATATAAATTGCGGTTTTTTGTTGATGAACCTGCCTACACAGATCTTCATTGGGTAACTTCCGGCCTTAGCTGATGCATTCTGTTTTTTATTGGGTACAAGTAGGTGGAGCATGTTTTGAAATCTTAACCAGATAAAATCTTGAGAATTTCTATCACAGATAACACAATAGTGTAGTGTTTAGATATGTTATTGGTTGCTTATGAATGTTTTGATCTTTAAATTTTCTCTTACTGTAGATACTTCAAATCATATGGTCTTCATTCATGCGTTCTTCTTGTGTTCTTCACCATCTGAGTGCATGCCATATGGTTTAAACTGCAGGGGATGTTTCTTCCTGCAATCAGAGGACAAGGTAGCGAAGAACAGCTGGAGAAGTGGTTGCCGATGGCATATAAAATGCAAATAATTGGATGTTATGCACAAACTGAACTCGGTCATGGCTCCAATGTTCAAGGTCTTGAAACCACAGCTACTTTTGATCCTGAGACGGATGAATTTGTTCTCCATAGTCCAACATTGACCTCTAGCAAAGTGAGTAATGGTGCCCATTTTTTTTCTCTTACCATACTTTCTTCTCAACAATTAAAAAATTGACCGCAGTATTGACCTGCTAGCTTTGCAATTTAGTATTTATGCTAGTGCAGAGAATAATGACATGATGTCGTGATATTTATTATGGCCAAAACAATCATCAATCCAGTTTCTGTGTGTACATTGGTTGTCAATTTCCAGAGTTATCTAGGGCTTAACCTTGTCTATTCAAATCTGAAAAGCTTTAGTGTTATCTAGATTGTACTGATGTTGATATGCAGGATCAGATCCTACAATAGATTTGAGTATAGGGAAAGCAGTAAAATCTATGCTTGTGCTGACTTTCTTCTATTCTGGATTCCGTTTGTCATTTTCCCAACCCAAAATCATCCATTATCTAGTACGTAGTATTTTTTATCAGAGCATCAATAGAAATGTAAAATAAAACATTGATGGGTGTGCATTTGCATAATTATAGAAACTGTTACTTCAAGATAAAAATTAGAAACCTTTCATTCAAAACTTAAAAAACAAAAAAGCACAACTTCAAAATAGCTAGGCCTAATAGAATGACCAAACAATTGATGTTTTTTTCTGGTAAAAACCAAACTATTAATGTTAGTGTTCTGCTTATGTCATACCTAGTATCATTCCATATTAATACCTTAATAGGGGTGTGTGTGTGCGCGCGTGCGTGTGTGTGTTTTCTTAAAAAAATATTATGATTGATTGGTCATCTCATTGTTCTAAAGTTCGGCTTAGTCTCATTTCATATTTTGGCAATCTTATCAGTGGTGGCCTGGTGGTCTGGGAAAAGTATCTACTCATGCAATTGTTTATGCAAGACTGATAACAGATGGGAAGGACCATGGAATAAATGGTGAGCATCTGATTTATTTGTTGAGGAAATGTTATTTTGATCATCTTTATTTGTTAAAGCAATCTCTGTGATGGAAGCACAGGGAATGTAGTTTTCAAAGAAGGAAAATGAAAGCATTCTTATTTCTTCAGTTGTGAACATCTTCAGTGTGCTTTTTTCCATTACAACAATGCTAATCTTGTGTAAACTGATCCATCCAAGGTTTCATTGTGCAACTGCGAAGTTTGGATGATCATCTACCATTGCCTGGAATTACGATTGGTGATATTGGGCTAAAATTTGGAAATGGAGCCTATAACACTATGGACAATGGGGTTCTGAGATTTGATAATGTGCGCATCCCTAGGGACCAGATGCTGATGCGGTTTGTTCCTCCACTTTCCCTCAATGTTTACTTGTATAAATACCATGCCTGCATTATAAGAAATTTTTATTCCAACATTTAACTCTTTGTGGTTAGTCTACTCATCAGTTAGGATGTTTAACTTATTACCTACCTTCCGGAATTTTTTTGTGGACTTATCTTGTCTGGCTATGATATTTGCTAGATAAAAATGTGCACTTTGATTTGTTCTTTAAACCTCAAAACAAGTGAAAATGGGATATCCGTCCTATTGTTTTGCCAATTATCTCGAATATTTGGTCTTCCCATGTCTCTTGTTTGTTAACACTATTTAACTCTCAAAACATAGAATTTTTGTTTATGTAATGTTGAATTCTGAAGTTTATACTAGTGGATTTTACAACCCATGGATCAGTAAATTACTTCAGTTATTTCATGGGTTCTTTCTTAGTCAGAATTCCGATATTTGAAGTCTGAACTCGATCGTGTGCAAATTGTCTTTAAGGTGTAGTTGTGCCATATAAATTTAGTTAATTACTAAAGTAGAGGTATTCCTTGTTTGATATAGTCCTCAAATGTAGCATCCGACACTTCTGTGGTTTTAGAATTAGTATCTGAGAGTAGAATATATCTTGTACAGCTCTATTTAAGAAAGGCTGGTTTAAGTTCATGGATAGCCTTGGTGTTTGAGACTTTTAGTCATCTCTTGCCATTTTTTTTTATGTTTTCTTTTCTTTTGTGATTTTGATTTTCTACTTTTCATTCTTTATCTTTTCTAGACTGTTCAATTCATAGGGTAAAATCCATCTATGATCCCTAAACTTTGAAGAGGTTATAAATGGTTTCTTGAACCTTTTTTGGTCCACTAATGTCCCGAACTTTGTAGAAAGTTACAAACTGCCCTGAACTTATTTTTTGGTCAGTTAAAGTCCTTGAACAATGTAATTTGGTGAAAATATAGTCCTATCCAAATAAATGACCAAACAAACGCATAGTTTAAGGACCTTAATTGAATAAAAAATAAGTTGGACCTGTTTTAATACTTTTTTTTAAAAAAGTTCAGGGACCATCGATGGGTCAACCCACAATTTATACTGAAAACATCTATAGTTTTCTGACTCTCCCATTGTTCAGTGTTAACTTCAGTAGTAGAGATTTGGAAATTTTGATGTGGCTTGCACTTAAGATTTTTATAGACGTTTGCCTTGTTATCTTTTTATTGTGCATGTCTTGTCATCACTCATCGGTGCTCTGTCATTTTTTCAGCGTGCAGCAGGTTACAAGAGAGGGGAAAGTGGTACAGTCAAATGTTCCTCGGCAGTTACTTTATGGCACTATGGTCTATGTGAGACAGACAATTGTAGCTGATGCTTCGTGTGCTTTGTCACGAGCTGTCTGTATTGCTACAAGGTACAGTGCTGTCCGTCGACAGTTCGGTTCGAAAAATGGGCATGAAATTCAGGTAACTATAAATTAATGTGAACTATCTATTGAAAAGAAGTTGCCATCATAGGGAGATAGACGTACTCAGATTGTCAGAACAATCAATATTATAACCATTCCGGAATGGCTCACCGGAAAGGACTCGTGGATAGTACCCATAGGTCCCCGGTTCGAACCCCGGATGACTGCTCTTTATTTACCAAATTCAAAGAACAATCAATATTATCAGCTCATTTTAATTCATAATCACATTCTGCTCTAGTGTAATAAGTTTGATACGTCGTATTAGAATTGGAGTGTAAAGTGAATTAACTTTCTAAATAATCTAACCAATAGATAATTTGATATGATACGATATCTTCTAATCTAAAGATAATTTCGACAAGAAGAATTTAATAAATGGATTTCATTAATATAATTACAAATTACAAAGTAAATAATACTCCCTCCGTTCGCGAAAACATTTCATTTTAACTCTTTGCACAATTTTTAAGAAAGTCAATAATACTCTTTTTTACTAATTTACCCTCATTTATTACTCTACTTTTTAACTTTATCGAAAACTACAACCGACGACTCATCGATCATGTCAAGGGCATTTTTGTAAAGTGAAGTTAAAATACCTACAATGACATGTATTTATGAACAAAATCGAATCTCTAAAATGACATGTTTTCGCGAACGGAGGGAGTATGATTTTGGTTGAAAGCTAAGGTTCTTTCTTTCCCGTGCTAGTTACACAAGGATGTCTGATTCCTTGTCTTGGACTCTATTGCTAAGGTTTTATGTTTTTTTTTTTGTCTTATCCTGTAGGTGATTGATTATAGGACTCAACAACATAGACTTTTCCCCTTGCTGGCTTCTGCCTACGCATTCAGATTTGTTGGCGAGTGGTTGAAATGGCTTTACACGGATGTTACCCAAAGATTGCAAGCAAATGATTTCACTACATTGCCGGAGGCTCATGCATGTACTGCTGGCCTGAAGTCATTAACAACGTCTTTCACTTCTGTATGTTCTACCTGGGACCTCTTTATTCCGTTATACCCCGTGTTTCTGTTTGTTTTTAAATTTGTATGGCCCAGATTTTTGTTACATTTCCCTATGTTTTCTTGTTTTTGCCTGCAAACGAATGGATGCAGAAAACTACTGATAAATTGGTGTTGATAGATATTCTAAATAATCAAGGTTTTTCTTTCTTCTTGGTGTATTTAAAAACAATAATTTTCACATTACGAGAGAGTCAAATCTTGGGGTTTAGATTCCTATTGATAGCATGTTCTGCTTGTACTAATTCCAACATGTGCTGTATCCTACTCCAAACTGCCATATAAGAAGTCAAAACAGATACAATTAGGGAAACCTATTTTCTTTACATGAACCTCCCAGTTACATTCTGGGCTGGCCCGTACTTTGCCAGCTTGTAATTAAGGTCATTTAGAACCCACTCTCACTGAGGGAATTGTGCTTTATCTTCTGCAGGATGGAATTGATGAATGCAGAAAACTTTGTGGTGGACATGGTTATCTGTGCAGCAGTGGGCTTCCGGAGTTATTTGCTGTTTATGCCCCAACTTGTACATATGAAGGCGACAATGTTGTACTTCTTTTGCAGGTTTGGTTTTACACTCTCTTTCATGGGTTGTTGTGGCGAAGACTTCACTTCTGAAGAACTAATTGAATTATATAATGAATTCATCATATTGAATCAAATGTAAGCTATATTTATACCTAAAAGATTTATTCTTATAGAGTTATAGGTATTAATGAGAAAAACAACCATATAGGAAATTAATACAAGAGGTTTGTTTTATAAGTAACAAGGATTTGTCTTTATTTATCATTTAGAGTTGGTTGTTTAGGTTTTGTCTGGAAATATTAGAAATCTGATTTCGCCGGTAGTCATCCCGGCTGTTCATTCATATTGTATTACTGGTTTCTGTTTTGTGAATATTGAAACCCTGGGAAGTAGCATTCGTGAGGTCTCATTTCCTCACACTTTGCTTATGTTGGATGTACTAGAATGAAGCAACTGGGGGCCCGACTTGAACAGTGACAAGATACTAAATCATCATTTCATCAATCAAATAACAAAATCATATTCAATAGGCAGTTTGTGAATATTTGATGAATTCTTGGGTTCAGTGTTGAACAAGGATGGTTTGAGTTTTTGTGTAGTTTGTAGCTTCTCGACCCACATTGAATTTTATTTCTTATGCTTGCTAATATCTAATTTCTCTTTGCAGGTTAGTAGATTCCTGATGAAGACAGTTTCCCAACTTGGATCAGGGAAAAAGCTTGTTGGTACAATCGAATATATGGGACGGGTAGAGCATCTATTAGAATGTCATTGTGCTGTTCAGAAAGGTTTGGCATGCAGTTTTGCCTTCATCCTTCTTACTCTACATATTGATAAGCGAGCGAGCTATATGACTGATTAGAAACTTTGATGCATTGTCTTCTAACCATATTCTTCCCTCTTTTTTCCCGTATAGCTGAGGATTGGTTGAAGCCGAGTATTGTACTTGAGGTTTTTGAAGCGAGGTCTGCTAGGATGGCAGTTTCATGTGCTAAAAGTCTGAGCAAATTTTCGAATCCAGAGGAAGGTAGTTTTCTCCCTACCGCGGACAATTTATATAGCCAATATACATTGGGTTTCTGTTTTTATAATCAACTAGTGCAGTCCCCGTGTAATACATGGATTTTTTAAACACAATATTTCTTTGCATAAAAATAAGATTGTCACAGTTTTTCGATGCTGTGTGGTGTTTGTGTTTCTTATCTCCTTTTGGGGGAAGAATATCTTTGATACGTGTATAGCTGATCACTGATCTTTATGTTTATTATTATCTTATAGGCTTTGCAGAGCTCTCAGCCGATACCACTGGAGCAGCGGTTGCTCACTGCCAGTTGATTGTGGTCTCTAAGTAAGCTTCCTCATTTTCGCGGTTCCATACCTTCCTTTTTTAATCATATGGTACTTGGTTTCATTATCTGAGGGCTGGTCATTTGTTTCTAGTAGCCAAATGTTGCAAATTTGCATTTCTCAACATTAAAAAGTAAATACTCAAATCTGAATCACCTGATGCGCTTCTTCAAAACTCAGATCAGCGTCATGTTAGCAGCTTTTATATTTTTACTTGTTAGGTCTGATTGTTGACCAGTACTTTATTTTTACCTTTGGGGAATTGAGACATTGATACACAACATATGAAAGGATGAATCTGGAATCTGGATGGGTTTAGAGGACATCTGCCATATCTGGTAGCTGTAGCCTAGAGCTTGCTGATTAATCTCTTCATTATCTAACTGGATATGTCTCATCCGTCTCACTTCATTTTGTCTGTCTTCTTCTTCTTCTACTTACGTTTTCGCTTCTTTCTTGTCTCCTATGCCTCTCTTTGGCTAGCTACCGCTTAGTTTCTGTGTCCTATTTTTCTGAGTCTATTGGAAACACTCTCCTGACTTGTCGGGGTAAGAGTGCGTACATCCTGACCCCCAAACCCTACCTTATCACGGAATTTACTGGGTTGTTGTTGTTGTTGTTTAAATTCCAACACTCTAAATTGTGGTCTCATGTTCTGTATGAGAATAAAAAATCAGCGTTCAACTTTGCCCTCTTCCTTTTCTTCCCTTGCCAGCCCTGGAATTGTAGAAGTTGTTAGTCGTTAGGGCTTCTGGAGCTGGGTTGGCCTTATGCCAATGTTTTCTCCCCAGATCTGTTTTCAAGCTTCTGAAGGTCCCTAAAGAATCCTTCTTTGCAAGTACCATGACTAACATTGTGAATTTGCAGTGGTGTGGGTGTTTCGTTTGAACTGGACTGCTGAAGAATAATACTACTGTTTGAGACTTTGAGTTGTTAGGTGTCCGATCAGGTCTCCAACTGTTGAATGTAATTGTTGACATGCCTCTTGTTGCAATCTCTTTAGGTTCATCGAGAAGCTGCAGCAAGACATTCCGGGTGAAGGAGTAAAGCGACAGTTAGAGGTCCTATGCAGCATCTATGCTTTGTCCATCCTCAAAAAGCATCTGGGCGATTTCCTCTCCACTGGCTGCATCCTCCCGAAACAAGCATCTCTCGCCAGCGATGCTCTCAGATCTTTATACTCCCAGGTTCTTTTTTCATTCAATTCTTCACCGCCCTCTTTCCTTTCCCATCATCTAAACTAACATCAACACTTTGTTTTTCAGCTCCGTCCCAACGCCATTGCGCTTGTTGACGCATTCAACTACACTGACCACTATCTTGGCTCAGCCTTGGGCCGTTACGATGGTAATGTCTACCCAAAACTCTACGAGGAGGCGTGGAAGGATCCATTAAATCAATCGGTTGTGCCTGATGGTTACCAAGATTTCGTTAGGCCGATCCTGAAGCAGAGGATCAGGACAGCTAGACTCTGACCGACATATTTGCCATCAAACTTCCATATTTGTTCGCACCTGTGATTTGTCGATATGAATAAGTTGCACTTGTTGAACTCTTCTACTGCTTATGTTAGAACTTTCATAACTGTAATTGGAAATTTAAATAAGATTTTATAAGATGTTTTTGCCTTTTTGTTACTTTTGCGATTAAATTGTTGCTGCTAAATCGGGCGATCAACGATAATACTAGTTCTTCTGATTAAAGAAAAAAAGAATCATATAACTTGGCGAGTTTTGTTTGCTGTCGCTGTTTGGTGGTTGTGGAAATGAAGGTATGTTGCAGGTCGTTCATGTATATTGGTCTTTTCCATCATATGGCTGAGGGAAAGCAATACACAGATGGATTGGTTGAGGACCTGAGGTGATCTCTTGGGGTTGTTAAGGGTTATCAAAGTCCGATTCGGACCGATGAAGTCCAACTAGGAATGACCATCTAGTTGACACTTGGACAACTGGGTAACCCAGACTAGGATCGACACAGGCCGTTAGGCTAACCGCTCTGATATCATATCAAAGTCCGACTCGGACCGATGACTGGGGGTCGTGTGCACAGGCGCACATGCGCTAGTAGCCTAGCACACAAGTCGAGTGAGGTTCCATTCTAAAACTAATTGGCAATAGAAGGAGTAGCCCACCGACTCATATACTAGGGCTTAATATGTTCAACTTTTCGATGTGGGACACTTTGGTCTCATACACATCTCTAACAAGGGTAATTCTCATGATAAACAATACTACCTCCGTTCAAAAATACATTGCCTTTACTATTCACGCACGTTTTTTTAAGAAGGTAAAAACTATATAAAAAAGTAATAAGTTTGTAATTATTAAAAAAATTAATATTTTATATAGTTTTTAACTCCTAAAACAGTGTGCATGAATAGTAAAAGTTCATGTATTTTTGAACGGAGGGATTATTTTTCAATATTTCGCTCGGTTGATTTTAAAAATTATTCATGTTGTGCCTATTTGGTTTAAGTTTGGACAAAAATATTACTTCGTGGTATAATATTTTAATGTGTGATGAATATTTCATCTTAAGTCAAAATATCTCCGAATTTAGGGATATTTTTGTGGTTATAGGGATGGATGTTCAAGATCCTTAATGTTATAATCTAAGCAAGAAATCAGATAAAGAACGCACAATTTCAAGTGCAAAAAATTTGACTCTCTTGTTTTCTACCATAATTATCACATGTTATCGGCATGAAATCTAAAAATCAATTGAGTTTTTTTAGATTCGAAGGTAAAACCTCAAATCCAAACTCTTTAATCACGAAAACGCGTTGAGCCTTTTTATTGTTCCATGTTTTATGCGATTTAAAAATGGATATGAACAAAACTGATGTAAAACGGGAAGAGCGGAGAGTTTTTATGAGTTTCTAGTGTAGAGGGTCCCAATTTGGACAACTATAGAGCATACCGATAACATGTGATTTGAGTTGTCCGAATTGGAACCCTCTACACTAGAAACTCATAAAAACTCTCCGCTCTTCCCGTTTTACATCACTTTTGTTCATATCCATTTTCAAATCTCACAAAACACGGAACAATAAAAAAGGCTCAACACGGTTTCATGAGTTTTTACACAAAACCGAAGATTTTTGAAAATAAATTACGGGAAATTTCATCCTCGATTTTTATTAAATCCTTCACTTCAAAACAAAATTAGTAGATCTAAACTTACTACAAGAGATTTGCTAAATACAATACCGTTTTGAACTTCGTCTTCAAGCCTCGCCTAATTGGAACCATCATCGGAGCTCTTAGTAGCACTGACCATTTTTTTCCACCCACAAAACAAAGAAACTCACCAAAACCGCTATAACCACCCCACAAGTCAACATCTTTACTAAAACCTGGTTGATCTCGGTTATTTTTTTCAGATCGAAAAATGGGACAGTGTCGGAAAATTGAATAGATTGACGAGAGGGAGACGGGGAGGATGAATGTGAGTGGTGGGATAAGGGAGTATATAAAGAGAAAAAAGTGAAAGAAGTAGAATGAAATTATACCCTTAACAAGAGGATGGATAGACAAATGAAAATGATATAAAATTTAGAAGAAAAATCGTTCAATAGAACTCAATTTATCCTTGTTCCTCTTTTGTTGAGCAAACTCCAAAAAAAACTTAACTTATACCAGAGACTTTTTTTTTTAAAGAAAGAGAGTTTTCTTTATGCCTTGAACGGATGAAAGTGTTGTTTTGAAAGTAGGAGATATAACGATACATTTTATCATCTCAACTCCATTATTCGAGCCAAACGAGCCGAGCCTAGCATGTTTAAGCTTAATTCGTTTGTTAAATGAGCTTGAGCCGAGCCGAGTCCAATTTTTAGACGAGCTTATTTTTTTGTTCAAGCTTGGTGTGTTTAGGAAATGAACAAGCTCGAGCCGAGTTTTTATCGAGATTTATGCAGTTCTACTAATTAGTCATAATATATTAACTTAAAGGAAATTTTAGAAACCCCATAAAATTCGAGCTATTTGAGCTTAAATCAAATGAGCCGAGCTTTCAACTGAGCTTAAAATATTGTTCAAACTCGGCTTGTTTAGGTAAGTGAACAAGCTCGAGTCGAGCTTTTTCCGAGCCGATCCCGAGCCAAGCTCGAGCTTTTCAGTTCATATAAGTTATAACAGTCCTACTCCATACACTTTTTAGGTAGTATTACTCCATCCGATCGGAAATAAACGATGTTTGACTTTTGTGTACATAGTTTTAGGAACTAAAAACTATATAAAGTCTTATTTATTTTTTATTTTTTTACAATTTAATACGCTTATTACTAATAAATATTAAACTATGAAAAAATTAATTAAAATAAATATGATTTTATAGTTTTTAGCTCCTAAAACTACGTGCACAAAAGTCAAACATCGTTTATTTATTTTCGATTGGATGTAGTATAATACATGCAATTCAATTACTTTATTTCATGTTCAATTGCTACTATTGATAAATATGAATAGATATTTCAAATTTGAATTGATTTTGTTGTATAGCAATTAGAAATGACGAACTCCTTACTATTTCACATTAAACATATACTCTGTATATCATCATACCAACTACACTATTAATACTATGCATGATTTGAAACTTGCATGTGCGTGTATGCATATTTATATGTACTTAATGCTTTGTACGGGGTATATGTAACACATATTGTAATACACATTCATTCATGATGTATTAATACACATATCTTACTTTGTACAATAATTAATTATGTGATATTAATTAATACAGTATGATTTTATGTGTAGTTAGACCTGTTAAACGGGTCATTCGGGTCGGATTCGGGTCGGGTCACTTCGGGTCTCGGGTAAAACGGGTCCCAGGTAAAACGGATTCCGGGTATTTCCGGGTTGACTAGAACCCGGGTTTGACCGGGTTTCGGGTCATTTCGGGTCGATTTCGGGCTTGTCAATTTTTTCCATTTTAAATTAAAAAAATCACGATTTGACAATTTTGCAATAAATTTTAATTATATATAAAAAAAATGAATTATATTTAATTAAAAATCAACCGGGTTAACCGGGTCACCGGGTCAATCGGGTAAAAATTACCGGGTCAATCGGGTCACCGGGTCGAAACTCAGATGACCCGGAAAAATTCCGGGTTTTCGGGTTCGGGTCGGAAAAAAATTCCGGGTCAAAAATTCCGGGTTCGGGTCGAAAATTTTCCGGGCGGTCGAGTCGGGTCGACCGGGTCGGGTTGTGTTTTGACAGGTCTACGTGTAGTGTTATTATGACAAAAATATCACCAAAAGAGAATTTGATTACTTAGCTTGGACTTGTCAGAAGATAAGTACCTCGAATGGAAGGTGGATATGCTTTAACACAATTGAAGGCTAATGGTCCGACACACCTTCGTCATACATCCGTTGATGCTACCAAATTTCTTGAGATTTGTTTTAAAAAAAGTCACTCTTGCTTCAACTACGGGATCTGAGCATATTGAGATAAGATAGAATAAGTTGGTTTAGATTTTTTAGGTCATGTTTAACGATAGTAAAATAAGCAGGGGTACTGAGAGTTATATTAATAAAATATTGAAGGAAATGGTTTTGTGATACTAGAGGGAGTATCCCCCAGGTATTGATACTTGTATTGTAATTTTAGCACGTCTACATTTAATTAGTTGAATTGGTTGCTACATGCTTTTAATGTCAAATACATTAATTAGGTTTTACAACGGTTAAAGGTGTTTACTTTTTCTGCTATATTTATTCTTTGTATCTTTCTAGTTTGTCGTCTTTTTATATTATATAACTTTATCAGGAATACATAGATCTGGTTTTTCTCTTCTCCGTCTCTCTCTTTTCTCTCTCATTTTCTAACATCGTATCATAGTTTAAGGTGTTCTCCTGGGCTTATTTTTTCTTATTTACTTCAACCTTCATTGTTGAAAGCCTGAAACATTCTCTTCAAATCTACATAATTGGTTCTGTTCCACATACCCATCTTTTTCAGCCTTCATTGCTGAAACTTTCTTGTTTCTCAAGCCTTCATTGCTGAGAACCTTTGCCTGCTTTCTCAGCCTTCATTACTGAAAAATTTCTTCTAGTTTCAGCTTTCATTACTCTCTTGTCATTCTCAGCCTTCGTTACCAAATAAATTTAACCTTTAAAGGATGGGAATCCCCATTATTGAAGATTCTTCAAATGTCAGCTGGGATGCAAATACTGGGGGCGCAAGTGTTGCTGATTTTGAAGGACAATATGCGAGTGCTCCATTCACTCTTGCTTTATCGGGTAATATCTCACTTTTTTTACACTTTAGAGCTTATGAGGAGTCTCGACCCACACAATGGATCGTAGACTTAGGTGCCACTAACTACATGGCCAATTCCTCGCAGCGGTTTCAAACTTACCGGCCAAACCCTAAAAACATGAGAGTTTGTACGACTAATGGGTCTTTTACTCCTGTTGTTGGCCAAGGAACCATATGTCTCTCATCTACACTTTTCCTTAAAAATGTGCTTTATGTCCCTAAATTGTCTATATATCTCATCTCCACTCAAAAGCTTACAGAAGACCTTAATTATCATGTTGTTTTCACACCCTCTTGTCGTATTTTAGAAGACCAAGATTTAAGAAAGAGGATTGTGATTGCTAAGGTGAAGAATAATCTTTATCGCCTTGAATTACCTCAGGACAGTCCCTGTAACACCCCCTTTTATAACACGATGGAATGTCACAGCGCCAATGATTACTCGGACTTTAATGTCTTCGTAACCACCTTAGGCTTATAGGGACATGCAACCATGCTTCCATAAACAAGATGATAACAAATAATGATATGTAAAATAAATAGAATTAGCGGAAGACTTGGAAAATAAAAATAACTCTTTATTAAACTTTCCTCTAAAATTGAGGATTTAACTTTACAATTTGATAATATTACAGCGGATGAGTTTTAAAGGAAATAAAATATTTAAACGCCTATACAATACATCTCTAAATTTAAACTTTAAATACAACGTTAACAATAGTTTAGATGTCTTCTCAACTTCCCTTCTCTTCTCTTCTGAGACTCGACCTAAACCTGCGAAAACTGGTCTGGCGTCCGAAATGAAGGACACCAGCCATCCAAATAAAGGACGGTTAGTTCGCAAGAACTAGCGAATGACGGCTCGAAAACTGGGACTTCTTTGGACTCACACTCAGTGACCATAATACGGTATGAATCTAAACCCAAATGTGATTATTAAGAATATTTTATGTGAAGGCTTAACATTTTAAGACATGACTCATGTGACACGGATAATCCAGTAGGATTGAGTAACAAAAGATGCGAGCGACAAGCACTCTTAGAAACCATACTCCGATTACAGATGGAATATGATATAGCTTGAATTAATGGTGATCACTATAAAGCTTTGTTCTTACTATGTTAAGAAGATGTATATATATATCACACTTCGCTCACTTTCCTCACGTTGAGTAGCTTAAAACAGATTGATATAACACACTTCACTCACTTCCTCACATTGAGTAGCTTAAACACAGGTTTATATGCTATACACGTTTACCACTCTTAATAGGAATAGAATGTTTCACCACACACACTATTTGTTATAATATAATACCGGCCCCGCTCTCACTAGCAGATAGCGGCCTGCTACCGGAGGTAGTGTAACATTTCTCTACGGAAATGATGATACCGGCCCCGCTCTCACTAGCAGATAGCAGCCTACTACCGGAGGTAGTTTAACATTTCTCTACGGAAATGTGTTAGTTTCATGAAACCCTTTATAGACCGAGGAGTAACGGCCCCGACCTGACTCTACAACATCACTTTCACTTGACTTCACACCTTACGGTTCACATTTGGTTTACGTCGATTGATACGTTTTACTTTCATTGATCTTGATTTAATTGAGTTCCAATCGTAACACACAATCCTCACATTATTACTATTTTATTTAGGTATCCTAGGTGATCACACAACACAAGATAACCCATGTTATTTATAGGTAACATGAATGCCAAATGAAATGAAAGCAATTAAAATAAAGGATGGAAACATCAAAGAAATAACATGTTCCATTCCTAACCGATTAGCATGAAAGGACAGCAATAAATCATGCTTTAAATGACCGGGGGGTAACTATATTATTATTATCTTATTAAGGTCACCCAATTAAACTTGCCAAATTCAAACTGAACGGTAAATAAATCACACAAGCAAGTGAATTGTGATTTATTTTATTTAACTTGGCAAGCAATCAAAGACAGGAAAACAAACAAGACACGAAAGCACCAATTGAGCAGAAAGGCTCGGAATGTCACTTGCCTGATTCGTCTTGTTGGATTTCGATACCAACTATGGACATCAAAGCACTTGGCGACAGGGTTAACGAAGTCTACGAATGAATAATGCTATCTTCTTTGGAATCTTGACTCATTGCGGATGGGTAGGGATTTGACGATAACGCTGCGGATTAAAGATATTACCCGAGTTAGAACAACATCTAGAACTGCAGGGTAATTTCTGAAATTTTAAAAACTAAAACCAGGGCACATTTTGTAAAGATGGAAAAGCTGGGAGGTTAGGCGTAATTATACCATCTCCTTCAACAGCTCGACAGGTCCCTTCGCGCAGATTCGACAGTGGGTTTTGGCGATGTTCTGGCGGCTTGTTCTCCTTGCACAGTGCTCCGTTTGATACTTATGACCTATCAAACTGACGAGTGCAAACTCTACTTCAGCGTGGTTATTTTCGTTTTGTCGGAAGATAAATGATAATGTCCAGACAATTGCTTGAACAGAGGCTGCGAGTTAAACAAAACAGCACACGCCCACACGTGCTTGGTTAAGTAAGTTCGACCCCAAATTGATACGGTTTAGGATCAACAAATTGAGTTCGTTTCAACTTACCGATTGAACATGGATATGTGATGTTTGATACACCTTGGGTCGCAATCCCAATCGACGACTAGAACCGTAACGTCTGATGCATAAACATCCTCACTCGGTTAGTTTCGATCGGAGCCCCGATCTCAAAATAAAAACTAAGGAATTAGGGACCGGTTCTCTTACTGATTATGGGGAATGGATCTGCCATACAAGACCTAGAATGAAACAGTTGATGTTAATTAACCATCTGAGATAGTCGGTTAACTAACGGATTGAAATATGAAATCGAGTTCGAATGATAACATCTCACCAAGGTATATTCGGGGACTTAGCACGGAGGCTTCAGGACACCGTAGGGGTTGCATGTAAAGGCGTTGGCATGACGGCGCTGCAAGCTTTACGACGGCCCTAATGACAGCAACAACGGTCCAGTATGGAGGCATCGACGGAGCTCGAAAGGTGGCTGTGTTGAGCATCGAGAAGCACAGAGACAACACTGCTGGCCTTCGTTCGGAGCCACTTCGGTCGACCTGGCTGCGTGGTACCTCTCCTGGGGACTCCTAGGTGCAGTGGTGGTCGACAACGGTGGTGGAGCAGGTGGAGTCGGCGGCGACTTCGTTTGAAGGATGAGATGGGGTGAGTTGTTTAGGGTCAATCCGAGGTTTGGCGTAGCTCTCAACGGGGGTGATTAGGATCTCTAATCTCAAAATTGGTTAATGGAATCAGATATGTATCACTTTAGGAATGTTTTAGAGTTGATTCGACTGAGATACGGGCGAGATTTGAGGAGCTAACAATCACGAATTTCAACAATTGAAATCGGTGGATCCGGAGGTAGGGGAAGGTCCGGTTCGGTTCAGCCTTTTCTATTTTATCGGTTGGTTCGGTTCAAGTGAACCCAACGGAAAACCGGTTCAAGTCCTTTTTCAATTTATAAATATATGTGTATATCCGAAAATTTATTTATTAAAATTCTACATAAATTAAATAACAAAACACCTACTAAAATACATTTTATTTTGCATAACATAATTTTTCTCCATCTTTATATTAAATATTTTTTGTACATTAAAATAAATTATAATTATGAATCCTTCCTTGTTTTTTTAAGAAAATATATATCACTTTGTCTTAAAACACTATAACTTAAAAACTAATTTATTTATAAGATGTAATATCTTTAAACCAATTATAAAACTTTATACATATACAATTTATTAGAAAAAATATTTCTAAGCCCAAAATAAAATAACTTTTATTACGAAAATTATATTTACATAAAACGAAATACCCAAAGATAATTTGGGGTATTTCAGTCCCCACGTCCAAACTTTGTCCACCACCACAAATGTTGGTTCCATTTGGCTTTACCATTATCGCATTTGGTCATCCTTCTTTTTATATGTTAAAACATTTGTATCCAAATTTGTTCCAAGGAATTGATGTTTCGCATATTCATTGTGAAGTTTGTGAGTTAGCCAAGCATATCCATGTCTCATTTCCCGTAAATGATAAGAGGAGTGTTTCTCCTTTTCAACTTATTCATAGTGACATTTGGAGACCTTCTCCTCTATTTAGTGTCTCTGGTGCCCACTGGTTTGTTACGCTTATTGACGATTGTACTCGTACAATGTGGGTATTCCTCCTAAAAAATAAGACTGATGTCAGCCATATTATTCTCACCTTCCACACCATGGTTCAAAACCAATTTGGCACCAAAATCCAAATGATTCAAACTGATAATGCTAAGGACTATTATAATTAGACCTTGAAATCTTTCTTTCAATCCCAAGGTATTATCCACGAATCCTCTTGTGTTTATACACCTCAACAAAATGGACTTACCGAGAGTAAAAATAGACACATTCTAGAGGTCGTGCCCTTGTTTTTACTAACAATGTTCCCAAATTTTATTGGGGTGAAGTTGTCCTCACTGTAGCTCATCTCATTAACAAGCTTCCTTCTAAGGTTCTTCAATGTAAATGCCCTCTTGAATGTCTTCGAGAGTTATATCCCAACTGGAGAGCATTAATTCTCTGATCTTGAACCAAATTTTTTTGGGTATGCACTACATATGCCCGTGTTCACAATTCTCAAAGAGGGAAGTTAGACTCAGAGACTATCAAATGTATCATCCTTGGTTATTCTGCGACTCAAAAGGGATACAAGTGTTATAATCCTCTTACCAAAAAGATGTACATCTCCATTGATGTAACGTTTTTAGAAAAGTCACCATTTTATTCCCAAACCACAAAGCTCCAAATCAAGAGCAACACTGTCCTTTGTTCAAGAAAAGACTTTTCCAAACTTAGACTTGGATCTTGAAATTTCTCCAAATAAACTTACCCCTACTCCCCTACTTGAACCTAGTGCACATTATCCAACCTATCCTTACGTTCATTCAAGGAGAGTAGGGACCGATCTGATCCAATAAGTTCAAACATCTTCTCCCGAATCTAAACCTTGGAACACAACTTCCCGAGGTATGGAACCTGAGCCTAATGTCATTCCCTCTGATCTTACATCTTCTGAACCTATTACTTGTGAATCCAATGACTCTCCTAGTTCAGACAATGATGTACCCATTGCCATCAGGAAAGGCATTCGTGAGTGCACAAAAAGGCCTTTGTATCCATTATCCAATTACCATGTGTCCTTGAATCGTTTCTCTGCATCCCACCAAAAGTACGTTCATAAAAAACCTTCACAACATTTATACACCTATGAACCTTTCAAAAACTCTAAAGAAAAAAGGGTGGAGAGAAGTTAGGAAAGTAGAGATGATCGCTCTAGAGAAAAATAATACATGGAAAATTGTTGACAAGCCAACGAAAAAGAATATTGTTGATTGCATGTGGATCTAATTTGCTCGTAAATACAACGCGGATAGGTCATTAGAGAGGTACAAAGCCCGCCTTGTAGCTAAAGGCTACACTGGGACATATGGAATTGATTACAATGACACATTTGCACCTGTTGCGAAAATCAATACAATGAGGATATTGTTGTCATTGATAGCTCACTTTAATTGGCATCTCCTCCAATATGATGTGAAGAATACTTTCCTTCATGGAACTTTGGATGAAGAAATCTACATGAGGGTGCCACCTAACTTCACTTCTCCTTCTTCTAACAAAGTATGGCGACTAGCTAAAAAAAGCTCTTTATAGGCTTAAACAATTACCAAGGGCTTGGTTTGGGTGGTTTACACCAATGATGAAGGTAGTGCTGGGCAATTGGTCTGGATCGGACCGGACTGAAAATTCGGTCCGGTCCAAAAATGGTGGTTCGGAATTTTGGAAACCTTTGGTTGTGGATCAGACCGGGACTGTAATATACCCCGGGGTTTTCAGTCCACGGTCCGGATGAACCGGTTTGAAAATTAAATAGATTAAAAAATAATTTATAATATATTTTAAAGTTATTTATTAAATGTGAAAATAGACTTAATTAAATTATTCTTACTATTACATGAATAAAGAATAATTTACAATATTTTTTACTTGGTCACTTTTAAAGCTTTTGGCAAGCTCGAGTACTTCCTTGGTACTGAGTTAGCTCAAGTACTTCTTTGGTCTTGGCCCGTAATTTCTGGTCCAATCCCGACCTTGGACCGAAAACCGAAATTTTAATTTTCATGGACCGTGGAGTCGTGGACCGAATCGTTATATTTCCGGTCCGATCCAAGACCGTAAATTCCGGTCCGATCCAAAATTTGCCCAACCCTAGATGAATGGGGTTGGTTATAAGCAAACCAAAGGGATCACACTTTGTTTGTCAAACATTCAACTTCAGGGACAATGACCATTTTGTTAGTCTACGTTGATGATATCATTGTCACCGGTGACAATGAGTTGGAAAAGGAGAATTTGTTCGAGTAAAAAGTTAGAAGCTGAATTTGAGATTAAAGCTCTTGGCAAGCTCAAGTACTTCCTTGGTGTTGAGTGAGCTCACTCTTCTAATGTGATTTTTATCTCTCAACAGAAGTATATTACAGATTTTTTGAAAGAGACGGGTAAAAGTGGTTGTAAACCAACGTCTACTTCTATTGATCCCAATCACAAACTTGGGCAGTTCAAAGATGACCCACAAGTGGATAAAGCACAATATATCAACGATTGTATGGATAATTGATCCAATTATCTCATACTAGGTCGGAAATTGCTTATCACGTTTCTGTCATAAATCGGTTTATGCATGACCCGAACAGTCTCTTCTAAGTGCAACCTATTGCATACTTTACTGCTTGAAGGGTGTTTAGGTAAAGGTATACTCTTCAAAAGAGGAAACAAGCTAACCATAGAAGCTTTCACGGATGCATACTATACTGGTTCCCATTGTTGATAGAAGATCTGTCTCTGGATATGCATGTTCTTGGATGAAATCTTGTTACACAGAGAAGTAAAAAAAATAATGTTGTGGCCAAATCTCGAATTATGTGTAACCTCATGGTTACCTCGCGACATTTCCGTAAAAATAACATAAGGGCTATTGTTAAGACACTGAAATGACTATTTACAAGATAATTAGATAAGCATTATAAAATTTCACCTGGATCCTTTTACACTTGAAAAATATTTACAATACGAATCAAGTCTAAAGAAAACCCTAATCAAACTCAATACAAAGTTTACACTTAAATCTAATTGAATTGATGAACTAGATAAAAATAATCAAATTAATCTTCAATATTACCCTAATTAACATTCAAAGGAGGAACTAATTAATCAAAACAACCCTCCCAATTACCCTAATTAACGAACTGCAAACCTTTATCACCGCCGACCGACCTCTCCCTCGGCAAGTGGAGATCGTGCCGCCTCCGACTCCATCCTTGGATTTCTCATCGTTATAATCACTCCAAGCTCGATAAGGCTTCGCCCTTGCCCACCGCGCAAAATGACCTAGGCCGGTGGTGGAGGCGGTGGAGAAATGACGGTGAAATCGTATCGAGCGCGGGAAGAGGATTACCTTGATTCTCTTGTTCAATTTCTTATTGAAGCTGTTTGAAGTTGGATTTGTGATTTGACGAAACTGAGATCCAATCATTTTTTTTGTGTGGAATTTAGTTTGTTTATATCCTTTTTGTTCCCATTTTTGCTATTATTTCTTTCAAATGTTACATCATGTTAGGGATTAGGATGACTAGTTTGTTAAAGGGTTCGTCGTTTAGTGCTTGGGATTAAGATCATTAATTAATTTCGAAAGGATAAGATCAACGTGATCTTATCTTAAATGGATAAATTGCAGATTATAATCTCTTTTTTTTTTCCGGATTGACAGTTTAACAAGGAGAATTGAATTAGGCATATGTTTTGAAATGGTAGTGGGACTGCTGAAGATGTGGGTGGAGAAGCCGAGAAGGTGAGATGGGTTAAGTGATCGTGAAATGAAAAAGGACTGATTAGATAATTTTACGGATTTTATCTTGTCAATAATTATTGGCCTCTACTATTTAGAGTATGGTAAAAATCATGTTTAGAACATGACCAAAATACCCTTAAAATTGTAACAAATTACCCAATACCCCACAACCTTACACATCCCTCTCCCTCGCGCCAAAGCTCTCTAGAGCAGCCAAATATCGCACCCAGTTGCCCCCATCTCCAATTAGTGTGGGTTTCTTTTTTTTTTGTTCAATTAAACACCTTCATCTCTAAGATCTAGCAAAGTTAAGGTTTGACATGCCTAAGGTCGTTATGCCAAATCAAAGTAAATTCCTAAGATGCAAACTATAACAAGTATAGTAGGTAAGTTAGGGTCGAACCCACAGGGAAACAGAATCAATTGTAAGAGCAAGTATTATTACCCAAAAGTAACCAATTCAAGGGGGAGTTTTGTGTGTAGGCGATAATGACAGAACAAGTTGCAATAAGAGGTTGCGAATATATGATGGAAAAGTATCACACCAGGTAATTATCCGCACAACAATTGAGATGGTTCATCATCGCATTCTATGAATCTCAAGTTCTAATGTCCAGTAATTGTTCTCAATTCAGATCGTGTAATAGCTTTTAGTCCTACCAGTCCTAAAAGCACTTATCACCAAATTACAAGGGAAAACCTTCACCGAATAATAAAGCGATAGCATTCAAACATGAATTATAATGAGACACAAGCGATTCTAACAACCCGTTAAAATAGCTTGTAATCGAATCTCCTTCACAATCTACCACAAGCAACCTGCGTATGATGATTGGGTTTGCTACAATGAATCTACAACCCCAAACCTGGGATTGGAAACCCTAGCAATATGACTAGTATCGATAAACCTAGGTGATCAATCCAGATTAACCAATAATAAGCAATCAAGCAATAAGCTCAGGAGATCGAAACAATTAACAAAGGACGAACAAGAGTAGAATACTCACAACCAAATCAATCGAAGGCTTCAAAGAACCAAGTGCAACAACGGAGAGTTAGTTCTCCATAGGGTTTGTGAGATTAAGAAAAGGAAACTACGTCTCTGGAAAATAACCTAATAATCTCTAAAAACTTCCGTTCGGAAATAATATATATACTACTTAAAGGGTTTAAAATCCCGTAAAAATATAATATTAAAACTAATAAGATCGGGAAAAATCGGATAAGAATCCGTCTCCAGGGACTGACGCGGGCGCGTCAGTAGCAACGCGGGCGCGCCAGTGTTTCGTCTTGATACTTCCATCTGGTGCATCGACGCGGGCACGTCCTCCTAGCAGCGTGGGCGCGCCAGTAGCAGCGCGGGCGCGCCAGGTCACCAGCTTCCAGCTGCTTCCGAACTTCTTCACTTCAACTCTTCTGTAACTTGCATGATCCTATGATTTCTTCAACTTCTTCAACAGGTTCTGAATCACCAAGTTCATACAAATATCTCTCACAATGACATGTAAATGATGACAAAAACTACTAAATGCGCTATAGAATATATCGCATGTCAAATTCCCCCATACTTAAACCTTTACTCGTCCCGAGTAAGTATAGAAGCTAAGCCTACTCTCACCATAAATCTCAAAGGTTCACAGACAGTACAAGGAAAATGAACACTAAGTACTAGTAGTTTCCACCATCTCAACAATCAGCACAAAAGACAATCAAAATAGGAAATGAGACTTACAATTGTATCTCAACCATCTACACCTTATAGCTCCCAGTGGCCTACCCGAAAACCTCCTTATCACTCCACTTCTTATGTCGCCTTCACCAAGAGATCAATCCTAAACACTCAAAGTAAACGCTCATCTTGCCAAGGCGCCCTTTCGGGTTTTCACCAAGCCACTCATTTTTTTTTTTTTTTTTCAAAGATGGTCCTCACATAAACATTCTCACTTCCCTCAAGTCTCATATTGCCAAAGCCTAAGGCTCGCCAGACTACCTGCTTTTTGCCTGAGTCGCCCTTTTGGGTTTTCAACTCATCCCAGGATTTTGATTGCTTTCTTTTTTCTTTTTTTTTTTCTTTTTTTTTCTGTTTTTTTTTTCTGTTTTTTTTTTTTCAGAATAACAAGTGCAGAATCTGTACACAAATAATGCGGAAATGAAATATGTACAAGATATGTAAGTCCTTTCCCTCCCCCATACTTGAATGAAGCATTGTCCTCAATGTGAAAGAAGACAGAAATAAGTAGGGAGGAAGGGACCAGAAGGACTCACTGAGGGGGTGGATAGTGGCGAGAGTAATCCTCTCGCATGCGGCGAAGCTCTTCCCTCATCTCTCTGAACTCGCCAAAGCCTTCTAGGATGTCGGCCTGCTGGTGGAGAATCTGGTTCGTCACTGTCGTCAAACTCCCCACGTCTTGGCGCAGAAGGCCAATCTGATCAACCAGGTAGCCCCACTGGTGAGGCTGCTGATGGGCATCCTGAAAAGCTTGTGGGGGCCAAGGGGCCCACTGATGTGAATCCTGCTGGCTCTGATATGTCGGTTGAGAATCCCAACCGTGAGAGGGGGTCTGATAAGCAGGCATCTCCTGCTGTGGGTTCTGTGCGAAACCCTGTGTATCTGTCTGAACAAACGCCTACGGAGCCACAGGCGCATCCTCATCCGTGGCAGCTCCAGCTGTGCCACTACTGCTACCCACCTCAAGGCGACGCCGTCTACCTAGAACTGACGTCGGAAAATAATCAGCCTCAATATACCAATCCGTCCAAGTCTCAGACCAAGGAAGGGGCTTAGGGAGCCTGAACTGATGCTCTTTCTTCTTGCCTGTACACCAAATGGCTCCCCCATCCGGTGCAGTATCAAGCATCAAACACCTTCGCAGATACTCCTCTGTATAGGTCCTCGCTATGACCTGCTCCTCCAGTGCCTGCAAACCATTTTGCCCAACGCCTGCAGCAATGGCTACCCGAGTAATAAGTCCGCTCTGGACCATTTCTGGTCCAACGGCACTGCGATCCTTTCTGACCTTGTCGAGCCCATCGAAGAAGAGCCGAACCCAGTCAGGCGTATAATCTGCAGTAGGCACAGCGCTGTAAGCAAATCTCAGGTGTGTCATGGAAAGCTTGGTATCTGTGATCAGCCCATAATATGTCCCAGAGACGATCTTGCACAACATACGGAAGACAGGATGAGTAATCCTGCTGTTGTACTCGTTACTGGTTAAGAATTCTTCTCCAGACACCGCTCTAAAGAATGCAACTAGGTCTGGGTCGGTCACGGCTGTCACCCATCCATCAGTTGGAGCTTTAGTGACCCCCAAAGCAGCTCGCAACCTTGCTGCAGAAGCCCGGTAGGTAGTGCCATTGTATCTGAAAGCAACCCCTCTAATTCTGTTATCTCCAAGGTACAGCTGATATGTCGCGAGGAACTTCTTGCACAGTTCCGGGTATCCTACAGCTCTCAACTCCAAAAAGTCACTAATACCAGCGTGAGCTAGACACTTCTGCATACAATCTAGCATCTGAAGTCTCTGAAGGGTTTCTCTATGCAAATATTTGGTAGAACTGACACAGCTGACCTTATTATAAATAGCCCACTCCTCTTCAGACAATTCTAACCCATTATCAGATCTACTCGCCTCTTCCTCCGATGAACTCATACTCGATAGATAATACGACTAAATCGGAATCGAAATAAGGACAGCGGAAGGAACTCACAACGAATAGATGAGGTTCGACGCAGGGGGCAGACGCGGGCACGTTGGCGAGCAGAGCGGGCGCGTCGGTTAGCAGCGCGGGCGCGTCGGGTAGCAGCGCGGCCGCGTCAGGTGTGTCAGCCTTTTGGTGGGTTTCTCTGACAGGCGCGGGCGCGTTGGGGGTGGCGCGGCCGCGTCGGCGATTTCTGCAGACCTCCAAACTCGTCGGACGCGGTCGTCGATGTCTCAGTGCCGAGAGCTGAAGGAAGGGAGGGGGACGGGGTGTGGGGACCCTGGTGGGGAATTTGAGTGGAGTGTGGAGGAGATTGGGTGTGAGAGGAGAGGGTGTGGGGAAGGTGAGAGAGTGTGGGGGATGTAGGGTTTTGGTGGTATTTGAGGGGATGGTGATGGGTAGTGATGATGGGGCTTGAAAATGGCGGGCTGGCCCGAAGCGGGTTTTCCAGCCCGTGGCCTTTTTTTTTTTTTTTGGACGAAAATTAACACTGCGGAAGCAGTGGGTCCGAAATGCGGGTGCAATTCGTCGCTAGAAACTCCGTCTTTATTACCTACAAGTTACAATAAAATCGAGTTAAGGGAAAGAATGCAATACCTTGGGTTGCCTCCCAAGCAGCGCCTTTGTTTCATGTCGCTGGCTCGACTAAGCCTTTTCGATTATTCTAACTCTGCATTTGGCTCCTCCAAAGCTAACTCATCCATAGCCTCCTTTGGGAACCCTTCATAGTATGTCTTAAGCCTTTGACCATTTACCTTAAACTTCTTGTGGCTATTCGGGTCATATAACTCTACAGCTCCATGTGGGAAAACTTCAGCAACAATGTATGGTCCCCCCCACTTTGACCTGAGCTTCCCAGCGAAGAGTTTCAGGCGAGACTGAAAGAGTAGGACTTTGTCACCAGCTTTAAAGTCCTTCCTATGGATGTGCTTGTCATGCCATGCCTTGGTCTTCGCCTTGTAGAATGCCGCATTATCATAGGCGTCCAACCGTAACTCCTCGAGCTCGCCTAACTGTAGCTTCCTGTGTTCTCCGACCCCGTCACTCTGCATATTGCATTGTTTCACTGCCCACCAAGCCTTGTGCTCCAGCTCAACAGGAAGATGACATGCCTTACCATAGACAAGTCTGAAAGGAGACATCCCAATTGGAGTTTTGTAAGCAGTGCGATAAGCCCACAACGCATCATCAAGTCTCAAACTCCAATCCTTCCTGTTAGGATTCACAGTCTTCTCGAGAATGGCTTTGATCTCTCTATTGGACACCTCTGCTTGGCCATTCGTCTGTGGATGGTATGCGGTGGAAACTCTATGTGTGACATGATATTTCTTCAGCACAGCAGTCACAGTTTTGTTGCAGAAATGGGTACCCCTGTCACTAATCAGCGCTCTAGGGATACCATGCCTGGCAAAAATATTGCTTTTCAAGAACCCTGCCACAACTTTAGAGTCATCAGTTCTGGTGGCCTTCGCTTCCACCCACTTGGAAACGTAGTCCACCGCAAGTAAAATATACAAGTTCCCACAAGAACTAGGAAAAGGTCCCATAAAGTCAATGCCCCAAACATCGAAGATTTCGCAAAAAATCATCGGTGATTGTTGCATTTCATTCCTTTGAGAGATATTCCCCATTCTTTGACACCTATCACATGCCTTGCAGAAAGAATAAGCATCTTTAAAAATATGTGGCCAATAAAATCCAGATTCAAGCACTTTTCTAGCAGTTTTGTTGGCACCAAAGTGTCCCCCACATGCTTGAGAATGACAAAATTCAAGAACAGATCGTACCTCATTATCTGGAAGACAACGACGAATTGCCTGATCAGCACAATGTTTCCAAAGGTATGGGTCATCCCAAACATAGTGGTTTGCTTCTCTTCGAATCTTCCCTGTCTGGGCCTTGGTATGATCCGGAGGAAACTTCCCACAAACTAAGTAGTTCACAATGTCCCGGTACCAAGGGCTTACAGAGTGAAGTCCTAGAACGGACTGAGATGGGATGAGAAGCAATAGCGTGGGCGCGTCAGGGAACGACGCGGGCGCGTCAGAAGTCAGCGCGGGCGCGTCAGACTTTGGCGCGGGCGCGTCAGCTGTTGACGTGGGCACGCCAGACTCCGACGTGCTTTCGTGCTCGATTCTGCATAATGTGTCATCCGGAAACGTGCCTAAGATGGGTTTCTGTGACTCCGGCTTGTCCTCCTCATTCACCAATCTGCTTAAGTGGTCAGCCACCAGATTCTCCGCTCCTTTCTTATCCTTAATCTCCACATCAAATTCGCTGAGCAAAAGAACCCATCGAATTAATCTTGGCTTTGTCTCCTTCTTTGTCATCAAGTAGCGGAGAGCTGCGTGATCTGTGTAGATAATCACTTTGACCCCAAGCAGATACTGTCGAAACTTCTCTAGTGCAAACACCACAGCTAGCATTTCTTTCTCAGTGGTGGAGTAGTTGCGCTGCGCTCCATTCAGAGTCATGGAAGCATAATGGATCACATGAGAGGCTCTTCCCTCTTTTTGGCCTAGCACTGCTTCCACTGCATAGTCGCTCGCATCACACATGATCTCAAATGGGCGAGACCAGTCTGGTGCCTGAATGATTGGTGCACTAGTGAGGCGTCCTTTTAGCTGGTCGAACGCCTCTTTGCACTCTTGTGTGAGTACAAAGGTCACATCTTTCTTCAGAAGCTCGCACAAGGGTGAGGATATCTTTGAAAAGTCTTTGATAAACCTGCGATAAAAACCTGCATGGCCTAGGAAAGAACGAACTTCGCGCACATTAGTAGGATAAGGCAAAGATTGAATTACATCAATCTTCGCCTTATCGACCTCAATACCCTTTGCAGAGACTATGTGACCTAAAACAATTCCCTGTTCTACCATAAAATGACACTTTTCAGAGTTCAAAACCAGATTAGTTTCAACACATCTTTTTAACACTAGTGCCAAATGGCTCAAACAAGTATCAAAGCTATCCCCATGTACTATGAAATCATCCATGAATACTTCAATGAAATTCTCAATGTACTCAGAGAAGATACTAACCATACATCGTTGAAATGTCCCGGGTGCGTTACATAGTCCAAATGGCATTCTGCGATATGCAAAAGTACCGAAAGGACATGTGAATGTAGTCTTTTCCTGGTCCTCTGGCGCTATGGCCACCTGAAAATATCCAAAATATCCATCCAAAAAACAATAATAGGGGCGCCCAGCAAGGCGTTCTAGCATCTGATCAATAAAGGGGAGGGGGAAGTGATCCTTCCTGGTTACTGTATTCAGCTTGCGATAGTCTATGCACACCCTCCAACCTGTTTGTGTCCGGGTAGGGACCAACTCACCTTGTTGATTTTCCACGACTGTAATCCCTCCTTTCTTAGGGACAACTTGTGTAGGACTTACCCATTGACTGTCAGAAATTGGGAAAATCATGTTTGCTGATAGCAATTTCAGCACTTCCTTCTTCACCACATCCATCATGGGAGGATTGAGCCTTCTCTGTGGTTGGCGTGATGGCTTAGCTCCATCCTCCAACAGGATCCTGTGCATGCATGTAGATGGACTAATTCCCTTGATGTCAGCGATGGTCCACCCCAGCGCAGTTTTGTATTCCTTTAGAACCTCCACTAACTTTTCTTCCTGTTCTGCTGAAAGCTTACTCGACACAATAACTGGTAAAGTGTCATCAACTCCTAGGAAAGCATACTTGAGATGACTAGGGAGTTGTTTGAGTTCAATTTCAGGTGCCTGCACAACAGATGGAACAAGCACTTCGCTTGGAGTCAGTAGATTGGGGCCAATGCCCAAAAGAGTAGGGGACTTACCTTCTACATCCATCTGGGCTACTAATTCCTGCATGTTAGGTGTACTTGAAAAATCTGTATAGGACTCGTCAATAGCATTCTCAATAATTGACTGCAACTCATCTTCCCTAGAAATATCAAATAGATCTTGAGCTAATGGTTCAATCACATCAATAGAGCACAGAGAATGGTCATCAACAGGATGTTTTATAGCCTTGTATAAATCGAATTCAACCTTTTCTCCATCAAATTCCATTGTTAGTGTCTCAGAAACACAATCAATTTTTGTCCTAGCTGTTTTAATAAAAGGTCTACCTAACAGAATAGGCGCATCATGCTTATCATGTTCCATATCCAGGACAAAGAAATCTGCAGGAAAAATCAGTTTATCGACCATGACCAAAACGTCTTCTACTACTCCTTTAGGGTATTTATTAGACCTGTCAGCTAGTTGCACAATAACTCCAGTTTCATGCAAAGGTCCTAAATCTAGCGATTTGTAAAGTGAATAAGGAAGCACATTTATGGAAGCACCCAAATCAAGCATAGCTCTATCAAATTTTACATCTCCAATGACACAAGGGATAGTAACCATACCTGGATCAGGGCACTTTTTCGGCATTCTCCTCTGAAACATAGCGGAGACTTGCTCACTTACTTTCACTTTCTTTTTTCCTTTCAGCTTCTGATTTCTCTTCACCGTGCAAAGCTCTTTCAAGAACTTGGCGTACTTGGGCACAGTTTTTATCATTTTCAGCAGAGGAATGTTCACCTGACACTTGCTAAATGTCTCGAAGAGCTCTGAATCATCGATTATCCTCCTCTCTTTGAGTGCCTCAGGGAACGGAGGTTTTGGTTTCTCCGACCCGAGAGGGGGAAAATTCGGTCGGACGTATGTATCGACATAGGGCTTAGATTCAGGCGAGATCGGACTCGACGTGGGCGCGTCAGACTCCGGCGCGGGCGCGTCAGACTCCGGCGTGGGCGCGTCATCTGTCGACGTGGGCGCGCCAGACCCCGGCGTGCTTTTCTCCTCATCTTCCTGACTTTTCAGCTCTTTTCCATTCCGAAGAGTTATAGCACTGACGTTTTCCTTTGGATTGACCACCGTTTGAGATGGTAGACCCCCTGACGTCTTTGCCTCTATTCTCGTGATTGTTTCAGCCATTTGCCCCATTTGTTTCTGTATATCTTTTATGCTCGATTCAGTTGTCTGAACATGCGCAGTAAAGTGCTGTGTCAGGGTATTGAGCATGGACTCAGTAGAGGGAGCGTTACCCTGCTGCCTCTGATTGTAGGGAGGTGGCTGTTGCTGATGTGGTTGGTTTGGTGGATCCCTCCATCTGAAATTTGGGTGATCCCGCCACCCTGGGTTGTAGGAGTTTGAGTAGGGGTCATGTCTGGGTCTCTGAGGTCCATTTCCACCTATAGCACTTACTTCAGCGGTGTCTTCCTGGAGTGTAGGACACGTATCAGTTGGGTGGAAGTTATCATTGCAGATTCCACAAGCCTTGATTTGTCGAGGAGTCCCTTGCAGAGTGAGCCTCCTAACCATATCCTTCAATTCAGCAATATCCTTGGCTTGGTTAGAGTCTACCGAGTTGACCCCTTTCTTTCTGGTGGATTTCCCGAAATTTCTAGTCCCCTCAGCCATTTCCTGAATCTTCTCCATGGCTCCCTCTGGCGTGGCATTCAGAATATTTCCTCCGCAGGCGGCATCAATCATCCTTCTATCAGATTCCAGCAGTCCCCCATAGATGTATAGGACTAGGTCCTTCGTGCTATAGCCATGGAAAGGGCAATTAGCGCAAAGCTTCTTGAACCTTTCATTGTAATCATAGAGGGTTTCATCATCTTCCTGTTCTATATTGCTGATTGCCTTCTTCAAGGTGTTCTCCTTCTTAGCAGGGAAGAATTTCTCCAGGAAGGCCTTGTGGAGCTTAGGCCAAGTATCGATGCTCCCTGTAGGAAGACTGTAGTACCAGTCATCCGCAGCATCGACCAGCGTGAACCCAAAAGCTCTCATCTTTATCTGTGCTTCGGATATATTGGCTGGTTTCATGCTCATGCACACATTATGAAACTTCCCCATGTGCTTGATGGGGTCTTCTCCAGCCAATCCATGGTATTTGGGCAGTTGATGAATCAGCCCAGACTTTAGCTCAAAATGGTTGTCATCCCCTAGAGCAGGGATTGTCACAGCAGGTGCCTGCTGTGTGATGTTTGATGTTGTCAGCTGTCGCAGCGTCTGATTTACATTTCCAGCCATTGGATCGGGTTGTTGGGAATGTTGGTGTTGTTCTCTAAGACGGCGGTGGTATGTCCTGTCAATCTCCCAATCAAAATCAACAAGATGGGGATCAGTAGCACGAGTGCGAACCATGCAAGAGGTTCGCACCCAAACAGGTAATAAGACAAACAAGAACAAAGATAATCCGTTTCCCCGGCAACGGCGCCAAATTTGACAGGCCTAAGGTCGTTATGCCAAATCAAAGTAAATTCCTAAGATGCAAACTATAACAAGTATAGTAGGTAAGTTAGGGTCGAACCCACAGGGAAACAGAATCAATTGTAAGAGCAAGTATTATTACCCAAAAGTAACCAATTCAAGGGGGAGTTTTGTGTGTAGGCGATAATGACAGAACAAGTTGCAATAAGAGGTTGCGAATATATGATGGAAAAGTATCACACCAGGTAATTATCCGCACAACAATTGAGATGGTTCATCATCGCATTCTATGAATCTCAAGTTCTAATGTCCAGTAATTGTTCTCAATTCAGATCGTGTAATAGCTTTTAGTCCTACCAGTCCTAAAAGCACTTATCACCAAATTACAAGGGAAAACCTTCACCGAATAATAAAGCGATAGCATTCAAACATGAATTATAATGAGACACAAGCGATTCTAACAACCCGTTAAAATAGCCTGTAATCGAATCTCCTTCACAATCTACCACAAGCAACCTGCGTATGATGATTGGGTTTGCTACAATGAATCTACAACCCCAAACCTGGGATTGGAAACCCTAGCAATATGACTAGTATCGATAAACCTAGGTGATCAATCCAGATTAACCAATAATAAGCAATCAAGCAATAAGCTTAGGAGATCGAAACAATTAACAAAGGACGAACAAGAGTAGAATACTCACAACCAAATCAATCGAAGGCTTCAAAGAACCAAGTGCAACAACGGAGAGTTAGTTCTCCATAGGGTTTGTGAGATTAAGAAATGGAAACTACGTCTCTGGAAAATAACCTAATAATCTCTAAAAACTTCCGTTCGGAAATAATATATATACTACTTAAAGGGTTTAAAATCCCGTAAAAATATAATACTAAAACTAATAAGATCGGGAAAAATCGGATAAGAATCCGTCTCCAGGGACTGACGCGGGCGCGTCAGTAGCAGCGCGGGCGCGCCAGTGTTTCGTCTTGATACTTCCATCTGGTGCATCGACGCGGGCACGTCCTCCTAGCAGCGTGGGCGCGCCAGTAGCAGCGCGGGCGCGCCAGTAGCAGCGCGGGCGCGCCAGGTCACCAGCTTCCAGCTGCTTCCGAACTTCTTCACTTCAACTCATCTGTAACTTGCATGATCCTATGATTTCTTCAACTTCTTCAACAGGTTCTGAATCACCAAGTTCATACAAATATCTCTCACAATGACATGTAAATGATGACAAAAACTACTAAATGCGCTATAGAATATATCGCATGTCAAGGTACGTTTTGGGTTCGGATATGTGTGGGTGTTTGCGCACGCAGAGGTAGGAGACGACGATTGGTCGTTGCGACCCATGCCCAAATGGTCGCTGCGACAGTGTGACCAAGTGCATAGTGGTCGGTGCGACCACGGACCTGTTGGTCGGTGCGACCACTTACGTACCTGTTGTCAGTGTTCTAGGCGCTAGGCGGTGAGGGTCCTCAGAATTTTTTACTCTGGGCGGGTATCTAGGCGGAGCTGGAAGCTAGGCGGGCTAGGCGCCGCCTAGGCGCTTCTCGGGCAGAATGAGCCGCCTAGGCGGGCTAGGGTTTTACTTTTCCCCCAAATGGGCGCTCTCCAATTTCAGCTCCTGTTTTCGACTTCCTTGGCCGCTCCCCACAATCGGAAAATCGGCATTCCTTTTCGTGTCTCTACTCTCAGTCTCTCACACCGCCGTCGATGACAGTTCCCCGACCGACGACAGCTCCTCTTCATCTCTATGCTCATGTTAACTTCCTCCTCCGACTTCTTGTTCCAGCCTTCCAAGGTATGAGTCGTATCGTATGTCCCGCTATCTTCTACTGCTTTTCTCCTCCTTCTTCACGACATGTTCTCTCAATCTCTCATCTTCTTCCTCGTTTGAAATTGGGAATCAGACTCCTCAGTCGTCACCGTCCTCGCCGCTCATGAATTTTTGTCGATTCCTCAACCATCACTCCTCACCGTCCTCGCGACCCTTCAGGCACTCTCTTCTTGCACTCTCCTCTCTCTCTCTGATATGCTCGAGTGCTAAAATGCTCGAAAATTTGCACTCTCTTCATGAATTTCTGTGATTTTTTTTTTGGATTAGGGTGAATCTGTGATTGTGAATTTAATCAATTTATACTAGAATGCTCGAAAGTGTGTAAAAATTTGGGTTCTGTGTTTGTTTAAGTGTGAAAATGACTGTTGCACTGTTTTGTTCTGTGTTTGTGAATCTGTGATTTTGTTGCCTCTTGTAATTGTGTTTCATAGTTGCAGAGTTGTTTTTTTGCCTCTTGTAATTGGAAATTTGGAATTGAGCTTTCATTGTGATTGTGCACAATTCATTAAAATATTAAATGGAATTTAATGACTTATGTTGTTACTTGTTATTAACATTGTTCACTTAGGTCATATCTAGTGGCGTTGATACCTCCTCAAAGAATTCTAACGTTTTAACGTCTAATACTTCGCAATTGGAGAGAAATAGTGTTGTGCTTTGTAATCCAATTAATCAAATGGAAATGTATTTAAGTATTTTATTTTGACTTGAAACCTTGAACTTATGGTTTTAGATGATGTATTTAAGTATTTTAGGTGGTTTAAAGTTGTCAATCGACTCAATCATTTGCGTGTTTTTGTGTTTATTTACTCTAGTATCAGTTAGGGACCCTAAATTTAAGTTTATGGGTAATATTATGGATTATTATTATATTATATGAATTATTGACATGTGTAAAATATTAAATTTTAATAAAATAATCAACTTTTTTCTAAGTCCGCCTAGGCGCTAGGCGGCCGCCTAGCGCCTTTTAGAACACTGCCTGTTGCTCAAGTGCACACTCATTCACCTCTTGTTCAGAATAAACGATTATATTGTGAACTGTTCATATTTTCACTATATCTGCCAGAACAGCACAGAAATTTGAGCATTACAAATAGGGTGAATTACATTTTTTGTCCCTAACCTTTACCACTTGTTTCACTTTAGTCCCCAACCTATGAAACGTTTCAAAATAGTCCTTGACTTTTCTATTCCATATCATTTTAGTCCCTAACCTTTCAAATGTTGTAAAATAGTCCATAACCTTACATTTTTTATTCGTTTTAGTCCCTAATATTAAAATATTATTTGTAATAATTATAAAAAAAACCACCCTAAAGTTATCATAATTTAAATAAAATCATTTATACAAAGAAAATATATAAAATCATCTAACTCTATAATTTTATTTTTGAAAAATACTCTAACTATGTTACTATTTATCATAAGAGCGTATTATATAAAATTATCCATATAATGTTTTTCACAAAAGCTCTCATAAAATTTATAGATCTTGTGATTAACTATGAGAGATTGTGGGATTTTTTTTTATTTACCAATACATAGATCCAATATATGTATATTAAATATTAATCCATTAAAATAATGAATTTGAATAATAAAAGAGGTCTTTTTAAAAAAATCATAAAGTTGGATATTTGTTTTGTAATTATTCTTTATATGGGTAATTTACTCATTTGTATACATTATGATAATTTTATATGGGTAATTTACTCATTTATATACATTATGATAACTTTAGGGTGATTTTTTATAATTATTTCAAATATTATTTTAATATCAAGGACTAAAACGAATAACAAATATAAGCTTAGGGACTATTTTACAACCTTTGAAAGGTTAGGGACTAAAATGAAACGAAATATAAAGGTTAAGGACTATTTTGAAACGTTTCAAAGGTTGGGGACTAAAGTGAAACAAGTGGTAAAGGTTAGGGACCAAAAATGTAATTCACCCTTACAAATATTAACACAATATAACATTTTTTTTACGAAATTGTAACTTGATCTTGATTTGTCAACCGAGTCATGATAGCATTATATATTGGATGAATGGTTTGAAATCAAAACTAGTAATCTGCAAAAACACACGTCTGTTTAAATAATATATGTAAAAACACGTCTCTGTAAATGATGATGTTATATAATAAAATTGATTGCACTGAAAATTAGTATGCAACTTGTGAGGAAGGGAATATGCAATCTTATTCCACTTCTATGTAAATAATATATGGAAAAAAAATCACAACTGAATTGAGCTATTTCATTCAAGATTATATTCTCTTTTATTATTTGAGGCAAGGGGAGCTATTTCATTAAAGACTATACCATGTATGTTGATTGTTATTTTTTGTGATTTGTTTTGATATAGATTTGGGGTAAAATAGTGAGAAAATTTGGTGAAAAATCACCTTTTGGTAATTTAATTAGTTAATTAACATTCTTTAATAATTTTTTAGCTGTTGTAGCATCTGTCAATATTTTTTTAGCCACTTAGCACCCTGTTGCTCTCTGAGCTTTCTCGCTCATTTGCTCTCTGAGCTTCTCGCGGACGCTCCTCCTCCTCCCAGGCGCCACTGCTCCGGCTGGCCACCGCTCTCACCACGACTCCGTGAGCCACCTCCTGCGGATCGGCAGCCGCCGCTGACACAACAGATTCCCGCGCTGGATCCTCTCCTCTTCTTCAACCTCCTCCCCGGTACGCCTCCCCGCACCCGGTCGTCACCGATCACACAGCGATCCTCTCCTCCCCGGAAACTTGGATCACCACTCTCCCTAACGGCCTCCGAGTCGCCACCGAGTCGAATCTCGCCGCCAGCACCGCGTCAATCGGCGTATGGATCGATACCGGGAGCCGATTTGAGAGGGAGGAAGTTAACGGCGTTTCCAATTTGTTGAATCGTTTGGTTCTGAAAGGAAAGGGGGGCAATGCTAGGGTTTTGGAGGAGATGGAGAACATTGGGGGCCAATTGAGCGGGTTTACTTCGAGAGAGATGGTTTGTGTTTTTTGGATGGTTGCTTTGGATGAAAAGATTAGGTCTGCCTTTCTTTCTTTTCTTCTGCTGTTCACTGTCGTTTGTGTGTGAAATATCTTCTGGCTTGGTTTGTGACACGTCTCGTCACGGTCGTCGGTGCTACTGATGCCTTGGTGGTTAATGGTGATTTACGAGGTTCTCTAGTGGTGTTGTATGACCGGTGGAGAGTACGGTTCGCCGGTGTTGTGTGGATGTTGTAGGTGGTGCGTGTTCTCGGTCTGCTGCTGGTGTTTTACCCGTCTTCAGCCCTTAATGGCACGATTTAATTTTTTTTGGTGCTGAACGAGTTGCCGGTGAGGGCTATTTCTGTTGGCGCTGGTGGCGGTGCTTGGCCCCGGTGGTGGAGGTTGCGTGAAGATGATGCGCTGGACTGAGTCTTCTTTTCCTCTTTGCATTAATTAAAGCTGCTTTTACATGCAACTTTTTATTTTTGCTTTTGGTCAAAAGTTGACTTTGGTTTGTGAGATTATCATGTAGTGTGATGTCCTCGCTAGTGGAATCATTAGGTGGAAAGTTGAATTTCTTTTGTGTGGTTAGTAGAACTGATGTGTATGAGGCTATACTTTTGTGGTGATATAGCATTGGTGGTAGTAAGTGTGTGGTAGAAGTTTGTTGGATCCGTGATTTTATCGTAAGACTCGCGTTATGGGCTTACGAATTTTGTACCCCGGCTTTTTAGCCAACCATCTATATATTTAGTTTATTAGTATCACGACGATTAGCCCGTTCGTCGTCCAAATTTTACCGTGATAACAAAAATTTTGGTAGAATATCACCTTTTGAACTTACAAAAATTGTACTTATAAATGTGTCGTCAATTAATAAAAGTAACCAATAAAATTGTCATTAATAAAAAGATGTCACCAATGACTTGTAAACAAAAAATGTTATCAATAAAAATGTCATCAACAAACAATGTCATCACAAATAGTCAAATTGGGAAGGGTGCTAGATTAGTTAATTAAATTTGTTTGGGTGCTAGTTAGCTAATTAGATATTTATAATGTGTTAGTTGCCAAAATAACCCTAAAATAATTAGCTTTACTTTTCTTGAATTATTCTTGTTGATTAGTTGCAACTAATGTAAAAAAACTGATTCTTGTTAATTGGTTGAGTCGAATAATAATAACATGTATGTTGATTGCTCGTTTTCGTTACAGAGGGATAGGAGATCAGCACTACACGCATTCGCACGGCGTCAGCACGCCGCTTCTCGGTCCGTACACGAGACGGATCAGGACACTATGATACCGGAGCAGATAGCGCCGGTGTGGCGGTGGCCCAGGATGTGCCTGAATGTTCTCGGCGACGTCCTAGGGCCTCCAGAAGTATGCATCTGCAACTTGGAGGTCCCACGATATCACCATTTCTGACGTGTCCAGCTCCAGAAGACCCTCGTATTCCGGAAAAACAAAGTTTACATATGTAAACATCATCAATACTTATTAATCATGAAAAATAAGTTTACATATGTAAACAATAGTATGTAAACATCATCAATACTTGTATCATAGCATTCGACACATAAACAAAAGGATGAGATACATACTCGTTGGAGTCCGAATTCCAACGATATGTCTTCGAGGCCTTTACTCCACTCATCGTTCATTTTCGAAATGTTTACAACTTATAATTATTCTATGCTCAATCGAGAAAATTGCACGGTCTAGGGCTATCGAATATGCTCACGTATATTTATAGGCGGATTTAGCTTTTTTATCACGTAAACAAACTGACCGCAACGATCATATGGACAACTAGTTGCAACGACCAAGTCAAATATGGTCGCAATTACCATCTTTGGTTGTGGTCGCAATGACCACCCGTAGGTATGGTCGCAATGACCAACTATGGATATGGTCGCAATGACCAGTTCTAGGTTTGGTTGTCACGATCAGGTTGTGGTTTTGTAAAAAAAATGGTCGTTGCGACCATGCTGCCTTGCGCTAAACGGCAAAACGCTTTGCGCTAAACAGAAATCGTGTAATTATTTTCTACTCTTAGTTTCCCTCTAAAATTAAAACCAAACACGTGTCATTAATTTATTGGCAACTGACTTTTAGGCGAATATGTAGTATAAAGTAGGAAGACCGGTGCTTTTATTTGTACATCTACTTTAGGCTTCTCGGGCATTAAACAAATGAAATCACCGCCAACTGAATCATTCATCAGCCTCATCTCCTTTCCCCTCCTACCTTCCCAACCCTAACCCTAGTTCCCAAAAATTTCTCCTCCGACCGTCGAATCGTCGATGGCCTTGTTCCAATCGCAGGCCTTGTATGATTCTCCGGCCTTTGCCGTCTGTTGAATTTCATCCACAACGTCTGCCTAATATCCCCGCTGTCGATTTTGCTGGGCTCGCGACTTCCAGATTTGTCGCTGCTTCGAGTCGTTTCTCTAACGACCCATCAATTAATCAAGTAGCCGTGCATTTCCAGTGAGCGGAATCTGCACCGTGCGGTCGTTTCGGTGATCGTTTCATGGAGCATCAATTGCCGTCAATTTTGTGAAAGTCGTGGGATTTCGACCATTGTGCACCGTTCTTGGATTGTTGATTGTGCCGTTCAAGTGAAGGGCTTCTTCAATTGCGGGCTGGATCTTTTGGATCGCGTCTCCATCTCTGGTGCAGTATTAGTGATTCATGCGAATTGAAGAACCAACTGAAGAATCAAGCGTCCGTGGCTGCTAGGAGAGAAGAGTTGAAGACCAAAAAGGAGATAATTACTTTGGTGTATTCCTATATAGTTTTATTTTCCAGTTCAATTGCAGGCCGTCATTTTACAACGATGGCCTTTTGATATTGTTAACTATTTGGTTAACAATTATTCTGTGCGTTGCGATTTGTTTGATTTTTCTTCAAGGAAAAGAAAAAAAAATATGGCAGTGTATTACAAGTTTAAAAGTGCAAAAGATTATGTCTCAATTCCTATTGACGGCCATTTCATACCAGTGTCTAATCTAAAAGATAGAATTTATGAATCAAAGCATTTGGGCAGGGGTACTGATCATGACATTGAGGTCATCAACGCCCAAACTAATGAAGGTTGGTTGTTTTTGTCGGCTTAAAATGAACTTCTTTCAAGCAATTCTAAATTAATTTTCATTTTGATATACAATGTGCAATTGGGCATTTGGATTTGTGATGCACATGCTTGAAGGCTGCAGCTTTATCAACCAAAGAGGGCCTTCATTTAAATCCAAATTTCCCAAAAACCAGCACTGCACATTGAGCTTATAACTGTATTGGGGGTGGAGAAGGGCTGGTGGCTGGGTGGTATTTTCTTGTAAACCAGAACTTTGCTTGTGGACATGTTTGTAAATTCTGGTTCAACTTGCCCAAAATTGGCGGTTGTAATTTTACCATGACTACTTTATGGGTTGGATTGAGGTTCTGGTCTTTTGGATAATGAACTTACACTAGTCTGCCTTTATCAACTTCATTTCATCACATGGTTGATTCACTTGCAGCTTTTTATACACTGTTTATCTGTTCTGCAATTTCAGAGTATCCCCATGAAGCCGTGATCCCAAAAAATACATCTGTTTTAATTCGCCGGGTTCCAAGACGTTCTGGCATGCCGATTGTTACTCGGCCTGAAGAGTACTGCCTCCAACCTTGCAACTTTTGAGCGTTCAGTTGTAGTACTAGACTATTATTTCATCAGGATGATTAAATAGGTTTTTTCTTTGGATTTAGTCCTTCATGTGTTAAATGCAAGAATTTGTGCTTTTGCTATATGAATTGTATCAACTTTTGAGGGCTAGATGTATTGTATATGAATATGATGATTATGTGGTGAAGAACCATGTGGAATTTCACAGGCTTCACATGCAGAGTTGTTTAGAGTTGGTTTTGAGCAGGAACTATCTTTTTATCTTGCAGGTCAATGGTTGAAAGCAGGCCCGATGACGATCTTCCAAAAGCTAACCTCACTTCTGCTGTTTCTAGTGTTAAAGATGTAAGCCATGGCCTTGCTTATTTCTTTTTTCAAGTGTTCATCTCATCCTGATACAAATTGAATTTGGAACTTCTAGCTTGAACCTCCGGAATGGGATGATGAGTTTGGGCATGATTTATATGCACCGATCCCAGAGATAATTCCATCACAAGCAAGCGGTGCAGTTTGGGAAGATCCACCTCCAAGGGCAAGGATGATGAGGACAGTAAGATTAAGGCTCTAATTGAAACTTCAGCTTTAGATTGGCAGAGGTGTGCCATTTTTCTGTCTAGTTAATTTGGATGAGTCTCTTCTATTGTTTTGTCCTTTTAAGAGTTATAGATCTGAAATGCTTGTTTAAACAATGCTATATGTTTTACAGCCAAGGTACTGATGGATTTGGAGGTAGAGGCTTTGGAAGGGGGGGAAGGATGTTGGGTGGACGTGGTTTCGGTAACTCCTCCTAGCTGACCTGCACATATGATTTAGGATTTAAGTCAAATTTGTGACTATTCTATGTACTTTTATTTCTGCTATATAAGCTTGAAAATAAGGACTAATTGATAATTAAAAATGAGAAGTCAATAACACAAGAAGTGAAAGAACTCTTATGTACTCCTATTATTATTACAAATCTTTTAGAGTTGTGACTATTCTATGTACTTTTTATCCTACTGTATAAGCCTGAAAATGATGACTAATTGCATAACTAAAAGTGAGTAGTCAAAAACAAAATAAGTGAAAGGACTGTCAGTTATGTATTGCTATTATTATCACAAGTCCTGTAGAGTTATGGTGTCAATTTTTTTGTTATCGTATATCATGTGCGGGTGTGTCCATAAAAAGTTAGAATTAAAGGCCTTTAATCTAAATGACATTGTGTTAGCATGTCAGATAGTACTATACGAAGCTGAGATTTTTTTAATGATATGTTAATAATTGGCTTAATTGTACATAATCTAATAGGTTGCTCACCTCAATAGTTTTGAGTTATTTTATGCAATTAGCTCATGAAATAATTGTTAGTTTTTTTCTTTCTTCTTCTTTTTTAATCTTTTAATCGTTGATGCCTTGATGCTAATATGCAATAAAATGTTCTTGAATGTGGACGTACATGGATAAAATATCATTAATACACATGAGGACTTAATTCTACTAATTGTATATTTAGGCCGAATTGGCGAGCGGAAAATACCTCCACAAGGATATGTTTGTCATAGGTGCAGGGTGCCAGGTGAGTCAATGCCTATTTATGCTCATTGTCATTTATACATCCTTTATTAATAAAAAGATGTCAATTTAGCATTTTGCACACTTTTAAAGAGAGTAGCAATATTCTATTGTACTCATTTGTTACTTGCTTTTTTATTTTCACAAAAATTATTATTAACAATCTACTAATGTTCGCAAGGGAAATTTGTAAAATAAAGAACAAAATATCGAAAATGACTTGCTTTTTTTTTTTAAATAAGATTTGCACTCTAAAATGATATCTTTTAGTCAATGGAGGGAGTATTATGTTTTGGACATTTCTATATATGCTAAATGTGACAGCTTTGCATCGTTTAGGGCATTTTATTCAGCACTGTCCAACGAATGGTGATCCAAATTTTGATACTAAGAAAGTTAGGCCTCCAACTGGTATCCCAAGGACAATGCTGATGGCAAATCCTGAGGGAACCATGGTAATGCCAAGTGGTGCTGTTGGTGTTTTACAACCTAACGAGTATGCTCTTGGCCTCTTTGTTTCAGTTGTACCATCTATAAATGAGGATACTCTAAGTTTATATGGATTTTACTTCTTGATTTAGGGCTGCTTTTGAAAAGGAAATGGAAGGAATCCCTTCTACTCGTTCTTTGGGAGATCTTCCTCCTGAGCTTCACTGTCCATTGTGCAAGGAAGTAATTAAAGATGCTGTATTGACTAGTAAATGCTGTTTCACAAGTTTCTGTGATAAATGTAAGGTGGCTAAATTCTGGACAATGGTTTTATATGGATCATTTTACTTTGATAATTGGAAATTTCAAGCTATTCTTAATTATGATTCCAGATTATGGACTTGTGTGATTTTACTTTCTGATCGCTACTTACATTTCATATTTAGAAAATTTGGTTCTTTATTTATTTAAGAGGAGGAGATTGAGTAAGGGGACAAGAGGTGTTTTGGCATTTATCTAAATCATTCAACTTGTCCTTTACTGTCTCGAAGATTTATTACAGCTGGTTATATACTGGTCTATAAGCTGTGACATTTATTGATTATTTCACCGGCTAATCACCTAATTTGTACGAGAAAATGTTGTTAATTAGCATATCACTCAGCCAGGATATTACAATTTCTAGAAACAGCAAACCCGTGTATTTCATTGTTTGGTGTTGTGTAGCTACCTTTGATTGGTGGGCTTTCTTATCAATTGAATGTGCACTTGCATCTTGTGATTAAACTTTGACATGTTGTAGCTGTGAATGATGCTTTTGGCTTGAATTTCATAACAAGAGTTTCAAATTTGTTTCTTTGATTGATGTGATGAAGTATTCACATTTTTTTGGATCTAATCTATAACAACTGCCCGCATTTTATTCAGGTATCAGGGACTACATTATCTCTAAGTCGATCTGTGTTTGTGGAGTCAGAGATATTCTTGCTGATGATCTTTTGCCAAATAAGACATTAAGGGATACAATAAACCGTATCTTGTCTTCTACTAATAGCAGTGGTGATAATGTTGGGAGTGCTTTCCAAGTTCAAGGTAATCAAAGCTGTTTAGTTTTCCCTCCTTGTGACACGGAGTTGGGGGATACACATGAGGGGTATTTGAACTTGTAGTGCAAGTAGAGGAGGCAGGTTGCCTGTCAACTGGATAGTCGCACACTTTCGTTGTGTTAGCTATTTGTTTTTATTTTCTCATCTGCTCTTACAAATTTATTTTCGTACCACTGTTTTGTATCCCCTCTTAATAACTACTGCTCCCTTATTCTTTTCCATTAACTATTATCATAGTTCATAATTGCCTCATCTTTATTTTCATCACTGTCTTACAAACTTGGCAAATTTCGAGTAAAAGATATTTGGGCACAACTCTTATCACTAATGTACCGAGACATTCACTATATAAACTATTATCCGTGTTCAAAATTGTTAGGAACTGGTTTCATGTTGCTAATGGTATTATTGATTTAGGTACTGGACTTGAGTGCACCCACTTTAACTTGTCCATTGTCATGGTAATTCCAAATTTGAATACATGTTTAATCTGTATGTGTTATTGATTATAAAAATATTTGTTAGATATGGAATCAGCCAGGTATCCTCAACCTAAGGTTGCTTCACCGATTCAGTCTGCTGCCATCAAATTGGAGCACATGCCACCTGCGTCTGTCAAAGAGACTACTCCTACTCCTAAGGAGACTGCAGATGCAGAAAGGTCAGCTGATCCTCCTCCACAACCTCTAACTGAGCAGACCTCTGACAAATTGAAGACAACTAAAGTTCCAGATATCTCTGAAGCTTCTCATGAATCAGCTAGTGCTAGAGAACCTGCATCCCAGGGGAGTGCTCTGCCAGCTGAGGAAGAAGTGCAGCAGAAATTGGCTGCTGCTGAAGGTGTGTATAACTAGCATTTATTTATTTATACCTTTTGATGGGGAATATTTTGCATTATGTAAGAATCAGAAAGTATTTCTGACTTACAAAATTTGTGCATTATGGAAATATGTGCCTACTTCATTCATCTACCTTTGCATTTTCTAATATAGGATGAGCTGCATGAATATTAGTAATAAATTTTCCTGGTAAATATGAACCTTTAATAGTGCCTTAATATTCAGCTGCTTTTTTCCACCACCAAACCCTCTTCCATTTTTATTTTATTTTTAAAACGTAGTTGTGGTATATAGAGTGATCTTCGCTGATTTGTTTGCTAGTTTGAACAGTTCTTTTTATATACTTCTGTTCTGTTTTTCAGTCAAGAAGAAGAAGAAGAAGAAGCCCCGTTTGCCCGTAAATGGTATGTTTAGTTCTGCATTTTATGTGCTCATAACATCTCAGTGTTATTTTGCACTACTGCATGGGGCATGGAGGTTACATGGCTTGAATTCTTAGTGTTCGAAATATGCTCTTTTTGCAAATGACGACTTGCAGCTACAGAGATGCAGTGGAGAGGGGCTCAAGACTTTGCAGCAGATAGCTTCATGATGCCAATGGGTCCCTCATCCTATAATCCGTATTGGAATGGGATGCAACCTGGATTTCAACCGGGAATGGATGGTTATATGGGTTCATATGGCGGTGGAATGCCTTACAACATGGGTTATGGTATTGGGCCAATGGATGTGCATTTTCCGGGTGTGGTACCACATGATCCCTTTATGGCACAAAATCCCATGTTTCCTATGATGCCACCTCCGAGGTAATCTGCCCCCCTGCTTCTCTTACATGGTCACATATACAGCTTATTCTGGTCATTACTAAAAGGCTTTCTTTTCCCATTATGACTGGATGAAAATTGAGTATAAGATTGCTAGAGCTGATTCCATTTGTTTTTTTTTTTTGGTTCTGGCCATCTCTCCTTTTATGTGTGGTAGCTTGCTTAACTAAAGCACTTACTCATTGCCCAATCTGACGTGCGTTATGTGTGGGAATGGGCCAAGTACTTGAACTCTGTATGAGCAAAATCTTATTCATATTCACACATCTTTACTTTTAAATCTTAGGGATCTTGGCATGGGATTTAATGTCAGGCCTCCATTGATGACAAGGCAAGAGTTTGAGGCTAGGAAGGCTGGTCTAAGACGAAAGCGCGAGATTGAACGAATGAGTGAAAGGTACTTGGGAGAACTTCCAGTAATTTAATGGTGTTTATGTTCTTCTAGATGCAAGGACTTGTAGTAATTGAATGAACATCGTTAAAAAAGACTCAGCTGCTTTTTTTTTTATCTTGCAACAGAGAGATGCCAAAAGATCGTGATCCCGGTAGGGAAGTTAGCAGCAGTGTGAATGCGTTATCCATGAAGTCAAAATATGTATGTTCTTTTGTGGATCATTCTTATTGTTTTCATTTCGGTGCTTACTAGAAGGTTTTTTTTGCATCACTGCAATATTCATCCTGCGACAATTTTCAGCTTTTAGGGGATGGTGATAGTTCTTGGCCTTTTGGCATGTATCCACACAATGTTGTGTGATAACTTGATAGTTGAATAATGTATATTTTTTATAATTTGTTGTGACCTTATTTTATAGCATGCATTGAAATGTTCCTGTGCATGTGTTGCCCCACTTATGCAACCCCAGGGTGCCAGTGCCAAATGATGATAAGCAGCTGCGGAACAATAATTTGCTGTTGAATCGCCCTGTCAATGAATATTTTACTAGGGTGTTACATATTGCTTTACATTAAATTGTCAGAAAATTCAGTATTATTCTTGTTATATAGAATAGATCATCGGATCATCCTATGGGGCTCGGGTCTTTGAATTCCAAACTCTTGCTAAACGAGGGAGTTATGTTTTTATAGTGTCTTTTGAGTTGGATATTCAGCTCACTTTTGCACATTTTTGCACCTCTGCAGCATTCAGCACCCAGCCGGAGAGAACCCAGTGAGGAGCGTTATGATCGTGAACGCAGCCGCCACCATAACGATAATGACCACCACCGTCCCCACCGTGGCATGAGCAGCAATGGCAGCTCCAAGGGGAACTCCGATCACCACCAGCCATCATCTGATAGATATGACAGCCGTGAGCGTGATCGTGAGAACCACCCTCACCACTATCGAAGGTCAGAGTCATCTACGAAGCCCTCATCGGAGGTTCCACACCCCGCCCCACCCCCACAAAAACCATCTTCTGCAGCAGCTGCTGAGCGTAAGCAGAGAAGTGTCTTCGCACGCATCAGCTTCCCCGAAAAAGAAGAGGAGCCTAGCAAGAAGCGCAAGCGCTCTTCTGAGCCGAAACCCTCAAGCAAGGAGGCCGTTCCTCCAGCTAACGGTGACGGGTTGGCAGCCACATCGTCAGTGGGCAGGAAGAGCCACAGGCAGAGCCAGGTGGATTACGAATCCAGTGACGATGACCGGCATTTCAAGCGGAAGCCATCAAGGTACCAGCCCTCGCCTCCACCTCGACAAGACGACACCAGGCGGGTGAACGACAGAGGAAGGGAAAGAGAGAGAGATTCTGGTGGCCATAGTTCAAGGCACAGGTGAAGAAATCCAGACACTGAGGGCTTGTGCAAGGTGCTCCGTTGATGGTAATAATGCTTTTGTGTCTTGTTTTTGTTCTTTGCTTTCAACATAAACGAGCCTAACTTTTCTGCTCGTCCATGGCATTTGGAATTGGGGAAAAACAGTAGTTAATAATGTCATGATATTTCATATTTCACATTTGACCCATTTTGTGGGCACTGAAGTTTGGATCTTTTTCCTTGTGCTGTTGAAGTAGATTTCTGGCTTTTGAAATCAATTGCACTTAAACTTGGTTCTTTTCTAGGGCTCTTTTGGTTCAATATGGGAATTGGAATTAATGAGAACTTACTTTATGAGAATTCATTGTGAAAATGTTTTTGATTAACTTTTTTATTATAGAAAATTAAATGAAGGAATTGAAATTTTCCAAATATAAAAGGAACTAGTTAAGCAAACTTTCTCCAAATTAGATGAATTTAACTTAACTTTCAGGAAATTTAACTCCCTGTGTTTTTAGGTTGTAAAATTCGGGTTATTTATTGTGTCCTAAGGGCGCATGATAAAGATACTTTATTGGAAAACCAATGATATGGGATGAACAGTCATTGCAAAAACCCAAATCATAATGCTGGCTGGATGAACCCTGATTCAATCAAGAACACAGATTCCACCAAATTCAATCAAGAACACAATAAAACTGGCCAGAACAAGTAATTAGCAGCTGGGAGAATAAGTCTATCCAAATTACCAGTGGATTGAGAGTTCACAAGGGATTAATGGTGCAGTCCACTGGGAAAGATGTCGGATAAAACATACACGAGATTATGTCTCTAGCATCTCCTACTCAGCCAGATCTGTTATCACCCAAATTCTTATCTAAAAAGATTTATAATATAATTGAGCTCGAGAGCTTTAAAACTAGAGATTACAATTAGTTAGACACTAAGAGCTTTTAATCTCTCTTCTATGAGTTTTTTTTTTCTGAAGAAAGAAATATTCCTTTGAGAAACAAAACAGGTGTTAGCATTAATTTAAAACCTCTGCTATCAAGGCGTCAACAACATGACAGCCACAAAACATAAAAACGAACCAGACAACCCTAACCTAGTAAGATAATGTGCAACATTGTTGCCTTTTAAGCCTGATATGCCTCCAAACACAACAGAGATGCATCAACATTTCACACCGTAAGATGATCTCTTACTGTTTACCCGAAACCAACTCTAAATCACTTATATATGCAACGAGGTCTGGAGGCTTATCGCTGTAAAAGATCATTTGGCAGCTTTACTTGGAAAACTGCATAATGATGATTCAAGCTCTTCTCTCCCTGCAATCTGTGTACACTTCCAAGTGCACCAGTGAATGGATTTGGAAAAGCATAGAATATGCGCCTTATCCGCTGATGAACGAGTGCCATTGCACACCTGCAGCAAAATGCAGCAGAAAATTATCAAGTAGATGAACCTTTTAATGAATAATGCATCAGCATGTGTATTCCATATTAGAAGAAATGTGTAAATCTGATAGTGAACGGATTTGAAGGCTTATGATAGGAAGTACAAGATATCATGAATTCATGGTTCAAATAGGGATGAATCCTGACAAGCATCATGAAAATCTACATTCCTTGGCATGAATACTAATCTTCAACTTCGTCAACACTTTTCTAAAGGTCAAACTTCTTTCAAACTTTGATGAGAAGGAGATGCGTCTATAATAGCAACAATACTAAAACTCATTCTGTCTTTGTGACCAGTGAAAAAAGAGACAAAACCATTCATTACTTACAAGGTGAAGAAACAATAATAAAGCTACACTAAACATAGAATCAGAAACCATGGAATGTGCCCAGTCCAGCTCTATTCGTCTGGTTGAGTGATTATAGATGTTACATGTAGTGCCCTAAAAACCTACCAGTTTAACATTTTATAGAATCAGAAGATTATATTATCCAAAGTTCGTAAGGTCAAAGATTAGGGGAGAACTGTATCGAAGATTCAGATGAACTTACATAAAACATGGCTCCCAAGCGAGGTAGATGTCAAAACCAGTACAAAGGTAAGGGCGCTCCGAATCAGAATGAACAGCATCATTTGAAATCTTTTCATTGTCTGCACCCTAAATTTTAGAATCAAGATTAACTCTATTATAATGAATTAACTAGCAAAGGAAACAATAAAGCATACCTAATGTCTCATTTATACATAGTGAATGGCAAAACAAACTATCAAAATCACTCATCTAGACGGAACCTACAAATGTTTACGATTAAAACAGAAAAGAAAAAGGAAACAGATCTAGCTTACATTTTTAGCAATTCTCATTCTTTTGGCGGGAGAGCATGCTGCAAGAGGGCCTGCTTGAATCGAGCTCACGTCAGTATTGTCCACGCTAGGGTAAAGGGTCCTATCTCTAGCAGCAGAACTTTCAATAGCAACCAATGCGGCATGTCGTAAAGGGTGCCAACAACAGGAATTTGCTGCAAATAACCTCCGCTGGGACCACTGCCAAGGGTTTAAACACTGGACGTCCATGTACAAATGTATTGAATTATTACGAGGATAATTTGATTGCAACTTGTCGGATGAGGATCCATTGGCAGAAGAATCTGAAGTAAAAGCTTCAGGGTGCTTAATGTTGAAAGTATCTTTTTCTGTGCCGTTTCCATTAGGAGAAGTATGCCATGAACCGATGTCATCACATGCCGTGGCAATAACTTGATTAATAGATGGATCCACAATAATAGCAGCATTCACAACCTGATAGTTATATCAAACACCAAACAACTTATCAGGAAACTTCTTAAGAAAGCGCTAAAGTTTGTATTTTAGAGATCCATCGGTCAGACAGCATTCTCAACTCAGGCTCCCTAAAATTACCAACTTTGAGATTAAAAATCTATTACCTCTTTTCCACCCGAGGCCAAATTAATAGCATGCTGCATGAAACTGTAAATTGTTTGTGACCCTTCATCACTAAAGCCAGTTATGCCCTCAATATTGCTGAAATTAGGAAGAAAATCAGTAAGATTGTCAAACTAAAGAATTACAGCTCACTTGGAAAAGCATTAAACGTCAGAGCTGCACATGCATAAAACTGAAAGAATTTTGTTAGAAAATAAATAAATAAACAACTTCTGAAAATATATACTAATCAAATACAAGCAATGCCACTTCAAGATCGAAGGTAATGATAATTTTAGCCAGGATTGTGTGCTCCATTGGTTGATTTGGAGGATCATTATTTTATTTTATAAAGCAGATTGTGATTGAAATTCAAGTTTCTGCATGTCAGCTAGAGGTGATTTTGTAAATTTGAAAAAAGAAACACTAGGAAGATGACTTGAGCTTCTGTTATGATTACTTCAAGAAAATCATTATCCACACTACATTTTAACCTTGACAGCTTCATACTCTCAATCAAACACTTCTCTTATAGTGTGGTTAACCAACTTTCCAAATGATATTTCATCTGTTACCAAGAATATTTCAAACTGCATACTCTTATTCTGCGAATAATAGGAACAAATCCAGTCCCTACTCACTAGGCATGAGAAAATATGCACATAACGATACACGTAAAAAGTTCAGAAAATACGGTCAAGCAAAAATTTCAAGCCATAAAAGGAACTGATTAAAAAGTTAAGTATGGCTTACTAGGTGGGTGGATGAAATGATGTAGGCCAAAGTTTGCATTGTTCTTCCCACTCTTCTTTTGATGTTGCTGCATATTTGGCTACCTAAAAATTGTGAAAGATTAAGCAATGTTGCCAAATGTAACAAATCAAAGTAAATACACAGACAATATTATAGATATTGTTCCTCAATAAAAAATAAAAACAAAAAAGCTACAAATCACTCTCATTCCCATAATTTCACTCCTTATAGAAACAATGATTTTAAATCGAGCTTTCAATAAAATTTCAAGTGTTTTTAGTGAGAACCAGATTTTTTTTAAAAAAAAAAAAAAAAAAAAACAGTTTCTGCCTCCCAAGTTACAAGCTTTCACGATATTTTATTGAAACCACTGCCATATAGTTGGAATAGAGGATAGCCAGACCAAACGCTAAATAGTTGATAGTAGAAGTCAATGCTACAAATGACAACAGAAACACTTCCAAGCCATACTAACATAAACTTCAAACCCAGGTCAAGGGATTCGTAAATCTTAAATAAAAGACGAGTCATTTTTAAGCAAGGGTTGAACTTGTAAGTTTCTTGTGATTTCCATACTAGTAAACATTTGATTAATCAAGGATGTGAATAACACAAAGAATTTAGAGACAGATGAAAGGAAAAGATTGAAGAAGCTATTGAACATGTAATGACCTACTTGTGCAACAAATGTAGTCAGCTGGTAGGAATTGATTAAATCGACAACATCCTTGGGTGTGTCACTTAAGTCACCCTCAATATCACTGGCAAGGCATAATATTATTGACAATTGTGTCTTCCCTGTAAAATATATAGGCAAACATCAAAAACATGCAAATGCTTGTATAAGTAGATATTGACTTGCAAATGCAAAGAAGAAAATGTTGATGTCAAGTGTCAACAAATTGTTGCTAAGTACAGTTGAGTGAGTACAACATATCAATATGGAGAAAGTGAAAACCAGACTATTAACATACCATCATCAAGACATTTCTTCCGCACTCTCTTAACATGTCGTAAATTTTCCAACTGGGCCACTTTGTTCAATTTTCTAAAAGAAGTTAATTATGTGTAAGTAGTTTTCCAAGTGTTATATATACAAAGGTATAACCACAAACAATATCTCACTGGAGCTCTTGTATTCTGATTCTGCACAAGTACTATGAACAGACTTATTTTTCATGTCCACAAAAAAAAAGTGTTTTATTCTCTATAACAATCCCCAAATACATAAATACTTTACAAATATCCTTAATAATATTTTTCTTCTCTTCTAAACTAAAATACTGATATTTGAACAAGCATCATCTCAGGTGAATGCTAAAAAGAGGATAACAAAGCACTGATGACACCTCATTATTGTCCTGCAAGAAATCTTGGGAAAGGAAAAAAAAGTGTTTGATGACAAACCTGACCATAATATTGGCAAAGCTTGGGTCAATCAATGAAGCAAGAACGTTTACTGTATACAAAAAGAAAACATAAATGAGTAGGTACATGAGGCATTGCTAAAATGTCGGGAGAAAACAATAGGAGCACCCTTTCAGAGGGAAGAGAGACAGATTTAAAAAAATCAGCAATTGATCACATTAATCCCCAACCTATTCAAGTTATCATGGCACATTTGTAAAAGCAATCTTGGAAGCCTACTGAAGCTACAAAGATGTTTATTAATGGGACACTAAGCCATGAAGAATGTTTCTGGAACATCTTTAGTAGGACATCTTTACTACGAAGCTTTCGAGATTGAGAAGAATTTATAAGGAGAGGAGAGGAGAGGGATAACCAGTTGGCTGGTTGCCTAGTGAAAAAGGTAGCTTGCCAGGGATGTGAACAATCTCATACTCCTCACTAGACATGCTCGTCGATCTTCAATTCACATCAATGGTGCAGGAGCAAACCCTTAAACCAACCCAAATTAAGCTGTCAAAGAAATACATGGAAACAATCAAGAGAAGCACCACAACATAAAAATAAACTACTAAACATAATTACAGAAGGCTCAGACCACTGAAGTTGGATTATAGTTTTCCGACCAGGGAACGCCGAACCGAAATTGTTCGGAAACTCAGAACCCAGATTGATGATTCCAATCCAGAAATTGAATCCACAATTTCCAAACTAATAAACCCTAATTTTCGGAAAATCCTCAAATTGAAGCACATACCAGTGGGTTGTGGTGCCTCTGGCGTTGTCTATCACGCCCACCAACAATGTGGGCGCCTGCGTCGTCGTCTTCCTCCAGCCGGTATGGTATTTTCCTCCCTCGTGCCAACCTCCACGCCTCTTTCGTCTCACTTTATCACCGTCGTGTTCGTCCTTCTTCTCCGGGGATGGAGCCGGAAAGTTACGAGGGGGCACAGTTCGTAGCCGACTGTTCGATGCGACGCCGTGGAGAACTGGACAAGGATTCAAAATTTATATCCATAACCTAACAAGGGTTTTAAATCAAAACAATAACACAACAACACACACAAGGATCAATTATCATATGTGATTACTCATTAGAGACAACAACCAATTAGCAGGCTTGATCAAATCTCCAATATCCTTTCAATTTCCAAAACAAGAAACTCTTCAAAATGAAATCTAAAGACACTTGAGATGTTCTTAATTGCAATAACAAGGTTGTAACTTGTAAGAGTATTAAAACTTATCCAAGGGTGGTAGTTCAACAAATCCCGAATCGACTACGAACAACCTCCAAACAACTCTGAACTAAAGACGCTACTTCCCTATTGAGTTTCCAATTCAACAATCAAGGGTCGATTCCTAAACAATCTTTGCCAGAAAACCGATTCGACTCAGAAATGTCGCAGCTTAAGACCCCAATATTCCTTCAATCTCCTTGTACCAACTAAATTCACAAAGTGCAGATATTGGAGGCATAATTAGGATCAAGTTCCGGGCTGTACCTATCCTCGATTTGAATCGACTGAAGGCCCGAGAGGAGAGTGGCGTTGGAGCAACGGGCAGCTCGCAGGTGGCTGTGGAGGAGCTTTATCGAGGTGGTGGCTTGGGTGGTGGCGCTTGACAACGATTAGGATGGATACCACTAGAAAAGATGTCGGAGGAGGAGGAGGCAGCGCACGGCGAGCAATCGTCCTCCCTCTTTGCTAATCTGACAAGTACGGGCATGGAGGAGGAGGTCCGGACGAGGACAGTGGCGCGAGAACGAAGTGGGCGACAAAGCAGGCGTAAGCGGCGGAGGCGACTCCTTTAGTTAAGGTACAAGCAGCGGCGGATCCAGAATTTTTATTAGAGGTGTACTAAAAATTTTTCGAGAAAAGAGACTTTCCACAAGTACACAACCCATAAGAATACATAATTTCATAGGGAAGAGATTACAGAAAATTTGAGTTCATTGAGATGAACAATAAAAAATCATTGGTTTTGGATATAGTTGGCTGAGGGCTTTGTCTTTAGATTTTGGAAACAAGCTTCGTGGGTTAATATGATTGGCTTCAACCTTTAGATTGTCTATGATATTTTCAATGCATTTGAATGAATGTAAGTAAGGGGTAGAGGTTTAGGGCAGGAAATTAATGAAAATCATATGGTTATAGTTAGATCACAAGATTGAGTTCTCAATGAACTTGAATCGAATAACAAACTTGTCCATATTTTATACTCCTAAAAAAAAAACAAATTCACAAACCACACAATTCCAAATCAAAAACTACAAATTCACAAATTTATCTTTCCCAACCACAATCACAAACTACAATTCCAAATCACAAATTCATTTCTCACAACCACAATTTCAAATCACAAACCAAAAATTCTAAGCACAATTCCTCAAAATTTACTATCAAATTCACAAACCCTAATCAAAATTTCTCCAAATTGGTTCTCAAATCCACAAATTCTAATCTAAATTGATTATCATCTCAACTAATTGAACTTTATCTCAACTAACTGAACTTTAAAACAATCACACATTAGAAGGTAGACGAACAAAACTACTAACCTTGAAGGTCTAGATGGAGGAGGAACGCGGCTCTGTTGTGCCTGTGCAGCCTGTGCGACGGGAGTGGAGTGCTGAGTGCAGTGCAGGGTTCTCCGCCGACTGCCAAGGGCTGGGTGGAGGTCGGTTGGTGGTGGATCGGCCGGAGGTTGAGCTTGCTTGCGGCGGCGGCCTGAGGACTCGGCTCCCTTTCTCGCGTCTGATCTCTCGCGCCTGTTTGCGTTTCCTTTACTGTGTAAAAGAGGGCTTCCGTGTTGAAGTTTTTTTTTTTTTTTTTTTAAAAAAGGTTGTGTGGAAAACAAGGTTCGAACCTGTACATACGCTCCCATTTTATTTCCACCACCCTTACCTTCTTTTTATTATCCCCGATTAGATAAGAATTCGAGTTCAGACGGGCCTGAAATTTGAGAGGCCGACGAAGCGGCAACATACAACATAATAAAAATACAAATAAACACAGATGTAAGAAAACCTCCAAACAACCCGAATAAGTCGTCCGCCATAAGAGAAGTCGATGGAGATTCAGGGCGAGCCACGAATACCGAGAACACGGGAGAGTGCGAAGACTCACACGGCGTCTCGACGCCGAGAATGGGTAGAACAGTAACCCACCAACGGAAAGGGCAAACTTAGGGAAGTGTGGATCACCGACGTTGCCCCCACCTAGATGAAGGATCTTCGAAGACCACGAACATAACCACGATCCTTTCGATCATACAAGAAGCCCGATACTGCAACCCAACTCGGAACTAAACGCCACTACGTCATAGCAACGACCCAACGCCAGGAGAACGAACAAGCAACAATATTGTTTCACATCCCACCTTAATTATATTTATTACAAAAAACCGGCGTATATATAAAAATATATATATATATATACCCTTTTTTAGTATAGGGGAGCCCCCCTGACAACCCCCCCCCCCCCCCCCCCCCGATCCGCCAATGGGTACAAGTAGTCGAGAGTGCGGGAAGGAGCCGACTGTTCAAAGTGACGCCGTGGAGAACTGAAGATGGAACTTCGGGAGAGAATGAGAGATTGGAGAGAGACAGCACGGGAGTCTTCGAGATAGTGAGAGACGCAGCGGCTACACTACTTGTAAAGATGGCAATAGGGCGGGTTACCGTCCCGTCCCGTGTATTCACACAACCCCGAGTTCCCCACCTCCGTCCTTGCTCGAAATTGGCTCGAAAAAAACTTGACTCGAAATTGTTCTCTTACCTAAACAAGCAAGTCTGAACAAGATTTTAAGCTCGGTTGAAACACCGGCTCGTTCTATTTAAGTTTGAATAACTGAATTTTATGGAATTTCTAAAATTTCCTTGAAGATAATATGGTATGACCAAGTCTGAATAGGTAAATATATAGATGTGAGGCAAAGCCAGGAATACATAAAGACGTAAGACCAAACCACGGGTCTAACGGAAAAAAAAAAATGGAACCACACAATTAATTGAATTGGTAAATAAAGAGCGGTCATTCCAGAGTTCAAACCGGGGACCTATGAGTACTATCCACAAGTTCTTTCCGGTGAGCGAACCACACAATTACACCCTCATGTTTCTACCACAAATTACGGAACCCGCCAATTAAAATTACCACCATAAGGTCTGCTACCACAAAAGTAAAGCCTAAATTCATAAAAGTAAAGCTCCACAAATTGGACCCCACACGTTTCTACTCAGCCCACAACAAAATCAACCTTCGACCCAAAAGCAAATATCAAAAGCACCACATGGGTGACAACTTTTAATAAATGCAAAAGAGAAAAAGGAAGCCAAAGGAAGAGCAACTTCAGCACGCTACCTACTGCACACGCACATCACACGGGAGAAGAACCCCACGCGCCACCGCTGTCACAACCAAACACGCCCGAGCCGGCACCACGTTCAGCTCCTCAAAAAATAAACCGTGCCAGGCAACAGGCAAATGCTGGTGAGGACAACCAACAACGGACAGGAACAGCTCCCGGTAGCAGCCACCCGCCACCAACGAAAGCCTCACCAGCTCGGCTAATCACACAAGAACACACCCCAGCAGAGCCATGAAGAGCCCAACGCCTCAAAAAACCCCGTTCTCTTACAAATCCAGCCAGAAGGATAGCACCCTATCAAGAAGAACAAGCAGCAAAGGAGTAGCATAAACCAAAACGATTTCAGAGCGCCCCACAACCACGATAGACGAGCGAAGGGTGGACAAGTCCCGCAACCAAGGGGAGCCCGTTGTTGCAGCCCCGACACACCAGTTGGTCGCCCACACGAACTGCCCACACACACCTCCCCTCGACTAGGTTCCAGGCGACGGAAAAAGCAGGCGAAACCCGCCCACGAGGCCACCAGACTTAACAACGCACCACCCATTAGATCTGCAAAACAAAGGAGAGATCCGGAGAGGAGACAGCCCAGATCCGAGAACCACGAACACACTCACACATCAGGGACTCAGATTCGACCACCAGCCCAACGAACCCAACCTAGAACACGGTCAATCGAAGCCGTCGAAAAGCCACCACACAACCCCACCGAAAACGTTCCTTTACAGAACTGGAACCGACCTAACCACCGAGGAGAAGACCCAAGAAGCACATATCCGGGACCCAATCCTCCAACAACCACACAGATCTGGGCATGAGGTCGCCGGAAAACCAAATCCGAATAAACATAATTGAGCCGACTCGCCCGGGAAGGACTCACAACAACCCATCAGAGAAACAACTACTCACCCATGAAAATATCTCCGAGAATATGGAATAATCCTGAACATAAACACCCAGAGAGAGAATATGGGATTGAAATCAAGCCCATTGAATTGAAGAACGTGGGTTAGGGATGGAGGAAGGGCCAAGGCGAGCAGAGAAACCCAAGAGAAGAGGAACCCTCAAAAGAGAGTTTCTCTCTCAAGGTTTCTCACTCTAACACCCAACCCATAGTATCAGCAGTGGATGTATGGTATGACCAAGTAGAACTACTTAAAGCCCGAAAAAAGTTAGGTTCGAGCTCTTTCATTTCCTAAACAAGTCAAGCTTAATCAAAAAATAAAGCTTGTTTAAAAATTGGGCTCAACTCGGCTCGAGCTCGTTTTATAAACGAACCAAGCTTGAATATGCCAAACTCGGCTCGTTTGACTCGAATAACACTCCTACTCGGGAACTATAAATCTCCCTATCCCCAACAAATCCCCGTCCTCATCGGGGAATTCCGTCCCCGCTTAATTTTACCCGTTTGCGTTCTTTGTGGATTTCCCCGTTTAAAACTCATGGTCCCCCTCTTAATAGAAAACTATAAGATATTATTAAAATTTATGTCAAAAATATAACATAAATATTACATATAATATCTTATAAATGTAAATTATAAGGTAAAAAAAATTAAAGTGAAAGAAAAATTATATAAATTTATGTAAGATTTAAACAAAAATGGGGAGTTCGTACTTCCTATCTGGCATCCTCGTGGGGTTCCCCAACGGAGGCGGAACAGGGATCGGGGTGAGGACTATTATCCCCATCCCCGCTCCCGCGCGGGGAATTACTTTGGCCCTCATCACCGTCCCCCATTAATTTCTCCATCCTCGTCCTTACGACGGGGATTTCCTGCGGGGATCGGAGAGTCCCCGCCCTAATGCCATCCCTAACGGCATTTTTTTTTTTTATACATGTAATTACTAGGTCAAGGGGACGTGCTCCCCCAAGCTCCACCTCTGCCTTCTCCCTATCTTGTCATCGTCTTCGGTCTTGACCTTTTCGCCCATCGACTCTCTATTATAGGTTGGGTAAATTACATAAAACCACCCACTAAATAATTTAATTCTGACTTAATCACCCACTATAATAAAAATCACACAAAACCACTCATTAAAGGTCCCAAAAATACTAAATTTGATACCTTATCTTCGATTTTTTAATATAATTTGATTTATAGATAATCAGATTTGAAACATTATTTAATTTAGAGAGTCAAATTAAAAAACTGTCCACGGATTTATTTATTTTGTTAAAAGTCCATGACCTAAATCCTTGGCCCCCCCTACATCTAGTCGATGGAATTGGAAGCTCTCATCCGTTCTTTCAGATATCGCTCCCTCCTCTCCGCTCCCTCGCTCTGCTCTTGCCCCGGCGACCGCTCCCTCGCTTTCTGCTCCGAGCCTCTGGCGACCTCTCCCTCTCCGGATCTGACGGACGCCACGCGCTTCTCCTTCCAATTCCGCCGATTGTCTTCACCGCCTCCTTCGACGCCACCGCCTCCTTCGCCACCACCTTCCAGATCCGTTTTTCCGTTGCTGTTGCACACCGCCTCCTTCGCCACCACCTTCGACGCCACCGCCTCCTTCCCTCCCTCCACACCGTTGGCCACTGTTGCAACCGCCATCCAAATCTCTCGCTATCTTCCTCTCTCTTTGACTGGCTCATGAAATTTCTCAGATATGAAATTAGGGGAAGAAGAGACCGTGCGAGGCCAGATCTTCGGTGGCCAGATCGAAACCGGCTTGAGATCTGCGGCGGACTTGATGAAATCGCCGGTGGACGTGTGCCTGAAATCTGTCATGGCCAGTTTCCGCATCTCCTGTCCGGTTTCCGCATCTCCTCCGATGCTCTGAGGTATTATCTCTTTCTCCCGCTACCTCTCTATCTTGTTTCGTGTGTTTCTCATCTCTGGTTTTAGTTTCAATCCTCTTGGAATTCGTCTGAATTTGTGTTGAGCAGTGATGATTCAAGAAAGGCTTTGAAATGGTTTCTAGGATTGCTGACAATTAGAAATGCAATGTTGATGTTCTGAATTTGTGGCCATGTTTGGTTGAATTTTGTGACATTGTGTATATATGATTTGATCAGGATGGAGCCAGCAGTGATGATGATTCCTCTCTTTCTCGCATCCATGCCGCTGTGCGAAGCTTGTACGCAAGCAATTTAGCAGCTCATGTGCTGCTAAATTGAGGTTCTTAATTGAGGATTGTGTGGAGCTGGTCTGTTTGCTGTCATACTTTTGAACATATTGGCATGGGGAACTAAGAACTTTCTTTCCACTGTGTTACGTGAACCGGGTTTGGTCTTATTTGGTAGGGCTGGCCGGTTTTTTTGTGTGGAAATGAGACATTTAGTAATGGTCTGGGTTTGTTTGTAGTAGGGCCGGATTTTTTGGAGTGGGCCTGTTAGATTTGGGCTTGTTTCTTCCTATTGATTTGTTTTGTTCCGATGTAGAGTCAGCAATTTTTTGGACAGTTTTTGTCTTGCTTAAACTTTTTGTTATGCTGAAATTAATTCTTATAAAATTGTATGAGCTACAATATATTACACAAAAATATATATTTCAACATTTCAGCATTTTTTGTGATATGAAATGCTGAAATTAATTCACTATTGGGGTCAAAGTCGGATATCAAATGTTGTTTATGCAATTTCAACATATTTTTTTCCCCATTGAAAACAGGGGTTGCTGAAACCGAATGTGTTGAAACAGGGGTTTCAGCAACTCCGTTTCAGCCAGCAACGCGGTAAAAAACCATTGAAACAGGGGTTTCAGCAATTCTGTTTCAGCAACTTTGGAAACGAAAAAAAAACTGGAAAATGGGTTGCTGAAACCGTATGTGCTGAAACAGGAGTTTCAGCAATTCCGTTTCAACAACACGGGAAAAAAAACTGGACAAAAAAACTGGGAAAAAAAATTGAAACAGGGATTGCTGAAACCGTATGTGCTGAAAAATAAGTTTCAGCTATTCCGTTTTCAGCAACTCTGGAAACGCGGCAAAAAAAACTGGAAAAAAATAATAATAATAATAATAATAAAATAAAATAAATTAATGAGGCGGGAGGGGGGCACAGGGGCCAAGGGGGGCGGTGGACATTTTGCTAATTTGGAAAAGGTGGGAGCCTTTTTCCTAATAAGGCCCAAAATTTAGGACATTCTAGTAATCACCCCTTTAATTTACAGCTAATCATATTTGAAACATTATCTTTTCTAGCAGCATCTCGTAAAGGCTTGAAACCCGGAGCAATTCGCAGAGGCTTGGAAGCCACGTGCGTCGACTTCTTCTTGGTGGCTTTTACGTCGCCACGTCGCTTACTTTCATTCGATTTGTTCCATTATTTGTCCTATTTTGTACGGAGTATGTATCAACACTATTGCAATGAAGTTCAACCGTTTATAATTAAATACCTTGCAAATCTCCGTCTTTTTTGTCAGATTTTGGTTTATTTGATGATATTTAAACGAAATCTTTACATGTGTGGTGTATAGTTAATTATGGGCCTTTATTGGGTGTGGTTTTATGCAATTTCAAATATAATGAGTGATTTAACTAAAAAGTTTCTATTTAAGGATTTGGATCATCTCCTAATAAAGAGATTTCTTATATTTGTTTAATAAAACAATATAGGTGAACAAGACAATGATTCTCTTACTAAACAAGTATCTAATTCAGAAATTCATACAATAGTCTTTTCAATGGTCAACGATAAATCACTAGGCCCAATGGTTTCCCGTCGTTTTCTTTAAGCATTACTGACAAATTGTCAGTCTAGATATCACCAAAGTTATCAAAATTTTATTTATTATACCCATAAAAGGACGACCCAACCACCATGAATCACTTTCGACCCATTAGTCTTTACACTACTATTTACAAAATCATCTTAAAGGTCATTATGGAAAGACTTAAAAAATTATTCCAAAACTCATCCACCCCTTCCAAAGCGTGTTCACTTCTGGAAAAACTATTCAAGACAATATACTCATAACACACGAGATTTTCCACTCTTTTAGGGAAAAAAAAAGGTAAGCAAGGCTAGATAGCCATCACACTCGACATGGAAAAAGCTTTCGAAATGGTTAGCTGGGATTTTCTATTCCACCTCTTAAACAAGTTTGGGTCTGTGACAAATTCATAACCTGGGTCAAAGAATGTATCACCTCTGTCGAGGATCCCCTCCTAATGAAATCTTTCTAATATTTGCCTAATAGATTAACCTCAACCATTGATCTAAATCAATGGTCAAAATTACATCCCATATTATTAATTAAACCCATTTAAATTAATTAATTAACTATTCTTCTCCGGTTCTCCTTCTATCGCCCCCCCTCCGATTTCTAACCGATAAACCCTCAAAAATAGTGAGCGCTCCAACAACTTCCGGTCTCCTCCCTTTGCTGCGGATTCCCATGGTTTTGCTTCAAGAAATCAATCGAAAATTGGTGAAATCCAGTCAGTGATTGCCGACCTATTATACGAAATCGGAAAAATCCGATTTGAATTGGTTAATTACGGATTTTGGAACAAAATGAATTTTTTGAATTGATTGGTGGAAGTTTTATATGTGATTGCAAACTTTTCTTGAAGTCGATCCCCACGAAAAGGTAATAAGTGGTAATTTGTGTTGGATTTTAACAAGAGGCCGGTGTTCAAATGTATCAAATCTAGGTTGATACAGTAGTGATTAAGGTGTTCTATTACTAGTTGATTGAATTTCCACTGCATGATTAATTTTGAAGTTTCCTTCCTATATCAATATGCATTCGTAATCAGATTTGGTTAGGGGTTGTGAAATATGTGATAAGAGGAGGAGGAAGCAGTGGAGTTATACATCTCCACCATCAGGCACGGAATCAAGATTGAAAATTCAGATGGATTGAATTCGCCTTATATAATAAATAAAATTAATTTTTTTTTAAAAAAAAAGATAAAATTTTGATGTTACTAAGACCAAAAATATAAATATTTACAAGATTAATTTCATTAAAAATGAAAGTTTAATTAAATGCAAAATAAAGATTGAAATAGATAGAAAATTACGATGGGCATCTCTAAACTTGTACAAAACTGATCAATTCAAAAGGAAAATAAATGTAAAAAAATTGGGATGTTGAGGTTAAAAGCAAAGGCTTATACCAACTAGACTAGAAGCCCTTAGTGTCCATTTTTCATATTTGTAATATATAGGGGAAACTGGAAAAACGGGGTGGGCTGCAGCAAAGCCCATCCCACCCCTTCTTCCGTCCCTGACCACCATTGACGGGTTTTTTTTGTGATTTATTCGGTTGGAACAAAAGGAGAAAAAATTGAAGGTGAAGGTAAATTAATTAATTAAAATGGATTTAATTAATAATATGAGATGTAATCTTGACCATTGATTTAGATTAATGGTTGAGATTAACCTATTAGGCAAATATTATGAAGATTTCATTAGGAGAGGATCATTTTCCATCTAAGGATGGCATCCCGACCTCTGTTAAGCTAGCTTCTAGGGGATGTGGCAACCCTATAGACTACCACCTCTGCAATCAATACTTTGAAGATGCTAAGCGCTTACTCCTATACTGCCCAATTTCCCAAACAACACTACAACGAATCAACCCTAACATACTTAGAAAGCTAAGTCGTTATCGAACTAACCTGGTCAATCTTCCTACCATTATTAACGCAATAAAACACGATCTTGGCACCAAGGACTTTATTAAGCTAATCACAACTTGGTGGAACATCTGGTTTTTTCACAACAACGCGCTTTTCTATAGGATTAACCCCGACCCAAAAGCAATCGCGTCTTTCACAAATGAACAAATCCTTAATTGAGAGTTAGCTAAGACAATTGATTCAGATTTGGACACGAAGCGAGATGTCAACAATCCATATGTTACTCTAAATAGGAAAACAAATCACTCTAAAGCGAGATGGGCTAAACCACCTCATGGCTAGTTTAAACTTAATTTTGATGGTGCCTTAATGCCTTATCCCCCACCAAGGATGGCTCTTTCGGATTTATCATCCGTAATCACCTAGGGGATTGTATCTTCTCCGGTGCTGGGCCATCACCAATTCCTACTATCGTTGGCTCGGAGGCTTATGCTCTCTAGAAAGGCCTTACTCAAGCATTACAATTACGCATCAATCATCTTATCACAGAAGGTGATCGATAAGATATATGTCATTAGGAGTATCAGTAACGGGGAACCGTGTCTTTGGGAAGCAAAAATGATTATCTTTAACACTTTTGCCCTTTATCCTGTTTTCATTCCGTCGTTATTAAGCATACTTTTCGAGAGGCTCACTAACCGAGTTGATGACCGCTTATTCTACTTTAGATTTTCGCTTTCTAACTCGTCCCCTCCTCCTGATTCTGAGTTGCTCACTCTCATCCAGATAGATGCTCTTGACTAGCTTAGTTTCTCCAAGCATGCCAAATTCTTTTCGGTTTAAAAAAAAATCTATTTGAGTCTTTTTAGTAGTATTTGTGTTAGGTTTTGCCAGGTCAGCGACTTGTCGGATTGATGATCCATCGGGTGTGTCTTCATGGGTTAATGGGGTACGAGTTGGGGTCGGGGTTTATAAAAAAAATTTTGGACGTTGCAATTTGTGATAGTTAAGGGGTTACTTCAACACTATAAATACATGCATATATTATCCCCTTTTCAATACATCTCCATTCATACACCAAAGCTCTCAAATTTTATATCTTTATCCATGTTTTAATGGTAAATCCAAATTAAGATATTGCTTAGAATCTTCGGAGTACTAAATACATATTAAGTTAAATGAATTTGAGTTTTCATTACATAGTTAGTCAATGTTATTTTTATTGAACCAACTTTCGATAGAAGTAGGTTGTGATTGTTTTTGTTTGGCTTTGTCATGTTTTAATTGAACTAAATTTTGGTTAAAAAATAATTTATATTTCAATGTTGATAAATAGAATAATGAAAAACTATTTATTTATTGTATTTTTAGAATTTATATAAGTATTTTTTTAATGAAGTCGTTCTTGAACGGGTAGTGAGCTTGTGTGTGTGGGTGTGGGGGGGTATATTTTAAGGGATGAAGATTGATTTTAAGGGGTAGAAAGGGTGGAGATATATTTTACTGGGTGGAAAAAGGAGGGGATTAATTTCGAAAAGTATCTCGTGTAGTGTTTGGTTGATTGAGATTATTTACGGAGGTAATGACGTGAAATACCAATATTATCCTCGACAATTAAATAATCTCCCCTTGCCCTGGGTTCAGTAGAGAGGAAGGCAAGAACGGGTACGCATGGTTGCACGACCGTTTCGTTATATTTTGAGGCTCTGTGCAACTTATATGTTGAGGACTTTTTTTTTAACTAATTCAAAGGGAAAAAATAATCCACCAACACTAACAAATTAAAAAGTGATCCTTGACGAGTATAAAAAGGGAAAACTAAAAAAAAATAGTTAGGATTTGAGATTACCTATCAAAATCTTTGAGGTTGAAGATACGATTGTAATGGTTGAATAAGTTGAATTGATTTCTCGGATTTTATCTTTTAGGAAGGTGGAGGGGATTGTGTTGAATTTTTGTGACGGGTTATGACGGAAAAAAAAAATTGAAACTGTAATTTTTTTAGGGAAAAAAATCGGAATGTGCTTATTGGGCTGCGGTAATTTCAATTGGAAAAGAAAGGGCTATTGGCCATACTTTACTTTTACTTGAAAAAAAATTGAAAGGAACAAATGCTTTTGTTTTTTGAAAAAAAAAATCCAAACTGTTGCCAAGGAGACTTGAATCTCACACCAATCCAGAACAAGCGCATCTTGTTGTCAATTGATCTACCACAACAACTTAATATTTGTTGAAATATATATATATATATATATATATATATATATATATATATATATATATATATATATGGAGTGGTTCCCTTGTGCACACCCGTAGGGTGTACTTTGTGCACAGATCTTGGCCTTTGATTGAAAGAAATGAAAGGCCAGGATTAAACGAGTGTTTTTTTTAAATAGAAAAACTAGTGGGACCCACCTAAAAAGGTCTGACGCGCTATTTTTTTTCCGGATCTGATTTCGCTGTTTTGAAAAATTAGTCCATTCTACCGAATAATGTTTCATAATCTACCGAATAATGTTATATTTCATTTTTCCATCCATTTCAGATCAAATTTTACCAATTCAACTGAATAATTTGTCATACACTACCGAATAATGTTTAATTTTTTGTCAATAAATTTTCATTTTGACTCCGAGTTAATTTTTATACATTCAGTTTTGAAATATTATTCGGTAAAATAGTTATATTTTTGGGGAAATTATTCAATAGAATGTATGAGTATTCGGTGGTATAGGAATGATTATTTGGTCATATATGAGAGGCTTTATGCTATTTGTCAATCCGAAAACTACATACGCAGACGAATAATGATCCGAATGCATCCGAATAATTAACGGACCACCCCCACCACCCACCACCCTCACCACCCACACAACCACCCAGCCCAGACCACCCCGCCACCCACACCCCCGCCGCAAAAAAAAAAAAAGACCCCCTGCATTCGAACGGAGGCAGTTGAATGAGTCCGACCACCGGAACCGCCCGGATATGAGCGAGAGGGGAGGAGGAGGCCTGGATCCGAGTGAGATGGGAGGAGTCGACCCTGGCGCTGTCGAATCCGGTCGGTCTCGCGGCCGCCAGCATCGATCCAAGCGAGAGGGGAGTCGAAAGAGCGAGCGACTTCCACCCGTCGGTCTCCCGCCACCCACGACGCCTCCCGCACCCTCGTCTCCTCTTTCCCCTAGCACCGCCGGATCTGAGCGAGAGTGGAGGCAAAACCGTCGTCATATCACACGGCTTCCACCCGTCGCCGATTCCCCCACTCTCGTCCACCACTGCCGCCGCCAAGCCCGCACCCCCGTCTCCTCCTTCCCCGTCTGCGCCACCGCCGATTTGCCTCCACCACACCCCACTGCCCTCGAATTGACGAATCCGATCAAAAACACCACCACACCCCCTCCCCCACCTTCGACTCCGATTAGAAACATCGCCGCCTTCGACTCCGACTAGAAACATCACCGCCTCGTCTCAAGCTTTGGCTGATTTGTCCTCGTCGTCGTGGTCGAGCAGGATTGCCATCGATGGCGGCTGAATTGGAGGTGGTTATAATCGAGTAGTGGTTTTCAGAGAGATTGAGGGAGTAGGGTTTTTAATAGGGTTTGCACACGCGCTTCACATGTGAGATTGGACCTTCTTTTCTAGTTTTTTTTATAAATACCCATCTACGTGGCATAAATCTAGCCATTCATTTCCTATAGATCAATGGTCAGGAATCGTGCACAAAGTACACCCTAAGGGGTGTGCACTTTATACCAATTCTCTCTCTCTCTCTCTCTCTATATATATATATATATATAGTATAACAATATATTTCCACCAAAAAAAAATAGTATATACGAGGCCCTCAAAATTTTGAGGCCCTGTGCGATTGCACTTTCTACATCGACAAAGTTGAATTGCTAACCCCTACAAAAGAATCAAGCACCAGATTTGTAACAATCCAATTACAAGATAGACGAAACCAATATGAATTTACTGCACTTGAGAAGGTTAAAGTCTCAAAATCAAATACTATATTCTCGGAACAAATTTGGAAAACTGATTTTATTCAATCGAAATGGAAATTTGTATCTCAACCCCAAAAGAGCCGGATTGTAGGATGCAGAATGATTATCGGTTGCTCTGCGCTGGAGGAGAAGAAAAGGACTCAGAAACAAGAAACAAGGCGATGCAAAGGTGGTGGTTCTCAACAACTCCACATGCAACAGTGGAACATTGGAAGGTTGCCATGTGACTATCTCCCTCGAAGCTTTAGAACCACACACAACAATGGAAGGTTCTCTCCAACTCCACCGTACGTACCTTGTCGACGCCGGAGTTTCTAAGGAGCTTCTGCCTGGAATTGCCGGATCTTCGCTTCGACGTTTCGCAATCACCCGCCTCTCCCTTCGCTTTCGAACATAGCTTCTTAATGACAACTGAGAAGGGCGAGGGGCATTTGTGGATCTCTTACGCTTCCACCCCGTCCACCTACACCCCCAAGGTGGGAAAATTTGCCAACCTCCACCCCCGATTCACACCCCACCCACCTTCTGCCAAACACCGCTACGTTCTTCCACCCCCACCTTCTCCACCCCATCCGGCCCTTTAAGGGCGTGTTTGGCTGGGGATGGGAGTGGGTGGAAGGGGATGAAGGTGGGCTTTGAAAACCGTGCCTGCATATTTGGCAACAGGATGGAGGAAGATGGAAGGGGATGGAGATGGAACTTCCACACCGAAAAATGGGATGGGAAAGGTATCCCCTAAAAGGAGGATTTAGGGGATGGGGATGAAAATCTCCCAAATTTGCCCCCATCTTCAACCTTCTTCCTCCCTCTCTCCTACCCCTACCGCCACCGCCCACCGCCGACACCGCCGCCCATCACCGCTGCCGCCACCGCCCACCACCGCCGCCCACCACCGACGTCGTCACCCACCACCGCCGCATATAAATCCCCTTTCCTCCTCCGATCAATCTCCCTCGCCGACAATTCCTTCTCCGGCACCCTCCTGCCGTCGACTGCGTAGAAGTGGAGGAGCTTGAATTCGCCGGTAATGGCAGAGTATCCGAGCGCGACGCTCGAGATCGACTTGAAATTGGGAGCCACGTAGAAGTTGAGGAGCTTGAAGTCGTGGTTATCAATCAATACAGAGCTCCATCTGGAGCAGACGCACCGGAGCCGGCATAGGGATTTCGCGGGAAAGCGAGAGAAGATGTCGAAGAGAAGCTCGTTGGGGAGGCGGTGGAAGATCGGGGGATCTTCGCCTTCCTCATCCGCCATTGGAGGGGCGGAGCGGCGCGCCGATGGCCGTCGAAGGCGGCCAAAGTCGTCGAGAGGGGTTGCTGGCTGTTGGGCTTCAATTGAGAGATGATGGAAGAAGAAGTTGAGCTTTTAGGGTATTTGGGAGGGTATTTTCGTCATCTCATGTGGTTAGTGGGGGTAATTTGGACTTTTTTCGTTTCTCCATCTTCCCAACCATCAAAATACAACCAAACACAAACGGGATTAAACTGGCTTCAAAATTCCACCCGGTCCCACCCGGGTTTCCATCCTCATCCCGTCCACCCCACAAAATCCATCCCATTCCACCTACCCTCATCCCGTTGCCAAACACGCCCTAAATGATGCAGGAAAATAGGCCCCTAGTATCTTTAAAATGGGGATGGAGGGGGTGGGAATTTTTTTACACCTTAGATAATCTTTTTTGCCCCGACCTAAGATATGTGTAATGGCAGGAGTTGACTCGTCGTCCGCCATGGGAGTGCACTCGAGGATGGAGCGGAGCTCCTCGAGGATGTCAGAGGACTCGCCGGGATCGGACCAGATGGAGTGGTGAGAGGTGGAGAGGGGGAGATGCAACAATCGAGGGAGTGGAGGCCGTCGTTGTTCTTCAATGGAGGAACGAAAATAGCCCCTATCTCCCTTCCTTCATGCTCCAATATCAAATTCAACCCTCTCTAGTCTACCAAACTCGTCAAATTCACCCAAAAATGTTGCGCAAAACCGCCTCTGAATCCAACATTCAAAGTTTCGAAGGCGATTGGGGTCTTCATAGATGTCGTTGTGAGCGCGACGAAGGCATTGAAAAGATCGGCGATTGCAATGGTATTGATGGGCGTGTTGCTGATGTTCGACCCACTGTCTGTTTGGTAGAATGAAGGTGGATTCTCCATTGAAGGGACTGAAGTGCGTAAAAAGAAGGCTGATGTTGTGGTTGGGTGGCAGCGAGAAGAAGGTGAATGGTAATGGGTGAAAGGGGAAAGACAAGAGCTTTTTTGTCCTTTCCTTTTATTTTATATAAAACCCATATTCATTCAACCAAACACGTACGATATTATTTTTTACAAATAATCTCCATCCCATCAACCTCTATCCACCCTAAAAATAATCTCCATGACTCCATTCCTAAAAACTACCTCCACCCCCTAAAAATAAACCCCCTCGCAAACACGCCCTAACTCATATCGGTTACCTAAATGATGGTTACCAACCATCGTTGGTATGTTATTGTACTCGGTTGGTTCTGTAATAAAATTACAGTAGACTAATCCACAAAATAACCCCATCCCAAATAATCCATAAAAATAATTTTAAATTGAAAAAATAATACCCGTCAATCCATAATACTCATTGTCAAACACGCCCTTAAATTGGGTTGAGTTTTGGGCATTTCAGATTTCCACAGCATTTGGATCTTGCTAGCTCTTTAACGTTTCGGCTATATACACCGCAAATCCTCACGTTCTTAAGGACGTGCAAGGGTGGAACCCCCCAAAGCGTGGCTACGTGCATTACACGTCCTTTTTTTTATAAGAAAAAGTGCATTGCACGTTCTTATGGACGTGCAAATTTGCACGTCTTCTTAAAAACAAAAAAAAAAAGAGCCCCTTCGTCTTCGTCCCACCAGCAACCAGAGAGAGAGAGAGATAGCAACGCCGAAGAGAGATCGAGAGAGCGACGCCGGAGAGAGATCGAGAGAGAGATTGAGACAGAGATGGAGAGAGCGGAGGCGGAGAGCCAGGCGGAGGTGCTCATGGAGGAGGAGCTGCGGGAGGGTGGTGGTGGTGGTGGGGCGGTGGCGATGGAGACCGAGGAGGGTGGTGGGGCGATCGCGGTGGCTGGGATGGCGGAGGAGGTGGCGGAGGAGGTGGAGAGGTGACGGATGTGGTTGAGGAGACGGAGACGGTGGCGGAGATGGTGGAGGGTGGCGGATCTGGCGGAGGAGGTGGCAGAGGAGGTGGAGGGGTGGCGCAGGAGGTGGAGGAGACGACGGCGTTGGCGCTGGAGGTGGAGGAGACGGCGGCGGTGGTGCCGGAGGTGGTGGTGCCGGCGTCGGAGCCGGAGTCTCAAACCCTATTACCGCCGCAGAAGCGGCGGAATATGGAGGTCTCTCCTTTCCCGACCCCACCGGTATGTTATTTGAATTATTTATTTTATTTGATAGATTATAATATAGTTTTATAATATAATTTATAGTTTAGTTTAATAGATTATATAGTTTCATAATTTATAGTTTAGTTTGTTATATAGTTTCATAATTTATAGATAATAGATTATATAGTTTCATTATATTTTATAGTTTTATGATATTTTATAGTTTAGTTTCATGATATTTTATAGTTTCAAATTTAGTTTGTACAAATATATTAAAATATATTAAAATACATTACAAAATATATTCAAAATCAAACACAATAAAAAGACATTAGTATAACATTAAAAGTCATTAAAAGCTTTAAAATATATTAACATATATTATAATACAATAAAAAACATTAAAAGTCATCACATTCTATACATTAAAATACAATAAAAGTCATTACAAAACATACATTACAATATATTAAAATATATTAAAATACAATAAAAGACATTAGTATAACATTAAAAGTCATTACAAACTTTAAAATATATTAAATTATATTAAAATAAATTAAAAAATACATTAAAATACAATAAAAAACATTAAAAGTCATTAAAAACATACATTAAAATACATTAAAAGTCATTACAAAACATACATTACAATATATTAAAATACAATAAAAGACATTAAAATAAAAAAGATTAAAATATATTAAATAGAAAGTAACAAGTTCTTAAAATTTCATAACACCAGGCGACAGGGAGGCTATTGCGGGGGGATGGTACCCTCCGACCAGTTAGACACGCCGACCGGGCAGCGGTTAGTCAGATTATGGAGGAGAGCGTACAACATGACATTCACGGCCAGCAGGAGCATACTGTAGATGATCTATTGATGTCTGCAGAGAGCTATCAGCAGTCCATGGGGACCCCACCGGCCGACGAGTTAGACATCTTCTAGGGGGTTTGCCAGATTTCCATCCTTCTGGCGATGCGACGATGGGGTTGCAGCCTTCTTTGGAGCCCCCCAAGCCCCAAGGTACTGAGCAGCTGCGTCACAGATGTAGTTGCAGGCCAACGGGCTGACATGGGTAGACCGCCTACTCGTCTACCCCCCACCATCCCCAAGGCATCTACATCCGGCACCCACGACGTCAAGGCTTCTACATCCACACACATACCGCCCGTGGTTTCTCTGGCTTCGGTGGATGACAGCATTCCGGATGTCGAGGAGGAGGTCGGTGACGGGCAGGAGGGGTAGCCCGGGGGGCATGGGCAGTCGGAACCCGTGCCCATCCCTGCGCAGGATGCTGCACCGGCTGCGCAGGTCGACCCATTTTTGCCGCCGGGTGATATACTGGTGTCTTATAGGCACCACCGAGCGTACCGAGTGAGGAGTGAGCCGACTGTGGATCTGCCTTTGCTGAAGTTCCACCATCGGGCGACTCACCTGCGTGATTTTGACCCCTACATCTTCGAGGGCCCGGGGACCTGGGGGCAGGATCTGCTTCCATCTGGCATCCCTTCGCTGTGGGACCTCCATTAGGAGGGCGTAGACGAGTACACGGTCATCGAATTCATAGAGCATTGGCACCCGGAGACCAACTCCTTCCATTTTCTGTGGGGCGAGATGACCATTACGCTACACGACGTCGCCTGCCTCCTGGGGGTTTGGATTGAGGGTCTTCCGTGTTTGTCACACCTACATCCAGCAGAGCTGATCCCCACGGTCGCTGAGTACTACCAGTTGACCCAGCAGGCCCTGAGCTCATACAAACATGTCGGCGGTCCGCTAGTTGCTTGGCTGAAGGACCGGTGGATTGCGAGACACGACCCGCTCTTCGACCCTGCGCCCGCTGATGACCCTGATGCCGCGGCTGATCCGGAGCAGATTCGACTCCGCATGCATACCGGAGGGGGGCAGCCAGAGGATGACCTTGCTCAGCGTCGGTTTCTGCACATCGGTTACCTCGCCACCGCCATCGGCGCGACTTTGTTTGTGGACAAGTCGCAGAGCCGCGTCTTATGGAAGATGTTCGGCCTGGTCTGGGACATCAAGAGGATGGCTACCATTGCTTGGGGTGCAGGTGCCCTTGCCTGTCTCTACAGGGGCCTGGGCGAGGCTTCCAGAGCAGGTGCGAAGGGTTTGGATAGTTGCATACCGCTTCTACAGGTACGAAATCGTTGAATTGCATGTTATATTTTACTAATATTTATATTATATGCTAACGATATTGTATTTTGTGTCAAAGCTTGGATATGACCGTACTTTCCTCGCTACCGCGGCGAGTGGTCCACTGATCCGGCTAGGAAGTACGATCGGCGCTGGTATGCGAGGTTCAACCCTCCGAAGGCGCCTGCTCATCGCGCGACCATAGCGGGCAAGCACAAGAAGGTTCGGGAGATGCGGGCAGAGATCGACAGCCTTACCATCACCGATGTATGTATTCGAATCTCTAAATTTATGACTTATATTTCGTAACTGTGAATTACGCTTGATTTTTTTAATTATAGGTGGAGTGGATGCCATTTGGGCGTGATCTTGACTTCGACGGCAAGTACCGCCAGTCGACCTATCGGGCACCATCACATTTTGCGGAGAGAAGGAGCCTTACATGCCCGATAGGTGACTGCGTCAGTTCGGACGTGTGCAGGGGATCCCGCAAGCCGTCATCCAGCCTAGTCGCTTCACCCGCGGCGCCGCCTTGACGCCCACGTACGTCGCCGTATTTGACGTCGGGCACAACAAGTGGCAGGACTTACTGGACGAGGGTCGCTTCTATAGGCTGGCCGATCACAGACGCACCAGCGAGGACTGTCAGGCCGGTGTGAATGCTGATTACTTGGCTTGGTACGCGTCGCAGAGCCGGTCGTACGTGCTGCCGACCACGCCACCATATTCGGACCCTCCGGCGCTCGTCCACCCGATCGACATGGATCCATGGGTGGACCTCCCTCAACCTCCAGTCATCCCTCCGGCATTGGCGGCCCGCTTTCATGAGGTACAGGGCTATTTGAGTGCCCTGGCTACCGACCCTCGTATTGATCAGCTACTAGACGAGGTGACGGGTATTCTGCATGAGGTTGTCAGCAACCCAGTTGGACATTGATGTACATTTATCTTTTATGTTACGGATTTTGTATCTATATACTTTCGTGTTCGCTACATTATATACTTTTGCGTTACGGCTTTCGTATCTATATACTTTCGTGTTCGCTATATACACTCCAAGAATGTCAACAACGAAAACGAATACGTCAAGAACGAAAACGAAAACGTCAAGAACGACAACGTTGGAGGAGTTAGGTTTGGGGGTTTGGGTTTGGGTTTACGGTTTGGGTTAGTGTTTACAGTTTGGGTTAGGGTTTAGGGTTTGGGTTAGGGTTTTAGGGTTTGGGTAGGTTTAGGGTTTGCACGTCCTTATGGACGTGCATATGATGCGTTTTTTTGACGCCTACCCTGCCTATTTGAAGTGGAACGGAATAGCTTATATCCGCACCTTCCACAAAACCAAACAAAGTCCCACATAGTTCGATATGGCCGAGCCGCAAAGCAATCCTCGTCTCCAAGTTTTCCAGGTACGGATACGTTTCGTATAGTGAATATATTTCGTATTCCTTCCGTTTTGTTCATATTTCCACTAATGTTAATACAGTTTCGAGACTTTACGTCTGAGTTATCGGACCCAAGGGTTTGGAATGACCGTGACGAAATGGTTACACATTTCAAGGACTTGGGTCGGAGACACTACATGATTTTAGTAATCAAGCGGTCTTGGACGGGGGCGTCGAATCGTCCAGGCGGGGTTCTCCTTGCTTGTGAGCAGTATGGGGAGTACCGACCACGCGGGAGGAAGCTCCGGAGCACGCAGTCGAAGATAAACGGTTGTCCATTCTCTCTACACGGACACGAAGCTCCGCCGGGTCACTGGGTTATGACGGTAACCCACGGTGTTCATAACCACGGGCTTCCCACGAGCTTGAAGGGTCACGCCATCGCCGGACAGATAACAGAGGGGGAAAAAAGAAAATGGCAAGGTGGATGAAGGAAATTGGCACTCCTTCAAAATCCATTGGGTACAGCTTGAGGCAGTTGGATGAGACCAGCTAATACGTTTGGAATACCCGATCCTTCGCCTGTGGGCTTCAGATCAAGAACCACGCCGTATATTTGCTTCGATCTTGCAATGCTCTTTGATATCTCCTGATTTGGAACAATTTAAATAAGTAATTAGATTTCTGAAATAGCGACATAATTTAACTTAAACAAATTAGTCTAAAAACAGTAGCGATGGAAACAAAGCGAAGAACAGCGAGGGACATCGGAGCTGGGTGCGCGCGGTCGCTGGGCACACAGGCCTTCGGCCTCAGGGTGTGCGGACGCGGATGCGCGAGGGTCTCTTCGCTGGGAGCGAAGGTGATGGCGAGCGGGAGCGAAGACGAGGGCGCCTGGGAGCACGCGGAGCGCCAGCGCCTGGAACGCCCGCGCTCGCTGGGAGCGGATCTGGTCGCGGGTGACGCCTGCTCAGCCTTCTCCTTGCTGCGACGGTTTCCGGTTTAGGGTTAGGGTTTGGTTTAGTAATTTCCAATGGAACCAAGGTGTTGGATGATGATTTGTGATTGCCGAAAATAATAAGAACATAAAGCTTTGGGATTGAAATCGAAGAACCCTTTAATCCATAAAGGGGTTCCTCAATTCTATTCAATCTAATTTTTAATAAAGATGCATAACATGAATTTATAGTAAACTATGAGAGATCTATCCAATCCTTCCTTGCAAAGGAAAGGGGTTTGGATAGATTAATTCTATCTAAAGATAAATGAAATAACACAAGATAAATAAATCATAATGAGATAGAAATTTAATAACTTGGTGGTCAAGTATTATATCTAGAAGAGATATAATTAAATTCCACCTTATTTATCTAATTGCTTGAAATAACAAATTAATTAAATCCGGCCCAACACAAGTGTGACTCGGCCCATGCTCTTCGACAAGACCAATGGCCCACTCGGCCGAGTGGCTTCTTGGTGATGCCGAGTTCAGTTGAATCATGGCGGGTACATACGAGTCTTCATGAGCTCCGTGTGTGGACGTAGGCTCACTTCTTGTGCTGGCGGTGTAACCTTGAACCAAGTGATCCATGGTGGCCTGAACCCTTGGTCTAAAGTCCCATGGTGACGGACAAGAAAGGCCTTGGTTGCATTTTGAATCTTCTTGGCCCTTGAACGAGTGATAGGGCCATCAAATGGAACCTTCATGTTGTCCTCAATATCACCAGGAGTCATCGATATTTGAACGGTATCACCAGCGTCACATCAAGGAAGAGCCTTACCAACACGCTCAACATGATGGTCGCCGTAGAAAGAGGTAGTCGGACGATGACCCAAGATACCTTGCACCATCTGCGGGAAAGAGGGTACTACTACGACTTCAGACGACATCCGGATGATGACAACGTCTTAAGCGACCTCTTCCTGGCGCATCCTGACGGGATACGGCTTCTCCGAAGGTTCCATTACGTCATCGTAATGGACAACACGTACAAAACAAATGTGTAAGTTACTTAATTACGATTACATTATGCACATATAGCCAATTAGAAAGTATATTACATGTAACATATTTACACTTGCAGATATGGGATTCCATTGTGCGAGGTGGTCGGGTTCACACCCTCAGGCAAGACTTACTGCACCGCCTATGCCTTCGTGTCGCACGAGAACGAAGACACATACGCATGGGTGTTGTGTCAGCTTCAGATCTTGCTTGGGACGGTTCATCCTCAAGCTATCATGACTGATCGGGAGTTAGGTCTCTTGGCGGCGCTGAATGTTGTCTTCCCCGACGTCCAACATCTCCTTTGCTGGTTACACGTGATGAGAAGATGTGAGGAAGCTGCTCTGAAGATCACGAAGAATTTAAACCACGCTGGCATCTTTAAGGGCAACTGTTGGGGGTTGTTCGAATCGAGGTCGGAGGAATCATTCAACCGACGTCGTCAGGCGCTACACGCTGCATGGCACCCATTCCTAGGTGTGGTGGCGTATTTAGAGGCGGTGTGGCTCCCACACAGCCGGAGCATCGTACGATGCTATGTAGATAATGTCTTCCATCTCGGCACCCGTACGACAAACATGTACAACCTTACTTCATATCTCCCATTACAATATGATTGACGGAGGTAAAACCTATCGTTGAATACCGCCAAAGAAAACTCAAACCTATAGCAAGTGTAGCGATAAGTAAGAGGTTGATCCACAGGGAAAATTATAACTCAAGTATGACTTAAGTGTCAATCAAAGTAACCAAAGAGGGGGTTTTTGTGTGTGAAAGATTCGCCTTTTATCAAAGCGAAGTAAATAAAGCAAAGTAAAGGAATTGGTTTTAGACAATTTGGAGAAGTAATTCTACCTATAATTTTCCACTTTATTGGATTGAAGCGATCCTTGTAACTTCTTCTCGTCCTATTAAGTTTCCTATGAATGCCCTTGTCCTGACCTAATATAGTTACTAGTCCAATCAGTCCTAGAAACCCTTATCAATCGAACAGTCCCTAAAGAAGGATTTAACCCAATTGATAGTTTTAAGTTCAGAGATTAACCAAAGTATTTGCAGTCCCTAAAGAGGGATTTAACAACACATTCAACTTCCTACTCATTCAATTAGTTCAATCAGCCCTAAAGGAACAAGTTTGCTACTTAGGTTAAGGTTCACAATCAAGAATCTACAAAACCTTAGCAATTGAATTGATTCTAACTAGTTGCGCAGGCTAGATAGAATAAAACAATAGACAATCAAGCACAAGGAAGTCGAAGCATTCAAATATAGGAAATAAGAGCGAGAATTACAAACTCACAATCAATCCAAATAAAGCTTCAAATTGCAGGCAGAATAGATGAGTTTAGTTCCTCATGGAAGACATCGCTTGTAACGGCCCAGAATTATGATTTCCGGGTTACGTTTCAAGGGATAAAACCCCTTGTTCGGATCTTGCAATCCAGGTACGGGTCGAGGTTTCAAACTCATTTTTAAGGTCAGTAATAAAGAGGGATTCCGAACCCTAAAAGTATCGTAGGGTCGTTGGGTACCCTTAACCTGTCCTAGGGGCTATATCGCGAAAATCAATTCAAACGGAAGTAAGGTGGAAACAAAATTAAGATACAAGGTGCCACGACAGAGTCGGGTCAAAACCAAATCATAAGTGGGTGATTACCATTTATAACGAGTTAGTAAATTAGCTAGGTTCTTCGATTCGCAAAAAGGGAACCCCGTCATATAGACATCGAGCACTCAAAATCTGCAGAAAATACTTTTAAAAGAAGAACGGGGAAAGGAGTCAGATCGAGCCACTCATGCGGGACCGGCAGTCCTCGCTGAGGCCACATAGTATGTGCTATACCTAATAAAGATGCTCTAATGCAGTACGAAAGTCAAACACACTAGCATGCTCCTAGTTATAATAATGTGTAAAATACTGTAAAAGGGCCCAAGACAATGTCAAGTGGCATATCCCTCTCCTACCTCCACCCTCTTCCGATAGGACGGAGACTGGCCAGCTCGTGAATGCATTCCATCATAATCGGGCGGCACGCATGCCTAACCCGCTCCACAATAAAGCCCGCAGGCATCTCATAATATAAGGAAGTTCATGACTCGATTGACTCAGGGTACCCGATGAGGCTGGGCTACCCTATGACCCTAGCAAAGACTCTAGGACTATCACAGATAACGGTCGTTCTGTTTCAAACACATAAAGTAAGGAGATGCTCATTCAATTAGTGCAACCTAAACATAATACTACATAGCATGCTTTTATGCATACGCAACACCTAACATAAAATGCAACAACAGACATGAATGTCCAACCTGAGTAAGCCCCCTAGGGAACTTACCTGAAGATGCAGAACAACAGGATAATACAAGCAAGGGCCCAAATGCAAGTCCAAAGCAATCCAAAAGCAATACACACCTATCATCAAGCCATTGCCATAAGCTACCAGACCGATATTCATACATACGAAGCACAAGTTCTCAACATCCTCAAAACCAATCGATGGTAAAACCATTTTCCAAAACCTTTTCATTTACTTCCAATCAAACCCATTGATAAAATCATACCAACCATATTTCCAAACTTTCTTCTCAAAACCAACATCATCAAACCAAAACAAGAATCCCGACAATTAACATTTAAACCTGAAAACCAATCTCTCAAAATCATGTTATAGAAGTAATTCCGGCATTTTGATTTTCTAAACACGAGCCCTTAAAAGATATTTCCGAAAGCTTGGAAAATCTCTTTTAAATAATTTACCAAACAATACTTAGCCTAAAATAAAATACCAAAATTAGATCATCTTTCCAAATCATATTTATAGTTCAAAGCCAATAAATCATTCTAAAATTCCTGAACTGCAATTATAGCCAAAGTTCAATAACTCCCCTCTAAGCCACATTATAAACATTATAAAGTAATACATCCCCAAATAATATTGCTTTTAAAAATAAGTTTGTAATATATATAATATTTTCAAAAGATATATTTGTTTTATAAAAATCATAATAAAATGATGATATAAATCATATAACGTAAATGTATAAATAACGTTTAACAATACCCTCATATTTCAGTCAATGTAACCACAATAACAATAACAAAGGAGAAGGACTCGGCCCACACAGTTAGCCCATCAAACAGGACTAATAGTCTCGGCCAGATCCGGATCCGACCCGGCCCAAGAAGAAATAAGGAAACGGATCCGGATTTTTACCCTCTCCCAACTAGGGCTGTTACTTGAGTCGAGTAGCTCGACCTCGGCTCGGGCTCGGCTCGGGCTCGGCTCGAAAAAAGCTCGACTCGGGCTCGCTCGAATTAAATATGAGCCAAGCTTGAGCAGAATTCTGAACTTGAGCTCGGCTCGAGTAGCTCGTGTAGCTCATTTTATGGGTGAAATTACAGTTCTCCCCTATGTTTTATTTAACCCCATGTAAATAAGTTTTATTTAAACCCTTGTAAATAGGGCGTATATCTCGTTTCGTAAGTGAAATTACAGTTCTGTCCCTAGGTTTTATTTAACCTCTTCTTCTAAAGAGTCTGTCAGTCGTTTTGCCTTTTGGACTATATTCACTTTGAATCACAGATCTACATTTTGTGAGTAGCTCGAGCTCGACTCGGCTCGGCTCGAGAAAATGAGGCTCAAGCTCGAGCTCGGCTCGTTTGTAAACGAGCCGAGCTTGAACACCCACTACTCGAGCTCGTTAGCTCGTATATCAGCCCTACTCCCAACTGAAACCCGGATAACAAAATGACATAACCCGGAATCCTTAGACCCGGATCCGAGCCCAACCCCACCCAACAGAACTCCCGTCTCCTACCTCTGGAAGCGAGCAGAGCTCTGGGAAATTGGACGGGAACACGGAGAAGGAAGGGGATGAATCCAGGGATTCCGGCGGCTGGTTCCAATCAATACCCAACCAGACAGAAAGAAGCGATCACGAGAGAGAAGGGAGGAAGAGAAGTACTCACATCGCGATTCCGAGATCTCCGGGCGTTGATGGCGGATTTGACTGCGAGGCGCGAGAGAAGCTTCGATCGAGTCCTAGGAGAGTAGGTATGGAGTTAAAGGTGGATTCTTAGGCGTTTAGGATTGAAACGAAGAGAAATCGATAACCGACCTTGCGAATTGGAAACGGAGACAGATGCGACTCGCGTCTCGGCTCCGACGGTTGACGACTGGGCTCCGATGAGGCTCCTGGAACGAAGGGACAGTTCAAAAGGGGGGACCTTTCGTAGGAGATTGGGCGGGAATGAGGGGAAGGAGGACCTTACCGAGCGGGAATGAGGAAATCAGAGGAACAAGGTGCAACGGCGGCTGCTCGGCGGTGGTCGGCTTCACGGGGGAGATGGAGAAGGAAGATGGTGGCTGGTGGTGGTGCTTAATGGCGGCGGAAAAGAGGAGGAGGAGCTGAGGTTGCTGGCAGCAGACCGAGACTGAGGAGGGAGAATGGAGAGGGGAGTTTAGGGGATGTGAGGTGCTCGTGGGTGGTGTCGGCGGTTGCTGCTCCGGCCAAAGAGGGGGGGTGGAGCTGTGTATGTGTTTGGTCAAACTAAGCAGCTATCAGATGAAGATAAGGGAGTATTGGGGATTGAATTGGGATGGATGGATTTGGCGTGGGTTCTGTTCCATTTCAGAGAGCATCTGCTGCTTGTTGCTACTCGACAAAGGGAAAGGGGGGAAAGAGTTGGCAAACAGATAGAGGAAGAGACCTACAAGTCTATAGAGTGGTCCCAAGACCCTAAATTCAAAATACCCAAAAATAAATCCCGAAACCCTCTCTCGATCTTATTCCGACTCGATCAAGATAACACTTCAAAATTACGAAGATATCGACATCCCAAAGTTTATTTCAAATCCCGAGGCAAAACGATAGAATTGTCCTTTACAGTTAAAAATTGGGCCGGAATTCGCTTTAAGAGTTTAAATTTCGATTTAGTAATTTAAGGACGAGTTTTCCTTAAAATATCCGAAATTATTTTTTTTCCCACTTAAATCCATTTTATATTATTTGTTGAAATTTATTATTTAAAAATCCGGCCCTTTACATCGCTCAAATTCTCTAAAGTGTCTGATGAAAAGAATAGAATAGAAGTAAGTGAAAAATAACTAAAAATGGCCTTAAATATCATCCAAGGTCGGCCACAAAACAACTAAGAATAAAACTAGGGTTTTCATTAAATAAAACGCTGCGTCTAAACGCTGTCGGCATATGCGGCGACCGTTGCATGGATGCGGCGGCCGCTGCATCAGTCAGGTTCCCTTCAGCTGCTGCGTTGGTCCTGGCGGCGGCCGCTGCACACCATGCGGTGGCCGCTGCATCCCTTTCAACGATTTTTCTCGTCTTCGCCGAGAGTAGCTCTAAGTGATTTGCTCTTTTCTTCTTTGCTTCTCTCCGATGTCTCTTATACTCCTCTTCGAGATACTGCATCTCCCACATGTGTTTCGATTCGATTTGCAAGATAAACACAAATTTGCGCAGAATCCGAACTCTTCGAGAATAACCATAAGATGCAATTTAGCAACAAAGAATGAAAGAAATGCAACCTATCTAAGCTAAAAATGCCTATAATTCCTATCTAAGATATGCATTATCAATGATATAACATCGAATATTTAGTGGTATGCACTTCAATGTGTACAGAGTTGAGGGTCAACACAAGGTTCTAAAGGAGGCACTGCACTCATCGACCGGTGACTTTCGCATCGTGATCGATGCAATCCATAGAGTCAACGATTGTCAACTGCATGAGCTGCAAACTGCTTTGGAGATCGACCGCTTCAAATGGCCAACAACGTCGTATAAAGTCAATCTTTTCGATGAGGTAAAGACTTTAATCTCCAAAAAGTGCTTCGATTATCTGTACAAGATGTGGCAGGATGTCGTGAACCAAAAGGTTCCTCCGGTATGCACGGACCGACATTGGAGGGTTTGTTACGGGATCCCTTGTATCCATGAGATTCAGGCATACGTCAACTCTGGTACTTCGATACCCGCCGAGGACATCCACCCGTTCGGGATGGATTTGTCATGGACTGACATCGACGACACCCCTATGTCGTATGAGTTGTCATCTTCATACATGGCTTCCAATGATGTATGCGAGGATGAGCTGCACCCACCCTCATCTGCAAGCGTCCGAAAGAAGGGGAGGCCTCAGGGGTCGAGGAATGCCTGCAGAACCAACCCGTTGCCATATGAGGAGTTAAGGGAAAGATTTGAGAGAGAAGAAGCACGTGCTGCTCGACATCGTCCACAAGCGACCTCAGCTCGACGTGGACGTGATGATGTGTTCGGAGGGTTCAACTGGGGTCGAAACAACGTTGATCCCTTCATGCTCGGTCATATTGAGACGGTGAGGGACACTGTTGGAGATGGTCATTGTGGCTACCGTGCTTTGGCGGCTTTGCTATCACCGATCGGCGAGACTGCTTTCCCGGAACTCAAAACGTTACTATGCAATCACTTGGAGGATCACGCCGATCTTTACGCCGGTTGTTATACGGGAGGGTACCTATTCCAGCAGTTCGTCGACTACTAGAGATGGGCGGGAGCTGTGCATGGTGATAGGAGACGGTGGATAGAGCTACCCATTATGGGTTTAGTATTTGCAACGGTATATCAGATTCCTCTCGTCGTCCTAGCTTGACATCATCCGTTCACATGTCTCTCCATGACCTCGCCGACACCTGCTAACAACCCTCAATCAGCAACCCTTGGTGTAGCCTGCATCGGAAACCAAGACCATTTTGCCGCGGTATGACTTCAAACATCTTTTTTTATTACCTATTCATGCTTTTCATATATATGTCAATACTCTAACTCTAATTTTCCGTTCTCATAGATCTGGTTGCGTCCTAACGCTCCTCTTCCGCCGCCTCCGCCAGAATGGGTCGCACATCATCACCCGAGCGTGGAAGGATGGGATGCTCCGTTTCAAGCTCAGATTGAGAGATTTCGAGCCTTACGTGTCGAGTCCGGTTGCCCTTTACTATTTTCCTAGATTTTATTCCATCGGTTTATTAAATTTATGGATGTAAGCTTTTTTTTCCGTTTCTTATAACATTATTCGCATATTATCCGAATGAAAATCTTAACAATTATTGGTTTCCATTTAATTAGACCCTAAATACTTCAACTCCACTAGCTAAACACTTTAATTTTTGCAATTAACAATACAAACCCTCGAAAAACCTAAACCCTAAACGCGAAACCCTAACCAGGGTTTGCACGTCTTTAACAACATACATATATTGCACGTTGTTAAGAACGTGCAAAGTTCTGCTAGTGGACGTGCACAGTTCCAGACTTGTACGTCCTTAAGAACGTGCATACACGTTAAGGACGTACAAATCTTTAATCCAGATTTGCGGTGTATATATCCACATCCCTCTTTAATTAGTTCTACACTTCTACGGAAAGGGAAGACAAAATTGTGAGGATCTAGAACCTTCACGACTGACGTGGCTTTCCTCTCACGCACACCCTCCCACGGTTCCATAACACTCTCACCGCTTCCGCTATATATATATTCCCCACCACAAATTCCCCGACGCCTCTTCGCCTCGTTTCGGTTCGGTTAAACCCTAAACCCCACATCTCCCCCTTCCGCCGATTCACATACATCCGCTTCTTTCAATCCCGATTCTCCATCTCAGCTTCCACCTCTAATGGCGACCCTCCTCCTTCGGCGCTCTCTTCACCACCGCTCCATCTCTTCTCTCTCCTCCTTCGGATCCGTATGTCTCTCTCTCGCTCTCATCTCCCTGGGTGTCTGTTTTTATTATTTGATTTCTGGAAACTGGCCTGTGATTTCTTTCTTTTTGTCAATATTGAGTGTTTAATTTGGGGAATAAAATTAGATCAGGTTACTTCGTTGTTGCTATTTTTCATTTGGTTGTCTCAGGCACTGGTGTACGGTTTTGGTTGGGGTTTTTTGTGTTCCCCGTCCATTTATTTGTTTATGTCTTCAATTCACTAAAACTTCAATTCTTTTAGCTCGTGCATATGTATATATGTAGGGATTTCATTATTGATTTAGTTTAGTGCTTCCTGAAATCGGTGTAATTTGCTCCGTTCATTGCCTTGTTGTATGTGTTTGTGTTTTTCATTGCCTGATTTGGAAGTTTGTTTGTTGAAATTCAGCTTGCCGGGAAATCACAGCAATCATTGATTGGATCCAAGTTGTCGTCCCTGATTAGGCCGTTCAGGTAAGCTAGTAAATGTATTACTCTTCGGTGTCTTTTTTAGGTAATATAGTTTGTTTGTTACTTGATGACGTCTTTCTCCCTGTCTGTAGTTCAAGGCCGGCTGGAAGCGATGTTATCGGTATTGATTTGGGTACCACTAACTCGTGTGTTGCCGTCATGGAAGGAAAGGTTAGATATTGTTGTCCTTGTTGGTGTTCCCTGCTGATTATCTTAAATATGTTTGATTCAAGTGCATTGGGTTAATTGTAGGGCCTGCTTGGTATAAGATTAGTAAGGGAAAAGGAAAAGAAATAAATTTGTTATGGGAAATAATATTATGGAGATGTTTTGTGAGAGGTGAGGAGAGAAGAATATTCATTTATGTACAAAAAATAAAGGAAGAGGGCAAATGTTTAGAGGGGCATATAGACTATAGAGGATAAGGGAAATGAAGCAACTTTTGTATGAGAAGGGGGAATGATTAATATTTTCAACGATGAATGTTGACTTATAGATTGACTACATTCGTGTCCCTCTCTCTTTCCCAATCTCATGCCAGATGGTTAGCTTTTTTCTATGAGAACTTTATTTGACTTATTTTATATTTTGTATGTAGAATGCGAAAGTGATTGAGAATTCTGAAGGAGCTAGAACTACACCTTCCGTAGTTGCTTTCAACCAGAAGGGAGAGCTTCTTGTTGGCACACCAGCTAAGCGACAGGCAGTAACTAATCCAACCAACACTGTTTTCGGAACTAAGCGTCTGATCGGAAGAAGGTTTGACGATGCACAAACACAGAAGGAGATGAAGATGGTGCCTTATAAGATTGTCAAGGCCCCTAATGGTGATGCTTGGGTTGAAGCAAATGGCCAACAATATTCGCCCAGCCAAGTAGGAGCTTTTGTGTTGACTAAAATGAAAGAAACTGCTGAGGCTTACCTGGGAAAGACTGTTTCGAAAGCCGTGGTTACTGTTCCTGCATACTTCAACGATGCTCAGAGGCAAGCAACAAAGGATGCTGGGAGAATCGCAGGACTCGATGTTCAAAGAATCATTAATGAACCTACTGCTGCTGCACTTTCTTATGGATTGAGCAACAAGGAGGGTCTTATTGCAGTTTTTGATCTTGGAGGAGGAACTTTTGATGTTTCCATCTTGGAAATCTCCAATGGCGTCTTTGAGGTATAAATATCTCTATATTTTCACCATTCTTTAATAGTTACTTTGTGAAAAGATTGCTGAGGAATTATGCTTGTACAGGTAAAAGCCACAAATGGTGACACATTTTTGGGTGGAGAGGACTTTGACAATGCCCTGTTAGAGTTCTTAGTAGACGAGTTTAAGAGAACTGAGGCAATTGATCTTGCAAAGGACCGTCTGGCTCTGCAGAGGCTAAGAGAGGCTGCTGAGAAGGCCAAGATAGAACTGTCATCAACATCCCAAACAGAAATTAATCTCCCATTCATTACAGCAGATGCATCTGGTGCGAAGCATTTGAACATCACACTTACAAGGTCAAAATTCGAGGCACTAGTAAACAACCTGATAGAGAGGACCAGAAACCCTTGTAAAAGCTGCTTGAAGGACGCTGGGGTATCCATTAAGGATGTTGATGAGGTACTTTTGGTCGGAGGCATGACCAGGGTACCGAAGGTGCAAGAGATTGTTACTGAGATATTTGGAAAGAGCCCTAGTAAAGGAGTGAACCCAGATGAGGCAGTTGCTATGGGTGCTGCCATTCAGGGTGGAATTCTGCGAGGTGATGTCAAGGAGTTGCTTCTTTTGGACGTCACTCCACTATCACTCGGTATTGAAACATTGGGTGGAGTCTTCACCAGGCTCATTAACAGGAATACAACTATTCCTACCAAGAAGAGTCAGGTAATATCATCAACTTTCTCTGTACTTGGTATATTCTTTTATGGTTGTTCCTTTACATTCTCTTGTTACTTGCTGGTGAGTTTGCACTAGCTGATAGTTGCTCTGTTCCTTGTGGCCACTAGTTTGACACTAGTCTGTTTTGGGAATTATACATTAGTATTTCTCTGGCCTTCAGGTTGTCTTTTTTGTATTATCATCTTCAAAGGCTTGCATGATGATGTTCTGATGTTATATTTCGTTTTGGAAACTCAGGTGTTTTCAACAGCTGCTGACAATCAGACTCAAGTAGGAATCAAGGTATTGCAAGGTGAAAGGGAAATGGCAACTGACAACAAGATGCTTGGTGAGTTTGAACTGATGGGCATCCCACCTGCTCCTCGTGGTATGCCCCAAATCGAGGTGACGTTCGACATTGATGCCAATGGGATTGTGACCGTTTCGGCCAAGGACAAGGCTACTGCAAAGGAACAGCAAATCACCATCCGATCCTCTGGTGGGCTCTCTGATGATGAAATCGATAGGATGGTCAAGGAAGCTGAGCTACATGCCCAGAAGGACCAAGAGAGGAAAACCCTCATTGACACCAAGAATACTGCTGACACAACTATTTACAGCATCCAAAAGAGTTTGGATGAATACAGAGAGAAGATTACCAGCGAGATTGCAAAAGAAATTGAAGATGCTATTGCAGATTTGAGGAGTGCAATGCAGACAGATAACGTGGATGAGATCAAAGCAAAGATTGACATTGCAAACAAGGCTGTGTCGAAGATTGGACAACACATGTCAGGTGGCAGCTCGGGTGATGCTTCGTCTGGGGGTGCCGGTGGTGCCGCTGGTGGTGACCAGACACCTGAGGCTGAGTACGAGGAAGCTAAGAAGTAGGAGCTCTTCTTTATAATCCCGGTGAATGGTGATATTCTGAACTTTTACCTCCTTTAATCCCTTAAGTTTTGTCTCTGGTTAGGGCTGCTTTTGTTTGTACTTCAGATGACTGGGATTTAGGTGGTTGTATCAAGGTACCTTGCTAGGTTCTGGGATTGACCCAGATGACATTCTAGTTTTTTTTTGGTTGAATGGAGTCAATGGACGACAATTCTTTGCAAATGTCGAGATGTGAGTTGGGCTTTATTTGGCGAATGAGTAGAGCAATAAACATACGAAACTTCTCAGATCAGAACGTAGGAGTTGTTTAGTACACACTGAGGTTGGCTATAACTTTTATCTATTTTACTTTGAACCTGTTTGTTCTTTTTGATTGAGTGGTTTGATTGGCTGCGAAACCCTGGAGCAATAGAGAAAACAGAAGCCATAGTTGGAACTAACTTTTCATTGATTGTTATATAAATCTCAATAGTCCTTTGTGTTCTTCGATTGTTATATTCCTGAGTTATTTGAGGACACTCTGCTTGCCCCAGAGTCTCCGGACTGTGCTGGAATTCGAGTGTTGTTTGGTACATCTGTTATATGGGTCCTGGTAGGTCCTATAGAAGGATTTTAGACATTTTGTGAACTATATGGTCATGAGTTGTGGTGTTTTCATTGGTGGGGCAACTGATAGATGGGAGTGACTCCCATCATGGGACCATGGCAGTTGTGTACATAGTCCGCCTCCCTGGATGTGGTGGGTCACTTACCTAGCCATCACCTATTCGTCGTGGCTCATCTTTTAAGGTCAAATCACATGTGCTAGGGAATACGCGATGGTGTTGCACTAGATACATCATACATGTTACTGGTTTATCTTATCATTGCTGGATTTTGGTAAAATCCCAAGGTTGAGATCTTTTTTGCTCTGCACAGAATGTTTCCTCTTCATATTCTCAATTGGGTTACTGAATTTTCTCAAGGCCTACACGGTGCTAAGCCTTGGTTGCATTTCGAGTGGCTTTGTACCAGGCTTAATTAGTGTTTGGTTTCACAGCTCCGTGGTTGCAGCTCTAGAGCTCAGAACCCCCGACATTTGATATCTCGTTCTTTCAATTCATATAACTCTCAATCACAGATGTCAGTCGATCAGCGAATACATTGATGGTTTATATAGACTTGTTCAGCAGCACTTTAGCTGATGCTATCAGTATCATGGGCGTGCTCAGCTAACAGTTAAATAAACGATTATAAGTGATTAATTGTTACTGATAGTGAAGCATTTATACGATACAAAACCAAGAAACCAAGGGTGTGTTCACAAGATTGACATAAGCAGCAGCTGTTCACTTGGTTCATGCTCACGAGGCACCAACATAACTACTTGTCCTCGTTCGATCATGTACAAGCATGCAACAGGCACCGTACTCGACAAACACCATTTCAATCCTTTTTAGACCAGTTATAGGCTGCAGACAAACACCATTTCAATATGATGAAAAAACTATGATCCTCCCTATTTGTATAACCTAAGAGAGGATAGATAGATTAGGAATACCCAAGCTTCATCCTTTTTGGTGGTGGATCATCACTACCCTCTTGGTGTGGCTGTCTCAATTGCAGATGAATCGACGCGCAATTCTGATCAATATTGCGAAAACTGTATGAAATGTTTGGCTGCACCTGTAGGTGGTACATGACTTTTGATCCTTGCACCTGAAATTATTCATACCATTTCTCATGAACATATCAAACTCTGTGTTTGTACCTTGTAAGCAGATACATACCTTTGTTCGCAGTTCTGAGTTCTGCTGTTGGATGAGATTGACCTTGTTGCATAGTTGGATGTTCTCTTGACATAAGACGCTTCCCTGTGAGATTTATCAGAAATCAATTCTCTTGCCATGTATATATACACACTTGATCAAAAACTAGCTGGAGGACTTGGATGACCTGTCGCTTAACTTCTTTCATCTGATCAGCCAGTAACTGTTCCTGCAGACAAAGAATCATTGAGCTTCAAGGTTGAAGTACAGATCTCCGTTTTTCAGGTCTTAGTTTGGTACCTTCTTGATTCGGATGGATTTCAAACTGGATTCCAACTGACCTTCAAGGTTGTCAAGATCATTGAGCTTCAAACCTGATAAATTTCCTCCTAAAAGCATCCTACAAATGCAATTCAGTTACCATATTAAAACCAGCTAAAAATCAGGAGAAGGTTCTTAGATCTTTTTGCCTGTTAAAGGCTCGAACACAAGATGCAGTGAAAATTATGGGTCTCTACAAGGCCCCAGGAACCGATGGATTCCTGGCCATCTTATATCACACAAATAGAGGACGAGTGAGTTTCAAAAATCAAGCGGCCGTTCCCCAAACTAGTATGAATACTATTTGATCAACCAATGTCGTCGTCTCATTGTGAACATTGGATGGAGGGTAGTACTATGTACTTTCGGGTATGCAACAAGAGTAATTCTCACAAGGTTCCTATTCTTTCATTACTACCGTCCAAGTACACTTGAGAGTTCTGATAGCCGACACTGGTCTTACTTGCTGAAAAATACAAGGTATTCAAAAGGAAAAAAACAAAACCTTTGTCTCTCTTGCAAGATGTGCAATTGCTGCCGCAATGTCTCTACTTTCCTTTCCCAAACCTAAAATATAAGTGATTTTTGTTAGTAAATGAAATCTCATTAACGCTCTTAGATCATAAAGTCCATTGACAAGATAAAAAATATCTATTGATAAGACAATTATGAGTAAATTGCGCACAAGTTATTTTCACATTTATAAAGTATTTACTAATTGGATCGAGAGGTAAGAAACCCAAAAGAACCTCTTCTTTAAGTCTTCAACCCAACTGGTATTCAAAAACAATAACCACTTAACCTCTCATTCAGTCAATTCATATTGCATTTAACCTACCATATATATTACTATCTAACTAGTCAAAACAAAATATCGATCTTTAATTAAAAAAAATTGATACCAATAGATATCACACAACTACACTACCAAATCTTTCATTGTAAACTAATAAATGATAAATCACATCTATCTTATCAATAAGCACAAACAACCCAACTCATCCTTTAGTCAAATTAAACCTCAATATTGGATCAAATTCCCTTTATTACACTAATCCATTGTATCGGTAGAAATATAAGCAATGAAGGGAAACTTAATTAGTATTTAAGGGCAACGATGGGCTGCCAACGAACAATAGATTCGGTGACAAGGGAGGATTGAAGACTCTGTAACACGGTAAACAGAGCGGGTGAGAGTTATTTAGTTTTTTTCTCGATCCGATTCATAAATATTTTATAAATTAGGACTTGTGGACATTATAAACCTAAAAGTTGAATGACTCGTCGAGTCACAGATTGGAGGAGTTAGCCTTCCAAAAACTTAATGAGTCTTAGAGCATCTTTTCCCGTAAGCTATTATGGCTAGGGGAAATAGCCTATTAAAAGAGAATATTCTCTTTTGGTTTATTATACGACTTTGTTGTTCCCACCGTAGGCCAATTTTGGTAGGATAAATTTCATTTAAATACTAATATAATTTAGAACTTTCACATGTCATTTCCGTCATTCGATTCTATCTTTAGTACATTAAGAAACATAATATTTATTTTTTATTATAATTTTGATTAATCTGTAATAAAAAAGATTAATGTCATTTTCTATAAATATCATTTATGCAATGATAATTTAAATATGTCAAATATTATATTCATATTGAAGAACTCTTGAATATCTTTACAATACTACAACTTTTTTTTTTAATTAAAAATCATAACTATATAATATATAGGTTTATAATTGTATTATTTAGCATTTAGCCTTTCAAAAGAGGAAGCCAAATTTGGCCTTTCTTTTAGAAATAGGCCAAAAACAAAATGGCTAAAATGACTTTTGGCCTAGGGTGGGAGCAAAATTAGGCCAAAACCCAATTTTTAGCCTACCATGGGAGATGGCCTTAGCCTTCCAAGCCTAAAATATAAATTTTAAAATAAATTTATTAAAAATTATGAATTTGTGAGTGGTAGCCTTCCAAAATTAAAAGTAAAGACCAAAATAAATTATTTTTTGTTAATTCACGATATCTTAAACAACCTTCCGAAAAAAAGCTATGGAAACTTGTGAACAAAAAATCATAACCTCTGAAAAACATATTTGTTAGGGTAGCTACTAGCTAGTGTGATGTTTGGAAAACATATTTGTTAGGGTAGCTAATGGAAACTTGTGAACAAAAAATCATAATCTCTGAAAAACTTTAGTGAGTAGCTAATGAAAAACTATGATTCCAAAAGCTAATTAAACTAAAATCTTATATTTATTTCATTTAAAACTATATAAAATCAACATTACATGCTCCGAAAAGCTACTTAGTATTAGGAATTACTTCAACCCTTTGATTATTTGGCGGGCGAGGTAGAAATGAACTTCTCTTTAGACATATCTAATCATCTTCTTGCACAATTGCACAACAGATCGATTATTTGACAGTGCAAGAATATGATTAGATACATATATTGAGAGTTTTTTCCAATGGATAAATTAAAGGAGAGCATGAATACTTGTATTAGGATTTAGGACAGGCATATACAAGTGATGTTGTGAAGACTAACCTTTGCTTCCATGGCAGAATTAATACTTGACAGTTGCTTGTTTTCTTCCTGGAATTTTTGGTACCGTTCAATAACTGCTTTCATGCTGCATTTACCATTTTCAAATAAAAATGTAAATACATTAGATCAGCTAGTTAAATTTGCATGTAGAATTTAATTATTAAAAAAAAAAAGTGATTTAAGGAAAAAATAAAATGACACTCACTATGATCATATTTTGACTTGATTACAATTTTCAAACATGGGTTATAATTATATATATATATATATATATACACACAAAATTAAATAGCCTATTTAAAATAATATATAAAATAAAACACCTTACTAGCGGGTGGCCCGTAGGCTTGGCAAAAGATGCAATTGTACGGGATCTCAATTGTTAGCTTAATTGGCTGTTAGGAAGTGAGGGCTTTTCCCAATTTTCAATTGCATGTAGATGTGCTTGAATCGATCAACTTATTCCCTTGAATAGGTAAATAAAGAGCGGCCATTCCAGGGATCGAACCGGGGACTTATAGATACTACTCACAAGTCTTTTTCAGTGAGCCATTCCGGAACAGTTAATTAACTTATTCCCATTTCAGCATTGAAAACATCTTTTTTTTTTGCCGAAAAAATATATTCGACAATAAGAAAATCATTTTTCATTGTTCAACAGTACTAAGCGATATCTCTCAAGCTATATCCCAAAGAAAAACCTCCAATCAATTCAAGTTATTTTGATCAACTATTACTATATTGGCCTTCAACATTCAGGATTTTGAAAGGTAATCTAAAATCTTTATTTATCTATTCTAGCTCTTTCTCGCATTAGGTCGAACACATGCATGACTTTGTATTTATGGGAACATCTATTTTGTTAGTAGATTTGGTGTATTGTTTTCCCCATTCAAATAGTAATAATTAAAAAAGCCTCAACATATAATTTGCACAAGGCCTCAACCATTAAATGCTTCATGCACCTCCAATGCATCTACTAGCTAATGATATACAAATTCGCTAACACAAGGAATTGCTCCTCTAAGAGAAATCAGAAGGTAAGTGAATACATTGATCACAACAAGAAATAGAACGAAAATAGGATATGTTGAGTCAACCTTCTTGAATGGTGAACTACAAGAAGAGGTGTTTGTGGAGCAACCTCTATGGTTGATCAAATGTGGAGAACACAAGGTGTATAGATTGAAGAAGGCTTTGTATGGATTGAAGCAAGCTCCAAGAGCTTGCTACAATAAAATTGACACATTTTTCTTGAAGAATCAGTTTGAAAGGAGTGAGAATGAGCCAACCTTCTATGTTAAGAGAAAAAGCAAGCTTGTTTCTTCTCTTAAGGGTGAGTTCATTAATTTTTGTATGTCTGTATGTAGATGATACCATCTATCTCAACAACTCACAAGACATGTTAGATCAGTTCAAGAGTGCCATGATGAGTAGGTTTGAAATGATTGGCCTGAATTTGTTACAATATTTTCTTGGCTTAGAAGTGAAGCAAGGAGAAGAAGGTATCTTCTTATGCCAAGATAAATATGCTAGAGATCTGTTAAATAATTTCAACATGGAGAGTTGTGAACCTGCTCAGACTCCCATGAATACAAATGAGAAACTGCAGAAGATTGATGGTACTGGAAAGGCAGATGAGAAGTTGTATAGAAGCTTAGTTAGAGGGTTAAACTACCTTACACATTCAAGGCTTGACATTGCGTGAACCCACTAAGCAACACTTAGGTGTTGCTAAGAGAATATTGAGATATGTTGCTGGAACTTTGAAGTATGGAATTTGTTATGAAAGTGTCAAAGAGTTCAAGTTAAGAGGGCACACATATAGTGATTGGGCAGGATGCATTGATGATAGGAAGAGCACCTCATGCTCAGTGTTTGGGTTTGGGTTTGGAGCCATCAAATGGAGCTCAAAGAAGCAAGACACAATGGCCTTGTCTTTCTCAAAGGCGGAGTACGTAGCAGCAGGTGCAGCTGTTAGACAAGCCTTGTGGTTGGTGAAGTTGATGTCTGATTTTGGTTGCAAGCAAGTAACGGTCGTGCAGATATGGTGTGACAATTAGTCAGCAATAGCAATAACCAAGAACCCAACTTTTCATGCCCAAACAAAGCACATTGATGTGCAACACCACTTCATCCGAGAGCTCATGGAAAATGAGAGGGTTGTGCTCAAGTTTTGTGGAACAAATGAGCATGATGCTGATTTATTTACTAAGGCACTGAATGCAGCTAAGCATGCATCACTTCTTCTTAGAGAAATTTGGCATGAGAAACTTTGAATTAAGGGGAGGTGTTAAACTGTAATTCAAAGTTTAGTTCAAGTTAGTTGTCTGAGAAGTTAGTTATGACTGTAGCAAGTTAGTGACTGTTTTAGTCCAAGTTAACCCACTTCCTAGGATCATTAATTTAGTGGGTTAGTGGTATTTAGTTTTTTCGTATGCAGTTACTAAGCTTGTAAGGTGTTAAGTTTGGAGGTTACTAATCAATCAAGGTGTGAAGAGCATTTTCAGAAGTTGTGTTTGTGTTCTGTATGTTGTGTGTTGGTGTCTAATTCCCCCTCAAAATTGTCCTCTGTGTATGTGTGTTTGTGTGCTGGTGATCCACCACAACTGAGATAACACTAAAATCTATTTGTTACGTATGAGGTAAAAAAAAGAAGAGAAAAACTTCACCTTATAGAGTTGCCTCATCAACTCCATATGAGATCTGTTGAGATGTAAAAGAACAATTGCTTCACATAAAAAAAAAAAAAAGTAAAAATCAAGTCTAGTATATAAGATAGCTACGTGGACTATTACTCCAATTGTCATTTATTTTTTATGATGTACTAGCTAGTATATCGACCCCAATCATGAGTCCCACTTTGATAAGTCCAAACCTGTAATTAGGGCACATTAATATTTTTCAAATTTCCCAATTACAGCATTCTCAAGAAAACAAATTTAATCAAACCAAGTTAATAATTTGTGCAACAACTAACCCATATATAAAACACACACACACACAAAATAAAGAATGTCAATTGAAAATTAAAGGTTAATTTTATTATGATTAATTGCTCATACTTAAGAAGAAATTAGAAAGAGGGGTATGAGATGGATATATGGAAGGAAGGTATTACTTGGAGCTGGAAAAATCGAAGAGCTTCCCGGAGGAGGAGAAGATGATGACAGCAAGTTGAGCGTCACAGAGAACCGAAAGCTCGCGAGCCTTCTTCAACAAACCGGTCTTCCGCTTTGAGAAAGTCACTTGCCTGCTCGTTGCGTTGTCTATCCTCTTCATCTCTATTTTCCCTCTCCCCATTTAATCCTTGATTGATTTCTAGTTTCCTTTCGCCTTGCCCTTGCCCTTGCCCTTTCCCTTGCTAGATGAAATTAAAGCAGATCGATCAATCTATCAGGAATCCGATTATCCGCCCTCATTAAAATTGAGGTGCAAATAATTCATTAGATAAAATGTCAACTTCAACAGTACTCATGGATTTGTTGAGCAAGCAAATAGATTAAACTCTTGATATATACAACAAAGAACAAGTAATATAAATGATTTGTAAAAATAAATAAATAAATGAAACCAGAAAGGGTTGGGGAACTGACTTGCCGGTGCCGGCCAATGGATTAAGGTTTTGGAGCGGGCTGATTAATAGATCGATGGGGCGGCCAATTCAAATGGAAGAAGACAGAACGTACAGTTTCAGTTATTATATATTCTTTTTTGCAATCATTATTTATGTGTCTTTGAAAAATATTGCTGTACACAAACTTTAATTATGTTAGCTAGCCGTTCTTTGGTTGTATTTTAATTTCTAGATCGATCGATCTCAAGTATATGTTCGTATATATATCTGGTAGACTGGTACGTAGGCTGCAGGTAGGAAGAAGGGGCTGACATGAAACTAAAAACAAACTACTCAATTACTAGCTGGTGTTTAATCATCATAATTATGTAAATATATCGATATATCGACTACCCAGTTACTTAAATTATATAAATATAAGCAAGCCATCATTAATTTCAGAAAGGAAAAATATCCAACAAACATACGGAGTGTATATATATATATGGGTAATTATATAAAATTATTTTAAAAATTTAATAAAAAAATCATATATATAATAAACGGTTCTCCTTCCATCTCAAAATATAAGTCGTTTGACTTTTTAATATATTTTGTAAAGAGCTAATAACTACATAAAATAATAAATTTTTTTATTAATTTTTTAAAATAATATTATACTCCATACTTATTATTAATAAATATAATATTATTTTTAAAAATTCATAATTTTTTTTTTTAAAACATGTTAAAAAGACAAACGTCTTATATTTTGAGAGGGAGGGAGTATATATATATATTTTTTTTTATCAAACACAGGGAGTATAATTAACCTATACTCTAATACTAATAGCATCTAGACCTGTCAAAACATAATCCGACCCGAAAACCCGACCCGGCCGCCTGGAATTTTTTGGGTCAAGACCCGAAATTTTAGACCCGAAATTTTTTTTTGACCCGAACTCGAAAACCCCGAAATTTTTCGGGTAATCTGGGTTTCGACCCGGTGACCCGATTGACCTGGTAATTTTGACCCGATTTACCCGATTGACCCGGTGACGCGATTGACCCGGTTGATTTATAATTAAATATAATTAAATTTTTTATATACAATTAAAATTTATCGCAAAATTATCAAATCATGATTTTTTTAATTTAAAAAAGAAAAAATTGACAAACCCGAAATCGACCCGAAATGACCCAAAACCCAGTCAAACCTGGGTTCTAGTCAACCCGAAAAACCCGTTTACCCGTTTACCCGAGACCCGACCCGAGACCGACTCGAACCCAACACGAACCCGACCCGAATGACAGGTTATTAGCATGGGTTATATAAAACTTTTTTTCAAATTTCTTTAGTCCATTTTATAATAGGAAAATGTTTTCCAAGAACTAAAATAGAAAAGACGATACGTCTATTAAAATGCATTTTGGCCAGATGTCTTGAAGAGGAAAAAAAGTACTGTAATAAGAAAAATGGGCAAAACCCCTAAATACTGTAGACTCAGAGTGGTATTTAATTCCAATCAGCAAAACAGGTAGCGCATAAACAGCTTTAGCATCAAAGGCGGTAAGTGGTTTTAGTTTGTTCTGAAGCATAAAGCCACGCGCGTGTACTCGATACGCGCCAGCGGAGGACAACAACAGGTGTCAACAGAATCAGGTGTTTACGCGTGTCAACTTGATTTAGGCGAGTGAGCTCAAACGATGGGTGCGCGCGTGGGAGGAGAGCCTGTTCTCTGCGAACGGCCAATGATGCCCATAATTTCTCGGGGCAGGAATCGCGTGATCTTCGGAAATATTTATGTTTCTGGTCAACCTATGAAGGTCGCACACGTGTGGGTCTTCAATTGGGGTTTGTAAACCCTAGATTGGAAGATCCGATGTCACATTACAATAAGCGGTTTGCTTAATTTTCCCTTTGAATGTTTTTAAATTTGTTATAGACCAACTTAATTACTCTAATATTTCCCCTTTTAAATTACTATTGTTAGAGCATCTATTAAAGTCCTTAAAGTTCGAGGTGGCAGCCTTGCACCAGGTCTTTAGGGAAGTTAATAGGTACGCTAATTGTGTTGTTGGACTCTTCCAGACAGTTGCTATGTTGTCGCCTTTTCATGGCAGAGATCTTTATATATGCATCATAAGGATGTCATTATATGATGGTCTAACAGACCTAGACATCCAAATATATGTACCAAAATTATAGCATTTCCAACATATTTCCCATCTCAGGGATTTGTTTCCCTATTTTGGAAAAGTTATTAGAAATTACCGAGCTACATTCTTCACTTGATCATCACTCGAATCAGACGATCATCAGTGCAGCTCCATGAGTTGATCTTAGACATGCATTGTATAGGATGCTCCCTCATGTAACTACCAAACTCCTTCGTCTATAAATAGAAGAAGCAGAGCACTGTAACATAACTGATTTTGATCAAGCAACAAACTCATTCTCTCTTCCTCTTTCTCTCGCTTCCTTTGTTTATGTGATGTTATTCGAATCTCTGATCGAAGATCACGTCAATTGATGATCAATTGACATGGTATCAGAGCGCATCGATGATTTTGATGCTCGGCGCTCCGACGTCGTAGGAATTGATCCGATTGATGAGCTCTATCTTCATCACTCGGATCATCCTAATTCCGTGCTTTCTACTCGTCTCCTTGATGGTCGCAATTACAGTTGTCATTGGCGTCGATCTGTGGAGGTTTCATTGGTGGCGAAAAACAAGCTCGAATTCGTCACCGAAACTTGCAGATGGCCGACCACTGACTCTCTTCTCCAGCAACACTGGGATAGGTGCAACAACATGGCACTTTCTTGGCTCTTACACTTTGTTAGCAAGGACATTGCTGAGTTTGTGGTTTATTGTCAAACTGCAACTCAAATCTGGAGAAATTAAAAAAGTTGATTTGGTGTTGCAAATCGAACTCGTTTATATCAGATCCAGAAAGATATCATTGCTGTTGAACAAGGCAATCTTAGTATTCCAGATTATTTCACCAAATTTAAGAAATTTTGGGATGAATATATGACTTTTGTTGAATGTGAATCATGTGAATGTGACTCAACCCTTGCTATGTCAAGGATGATTCAAGATCAACATGTGATCTTCTTTCTGATGGGGTTAAATGAGGCATATATATAGCAGTGTGAGAGGAAACATACTGATGATGACACCTCCTCCCAGTATTTATGACTCTTACCGATTCTTGATTCAAGATGAACAACAGAGAGGCTTGAACAAAAGCTCTCCTTCTGGAAATGATGCTTCTGCATTTGCATCTCAGTCTAAGGGAGGTTTCAAGAAACCTTTGTTTTGTGACCATTGCAAGGTTTTTGGTCATGCCATGGAGAAATGTTGGAAGATTCATGTGTATCCTTCCAATTCAAGTGGTTCTTTCTGCGATCATTGCAAAGGTTGCAAGGCACACCATGAACAAATGTTGGAAACTTCATGGTTATCCAACTAATTCTCATAATTCGAGCACTGGCACTTCACCATGCATCTTCAACCGATTCTCGTCCGTTTTGTACGTACTCATTGCAAGTCTCTTGGTCACATCATTAACAAGTGCTGGAAGTTGCACGACTATCCAACTGATCACCCATCTATAGAGACTTCTAAGAAGATAGTTGCTATTGCTTCTTCTTCATCTCCAATTACTCAAGAACAATATCAGCAATTGATATCTCTTCTTCAGCATCATGATGTCAAGGAATCAACTGCTATTTTGACAGGTATGAGGTCTTGTCTCTTTTCTTCATTGCTTAATTCCTCTTGGATATTGGACAGTGGATCCACCGACCATATGACCCCCCAACCTCAATCTATTTCATTCCTTTGAACCTACAACCAAGCCTTCATCCATCACATTACCTAACAATGTGAAAGTTGATCCTCATATTTCTCTCAAAGAAGTCCTTCATGTACCAGAATTTCACTTCAATTTGTTGTCAATTCACAAGCTCACAAATGACATACAATCTAATGTTCTTTTTACTCTAAATTCATGTATCATCTATAGCCCTTCGATGAGGAATCCTCTGGTAATTGGAAGTGAAAAACGTGGATTATAAATTGGACACAAACCATATGAGCTATCAAATTTTTCTGATTTGACTTCCATTTTACAGTTTGATTTTTCCAAATGTAATGACGTGTCTTCAAATTCCGTGAGCACTGATGATGTTGCTCTTTTTGCCAATTGTAAAGTTGAATTGCTACATTGTCGTATAGGGTATTTACCTTTCTCACAAATAAAGTTCATTGATGATTCCTTACATATTTCTTCTCCTCCATCTATATGTCAAATTTGTCCTCAAGCTAAATTGTACATGCAACCATTTTTGCTGAGATCACATAAATCTGCAGCTCCTTTTGATTTGGTCTATTTTGATACTTAGGGACCATATCAACACAGTACTCACAATGGCTTCAAATATTTTTTAACCTTCGTGGATGACTATTCTAAAAGGACATGGACTTACCTCATGGCTTCCAAAACAAATACCTTCTCCATTTTGACCAATTTTGTGTCTCTACAGAACAAAAATCAGTTTAATCTTTCTATCAAAGCCATGAGATCTGATAATGTTGTTGAGTTCATTGATCATTCATTGTCCACATTTTTTGCTAGTCATGGCATTTTTCATCAAACAAGTTGTGTTGAGTCACCCCAACAAAATGGAATTGTTGAGAGAAAACACAAGCATTTGTTTGAGGTTGCTAGGACCTTAAGATTTCAGTCTTAATGAGGTTCCTATACAGTACTGGGGTGAGTACCTTGCCTGTTTTATCAAACAACTCCCCTTATGAACTTCTTTACCAAAAACCACCTTCATATTCTCATCTCAGGGTGTTTGAATGTGTTTGTTTTGTGAGTACTTTGAAAAGGGGAAGGGATAATTTCCAACCTTGTGCTAACCCCTGTGTTTTCTTAGGGTATAGTTATGGCAAATGTGCTTACACTGTGCTTGAGATCAGTACACATGTTGTTTTTCATACTCAAGATGTTGTCTTCCATGAAACACATTTCCCTTTTCGTTCTAGCACTTTGTCTGATGTCACTCTCCTACCTCCAACCACCAGTTTTCTCACACACATTTTTCTTCCTTTAAACACATCCCCTTCTTCATCATCTCCTGATTCACCCAACAACTCATCTCTCATCCCTCCAAGTCCAATTCCTTTTGATCAATCTCTCAGTTCATCTTCTGCTCCTCCACCTCCTATCCCCATTGATCCTCCTTCTCCTCCTCCACCTCATATGGCTCCTTTAATCAGGAGATCTTCAAGGAATCATCATCCTCTTGCTCATCTCAATGATTGCTTGTGCAATTTGTGCTCTACATCTACCATCCCTCATTACCCTAAAGCTTTCTTTGCTTCAACATTACCCACCACCTCTTTGTCCCTCTCATCCAAGATCACAACCTATGTTGAACCCACTACCTATAAAGAAGCTGCCCAAGATCCCAACTGGATTTTAACAATGAGGAAATAGATAGATGCTTTGACTGCCAATAGTACTTGTGTTCTAGCTTGTTCCTCTCCCTACAGGTAAAAAGGCCATAGGGTGTAAGTGGGTGTTCAAGGTTAAGTTGAAGGCTGATGGAAGTCTAGAGCGCCACAGAGCTCGCCTTGTTGCAAAGGGTTTTACTCAATTCAAGGGCCTTGACTATCATGAGACCTTTTCTCCTGTTGTCAAGATGACAACAATCAGGACTGTTATTGCCATAGCTGATGCAAATCAGTGGTCTCTTCATCAAATGGATGTCAACAATGCATTCCTTCATGATGACTTGTATAAGGAAGTGTACATGAAACTTCTTGAGGGATTTTCTGGAGCTAGCAATCTTGTTTGCAAACTTCAAAAGCCACTCTATGGTCTCAAACAAGCAAGTTGTCAGTGGTTTCATAAGCTCACATATGCTTTGTTGGCTCTTCATTTCATGCAATCCAAGCTTGATTATTCTCTATTCACTAAGAAAGACAATGGTCATCTCACTATTGTTGCTGTCTAGGTGGACGACCTGCTTGTCATAGGATCTGACCCTCTTGAGATCTCTAAGCTCAAGGCTTACTTAGACAAGCAGTTCAACATCAAGGACCTGGGGATCCTACATTATTTCCTAGGCCTTGAGGTCTCCTACAGCTCCAAAGGAGTTCATTTGTCCCAACACAAGTTCAGTCAAGAGGTTATTCATGATTCAGGGCTCACTGATATCCATCCAGTTTGCACTCATTTGCCTCAGAATCTCAAATTAGATCCTCTCAAATGTGATCTTCAATAGGATTCTTCTTAATATAGAAGAATGGTTGGTAAATTGAATTTCCTCACTCATACCCGACCATATTTATGTTTTTCCACCCAATCTTTGAGTTAGTTTCTTCAGTCACCACGTACTTCGCATTTGGGAGCTCTTCATCACACAATCAGATACCTTGTAGGCACTTTACATCATGGGATTGTCCTCAATGGCTTTGACACACCAACGATAGCAGCTTATACAGACTCTGATTGGGCCTCGTGTTCATATAGTTGACGATCAGTTACTGGCTTTGTTATCCTCTTGGTTTCCTCTCCTTTTGACTGGAAGTCCAAGAAACAGGGTTTGGTGTCTCGTAGTTCCACTGAAGCTGAGTACAGAGCTATGGTCCAGACTGTAGCAGAGGTTACAGTGCTTGTTCGTCTTCTTGAGGAACTGGGAGTTGCCCCAACTAAGTATGTCACATTGTACTGTGATAATCAGTCAACTCTTCATATTGCTCGCAACCCCATCTACCATGAACGCACGAAACACATCGAAATAGACTGCCGTTTCACTCGAGAAAAGGTGGTTGAAGGGCTCATCGATCTCTGTCACATACGTACTACATCTCAGCTTGCTGATGTGCTCGATCACTAAAGTTCTTCCATCCTATCAACAAAATGATATGTTGAGCAAACTTGGGTTGTCTCCACCCCAAGTTTGATGGGGGGGGGGGGGGGGGTTGAGCTACATTATTCACTTGATAATCACTCAAATCAGACGACCATCAGCGCAACTCCATGAGTTGATCGTAGACATGCGTTGTATAGGATGATCCCTCATGTAACTACCAAACTTCTTCTTCGTTTATAAATAGAAGAAGTAGAGCACTGTAACAGAACTGATTTTTGATCAAGCGAACAAACTCATTCTCTCTTCCTCTTTCTCTCGCTTCCTTTGTTTCTGTGATGTTCTTCGAATCTCTGATCGAAGATCATGTCAATTGATCATCAATTGACAGAAATGGTCATATAGACCAGCTACCTTAGTTATAACTTATAACCACATATTTCCCATCTTAGGGATTTGCCTCCCTGTTTTGGAAAAGCTATTAGAAATGGTCATATAGCCCAACTACATTAGTTGTAAGTGGTTGTGGGATCATGTCAGTCCGGGTTTGTTATCAAGTTTTTTTTTTTTTTTTGAAATGGAAAGGAATTCGATGCATCGAAAAAAACTCGATGGATCGAGAGACCAATAAACTAGTAATAGACTAACCATTATGACAATGGAAGAAAAACCAAGAAAAACATAATCAACAAAGAATACAACATCATACAACATTGACAAAACCGAAGAGTAATAAGTAACCCCATATTTTAGGAATATTACAAAAAAATACTCCCTTTTTGTTTTTTCTCTTTTCTTTTTTCCTTGCTTTGTTTTTCATTTGCATTTTTTAAATATTTTTGCTAACAATAATTCATACTAATTTGGTGATAATTAAGAACTCACCTTAGCTGATGACACTTCCACTATTGATGCCCATTTTTATGTTAGCGCTACTTAACACTACTATTGTTGACATTTTTAACGTTAGTAACACATGACACCATCATTGTTGACATTAAAATATAAAAAATGCTAATAATAATTAATGCTACATCCGATCCACAAAATATGTCGTTTGATTTTTTAACACGTATTTTAAGGAGGAAAAAACTATATAAAATATCAACTTTTTTAAATTATTTTTTTACAACTTAATATTTGTTGGTAATAAGTATTAGGTTATATAAAAAAAAGTTAATATCTTATATAGTTTTTAGCTCATTAAAATACGTGTTAAAAAGTCAAACGACATCCTTTGTGGATCGGAGGGAGTATGAATTTGTTGATCGACTTTAATAAAACTAATCATTGATGGTTTTAATAAAATTAATTATTGATTCAATAAAAGGAGGGAAGGACGGGGAAGGGAAGGGAATATGTGCATTTTGGTATGGGTGAGGCTAGAGGCAAGATGTCTGAATGGCTATTGAAAAGATAATTTCAAGTAAATTGCACGCATGTCCTTTTCATTTTTTCCAAACACATTGTAAAAGGCTCAAAACTCTCTTTTCTCGAATCAAAACCTAAATCTATCGAACAAATTGTTTCGATTGAAAACATCCTAAAATCGATGAAATTAATCAAAATATCTATTGATTGACACATGAATTGGTATATCGCTCGCTTTACATGATTATAGAATGGTGATTTTTGGTTTTTGTTAAAAAAAAACCGTCGAAAGAAGGAGCTCGACAGGTAAAAACGATGTACATGATGGAGCTCGGCAAGTTTAGACGAGCCTTCATCAAAGCCTCGGTGAAAGAAGCCGAGCCTCCATCGATCATCACCTCGATGACAGAAATTGAGCTTCCATCTTTAACTCAGTGACAACAGTTGAGCTTCCATCATCAGCTCGGTGACAGCAATTGAGCCTCCTCGACGCAGACAACAATTCACGAAATTTATGCCTGATAGAAACGACATAAAAAATCACACCTAAATCGCAAACAAAATAACCAATTTCTTTCATTTTCGTTCCAATTTGTACTCATAATTCAACTCAAATAATACTCAAATCAACGACAATCAAACAAAAGACACAAAAAACAACCTATTTCATCAATTTTAATTCCAATTTCAAACCCTAAAACACACAATTTCTTCTCCAAAAGCTTATCAAAAACAAATTATAATAAAATTTCTTACATTAAAGTTGATATATCTATAGAACTCTATCTCAAATGGACCTCAAAACTCCAAAATATTGCTACTCTTGGTTGCTCATTGAAAGCACACGAGATGTTCTTGGTAGCGTGAAATGGAGGATGACGTTCCATGGAGGATGGGTTAGGGATCGATTTTTGTTGGAAAGGACTTTGTGGACAATTGTTTGAAAAAAAATGAAAAGGGTTGTGTGGAATTTAGGTGAACTTATCTTGACAATATCTCTTTCTTCATCTTATCTAAAACCCTTATGTTTTGGTATTATTAAAATTTTGTGGATATTTACTCAATTAGGATAGGATGGTCGACATTTCATTAATTAGAATAAAAAATAGGGAAAACTAATTAAAATACCCTCACCTTTGGGGGTATGGTAAAAATATATCCTCAACTTTCAAATGTAATTAAAATATCCTAACCTTTGAGGGTAGTGGTAACATATTATCACGAGTTTTCTCATGGGTAAAAAATACTGACAAGGCAGCCTACATTGATTTTGTTTTTGACACTGTTCTAAAAAACCCTTCAAGACCCGCCTAGACGCGTACCCCCGCATAAACCCTTGAACTCGCCCTATCGCCAAGGCCATCAAGGTCGTCAAAACCCGTCTAGACAGCAAAGCTCCGCCATGAAATCCGCCTAGACCCCGCCTAGACCCTTGACCCTACCCTACCGCCAAGTACCCGCCAAGCGTTTTTTGGAACATTGGTTTTTGACAAGGCAGCTTGCGTGGAAGCCTTTTTACAAATTAGTACTAAAATCGGGTTTTCTTAAATGGTTTCCTTAGGGGAAAAATGCACCGACAACAAAATTAAACCCGGAAAAACGAAATTGAATCAACCAAGCAACTAATCCGGTCAAAATTGCCTCAAATTAACACAACATGACTATTCCTAACATCAAACCGACAACAAAAATAACTAAACTGAAAACAACAGCAACAATAAAGAGGTAAAAAAAAACTTATTCAGCTAAATCTGTTTACGAATCAAAGAGGAAGAAGATGTGAGAGAGACAACTCAAGATAGCCGACCACAAGGGAGGAAGACTGTCATTGAAGAGGAACTATGAATTTCCTGGAAGATCGGAAGACAACTCAAGAGGCGATCACGAAAGAAAATAGAAGGGAGAAAAAGGCGTGGTGTATGAAGCCGGTCCAACTCTTTATTTTTTTTCCTTCGGAAACCGTTCAAAAAACCCCTTGTAAAAAATCAACGTAGTATGTCTTGTCAGCATTTTTTACCAGTGAGAAAACACGTGGTAATATATTACCACTACTATCAAAGATCGGGATATTTTTATTACTTTTGAAAGTTGATGATATATTTTTACCATACTCCAAAGGTGGGGTATTTTAATTAGTTTTCCCTAAAAGATATGGACAATTAATTTGGACTATTGACAAGATTTCAAAACGACTATTGCCAAGACAATTTCAACTAAATTGCACCCTAAACACATCGCCGCTCCTCTCCTGCTTCACTCCTCGTCGGTACTCCTCTCCTTCGACCTTGAAGCTGGAAAAATGGTGAAATTGATTGATAAAAGCCTGAAATCTACACACTTTGTAGTAATTCTAAGCTTTTTTATTTTTAACAAAAAACGGGGTCGCAACTTTTGCTATTCGACCTGAATTCGAGGAGGCTGCTGAAATATATCGTTTGACATGTATTCGTGTCTACAGAATTTGTTGTGGTGTCGGGGAGTCTGTAGAAGATTAGTCGAATGCCCTAGTTTCTACTAATATTGTTATTTAAGGGAAGAGGAGAATGAAATTATTCTCCTTCGATTCGAGTTGGTGTTGAAATCTGAAGGCCAATTTGATGTGTCAATTGATATGCCATTGTTGCAGTTGTTGCCTAGGTTTAGTCACTGGGTTGAAGGTCAATTGGAAATCGCGATTGAAAAATTGTGGTTGTTAATATGGTTTTCAGATCACTGTTCTACTGAATTTGTTTTCTCGACTTCACTCTTGATGTTTTTTGTAGGGTGAAAATGGATGCCAATGTCTTGTTGTAGGTTGTAGGTTGTAGTGATAGTTCTGTCCACATCTGGAACTTTTTAGGATCATATGTAGAGCTTCAATTGTTAAATGTTCATGTTTGTTCTCTCTCTCTTGGTCTTGATTTTGTCTTCTATTTTTCAAAATTAATTTCAAATGCTTGTCGTTGTTTACTTACATTGAGTTTGTGTGAGGATTCATCTTGTTTATACTTTCAATTCTTTTGTCCACTCAAAATGCAGAGAAGTGTCTTCTTTACTCTATGTGATAATTGTGATTATGGGGTCATGAACTTGAATCTCTCCGTGTTGCTGCATCAACTATTTATTGAGATAAGCACCTATATAAATTAAACAGTTGATGATCTTAGAGCTGCAATTATCCTAGCAATTATTATCTACAAAAATGCAATATTATTTATAATTTTGCACTTGAGAGAGGATACAGTTCATACAATTTTATTTTGGTCAAGAGATTGGAAGTTAATTTGGAATTTTTGCTTTCCAGCTCTTGCTGTCATTGTGTTTTGTAATTATTTTTATACTTCCTTGCCTCCTTGCCTAGTGTGCAGTAGGTTTTGCATCTATAGTGCTATATATATATATATATATATATATATATATATATATATATATATTTTTTTTTTTTCTTTTGATTAGGTAAAAATTTGAGGCCAGACAAACCTGTACCTCGATGGCCGACAAGTCGGCAGACGGAAAACCGTCAATAACAAACAAAAAATACAAAGATGGTGCAACGTACAAGCAAATGCTCTCTACAAAGCGAAACAAAACACAACTAATCCAAACAAGACGAGGACGTAGATAAAGTGCTAAATATTTTCTACTTACAAATTGCCTTGTCACTTGACTCACCTGCACTTAATTATTTTTAAAGAAAGAAAAGAGGCAGTAATTTCTAACGGTTGAATTTTATTGAACCAGGTTGTTGTATGAAAAGTGATTTATCAACATTGCGCAAATCTGTTGTGGTCCAGCTAGGGCGGGAAAGGTTGTTGCTGATAGAGAATGAAGGGTGAAGGGGATGAGGAATAGACTTAGACAGATATGAGGTAAGGGAAGGTAGAATAGGAGGGAAAGGTTTGGATTTCTGTATTCATGCCCACAAATGTTCTTACAAGGCATTATTTATAGATCAAATCTGATCAATGCCTAACAAAACTCCCCCCATTACAAAGCCTTGACTCAAGGCTTATATGAACAAAACAGATTGAATCCCCTGCTGCATCAAGGTTGAATATGAAAATCAGGGAACTGGTGCAGTACATGCGTTGCAGGCTCCCAGGTGGCTTGTGATTCCTCCATGTTGCACCACTTGATTAACCATCCAGTGATAGGGTCTCCATTGGCTAGGTAAGATGCTCGAGTATCCATTATCATCTCAGGTTGCACCTCAATCTCTCCTTCCTCATCAGTGCTAGGCAACTCTGTAGCTACTAGCTGATCACCTTGAGCTGTGAAACATGGAACACAGGATGAATTCGTGAAGATGGAGGTAATTCTAATCGATATGCCACTTTTCCCACTCGAGCTAGGACTCTATAAGGTCCATAATATCTTGAGCTGGGCTTGAGATTTCTCCTCAATGCCACTGATGACTGTCTATAGGGTTGCAGCTTCAGGTATACCATGTCATTCACCTGTAATTCCCTCTCAGTTCGACGCTTGTCTGCAAACAGCTTCATCCTGGCTTGGGCTTGCTGGAGTTGGTGCTTAATCTGTCCCATCATATGTTGTCTCTCTCGGATCCAATCATCAGCACCTCCTCTGTGTGTGACCACAGGTGAGATTCCCAGTTGAGGAGGAGTCACACCATACAGAGCTGTGAAAGGAGATGTTTTAAGAGCTGTATGGAAATTAGTATTGTACCAAAACTCAGCTAATGACAACCATTTGGACCACTGCTTCGGATGATCAGATGTCATGCATCTTAAGAAGGTCTCTAGACACCTATTCACCCTCTCTGTCTGCCCATCAGTTTGTGGGTGATATGACGTACTCATGTGCAGTTTGGTCCCTAAACTCTTGAACAGTTGCTGCCAGAAGTTGCTCAAGAACACCTTGTCTCGATCTGAAACTATGCACTCAGGTAACCCATGTAGTTTGTAGACACAGTCCATGAATACAGTAGCCACCTTTTCCGCTGTGAAAGGATGACTGAGAGGTATGAAATTTGCATATTCGGTTAATCTGTCTACTACCACCATTATAGTATCTTTTCCCTGGGACTTAGGCAATCCTTTAACAAAGTCCATACTCACATTACTCCAAGCAGTGTCAAGTATGGGTAATGGTTGCAGCAGGCCCGAATTTACATGCTCATTCTTACTTCTCTGGCATATATCAAACTCCTTTACAAACTTGGTTACTTGTGCCTTAATTGTAGGCCAATAGAACATTTGCTTGAGTCTCTGATAAGATCCCTGGATGCCTGAATGTCCTCCCATGGGCTCCTCATGGGTGGCAGCTACCAGTTTAGCTTGAAGCTGCTCATTTTGCCTAATATATAGCCTGCCTTTATACCTCAACAACCCTTTAGTGATAGTTAGCTCCTGACTTGTTCCTTGAATTGCTGCTACCATCAGCTGTTGTACCACAAGGTCTCCCTCATAGTTGTCTAGCACTTCTTTTATCCATTGGGGTTGGACCACCAATAAAGCATTACATTCCCCCCCCCTCCTCGACAATGCATCTACCACCTTATTCTCGGCCCCTTTCTTATACACAATGGAATATGTCAATCCCAGTAATTTCCTGGCAGCTTTCCTTTGCAATTGAGTGGTTAACTTCTGCTCCAGAAGATGCTTCAGTGGTTGATGATCAGTCTTGATGATGAACTCCTTGGCTTCTAGGTAGTGTCTCCATCTATCTACTGCTAGTAGTATAACCAATAGTTCTTTCTCATATGTGGACAGTAGTAAGCTCTTTCCCTGCAAAGCTTGACTTAAGTAAGCCAAAGGTTTCCCATCCTGCATTAGTACTGCCCCAATGCCCACATCACATGCATCTGTTTCCACAATGAAGGGCTTTGAGAAATCAGGTAAACCCAATACTGGTGGGGAAGCTAATAACTCCTTGAGTTTTACAAAAGCTTCACTAGCAGTCCTAGACCACACAAAAGCATCTTTTTTTTTAACAAATCTGTTAAAGGTTTAGCAATCACACCATAACCTTTAATAAACCTTTTGTAGTAACCTGATAACCCAAGGAACCCTCTCAGAGCTTTCAGGTTTGCAGGTACTGGCCAATGTAACATTGCCTCAATTTTCCTTGAATCTCTAGATACTCCATCCTCTGAGATGAAATGACCCTAATACTCTACACGAGGTTGAGCAAACTCACATTTGGATCTCTTCACAAACAACTTTCGTTTCCTTAGGATGTCCAAAACAACCCTTAAATGCTGCACATGCTGCTCAAGGTTCTTACCGTAAATCAATATATCATCAAAGAATACTAGCACAAATTTTCTGAGCAGGGGAGCAAACACATCATTCATTAAAGCTTGGAATGTTGCAGGTCCATTAGTGAGACCAAAGGGCATTACCCTGAATTCATAGTGTCCATGATGAGTTCTGAAAGTTGTTTTCTCAATATCTGCCTCAACCATTCTCACCTGGTGGTATCCACTTCTCAAGTCCAGCTTAGAGAAAACTACAGCTCCCTTCAATTCATCTAACAGATCCTCAATGTGAGGTATAGGGAATTTATCTTTCAAAGTGGCTTCATTCAATCTCCTATAGTCAATACACATTCTCCAACTACCATCTTTTTTCTTTACTAGTAATACTGGTGAGGCAAAAGGGCTATGGATGGGCTTTACTACCCCATTGCTCAGCATCTCTACTACTTGATTTTCTATCTCAGTTTTCTGGTAGTGTGGATATATGTAGGGTCTAGAAGCTAGTGGATTGGTCCCTTCCTTTAGGACAATAGCATGCTCGTGACCCCTTTCTGGAGGTAAGCCTTTGGGTTCTTCAAACACATCAGGAAATTCATCCAGCACCCCACTTACCATAGCAGGTAATTCAACTCTCAACTTTTCCACTTTACAGACTTGCAATACCTGTGCTACCACTTCTTGGTCCCCATTTCTGAGCAACTTTTGGACTTGTTTCCCTTTGAGCATCCTGATACTGGCTTTCCCATTTTCCTTATGGTCCCGAATTCCTTTGATTACCACCTTTTTCCCATTTTTGAGAAAAGAGATTTGCACCTCCAAGAAATCAAACAAGACTGGATTATACTTAGCTAGCCCGTCAGATCCAAGGATCATATCACTGCCCCCCATCTTCAAGATTCTAATATCATGAACATATTTACTGCCCTGCATTTCCCATTCAAATTGACTGCACACCCTACTGTTGATCATAGTGCCATTGAGTGTGCTTACTTCCATTAGGGGAGCTTTAGCAATCTCAAAACCAGCTTACTGAGCTACCCTTGAATCCAGGAAGCTATGAGTTGCCCCACTATCTATCAAGATCGTGATCACATTTCCCTTGACAGTGCCTTTAACTCGGATTGTGGTGCCTGATTCACCCCCAGTAAGAGCATGTACATATATCTCCTGCTCTTCTTGATCCTCCAACTCAGCTTCCTTCCAAGATGCAGGTAGTAATTCCTCCATGTTCTCATGCTCATTCACTTCCTGAGCCAATACACTATGCAAAGAGGATTGCTTACATTTATGCCCATAAAAGTACTTATCCCCACACTTGTAGCATATCCCTTTTCTCCCCTCATTACCTTTCTTCAAGGTGGACTCAGATAATTGTTGGCCAGTTCCTTTAGCAGACAAGCTTGAGTCCCTTGAACCGGTCCATTACGAGAGGTGGTAGACAGTGGCAACTCCATTACAGATATGAGGTAAGGGAAGGTAGAATAGGAGGGAAAGGTTTGGATTTCTGTATTCATGCCCACAAATGTTCTTACAAGGCATTATTTATAGATCAAATATGATCAGTGCCTAACAAAATCATCTAACAAATACAGCTAAAGATCCAAAAAGTGGAAGTCAGTATGAAGCCACCCTCAGTGAAGGATGCCGAGCTCATTGAGGATCGCCAGTGAGGGTTGTCGAGGTCACCGTGTTCCCTCGTTGCTGCCTACTGAGGGTATGGTGGGGTTCGGTTGCTCTCAGGGTGGTGTCTAGGTCGGGATGGGTTTGACTGCCGTTAGGGTGGGATTCGACTGCTGTTAGAGGCAGTTCTTGGGAGATTAAATTGAGGTGCGGGATGAGTTGAGAGAAAGCGCAGAGGCTGCACGCACTCGAGAAGATCGTCTCCAATGTGAGATACATGACACTCTTGTTCATAATCTTGTTATAAGGTACCGCCTTCATATGCGGTGGGGGACGAGGAGGACAGAGGTGGATGAGGTAGATCCATGATGGGTTTATGGCGAAGAAGAGTGGAAGGAGAACGACGCTCCATATGCGGTCGTTCTTAACCCCTCGGAAATGAATAAGGTCTTGTTTTGCAATTTTGAAAAAATAATCTTATCAATAATCGTTTTGACATCTTGTCTATAGCATCACTCTTGTTTTTTTTTTCTCCCTTTTTTAAACGGGTGCTTAAAAAATTGGCAAGCCACCACACCCATCGTAAGTAATTTTGAAAATACACCAAATTTTCCATAATAACTATGTACATCCATACATGACCTCTTTCTTTATGGATAAAGGACAATTGACAGGGGACAAGTTCCATTAGTTGTATTATGCAAGGGATATCGGTTTGATCCGTGTTATACTCTTATAGCTTGCTTGGTTCAATTGATTTGCATAATAGTATTTTGATTTGTGAGAATTAGTTGATAATCTCATATAACATATATGCATCATTGATGTTTTTTTTTTAAAAAAATAATCAATTTCATTAACTAACTTCCTAAATGGGCGGCCAGTAGGCTTGTTAATCTGGGTCTGGTATTTGAGCTTTATGGACTATAGCCCACTCCATTGCCCAATTCATTACGTTTTGGGCTTTCGAAGATATGATATCCCAACAATTAAACTGGTACACGAAAACATCGTCGATCATAACAAAAAGTCAAGCACTTGTATTTCTTCATTTGTGGAAATGTCAAAAAGGATGAATTCTAACATTTGAAATCAACACTTTTGATGTTACTTGACGTACAACTAGCTAGAATGTGACATCCAAGTCATGGAAAACTAAAAATCAACCCCTTAATTTGTAATACCTTCATTCCATACTAAGGTTGTGAGTGATTTATAAGTGATTTGAACCATACTTATTTTATTAATTGATTTATCTATTAAGAAAAATCGATAATATAATTATGGATAAATTGTTCATAAATTAATTACTAGATGGGGTAATTAACACTTTCTTCAATTAAAATTCAACTATTGGATTATTTATATTTAACAGCTACAATTTTATTTATATTTAGATTATTTTTTAATAAAGTAAATTATTTAAATTTTTTTTACTTTAAAAAAAAAAAATTAAATCCATCTAGATATAATTTGATTTAATTATATTATAATTCATATGAATTTAGACAATAAAAATGCAAAAAATTTCTACTTGGAAAAAACTTCATTAATATTAAGATAAATTTACGGAAGACAAGATTGGTGAAAAAAATCTGTAATTAAGATAGCATTGGATTTATTAGTATTATCATTATGTTCCCAGCTCAATTGGAATAATGCTTTCAACTAAAACTAGTACAATTCCCGCGTCATTGCGCGATTTTTTAAACTAAAACCTTGATATTATAAAAAATAATATTATAAAATATTAATAAAAGTTAATATAAAAGTCATTAAAATCTTTACCATAAATGTATCTTATAAATATCTTAAAAAATTATTTTTTTAAAAATATCATGTAAAAGTATAATATATAAATATGGATATTTAAATCACATAGTAAAAATAATAATATTATTGTAACATTGTTTAAATGTTATGTGGTACAATAGTTATCTAAAATGATACTATTGGTTATGTCATATCATCAGAAAGGCTTATATATTAAGTAGTATATAAAGATTAGATATTTATAATATATAAATATTTACATGTAGATTAATAGTAAGCATTAGATTATATTAAATTTAATTTTTTGAATTAAGCCTAATAGTTTGTAAATATATTAAAAAAAGAAAAGAAATGTGATTGGTTTAAAGGGAAGAATAATAAAAATTAAAGGAAAAAATAGATTGATTTAAAGAGATAAAAAAAATTAAATATAGGCTAAAACTCTTTTATTTTAAGAATATATATAGTAAATGTGATAAAAAAAAATGTAATTGGTTTGAAAAGATAAAAAGAAGGAGAAAAAAATAATTAAAGGCAATAAATTTGAGATAATCTTAGTAGCTATATTAAATTGAATTCAATGTTTTGAATTAAGCCCAATTGTTAAAAAAATATGTTGGAAATAAAAGAAAGAATATGATTGATTTAAAAAGATAAAGGGAATAATAAAAATATTAATTAAAAGAAATAATAATTAAATATAGGAGAGAGGAAAAAATAAAAAAGTAGAAAATAGGGGATTGGTTAAATTACCTAAAATCAAGGAGAAGATGACACGTCATCAAAGTCTTCTGATTTAAAGTATTATTTAGATACTACTCAAATAAAAACATTTTTGATTGTATAAAAATTAAAAAAAAAAACTAAGTAAAAACTTTAAAAGATTAAGACCATCCGTCAATAGAAAAAAGTTACGACTTAGTTTGTTAAAAAAATATTAAAATTTTGACAACAGAATTTTTTAAGCAATGAAAAAAGAAAATTTTCCACTTTATTAATATAAAAATAATACTTATAACAATTTAAAGAAAACTATTTATTACTCTCTCCATTCAACAAAACATATAGTTTTTAAGATGGTAAAAACTAAATAAAATATTAAATACTTAAATAATTTCATAGTTAATAGTAATAAGTATGAAAATATTTTTTAAAATTAATTAAAAAATTTATATTTTATATAGATTTTACCATTCTAAAAAAACTTATGTAAATAATAAATAACATGTTTTGCTGAATGGATGGAGTGTATATTAACAATATGATAAATAAAATGCCAATATAAATAGTAAAAATAAAAATTAATTATATCTCATTGGCTATCTATTGATCGATATTTTTCTAATTCTCGAATTATAAATTTATAATTCAGATTTATTGTGTTCATTATCATATATTCTATAAATATTTATAAGTAATAGATATAATTTTAAAATATTATATTAACATATTTGTTTTTAATTTCCAGTTTCAATATATTCCACTGCTTTTCCAGTTTCAATAAAGAGAAAATGAGAGGAAATATACCAAAACTTTGGTCTCTCGCAAAAATAACACCCTCCTTCTAAAATTTGCAAAAGTAGTAAATAGGTCCAAACATTGGCAAAAATAACCGGTGGTCATCACCTTCTTTAACAGGTTACTCTTCCTGCTGAACTGATCCCTCACCGCCCCGCCTTCTCTCTGGGCGTTCCCCGCCCTCCACCGGCCACCTCCGGCCACCCAACCACCTGCGTTCGAACCCTCTCTCTCCGACGCACCCACTGAGCTCAGAACCCACCCGGTTCGTGCCCACCCAACCACCACCGTTCGAACTGCCACCCTCAACCGCGCCCACCCAATAGAGAGAGAAGCCCGGGAGGCGATTCCATAAGAGAGAAGACAATGAAGAAATTAAAGGAAGAAGCTTTGGTGGAGTTTCGAAGAAGAAGAAACCCCACCCCCCGAGAAATATCGAAGGCGATTGAAGAAGAACAATCCTCCGCCCACGCATAAAGCAAGTAAGTACTCATCCTCCCTATATTGAACTCGAAAGTTTTGTAGATTGTCCTATTGTAGATAGTCAGCCAGGTTGGGGAGAAATCGGATTGAAAATTTTTTGAAACCCTAACTTTGTGGGAGTTGAAAGGTTTGGGGAAATTGAGGAAGTTGTGATTTTCAAATGGACATGGAAGTCATCGGGGATCTGAAGACGAAATTGAAATTGAAGGTCTGAACATGAGTGAATCGAACTGAAAATCTCGATTAATTGGTGGATTTTGGAATGGGGAAATAGTTAACGTCACTGATTTTTTACTGTCATACATTTTTCTGTCACGCATTTTTTCTTTACTGGCATATATTTTTTCTTTACTGGCACGAATTTTTGTTTGACCAACAACAATGGTGATGTTGTGTCTTTTCGTGTGTGTTTTGTTGTCCTGCTGAGATGGGTATGGAATGATGTTGGATGTGGTAAAGGGGAAGGTGAATGGTAGACGGAAATGATGCGTATTATTTTGGAAATCGGAAACTTTTTGTGGATTTCAAGATCGGGGGTGTTTAGTGACTAGTTGCCTTCAAAATATAATGCTAATAATGGGTTATACTTGTACATCGTTTTAAGTTTGTTTCTATGTGTTGAAGTATGTTGTGATTGAAATCATTAATGTTACACTGGACGATGTCATTTGAGAGTAATGTAGGTTTGTTTCTAGGGTTGTCATATGTGTATTACATAAGTTTCTTTTATTGTTGACACTATTGTGTAGTTGTGTATGTGTGGTGTTTGTTTCATTCTTTACTTGTGTCAGTTACCATTTTGAGATTATTTGAACATGTGTATTTGTCGGGCATATGAATATGTGAACATTTGTATTCGTGACATTTGTGTAGCTGTGTCATTTGTGTAATGTTATCTGTTTTGACATAAACATTATTTTGACTGGCTAGACATATGTATATACTGGCTAGGATTATTGTTAAAATGCGTATTATCTGAACACCTGTATGACATATTAAGTAGACAATGAGAAAATTGAAAAGAAAAAAAGTAGCGACGCCGTCGAACAACAAGGTATTAACTGTAATCACTTCTCGGACAGATTAAGGGCCTTCTTTTTGTCTTGGTGATGTTAAACATGTCGTGTCGTGTGATATTTGTGCAGCCGACACTAGCCCTTCCTCTGGAAAAGTATTTCAGAGGTATGAGACATGGTACGAGCTCCAGGAGCGACTCCTCCGGCTTTCCATCAAGGAATTTTGCCTCGTCACCGACCTCAAATGTGCTAGAAGAAATTGGGACTTTGAGGAGGAGAATCACAAAGATGACATTCAAAGCTTCTTTGGAAGGGAACTTTAGTACTTCGTAGTGTTTGGTTTACTTGTTAAACATTTAATCGTTTCCACCTTTTGGATGACTTGTATTTGATGACTGATAAGTTATGTTGTGAACACTTTTTTATATTCATTATGGATGGTTGTTGTGAATGTTGCGTTATAACGCATTTCATTTGGGTTTAATGGCCGATATTCTTAGGTTGGGAAGTTTCTGAGATAGATAAAATATGTCAAGTGTTATTCTTTTATCAGCTAAGACATCATTGTCACTGGCTAGATAATAGTATTTACTGGCTAGTAAGCATACATCGCAATGGGTTATACTTATAAATCGTTGTAAATTTCTTTCTATGTGTTGAAGTATGTTATGATTGAAACCATTAATGTTACACTGGACGATGTCATTTGAGAGTAATGTAGGTTTGTTTCTAGGGTCAGTTATGTACATTCAAAACCACCAAAACCCCAAAGTGTCAGTGAGTTAGAAGCAAACTAATAAAATACTACATTCGACTACGCTAAAGAAGAGTTATCCCACTAGACATCGATTTCTTCACCTTACCACCACACGCTTGCTTATGTCCTCCGACTCTTCCGGCGAAGGAACTATCCTCGAGACGGGTACTTGCTTGTCTCCGTTATCTTGCTCCTGACGGACCCAAACAACATGCTCTCCTCTATGAGCATTGTCTCCTCCTCCATGTCCACGTCGGCAGCTTTACCTTTCATCTCCGGAGCAATATATGATTGTCGGTTCTGCCCAGATTTTCTAGTTTATCTTGCCAGTTGTGTGAATTTCCGTGTCAGCTAAATTGTTATCTTTGTCATCCAAATGGTTATCCACGTCATACTCCAAATTGAGATCAAGATACGATGTACACCCAACTTTAGTTCGAAATATTTTTTTTCATAAACATATATAAAGTGGGTGTCTATAGATAGATAAAATTAAATTAAGTTCAAAAATAAATTTATTTTTTTATTTTAACAAATAAAAATGGCTGAAAATTAGTTTAAAACAATTAAAACTTAAGTTTTGCCACTTGTCACCATCCCATTTGCCCTCTCTCCCACAAATCTTTTTTTTTTGCCAAGTGACCTGCTACCTGATGAGTAAAATTTGCAAAAGTAACATTTTGACACTCCCTTGCAATTTTTACACCCCATTGACATTTTTGAAAAGTTGGTATTTTTTTGGTATATTAGTGCAAAACATCATTCAATAAATTCGTTTCTAGTAAATAAACAATTTTTTTTTAAAAAAAATAAAGGACGTGGGAGACCGGCAACTGAAGTCAATCTCCAACTAATTTGCTTGAATTAATTAATGGGACCCTTAATTAATTAGGAGCAAAATGTGTGACAAATTTTTCTTTTATTATTTTTTTCAAAAAAAAAGAGGAGTAACAAATTTGGCTACTTGCGGGCAAATTCTCCTATAAAAGGACAATATCAACCATAGCTTTTTCATCCATCCTTGCACTTAACAACAATATTTTGGGTCCTTAAATATCATTTCTCTTCACTTATCTAGTCAGAGATGAGGCGATTGCGAATTGCTTTGTTTTTCATCATCGTTGCAAGCGGGGCACTCACCCTTGCTTGTAAGGAAGGTGAAAGACAAGCCTTGCTCAAATTCAAACGCAGCTTCAAATCACTTCACTTTGATCTTCTTGGTTCATGGGTCGGGGAACAATGTTGTAGCTGGAACGGAGTTGCGTGTGACAACGTTATAGGCAATGTCATCAAGCTCGATTTGAAAGGTGGGAGGTGCTTCTTATGTTTAATAGCCAAAGAGGTAAGCCCTGCTATACTTGAGCTCAAGTATTTAACATACTTGGACCTAAGCCTTGTTGATTTTGGTGGATCTAGCATTCCAGAGTTCTTCGGGTCAATGCGACAACTGCAATATCTAAACCTCTTTGGGGCATCTTTTGGTGGGGAAGTCCCTCATAGCCTAGAATGGGCATTCAAGCTTGAGAATCTGCAGCAACTTGATCTGAGTTGGGTTAACCTAAGTCAAGCACTTGATAGTCTCAACATAATTCACAAGCTTCCATCTTTGTTAGTGTTGAGCTTGTTCGGTTGTCAACTTGGAAATGCTCATATCATACAAAATTCAAGTGTGTCTTCCAGCCTCCTCCAACACCTAGACCTTGGAGATAATCTTTTCAGTGGCCAGATCCCCCATTTCATACAAAATTTGAGTTCTATTAGGTATCTTGATCTTTCATCTAATCGCTTCACTTCGTCAATTCCATCATGGTTGGGTAGTAAAATGGTACACCTTGAACATCTAGATCTGAGTAGCATTTCCTTGAGCGGCTCATTCCCAAATTTCATACAAAATTTGACTTTCCTAACATTCCTTGACCTTTCAAACAATCAGTTTACTTCTTCAATTCCTTCTTGGTTGGCTAATAAAAGATACCTTGAATATCTTTTGCTTAGTAACAATCATTTTAACCGTGTGGATGGTGGGATCATGAACATCTTAGGCCGTCTTTGTAGGTTAAGTTTTTTGGATTTATCATATAACCAACTTCAAGAAGAGGTGTTAGAACCACATGCTAATGTCTCGAGGTGTAGTAGATATGATTTGAAGTACTTGGATATGGGAAACAACAATATGAGTGGACAGTTGCCAACAATTGCAAGGTTCTTATCCCTCCAAGAGTTGCAGTTATCACATAATAAATTTGAGATCATTCCTGCTTCCTTTGGGAAACTAGTGTCCTTGAGCTCGGTAGACTTGTCGTATAATCAATTGAGTGTTGTACGTCAAGTTAACTTGGCAAACCTCTCTAGTTTAGGGTCCCTTGATATGAGTTCAAATTTTCTAACTCTTAAGCTCTCCCCTGAATGGATGCCTCCATTTCAACTCGTGTACCTGTATATTCCACATTGTAAGTTGAACAACCCCTTTCCCAAGTGGATCCTAAATCAATCTAAGATCTTACAACTAGACTTGTCTGATACCGGGATATTTGGACCCATTCCAGATAGCATAGGCAATGCAATGCCAGCTTTGCAGGTTCTACGACTTGCTAACAATGATATTAACGGCTCCATTCCTAGATCATTGTGTAGGTTAGTAGGCTTGGGCGTCATTGATCTTCAAAATAATAAGCTATCAGGGACAATCCCCACTGACTATTGGGTGACCTCGCAAATGGTTGTTGTGGATTTGTCTTCAAACAAACTATTAGGCCACATACCCAACTCTCTAGTGAAGTTAGCCACCTTACAGTTGTTGAGCTTGAATAACAACTTGCTCAAAGGAGAGCTCCCTTTTCCCTTGAGCAATTCTACACAACTGACGATTTTTGATGTGGGTCAGAATAAGCTTCATGGGGAAATTCCACCTTGGAATGGTGCAAAATTCCCTATTCTGCAAATTCTCATACTACGAGAGAACATGTTTACAGGCCAATTTCCGCGACAACTATGTTCGTTCCACTCACTTGAAATAATTGACCTTGCAAGTAACAATTTTGTTGGGAGTATTCCTGATCAATGTTTTGGTAACTTCCAAAGGATGCGTTCCATACAACAGTCGGATATTGTTTCCACTGCACCATCCATAGCTCCCAGTCCTACTACTTCTGATGTTGCTGCTGAACCATCAATGGATCCCGGTGAATGGAGAGCTATAGAAGTTATAAAAGGGGAAGATCTAGAATACACTACAACATTACACATGCTAGCAAACATAGACCTTTCATGTAACAACCTTGAAGGTGTGATCCCTGCAGATATGACCTCCTTATCCTTACTTCGTGATCTAAACTTATCACATAATCATTTGACGGGAACAATTCCAACGGAGATAGGGGAGATGAAATTATTGGAGTCCTTTGATTTATCAAGCAACAATATTTCGGGACCAATTCCACAAAGCATGGCTTATTTGGATTCTTTGGCCAAATTGAATTTGTCATTCAACAACCTTCAAGGCCAGATCCCAATCGGTAGACATTTCCAAACGCTTGACGATCCATCCATATACATGGGAAACCCAGGCTTGTGTGGCGATCCATTGCCAATTAAGGGATGCTCTACGGGCACCCATCCGACCCCAACAAGTGTGGTCCTTGAAGATGAAGGAGAGAACAAGCATGAGAAGATGTGGTTCTATATGGTCATTATGTCTGGATTTGCTACCGGTTTTTGGGGAGTCATTGGAATCTTAGTTGTTCATAAGAGATGGAGGCGTGCTTATTTTCGGTTTGCTGAAGAGCTTGTAGATTGGATATACGTCAAAGTAAGGATTGGTCGAGCAAGTACGTAGAGGAAGGTGAAGATATGATACAATTCATGGTGTAAGAAATGATATGCAATAATCGTCTATGTTGTTATGTTGTTTAAGTTTATTTCTTTTCTCATATTCGTAATCAGTATTTTGCAATAAGCTTACTTCTTGTAATGGTTGTGGCCGTGTGTGTTTTTTTAGAATAAAAACTTCCCTCCGCCTTGGGAAGATTGTCATCTTGTATGCTTTATATATATATATATATATATATATATATATATATATATATATATATATATATATATATATATATATATATATATATATATATATATATATATATATATATATATATATATATATATATATATATATATATATATATATATATAGACACACATACATACTTGTCATATACGTAGTATATAATAATTTGAGGGGTGTGTATCAAGTAATCTTGCCTCTGACAGTGACTGGACGCCTCCATTGCAATTGCAATCTAGCTTACACTATGCCAATTTACAACTCAGGCAACGCCGTCGCCTAAAAGGGGTTTTCGCCGCTTGACATGTCAGGCGACAAACATCCGTTGCTTCTTTTTTTGTAACCCCACTGTTCCGAGCCCTAGCCTGCAAAGGACCCTTGACCTCTTGCAAGGGTTATCTCTTCCTTACCACTAGGGTAATGGGTCATTGATACATCTGTCGCTTGATATGTAGATTTTTTTAGGTAAAATAACATAAGGCAAAATGATAGGTTTTTTAAACACTTAATTAAGATATAAAAATTAATTGTAACAACTCATATTGATAAGTTTAATAATTTAAATGATAGAATTATAACCACTTAAGATATAAAAATTAATTCTAATAATCAAATAAGTTAGACACATAGGATGACATGTGTCCAGATTGCACCAGACAACAACACATAAGCAAATTCGACCAAAGTCCGCCACATATATATCAATTCATGATCCAATAAATTAAAATCATGTCATACAATAACCTTATTTAGGGTGTGTTTGGCAACAGAATGGGGATAGGTGGATGGGGATGGATTTTTGGGAGGGATGAGATGGAGATTTCTTTTTTTGGGTGGACGGATGGAGATTTGATGTCAGTTTAATCCCGTTCGTGTTTAGTCGTGTGATAAAGTATTTGGGGATGAAGACACCCAAAAAGTCACAATTGCCCCCACTAATTAACATGAAATGATGAAAATGCCCCTCCTAAATACCTCTCATACCCCATTCATCTTCTTCAATCGTCATTTTCATCCGCAACGCCGAACCCTGCACTTCCGACGCCTTTCAAATCGGCCGGCCACATGTAAGTCCTTTTACCTGTTATGTGTTTTGTGAGCCTAATTTGCCATGTTTTACACTTACTTTTATATCGATTTTGCATGCATTTCATACATTTGGGTTAGAATAGTACATAATCTATGTAGTTCACACTTATTTGCAAAATTATGGAGTCTACACTAGTTTCTGTTTAATTTTGCAGAAATCGGACGCACTTTGGAACTTAAAGGAAAGTCATGAAGAAGCTAAGGATGGTGCAGCTGGAGAAAACGTCATTTTTCACCATTCATCGTTCTGAATCAAACTCTGATGTCTTCATGAAAGTTGTAGCCCTCAAAAAGATATTTCCAACTCATGCTTATATGCCTCAATCGGACGAACGAGGACTCGGGAAAGTGCGTTTCAAGAATGGATCAGAATGCTGAAAGCGCACAGAACTAGTCGACGTCGACCAAACTGGTCGACGTCGAGTAACCTTTTGGTCGACTTGCCTCCCAGAAGTGGAGAACGAGCACCAGATCACTCGAGAGCACAATTCTAGTCGACCTCGAGAAGTTTTGGTCAACGTCGAGTACACCCGACGAGTCCAGAACCTGCTCGACCTTGAGTGCAACCCCGGAGGAAAAATCCTACTCGACGTCGAGGACAATCCAGAAGCATGTCGATTCCGAGATCGAGTGTTGTCCAAGAAGATAGAGTTACTTGCAAGCCAAGATTTGAGATATTCTATCAAGAGACATCAAGTTCTATCAAGAGAAGAGGGATCTATCCACATTAGTTCTAGTTTCCTTTTGGGATTGATTTGTTTTATTTCCAAATTTAATCATTAAGCTTTAGATAGATAAATTTAGATATAGATAGATAGTTCCTTCCTAGAATAGCTTGGATTGGAACATTATAAATAAGGCCCTAGGGGGCTGATTTTCATTCATTCAAGCCAAGTCGTCTTCGTGCGCAAGGAGGAGGAGAGAGAGATGAGAAGGAACGTTTGGAAGGTTTTGTAAGTTTTAGATTTAGTTTAATGTAAAAGTTATTTTCTTTCATCATGTTTGCTTTCAAATTTCCTTCTTCTAGGGTCGGGGTGAGCCCGACGATAGTCATTCACACTTGAGGTAAAGTTTTGATATTTATTATGTTTTGATCATCCACTGCCTTTTATATGTTTATTGCCTACTCTAAGGAATAGAGATTCATGTTAACAACTTGAATTATAAACATAAAATTGGTAGATACAATTAGGGTTATTTGAAAGGGTTATCTAATTGTTGGAAAAGGCGAAAACTTGCTTCTTTGATGTGATTACATAACTATTCTATCTTGTCTTTTGTGTGTTTGATTATCGTTGCGGTGATCCCTTACCTTGGAAGTTTGCACCTTTATTACTTTATTTCATTATTTACGTTCTGCACAAATTTTACCCGGCACCAACCACCATTCTCTATCAATCCCTCGACATCGACCCATCCTTAGCCGACGTCGACAACAACCATCATCACCTTTTCCCGCTATACCCGAACACCTAAACCAACTAAACCTAGAACCGATGACTTCTCTCCTGAGGACGAACCTTACTCCACTATCCTATAGCGGGGTCTTGACTATAAATTTATTTGGTCGAGAAACTCTCTCGTCAATGTGATATCTTGAGTTCGTTAAATAATTTGGGTTGTTGTTGTGTGGGGTTCCTCTGTTGGTTAGTCGGACAGTTCGTAGGTTGTAAGGTCGATTAGTTGAATTTTAGATGCATTAATGGGTTATAGGATTTGGGGAATTTGTTGATATTCACCCGGATATATAAGCCCAAACACGTTGTTCTTCGGCCTCACTTCAAGCGACTAGACAAGGCCGATTAAAGGAATTCATACACAATTAGGGTTAGAGGCATTGGGGATGCTGTTGATATGAAAGTTACATAACCCCAAATTGGTTGTTATTAGACACTAACATAGCGATTTGTGGTTGATTAGGTGAATTTGACAGTCAATTAGGGTTAGAGGAATTGGGTTAGTTGGAGATGATCTCCTGGATGACGTAGGGTGGCTGTCCATGCGTAGGACAGGATTTCAGAAGCCTTTTGTAGCGCTCCCAGACTTGTGCAAGCGGTTCTCCTGGCTTTTGTCTGAAAGCCTTGATTTGTTGTCTGAGAGCAGCTGTCTTTGCAGGAGGAAAGAACTTGTTGAGGAATATGTCCTGTAATTCGTTCCAAGTGCGAATAGATTGTGATGGCAATCCTTCAAGCCACTATGAGGCTACTCCTGCAGAAAATCCTTTAGTTTGAGATATTCTAGATTAGCACCATCAGCAATTGAGACATTCATTAGGTCTTCCCCTAAATTTACTCCTCCTAATTTCAGTAATAAAAGAAGGACAAACTTCATAATTAATAGGGGGAAGAACGATCGGTGATTCTAGAACTTCCAGAGTAGGATGCAGATACCCCTTTGCATTGGCTGTCACATGCCCAATCTGCTCCTCAAGTTCCCTTCTCGTGTTGACCTCGCGATCTACCCTTGCCTCCCACCGTTGTTAGTTCTGTGTATATTCTGCCTCTCGTCGGGCGTGTTCAGCTTCTCTGGTGGTGAGTTCCTCAATCTGTAAGAGGAGTTGCTCAAGCTCCTGTGCCGATGTGAGCTCGACCGCATTCTCGTTGTTGTTGGGAATCGACACGAGTCTCCTCCTAAAACTTTGCTTTAAGTGAAAGAAACGTTTTGGTTCGATAAGAGGGTCGATAGGTGTGCGACCAGTTCTTCACATGCACCTGAAAAGCAAAACCAAAAAGGAAACAGTAAAAAGAAACTAAAAAGCAATAAGAAGAGTAAAAAGAACTAAAAAGGGCGCGATTGATTGCTTCTCCGACAACTGCGCCAATTTGTTAAGGAGGAAAAATCAAGTATGAAATTAGATATAAAATATAAAATCAAACTGACTCCCTGTCCCAGCAAATAAATACAAGACTTCCTCCCGTTGTAGTAGAAGACAATAAGGATCGATCCACAAGGAAGCGTGTCCGCGCCCGCCTTTTTAGTTCCAGAAAACTCAACACGAACTCGACCAGAAGAGTACGCGATATCGAGTAGGGTACTCGATATCGACCACGTCGTCGACTAACTGCAAAACATAAGCAAACCGAAATGCAAACGAAAGAAAATATGGTTGGAGTCGACTAAACCTACTCGACTTCGACTACTGTAGCACTCGACTTCGGGTAGAACTGGTCGAAGTCGAGTAACGCAGAAACCAAATTCGGAACTTTAAATTGCAATAAAACGGACTCGGACTGCTCACTGGGCTACTCGACGTCGACTAGGTTGCTCGACATCGAGTATGGTCTTCTTCTCCTAGATTGCACTCGAGCTTGGCTAGCTTCTGGACACTCGACATGTACTCGACATCGAGTAGGCTTACTCGACGTCGACTAGAACCGGGCTCCTCGAGCGGACTCTGCTCGACTTCTGGATTTTGACTTGAGTTACTCGATATCGACCAGTTGTGTCGAGTACTGTTGTAGGAGGAAATCAAGTTCACAATATAAGAATATAAATGAAACCAGTTCTGCCCACACAAATTACAAGACTTCCTCCCGATGTAGCAACGAGAAGTCAGGTTCGATCATCGAGGAAGCGTGCCAGCGGATCTCAGGTAGCAGAAGAATCTCACGAGTAGAAGTCGACTCCAGAGTACTCGACCTCGGTCAAGGGTGGTCGACAGGGGTCCAGCACAGTCGAATTCGAGCAAAAAGCGTCACTGGTGGTGGTCGACGTCGGTGTCCTCCACGTCGAGTAGAAGTCGTCAATGTCGAGTAAGGCTGGTCGAAGTCGAGGACCTGCAGGGACAAAACAAGCAGCGATCTCGAGCAGAAACCCTAGATCGAATATCAGTAGTCGACGTCAACTAGATCTGGTCGACGTCGAGGAGAAAATAGTAACGAAAATAAATTGCAAATTTTGATTTAAATAATGTGAAAGGAAACTTCCAAGACCGGGATTTGTGACAACAATAACCAAACATGCATAATGCAAGAATAATAGGAATAATCATGCAATCATATCAAAGGAACAAGCTTTCGTCTTTTCCAACAATTAGACAACTATCTCAAAAAAACCCTAATTGTATCTAACAATTTTATGTTTATAATCCAAGTGGTTAATCTGAATCTTTATTAAATAAGTAATAAACATATAACAGGCAGTGGATGATCAAAACATAATAAAGGTCGAATCTTTACCTCAAACATGCCTGGCTATCGCTGGGCTCACCCCGACCCTAGAAGTGGGTGGACTACTCGCTCTTCATCATAGCAAAAGACATCAATAATAAACGGGAAATAACTACTTGCACTAAACCAAAGCTTACAACCGATCGAAGCCAAATTTGCTCTCGCTCTCCAACTCATCTCGGCCTCCACTCTCTCTCTCTCTCTCTCTCTCTAGCTTGGAATGAATAAAAACTAGCCTCATGTACTTTATTTATAGGCTTTAATCCTTGCTATCCAAGGAAATAAATCTCTATCTAGTCCTAAAGATATAATTTTTTATAAAAGAAACATTAATCCTAAAAGGAAAATATCTAAATCTTCATGTAGTGGATAAATCCTTCCTTCCATAGATAGATCTTGATAGAATTGGATGGATCCGGCCTTGCTTCGTGCCCAAGTAATCATCACATGCTCAGATTGGCCCAACGGACTCGCGGCCCAAAAATTGTCTAGTCGACGTCGACCAAGTCTGGTTGACATCGAGTAAAGTCCTCGATCTCGGGTGGTCTTCGGCATCTTCGAGCAATCTTCTCCTCTCGAGCTCGGGTTGGCTTCCAGATGTGGTCGACGTCGAGGAACCTTGTTCGACGTCGAGTAGAACTCCTCGAACTCGGCTTCTCTTCGCAGCTCCTCGAGTAACTTTCTTTTTTCGAACTCGGGTAGGTCGACGTCGAGGATATTTCGTCGACGTCGAGTAAATGTGTCAGCTCTCAGCATTCTGCTCTATTCTTGAAACACACTTTCCCGATTCCTCGTTCGTCGGATTGATGCATATGAGTATGCATTGGAAAGATCTTTTCGACGGCTACAACTCTCATGAAGACATCAACTGTTGATTCAGAATGATAGATGCCGAAATATGGTCTTTTCTCCAGCTGTACCATCCTTAATTAGCTTCTTCATGAGTTTCCTTTAAGCTCCAAAGTACGTCCGAATTTTGCAAGATTAAATAGAAACTAGTTTAGACTCCATAATTTGACAAATAAGCATAAACTACATAGATTCTGTACTATTCTAACCCAAAATATATAAAATGATAGAATAAGGAGATAAAATAGATATAAAAACATGGCACAAATAATGGATATCAAGTACTTCTCTTCCTCGTCCTCTGCTTGATTTGTCTTGGTACAACTGCTCCTTGACCTCAGACTTTCTGTAGTTGACTTCGAGCTTTTCATCCTTTCTCCGAATTGCTATCAAATGCCTCAATTTCTGCGAAATTAAACAGAGACTAGTGTAGACTCCATAATTTGGCAAATAAGTGTAAACTACATAGAATATGTGCTATTCTAGCCCGAATGCATGAAATGTAAACAGAAATCGATACAAGTATATGTGTAAAACATGGCAAATTAGGCTCACAAAAAACACTCCATACTTAAGCTTGCTTGTCCTCAAGCAATACTTTTAATGGTCATTCAGGGGAAGAAACAAACTCTCAACATATTAGATTTATTCTTATATAACCCTGCAATCAATTACCATCCTCGAAAAGGTACTAATGTCACAAATCCATGCATGTGCAATAAAAGCAACATCTACTCACAAAAATAGGTTTATGCAAAACAATTCATAAGTGACAAAACATTAATAATCAAGAGGACTTTAATTTAAGCTCAATAAGCAGTAGATTGGTAAAAGGCTAAAGGTAGACAGTTTTTGGCAATGCGGTGCTAATGATCCGGAGAAATGGAGTACTTTCCAAACTTTCATACCACACTCCTCATTCCTTTGATTTCTCACATTTCGCTCATTCGCTCAATGCTTTTTTCAATATTATGTTTTTACCTCTCTAACCTTAGCACTGCCTTCTCGCGAGTCGCAAACATGGGTGTCATGAATGGCCCCGGATACTTGGTGCTTCGGACTCCTCACCTTGGTGTCCCATCATGCGGAACTATTATCTCAACGCGGGCAGGGTCGATCTACCTTTATCTCCTGAGGTGACCAAATTTTCTTTCACTCATTAAATTTTCCATAACTTTTCAATTTCCTGCCAAACTCCAATAATGATATAATAACAACATAAACACCATATGATAATCTCCATAATGTGAGATCATTCTCAACATCATCCCCGGATAAGGAAATAAGGTAAAGAATGTGCAATATTTAGATCATGTGGAGCATAGTATAATGTAACGCATAATATGGCTTTTGTGATGCATAAGCATAGGTTTGGCTAGGATATAACAATATGAGCATTGTATGGAAAATATAAAGTTCTCCATCCTCTTATCATGCAACATGTCAAAAGAAATTTCCCTTTACTAGGCAATTTCATGCTATATCTCTAATGAATCCAATTTTGCATCGTCGAGTTCAATAAAACTTCCATGACACTTATAAAAAATTTTCAATGGGGGTGATTTTTCAAACTTTGGAAAACATGCATATAAGCACATAAATTTAAATAATGAATCCAAAGTAGCCATGTATAAGCAATTCGAAATTTAACATAAAATATGCACACATAAATAAAGTCAAATATGCATGAAGAAAGCCCTTCCCCCACCTCATATTTAAACATTACAGTGTCCTCACTGTATAAAAATAAGGGTAAAGAAAGAAACTCACTAGATAGGTGTGCAGAATGTCGGAATCGAGTGATGATGTGTGTGCAAAAGTGGTCGACATCGAGCAGACTAGTCGACTTCGACTAGGTCTACTCGACATTTATAATGCAAGCATCTTTTTCCTTGAAAGAGAGATGATGTTTTGGGTACTAGATGACTATATATATACATGCATACCCATAGATGACGTACCTATAAATATATCCTCTCAAAAAGCCAAATACAATCTGCATTAACTCCCTCTTATATGCGGAGAGCTATGAATCCTGTGATCTCACAATTCCATTTCCATCATCAGCCTTCTTGCTTGGTTGCCCCCATGAAGACTCCTTCCTACCCCTAAATTTAGAGTTCCAATCAGAAGCACCGTCATCGGTAGGACCCCAAGCACCAGATGGTTTTGACTTATTTTTCTTGGACTTCCACCCACCAGACTGTTTCCAACCGGAAGCACCATCAGCACCGACATGTCTCAGTGAAGAGTTGTCGCTCTCATTTGCAGAACCCCAACCTTCTGAATTCACTTGCAACTTCGTTGAACTCCAACCTTCTAAATTCACCATAAAACTTGAAGGTTCAATAATATAAAACAATGTAATAAAGAAAATACTCTAGAAAGGGGGTTGAATAGAGTATGCCCGTTTTTCGCAGAAAGTCTCAAGACTTTTGGAGCTCGTATAAAACCCTTTGAGATTAACCTGAATCACAAAGGTAGACAATCGAACCAAGTGCGGAAATAAGGTAAAGCAATAAGTAAAGGACACGAGTAATTGTTTACGAGGTTCGACACGAACTTGGCCTACGTCCCCGCCTAGGGTTCTTCCACAACCCTAGGATTCAAAAGGCTTTATTGATTCGCTTAGCTTAGGATCCTAATAGCTCACCGAGAAGCCTCTCTCCTATACAATTGCAATCTAGTCAACTCACGTTCCCTTGGAGTCCTAGACCAATCTAGAAGAGCCCCACCTCTCTCAGCTATCCAGTACAATCCTCTTACTCTCACAAATCAATAGCTTAATGCAACTTCCCGAGTTATAAACTCTCGAGTAACACTATAAATGAATATATCCTATAAGCTCACAGTGACTCTCAAAGGCTTTGAAATAAACAACAAACTCTTGAGCGCTAGCAGAGAGACACTTTGGAAGACAGATCTTGCTTGAATGAATGAAAGCTCGTGTAGCACTACTATGTTCTGTCTTCTTCTTTCTTTCCTTTATATAGAAGTGGAATGGCGCCTAAGAATCTTCACCAACGGCTCTTTCGAATCAGGCTTGATCTTGAATCTTCTATTTATGGATACTCCGAAGCCATGATCCTCTTTGAATAGGATCTCCCCAATATGCGCCAAAGGAAAGATATAAACTCGAAATACTTCCTGAAAGATTAGTCATACATATATATATAATATAAAGGAAGTATATAATAAGATTAAATAATATTCGGACTAATCAGACAGGTTTTGTATTTCATCAACTGTTAATGCTCCAAGGCCTTTGACACAAACATCCTGTCAAAGCCTTTGAAACATTTATTCCGATTTTCATCAAGGGAGGGAGTTATCAATCTCCCCCTTGATGAAAGACAAAACCTGTGCATCCCTGCAACTTAGTCAAGCATAGATAATAAAATAGAAATCGGACTAAGTACCTGCAAGGGTTAGACAAATGTTGGATCAAAATTTTAAAGCATGCAAAAACCATCCAACCGAAAACCATAAATCAAAAACCAAGGTCTTCCAAGACCTTTAAGCAGAGGTTTTCAAAGTCTAAGCAACACCACAGATCATCTCCCCCTTTTTGTCTTTCAACAAAGGGATGAGGTAAAACAGTCACCAAAAAAGTTATCAAATATTTTGAAAACGTTTCCAAAAACCAGCAATGTATCAAGTGAGTGGCATAGGATTGGGTAGGGTTTAGGGCTTAGTCATCCGGAGCATCATCAGTGAGCCTCGTCCATAGTCTTTCCAGCATCTTGGAAATCCCGCTCATCTCCGTCATAATCTTCTTCTGCAGCTCCTTGATATCCAGGCGAACTTCCTCCAAGCCCAACTCTAGGTTGTCCATGCGTTCATCGAAAGCTGGAGCAGTGGGAAAGGCTTTTGAAGGAGTCACAAGACTCAAGGTCCCTTGGGGAGACCGAGTGATGCCAATCTTTTCAAGGCCCTTAGAGTCGAACTTACCCATATGACGCAGCTGTTCTTCATTTTTTACATCAATTCCAGAAGCTTTGAAGAGAGGGGTCAAAAGGGTAGCAAAGGGGAGAGGAGAGCCTTTTCTAGCTTTTCTGGCATGAGCCATGGTTCCAAGGATAGTGTTGGCCAGATCAAGGTCAAGGCCATTTAAGATGCGGTAGAGCAGGACCATAGCATTGTCGGTAAGGAGTGAGCCAGAGTTAAGACGGGGTAAGAGGCATCGAACAATGATGTTGAAAATTATTTTTGCCTCAAGGGTTAGGGATGAGTGGGTGAGTTGCTTTGAGGTGCTGTTGGATGCTTCGGGTAGGAGATACTTGGCTCGGGCAAGGATGATGCAATTCTCTTTTGAGGGGTGTATTTCAGAGGGTGGAACTGGGGTAGGTAAGCCAAGGAAATCTGCAAAATCATTGGAGTTGAGAGAGGTTCTAACCCCTTTGACAACAGACTCCAAAGACCAACCATTGGTGTCGTTTTTGGCTTTTAGGTTAATGTAAAACAGATGGGTAAGATGGGGGTAGTAGACAGTTTCAAGGTTAAGAAGGGTCCAGGCTGGGGATTTTTTTAGAAGCTCAATGCATGGTAACTTCAAAGCTTCAAAGAACTCAAAATCTAAAATATCAGAACAGCGAATCTTACGAGTTCGAAACTCGTCTACCCACTTACCAATAGTCTCAGCATCTTGAAACCAAGAGGAGGGCAATGATTGATTTATCTGGATATAGGCCGGGGGGTCGACATTCTTTCTGCGAGCAACTTTTGGAGCAGCTCTCTTGACAGGCGCTACAAGACTCTTGACAGTGCCCTTCCTGGTGCGCTTGGGAGATGGAGGCTTGGTAGCAGCAGGGGCTTTCCGCTTCTTTGGAGACGGGGGAGGAGAAGAAGGAGAAGGATATTCTTCCTCCTCTTCCTCAGACCCCGAGTCCTCACCGGACCCCGCTTCATCTCCTTCAACTTCCTCGTCATCCTCTGAACCCTCTTGCTCTTCTTCTTCTTCCTCGGGCTCCTCCTCGGATGGAACCTCCTCGGCTTTGGCTTCCTTCCGAATCCGCTCAGCTTCCTCCTCTGCCAGTTTCCTAGCAAGCTCGACCTCCTCATCAGCCTTTTTCTTCTTCAAGGCTTCCTCCTCGGCTTCCTTGGCAGCATCTCTCTCCAGGGAGGCGTCTAGGTCATCTTCCTCCTCTTCCTCATCCACTTCCTTAGCCAAAATCTTCCTCTTCCCTTTCTGTTTAGCACTGAGCGTCTTCTTAGCAGAGCGCTTTTGAGAGCTCTTGGGAACAATGGTCGTGCTCTCAGCGATGGTGCTCTGGACGACAGTTGGGACAATTGCTTGAGGAGCGGGTTCAGGTGTGGGGGAGGTAGCAGTGGCCTGGCGTCCCTTGGGGGTGGCGCCAAGTCTTTTGGGTGTGACAACTTTCTTGATCTTGGGTGCCATGGAGGAAATCGGCTAGGGTTTTCTTAGAACAGATTGAGAGGTTGAAGAGGGAGAAGGTGAAGGGGTTTGGATTAGTTCTGAGTTTGTGATGTAATCGGGTACAGGATTGGGTTTAAGTAGAGGGAGTGATGGGGCGGGTTTAGAGTTCCAAGGAAAGAAATCATCACATTGCCAATTTGAAAGGTTTCCAATTCAAAATTCAAATGTTCCCATTAAAATCGGACTGAAAAACTGAAAGATTTAGTTCCAAATTAAAAAAATATCTTAACGGTTAAGAATAATTTTGAAATCCGAAAAAAAATATAATTGATTAAATATCTAAAAAGATATTAACCAAAAATATATGATCCGATATATGTAATCGACCATTTAGTTCACACACCTTGACATAGTTCTCAAGGGTCTTGACACTAAGTAGAATTTATCTTTCGTAAAGGGAATGCTCCCCCTACGAAAGTGCATCCTTATTAAGAATCCCAATCTCTCGTCTTATGAAGGTGAACCTGTCCTCTGCCAAAGGCTTAGTGAAAATGTCAGCCCATTGATAATCAGTTGAAATAAACGAAATGGACACATCACCTTTTTCAACATAATCTCTAATGAAATGATGCCTTACATCAATATGTTTGGTCCTTGAATGCTGAACAGGATTCTTAGTGATGGATATATATGGCACTTGTATTGTCACACTTAATTGGGATACCTTTGAGGTTGATGCCAAGATCTCGCATTTGTTGAGCTATCCAAAGGATTTGGGAGCAACAGGCGCCAGCTGCAATGTATTCGGCTTCTGCAGTGGATAAAGCAACTGAGTTTTGCTTCTTTGAGTGCCAACTGATCAAAGATGCTCTTAAGAATTGGCAACATCCTGATGTGCTCTTCCTATCCACCTTATAGCCTGCAAAATCTGCATCAGAATATCCAATTAAAGTGAAATCCTTTTGCTTTGGGTACCATAGTCTAAGCTCCTGAGTGCCATTGAGTTATCGAAAGATCCTCTTCACAACCACGAGGTGAGATTCTTTAGGATCAGCTTGAAACCTAGCACACATACAAACACTAAACATGATGTCAGGTCTACTAGCCGTGAGATATAATAAAGATCCAATCATTCCTCGATACTCCTTTTGATTGACACTTATTCCAGTCTTGTCTTGATCTAGAGACAATGTTGAGCTCATGGGAGTCTTGGCTGCTTTGGATTGATCCATCTTGAACTTCTTCAAGAGATCCTTAGTGTACTTGCTTTGGTTGACAAAGATCCCTTTCTTGGATTGATGAACTTGTAATCCTAAAAAGAAGTTGAGTTCACCCATCAAACTCATCTCAAATTCACTGCACATGATGTCAGAAAATTCCTTGCACAAAGATGTGTTAGTAGCACCAAATAATATATCATCAACATAAATTTGAATAACCAAAATGTCCTTTCCTTTGGTTTTGATAAAAAGAGTCTTGTCAATCAACCCCCTTTTAAAATCATTTTCTAAAAGATATTTTGACAAGCGCTCATACCAAGCTCTTGGGGCTTGTTTCAAACCATAAAGCGCTTTGTCAAGTTTATAAACATGATTGGGAAATTCTGAACTTTCAAAACCTGGGGGTTGAGCCACATATACTTCTTCTTCTAAGAAACCATTAAGAAAAGCACACTTGACATCCATTTGATATAACTTTATGCTCATAAAAGATGCAAATGCTAATAAAATGCGAATGGCTTCAAGTCTGGCTACGGGAGCAAAGGTCTCCTCGTAGTCAATACCTTCCTCTTGATTGTAGCCTTGAGCAACAAACATTGCCTTGTTCCTCACAATCTTACCATTCTCATCTAGCTGGTTTCGAAATACCCATCGTGTGCCAATGACTGATTGATGCTTTGGCCTAGGCTTCAAGGTCCAGACTTTGTTCCTTTCAAATTCGTTAAGCTCACTTTGCATAGCAATGATCCAGTCTGGCTCATGAAGTGCCTCATCTACCTTCTTTGGCTCAATAAGAGAAACAAACGCGTGAAAAGCACAAAGATCTTTAAGTTTAGAACGAGTTTGAACACTAGAAGTAGGGTCAGAAATGATATCCTTTAATGAGTGTGATGAGGAGTATTTGAATTTCCTTTTGCTAGTCTCAACTCCTTGATTCGTCACACTGGTAGGATTGACTTGTAGTACATCTGACTCCGTGGTCTTGTTAGGTTCACATACAGCAGTTTCTGACGTCTCAACACTGTTGGATTGGACACCAAGGGCTTTGGACGAATCTTCAACACCTTGGGCCAATTCTTCAGTGTTAAGAATCGGTTCATGCATGTTCCTCTTCTCTGTGTTCTTGGTAGCAGCATCATCACCTTCCTCGTTCTCTTCATGGAAGTTAAGATATATATCTGCAAGACTTTCACTCAAAGTATCGTCATTACATTCATCAAAAATAATATGTATACTTTCTTCAACTACCTGGGTCCTTTTATTGAAGATTCTATAAGCTTTGCTACTCGTGGAGTAGCCAAGAAATATACCTTCATCACTACGTGCATCAAATTTTCCAAGGTTATCTTTTCCATTGTTATGAACAAAACAAGTACAACCAAAAGGTTTAAAGTAAGATATAAGAGGTTTGCGGCCTTTGAAAAGTTCATAAGGAGTTTTCTTTAAGATGGAATGAATAAGACAACGATTCAAAATGTAGTTAGCTGTGTTAACAGCTTCAGCCCAATAGGGTTTAGGTAATGCATTTTCTAAAAGCATAGTCATGGCCATATCCTCTAAAGTGCGGTTCTGCGTCCCACAACCCCGTTTTGTTGAGGTGTCCTAGGAGCAGAAAAGTTATGGGAGATGCCATATTTAGCACAAAACAAATCAAACTGAAGTTGATCAAACTCCCTACCATGATCACTCCGAATTGACACTATGGGCTCATTTCTTAAAGTTTGCAACTCCTTACAAAGTTTTAAAAACTCAAATAAGGCCTCTGATTTTCTTTTAAAAATGCAACCCAAGTATATCTTGAAAAATCATCGACAACAACTAGCATGTACTTTTTACCATTGGGAGATTTGACTCGCATAGGACCACATAAATCCATATGTAAAAGTTCAAGGGGTCTAGAAGAACTTACAACCTTTTTGGGTTTGAAAGAGCTACGTGTTTGTTTACCTCGTGTGCATGCATTGCATATATCAATACCTTGGAAGTCCATCTCAGGTAACCCTCTTACAAGCCCTTTGGGCACAAGCTTTTGTAGTGTATGTGGACTCACATGACCGAGTCTCCTGTGCCAGAGTTTTGGATCGTCCGTCAAAGCCTTTGGACATGTTAAGTTTCCTTGTGCCACTTGATAAGCATTTACGGCGTATATGTTGTTGTAACGATATGCAGTCAATATAACTTCACATGTATCATCTCTGCACACTTTACATCTTTTCTTGTTAAATATGACATTGTTACCACTATCGCATAATTGAGAGACACTAAGCAAATTATACTTTAAACCATTAACAAGATAGACATTTTTAATACTATGGCTAGAATCACTTCCAACACTACCAATACCAACGATGTCACATTTTCCTTTGTCACCAAGAGTGATTGTTCACGTGGATTGCTCCTTTAGATCATGAAAGAGAGAGCTCTTCCCACTCATATGCCTCGAGCATCCACTATCAATAATCCATTTGTGATCTTTCACCTTGGTGATCTCCTGGGAGACAAACATCAACCTTTGTGGCTAGACCAATAAGCAAATTTGGATCCATTGTTGGGGTAAACCATATTTGGTAAAATAGTGCCTTTTGGAACCCAAACTTGTGTTATCCGTTCTTTTCTCAAATGAACAGGAAATGTATTGCGAATAATGTATGGATCCTTTTTTCTATAGGGGCAGGTCTCTTTTACATGTCCCTTTCTAGCACAATGGTGACATATAGGAGAGGTTCTGCTTCCTTTAGCCTTTACAAAAGTGGTAATGTGTTGCTTCTTTAAAAACTTTGGATTGTAACCAATACCACTTTTGTTTAGAGAGCTTTGTTGCTCACCCAACATCCTATCGAGAGTACTTTTGGATTTGGTAAAACTTATGAGGGCTGTCTGTTGGTCTTGAATCTTATTATTCAGGGAGATCTTCTCGTTCTCTAAGTCATGATGCTCATTTCTTAGAGAGGAGAGATCTTGCTTGAGTTCAGATTTCTCTGAGTCAAGCGTCTTGACTTTAATGTCAAGACCTGAATAAGAGGCTTCAAGACTTTTGACCCTCATAGACAGATCCTCAATAGTTCTTTCCTGATCCACAGTTCTCTTAATAAGGATGTTAGTTTGGGCAATAAGCTTCTCTTCATTGGCAATCATATTGGAAAGGAATTCCGATAATACCTCTTTTGAACTTTCCATAAGTTCTCTTACAGTGGCTTCAAGCTTTTCATCGAGGGATCCATCTTCTGAGGCCATAAGACAAATGTTGGCCTTCTCATCATCGGAGTCAGAGTCGGAATCACTCCAAGTTGCCACTATGGCTTTCTTCTTCCATTTGTCACCTTTCTTGGGCTGGCTCTTTGTCTTTTGAGAGCATTCCTTCACAAGATGATCTGTTTCACCACATTCAAAACAAGACAACGGTTTAGTCTTCTTTTCATACTTGTTGTATTGAGGCTTACCTCGAAATTTTGAAGACTCTGATCCATCCTTGTTGTTGAATTGCTTCTTCATTTTGAGAATTCTAGCAAGGCCTCTTGTGATGAGAGCAAAAGGATCATCCTCATCGTCATCCTCATCTTCGGAATCAGATCCATCCTTGGGCTCATCCTTCTTAGACTTGAGTGCCAAGTTCTTAGTGCTAGCTGGAAGTTCTCCATCGTTTTCATTAAGGATCATCTCATGCGTGATCAGCTTCCCAAGAAGGTCATCAAGGGGTAGAGTGGTGAGGTCCTGGGCTTCCTCTATAGCTGTTACTTTTGGACCCCATTTCTCCTTTGGAAGGCACCTCAGTATCTTCCTCACTTTTTCAACGTTGGTAAAGCTCTTGCCGAGAGAGTCAAGGTTGTTGGTGATTTTTGTGAATCGTGTGAAAATGGCCTTGATTGACTCATCAGACTTCATCTTGAAGAGCTCATACTTTCGAAGGAAGATGCTAATCTTGGTGTCTTTCACTTGGCTTGTTCCTTCATAGGCGACGACCAATTTGTTCCAAATCTCTTTAGCTGACCTACAAGATGAAATACGGTTAAACTCATCAGTACTAAGACCACAATAGAGTAAGTTAATAGCCCTATAGTTTTTGGAGATGGTTTCAAGATCTGCTTGGTTGTATTCAGACTCCTTCTTTGCAACTTTGGTATCATTTGGTCCATCTTTCTCTGGAATCTTCGGACCATTCTCTATAATGTTCCAAAGCTCTAGATCTTGGTCTATGATGAACATCTTCATCAAAGATCTCCAGTGGACAAAGTTGTTTACTACAAAGAGTGGCGGTCTGCTTGTGGACCTTCCCTGTGCAAATCCTCCACTTGCTTCACCAGACATGATCGAAACTCACAAGATTGTTAGATCAAAACAGTGAGTAAAGATCTGATACCAATTGAAGGTTCAATAATATAAAACAATGTAATAAAGAAAATACTCTAGAAGGGGGGTTGAATAGAGTATGCCCGTTTTTCGCAGAAAGTCTCAAGACTTTTGGAGCTCGTATAAAACCCTTTGAGATTAACCTGAATCACAAAGTTAGACAATCGAACCAAGTGCGGAAATAAGGTAAAGCAATAAGTAAAAGACACGAGTAATTGTTTACGAGGTTCGGCACGAACTTGGCCTACGTCCCTGCCTAGGGTTCTTCCACTACCCTAGGATTCAAAAGGCTTTATTGATTCGCTTAGCTTAGGATCCTAATAGCTCACCGAGAAGCCTCTCTCCTATACAATTGCAATCTAGTCAACTCACGTTCCCTTGGAGTCCTAGACCAATCTAAAAGAGCCCCACCTCTCTCAGCTATCTAGTACAATCCTCTTACTCTCACAAATCAATAGCCTAGTGCAACTTTCCGAGTTATAAACTCTCGAGTAACACTATAAATGAATATATCCTATAAGCTCACAGTGACTCTCAAAGGCTTTGAAATAAACAACAAACTCTTGAGCGCTAGCAGAGAGACACTTTGGAAGACAGATCTTGCTTGAATGAATGAAAGCTCGTGTAGCACTACTATGTTCTGTCTTCTTCTTTCTTTCCTTTATATAGAAGTGGAATGACGCCTAAGGATCTTCACCAACGGCTCTTTCGAATCAGGCTTGATCTTGAATCTTCTATTTATGGATACTCCGAAGCCATGATCCTCTTTGAATAGGATCTCCTCAATATGCGCCAAAGGAAAGATATAAACTCGAAATACTTCCTGAAAGATTAGTCATACTTATATATATAATATAAAGGAACTATATAATAAGATTAAATAATATTCAGACTAATCAGACAGGTTTTGTATTTCATCAACTGTTAATGCTCCAAGGCCTTTGACACAAACATCCTGTCAAAGCCTTTGAAACATTTATTCCGATTTTCATCAAGGGAGGGAGTTATCAAAACTGACTACTCTGAAAGCTGAAACTAATAGAAATAATCAGTTACCTCAGGATTTTTTAGATCAACAACATCTAGGACTTCCCTTAAGACCTCCAGTGCTGCACTGGCCTTTTGAATGATACAATTAGCCTCCTGTAGACATACACACATACCAAAAAAAACCTTAACCAACTTAAGAAAGTAGGCAACATTACCTTGATTCAGGCGCAACCTTAGAAGCAGATTATGAGTTACTAAATGATTATATATGCATTATCTTAATCACCTTAGAACTTGGTTTTGAAATGGCAATTATCACTGATTTTTATGATTGTGCAGGTTCAAATAAATACTCATAATGCAAGAGCTAAGAAAGGAAGGAAACAATTGATCCAAACATTACCCATGACCGAATTTTCGAGATTCAAATCTCAAGAGCGCCAACAACATCATAAGAAAGATAAGCAAAAGACACTAGTCTTGATAGAACACACTGAAAGAAGTCAAAGTCAACCACCACAAAATCAGCTAGAAAAAGAGCAAAAGAAAAAGCAACAATCTCACACAAGTGTGAACCGACAAGATAATCAGAAGAATTATTGTCCACACGGTTCTCTTGCAAAAATTTTGAGCTTAAGGAAAAGACAGGAGTCAAAAGGACAACAACGCAAGGATACAAGTCTCCTTAATGTGGATGATGAATTGTCAATGGATGACAAAGATTTGAGATTAAGGAAATAGGAAAGGTCAAGAGGACAACAAAGCAACGTTATGTGTCCCCATAATCTGCAGGATGACTCTTCAGCGGATAACGTAGATTGCAACTTACAGGATCCAACGAATGTGGGAGATATTGATGAGGGCAGTGATACTCCAGAAGTGGAAGAAAATAACATAAATGAAGAAGCAATTGTACCTGCTCAAGTGGCTGGAAAAGAGACTGCAGGTAACTTTTATTCAAACTACCTTATGTTTAATTTATTTTTATCATTTTGCTGGTTTCATGAGAAAGTGCACATTTATGGTAATGTTTAATTAGTCACTCAAGAGAAGAGGCATCGGGGGAGAACCATTTTAGCTAGGGTCCATGCTCGAACCATGGAAAATTGACTTGTCATCATTTTGAACTCTGACTGCCAACCAGTGGGGCCTGCTACAGCTTCTGTTAATGAGCTTAGACTCTTCCTTAGAACCGTGGCTAAAAATTCTACATTAGCACCATTAAATTTTAAAAGTTGGAAATATGTTCCTACAAAAGAAAACATTTGGGAGTATGTGAAGGTAATTATTGAGTGTTTTAGTTGTTTTAGTCATGTTTTATTGTAAGTGCAAATACTTATATCAACTTTGCATTAACTTCTCATCAGAAACGATATATTATTCCCGAAGAGGGAAAGAAATGGGTGCTTCAAACTCTCAATGATATTTTGCGTACTCACAAATCAAGAGTGAAGGCAGTTTACTATACTCCATATGTAGGAGCAACCGTGCAGGAAAGGTTAGCCCGACGACCTGATATTATACCGGTGCAACAGTTTAAAGATCTTTTGATTTTTTGGGACTCTGAGAACGCAAAGGTATGCATTCTTAATTCAACTTATTAGTTGTTTGAACTCTAAAATTGGCAACCCAATGTCATATATATGGAGCATTATGCAAATTTATAGAAGTGTGATGCAATAGTCCATTACTTACATATGAAAACTGAGTGAGCAGAAAATCAGTGCAAAAAACAAAGAAAATCGTCAAAAGCAAGGTGACATGCATACTATGGGGCCAAAATCATATGCTATGCTACGTTATCAGCTGGTAAATTCATTTTTTCTTCAACTAGTTGTACAACCAACCATATAAATCAAATCAGATACTTCTATTGTGATTTTATCATTGGGTTTTTTTCTCTGTTTTATATAGCAACAAAAAGACCCAAAGAAGCGACCACCTTCACAAGCAGATGTCTACATAGAATCCAGAAAACGAAAAGTTGGACGCACATACCTTACACAAAATGTGGAGACTCAAGAAAACATTGTAAGTTACATATTTCCCAAGATACAAATTGGTACATCAGGGGTTTTCTTTGTTTCTGGATTCTTTTTTTTTTTTTTTCTGAATTTTCCTTCTTTATTTCTGGGTTTTCTTTCTATATTTCTGGGGTTTCTTTGTTTCTGGATTTATTTCTTTGTTTCTGGATTTTTTTCAGAGTACAAATTTCTTTGTTTCTGGATTTTTTTTTGTGGTGGTCTTAACATCGACTTTATATTTGCATAATTAGGGGAAAATCAAAGCAAAGCAAGCATCCTTGGATGATGGAAATAACAAAAGTGACCCATATTTTGATGTTGTCTCCAAGAAAGAGCATTGTGGACGTTTGCGTTTATATGAACGTAGTGTCTCAAAAACAACTTTGGTGAACAAGGATGTGAAAAATCCGTTTATACTCCCCCCTGTTTTCTTGGAGAGCATCACTCATCAGTTGGAGTAGAAGTTAATGGAACAAGTGGATCAACAAGTTGAAGTCGGGTTAGAGGAAAAAGTCTCACATCTATTATCAAAGATTCGAGAAGCAAATCCTGGAGTTGTGCTTGTTGTACCACACTCGCCAACATCCGAAGGAGATGAACTTAGCTCTCATGAGAGTTAGGTTGACAATCTAAGTCGTCATAAAGGTATTCTTCTATGGTTTTTCTAGTTAAACAATTATATACATTCTCATTGGTTCCTACTTTAGGTTCATTCATTAGCTCTTGCTATTAAGCTTATCTAATTCAGCATGGCCTTTTATACTTATTCCTTTGATTTGCAAATCCTTGTGTAGGTATTATGAAGGTTGTGTTACATATTATAATTCAACTATTAATAAACATTGGGTAAGGTGATTATGCATCTAGTTTACCATTTTCCACCTTTCTATGGTGTTTACCTTTTATTGGTTGCATGTGTTATATCTTTGTACTGGTAACATTTCTTCATGTGTTATACATATGATCCAGTTATTGTTGTTGCTCTTTGTGTTGATCTTTCACATGTTATTGTAGCAAGGAGTGTGAATCTTGTTGAAGTACCATGAGACAAACATGTTTGAAATAATGAAAGCAAGACATCATCTTTCTGTTGATTGACCATGTTTTACATAATTTAGGAGCTACAGAATGTTATCTGCCTTAATTTACTTCATCGATCTGATCTATGGTCACTCATGCAATCCTATGAAGCACTAGCTATTGAAATAATGAAATCTGCAATGGTCACTCATACTGCTCTTTCTACCATTGGGAAAGGGTCTTTTTTATCTGCATTCATATGTATCCATCTCTATATAGCATTCTGATTTCTGGGAAGAGATACATTTTTAACAGCAGTAGGGATTGTTATAGTTTAGCTACTCCTAGGTTGATAGCTTTGAATTTCTTTTCCTTGACATTATAGTCTTTCATGACAAATCAGCACTACTAGAATTTTGTTAATAGACATCACATTATTTACATCGGTCAGATATACGCATGATATTAAATAAATTTAACACATCAGTTTAAAATTATTCGATGTCATTGACATAATATACATCAGTTAAATTCTATGGACAACGTTAAAAATCGTTTTTAAAAAATACCCATAAGGCGGAGAATACACTTAGTTAAAATTTCCGAAATAAAAGCAGTCAAAATACCGCCAGATCCCATACTTGGCCAAAATTTTTGAAATTTGGATTTTCAACCATGAAAAATGAAAAACAAATCCTATCACTTCTACTTTTTTTAACACATTATTTTCAAAACAAATTGAGCCACACTCGTAAACCCCCCAAATCAAAGTTCACAAGAGCAAGAACACAAAGAACCCTAGATGTACCCCTCATCCAATCTCAACCAATTCCAGAAAGATAAGTAAGAGGGTTAAGGGGATCTGGCTCCCAGTGCAGTTTATCATCTTCCTGCCTAAAAAAATCATGTCAAACAAAGCAAATCATCTTCTTTAATTAATGGTGGCAAAAGAGCTTGGATGGTCGCCGAAACCGAACGATTCGAGAAAGGCAGATTGCCTATTGTTTGTTCGCTTGCCTATTGTTCGTTCACTTGCCCTAGTCTGGTTCTCCTCTTTCTCCCCCACCCTATGGCTTCATCGCTAATCGTCCCGGAAGCAACAAGGCGTCGTTTGTTCTAGGGTTTGGCCCTTTGCATCTTCTCATCCTGCTACCCACCCCGCTACATCCAGCCCAATCTACGCCTCTCTCACATTCGGCTTTAAGCTCCCCGACGACACCCCCTTCTCCTACTTTGACTCCGCCGGCGAGCTCCAAACCCCCATCGTCTTTGACCTCACCAGGGCCGAGAAATCCATCTTCTCCTCCGTCCCCGACGCCTTCACCTCCTGAAATTCCCCAAGGTTAAGCACGAATTGGTCCGCTCTACTCAAACCCTCGACCATGGGTTCAATTGCAGGTAGGGCTGGTATTTGAGTCGAACGAGCCGAGTATTACTTGTTCATATTTAGTTCATTTAAAATATGAACGAGCTCGAGCCGAGCCTAAATTTTGACTCGAGCTTAAAAATGTGCTCATATTCGGCTCGTTTAGGAAATGAGCGAGCTCGAGCCGAGCTTTTTTCGAGCTTTAGGCAATTCTACTTGCTCGTTATACAATAACTTTAAGAAAATTTTAGAAATTTCATAAAAATTCGAGCTATTCGAGTTTAATTCGAACGAGCCGAGCTTTGGAACGAGCTTAAAAATGTGCTCATACTCGGCTTGTTTAGAAAATGAACGAGCTCTAGTCGAGTTTTATACGAGCCGAACCCGAGCCGATCACGAGTCGCTTGTCTCACATAACACCCCTAATTGCAGGTGTATTTCTATTCTCTATATGAAATTGGTTCGTGCTTATTTAGTGCTTCTCCCTCATTTGATGTTTTCCTTTATATGGCAGTTGCTACCACCATTGGAATAGCAGTAGCCTTCTTCTTGGTGCCAATATGCTATCTCAATCTAGATGGTTGGAAGATAGCAACAACCCTCATGGGAAGACCTATTGATTAAGGTAATTACTACTACCACCACCATTGCATATTTGCAGGTTTGATGAATGTTCTTTCGTAAGAGAGAATGTATGTCTTTGATTTTTTTTTTAAAATTTCAGTAATTTAGGGTTTAGATGTTTGAATTTGGGGATTTGATTGGATGAAACTTTTAAATTTTGTGTTAGTTTGTTTTATGTAATGGGCAATTAAATCTGAAAATTTAGGAAAGGAATTTAGGGTTTAGTCTTTTTACCGATCAAGTTGTGGACTTCTATCATTCTCTGATCAATTTGTATACTTTTTGGGAGTTGTTGGTGAGTTTTTTCATTTAAAAGAATGTCATATCAATAATATCATTAGTAAATTACATTTGTGCAAATTACGGCTATTACACATAATTTCCAGCAAGAATTAAACTTACATAAAATTTCAACAGATTGTTTCCGATTCTCTCATTTCAAGGGATTGTTTCTGATGCAATTTGTTCTGCTCCATCATCTGCGTTGTTGAACTTAGTTTCTATTGCTATTTGGCCAACGTGGATTGCAGTTGCCATCACTGAAACTATGAGAAAGGTTTGTGCTGTTATCATATGTGTAGTTCTCTACCCTCTCTCTTCACTCTTCAGGTGATTACGTTGGCCATTAAAGAGTGCATACGTCTTTTGTGTTAAATATACAATTTCTTAGGTTAAATATATCTGCTTTCTTGGCTTTGATGTTATATGATCTTGTCTTTTAGTATGCTACAGTCTTTTTCTCTTGTGGAAAGATTGTCTAGTATAATCCTAGGTTAGTAGGTTTTATGGAAAAGAGAAAATGATTATAGTTCAATTTACCAAGATCTGGATTGATGTTTGCACGAACTCTCTACCTTGTAGTTTATTTAAGGTGAATTCAAAATCTGTTTGGTTAATATGAATAAATTTGCTAGATTCAATTGGATTAATCAAACGATAATATGATGATTTTACTTGCTTTTTTTTTAGAAGACACGAAATTGGTTAAAATAAAAGATTGAGGCTTATATGGAACATTGAGGCTTTATATATATTTTACTTGGTTAAAATAAAAGATTTATAATAATGGAATTAATATAAAGCTCGGTCTATTATGGTGAAAATGAGAAAATAATTCTTAATCATACGTCTTTATATACGGATGAAAGTATCCCTTAGTCTTTGAATATTTATAATTTGGCTGAGATAACTACTACAGACAGTTAACAGAGAGGGACAACAAAAAATTCCATTGCGTAACTGTGTCGTGACTCTTCTAGTGTTCAGTTGTCACCGGTTGGATATATATAGTTTAGGGCCTTCAAGAGTTGTGAATGTCCGACCAGTTTGACTTTGTAAAGTCTATCGATCAGTTCAAGGCCGGTCAGTTTCTTTCATCATCAGACAGAAAATGTTCATTGATCTTAATAAGCCGGTTGTCTATGTTTTTAATCATTATGGTTGGCCTTTGTGCAGGTATTGGTTGACATTTACATACGGAGTAGTGAATAGGCTCTTCTCTACATGCCATCTTTATCCATGACTCATTTTTTAATTATTAAATGATTTACAACTTGCAATTGCTTTTGCCATTCATGAGCAGTTGTATGAGGTGATTAGAGGTGATTATCCGACTGCTAATTTCCATTCAAAACTGGTTATTCTCAATTCTCTTATAACGACTGACCTTTTAAGTACAACTATAGATTTCTACACACGGCTTTACACTGCCAATGAAGCTAAGGTATCCGAGAAGGGACGTTTGTGGAGCTGATTTAAATTCAGTCAGGTACGACCCATCTTTTCTCTTCCTAAATGTAAGTATTGCAAAGCAATAGAAGATCTTTTTCACTCTCTAAACTTGTGAGTGTTTATCATCCTAGCAAATCAGGCGTTGCAGGCTTGCAGCAGTGAACCTAGTTAAGTTATATTTATCATCTTAGAAAATCAGGCATTGCAGGCTTGCAGCAGTGAACCAAGTTAAGTTATGAAACCAAAGTTTGAACAAATAGATTAAACAAATAAACTAGCCTTTTAAACAGATGGGTCGACTGTATAAACGAAAAATGTGTGATCAAGCTGATTTTGTCATTGTGTTTACAGGGTTTGTGGTTTGAGAAAGATTCTGGCTCTGCAAATGATACCGAGCATGACCATGGATCTTATTGCCACATTTTGGAAAAAAGGTATCTTCAGTGTACAGCAGTTGTTGGATCTTCCTCTCTAAGTATACTGGCTACGGTTGGAAGTAAGATGCTTCAAGCATATATATATATCAAGTAATGCCATTTTTTCTTGTGAAGATTAATTTTTTTTTACAAGTATGATTCTTAATGAAATGAGATTAATATATTGAAGTTACACCGATAGCTGTTAACTTGAAAGCTATATCTGTTATTTACGAAATTAGTTTCACCTTGTGTCCAAAACATGCATATCTAGGACAATTCGCAAGCTTCATACCATTTAATCGTTTTTGTGCACTCCAATGAATCAAATGATATCCATCAATGTTTATTGACAAAAAAATGTACGTTTTGAATCATGAAAGAGTTTTCAATTGTGACTTAACCCTAGAGTCAGTTGCCGTTTTTTCACCCCTCAAAATTAAGCATTTGGGGTTGTTTTCCAGTGGTGGTTATCTGTCGCATTTGAGGCTATTTTTGGGTGCTTTTTCTGTTGTCAAGAGCTGAATTTGCTGCTACAAATGATGAGGTTTCTATCAAGGGATGCTTTCGGGTGTGTGTGATACAATGTTGTCATGATTATCTTCACATAACCGGCAACTCATTTGTCTTGAACTTTGATTTGATTTGTTCCTTTCAGGTTAGTGTAGCATTCATTGTTCCAACCAACACGTTCATTGCTGATAAAAGTGTGCAAGGACTATTAGCTCTACAATGAAAGAGGCATACCATTAGTTAGCTAAGAGAACTGTTTGGCATGAACATGATGTACAAGAATTATTGCAAACTAGAACCACAATGTTTAATTGTCATTACTTAATGTATGTATTGGTCTTTCACAAGGTTTAATTTTCTATTAGCTAAAACAGGGTCACAAATCAAAATATAAATCAATAGGGGTATTTGATGCACAACATTAGACTCGAGAGAAAAAAACGATGTCTATCTTTATAAATACGTGGATCATAAAGATACAAACTAATTTCTAAAACGCAGCATAGATCAAAATTGTGATATAAAACGATGTTATAAAATACCAAAAACATCGTTTTTAATATAAAAAATGATTTCAAAATATATAATAACATTGATTTTTAAATATTCAATATCGTCCATTATATTTATATAAAATAATATAAAAAATTAAATATGAAAAAATAGTATGCACAAATTGAATAATTTCTAACCGATGTGTATATTAATGTATAACATCGGGTTTATAAAAAATAGCGATGTTAATGTGAACTTTTTTGTTGTCCTACAAAACTTCAAATGGCTAGAAATGCAAAATCATAATGGTTTAACATTAGGTGAATAAATCAAAACATACTTATATTCATGTATGCAAGTCATTATAAAAAAGAAAAACGACGTTATAAATTATTAAAGACATCGGGTATAAACCGATGTGCTAAAGTTGGGATCTTTAACACCACCCACTAACACGTTGATTTTTTTTTTTGATTAACATCGATTTATACCCGATGTCTATGAATAAAATTCTAGTAGTGTTGCAACATCAACTATTGCATCCCCTATTTCCTAATTTTTTCCCTTTATTTGGTTAACTTCATATATCCTCCTTACTGATTGAGTTAGATGAATTGTGGGTTCATGTGAGCATCATCCAGCTTTTCTTTGTTTGTTAGAATTATATTTAAATTATTTTCTTTGTGATCTTCATTATAAGCTCTTAAAACAATTATCTCCAAGCTTTTGAAAGAATATGTGCAGATCTATCGATGAAGGTGGCAAGCTTCGGAATGGCCTTGTTTTGTCTGATGAAGAAGACCGCAGATTATTCTGTGAATCTAGACAATGAAGATGGTCTAACTAGTTTAATATACTTTTGAAGTAGATACACTTAAATGTGTTTTTTTGTTAATGAATTTGATATACTTGAATTCTCTATCTTCAATTAGTGGAAACATTTTGGATGTAATGAATTTTACTATGGTTATATATATATGGTATATTTTTGTTAAGTACTTTCTTATTATTCTTTATATAAATAGTCATAATTTATTTATTAAAAAAATACTATTTAAATATTGTTCATGAATCACCCTATTGGGAAAGCATTAAACATAAAAACCGCTACCGTATCTTCTTAAGATTGAATTATAAAACTGCCACAACATATTTTTTTTTGTCACATTAGAATTAGAAAACCGCCACAATAGATCAAATAATTGTCGCATTAGGTATGAAAACCGCTTCAACAACTTTATAAATTGCCACAATAGGATAATAACCGTCTCATTAGCCTAAAAAAGCATTACAATACCTTTGAAAAACCGCCAGAATTGACCATATAACCGTTACATAAGGTAGATGAAAACCGCCACAATAGATTGTTCTATTGTGGCGTTTTCCAAAGCTATTGTGGTGGCTAGTCATTTTGGTTAAAAACCGCTACAAAAGGGTACATAACCGCCACACTAGACCTAATGCAACACGATCTAATGATACGACTAAAATCCGCTACAATAGACTTTAGTCATCGGTTTTCATACCTATTGTGGCGGTTTTAAACCGCTACCTTAAGCCTTAATTTTTTGTATATATATATATATATAAGTATTTGTGAATTAATTATGAATGGGCTTAAGCCCATACAGAAGGCCCAATTGATTGCTGAAGGAAGAAGCTGGTAGCCCAAAGCTGACGCTCCGATCTCTTTAAGTGAAACACTGCGTTTGAAGCTTGTCTGGGCTCTCATCCGGATGACCTAGCTATAAAAGCTCTCGAGCTGCTTGTTTTGCCTCACTTCTTCATATGCGCGGCTCTTCAGATCTCTCTAAAGCTCTGCTAGTGTTTCTAGGGTTTGGTGTTCCATCTCCTGGGCTGACGATTCTGAGTGAGAGAGAAGAAGAAGGTGGCTAACATCGTTCCCTGGAGGTGTTGTGAGTTTCGGCGCGCACTCGGGCTTTAGGTGGTCACTCTTCCTTCTAGGTGATCTACGGTTGAAGATCAAAGCCTTCTTCGATCTTTTGGTTCCCACACAGAGGGATTTCCTTTCTCCTTACTTTCTGATCACATGCATGCTTAGATCTAGGATTATTCTTGTATCCTTTACTTGACATGTCCCTGTACGAACTCTTTCTAGAGGATTTGGCCAACTCTTGAGGCCCCGCGGATGTAGGCTTTGCCGAACCACATAAAATCGCTATGTTTTTTTTATTAGGTAAAAATTCGAGGTCATACATACCTGAAGCAGCACCGTAAGCCAGCGATACATCAGGAGTCACCTTTGGGCAGTGAAGACGAACCTCCAATGAAATAATCTTCTTGAAAAAAGGAGACGTCTCGATACACAACATAAAATTGCTATGTGTTCGTGTTCGCTTGCATGTTTCTCAGTTTTCTTTTGTTTCTCGATTTGATCGTTTTTGCTTCCGCTCAAAACTTTTTCCTGTTTTTCGAAATGATTTGGTTTTACAAAAACTTTTAAGTTTTATTTCAGATTACATATATATATTCAAGTTTTAAGGTTTTTCTTTCCAGATTATGAGCAAGTATAATCTAATTATATATGCAAGTATAAGTTTTTTTTTTCCAAATTATGAACATTATCTAATTATATATGCAAGTATAATGTAAGTATATTCATTCAGCAAGTATAAGTTTTTTTTCTACATAATGAGCTTAGTTCAATAAAGGATATACCTTGGATTTCGGTTCCCTGTCACTTTTTTTTTTTTTATTAGGCAAACAGGGGTCAGAAATCCCACCAGGGACGCCGCCCTAATCATCCTTTCGGATGATGTTACAGAACTCCCTATTAAAAGGGATATTGGACATAGTACAAATATCCGTAGACTTAGCTAAATAATCAGCAGCTACATTTGCTTCTCTAAAGCAATGTCTAAATTCAATAAACTCAAAGTTAGGCATCAAGCTTCTGATGAATTCCACTTCCCGGAAGATTTCCCATCTTGCTCTTGAACTATCATTAATGCTCCTGATCACTTCCAAACAATCCCCTTCAATCACAATTCTTCTTAGGCCTTTTGTTATGGCTAACTTGAGACCTGCACAAAACGCAACAGCTTCTGTTTGTATGGCAGAGCTACATGGAACCTGATGTTGAAAAATATCCAGAACACATCCTCCACTATCCCTAAGTATCCCACCCACTTGGCAAAGGCCAGTGGGTTTAGTCGAACCATCTACATTAATTTTGTAGGTGGTTCCAAGCGGCTTCTTCCAGCCCACATTTCTATTTTTCTTAATCCGATTGAGATCCTTGCCTTTGTCCTGAGTCATGGCCGTCTGACATTCTCGGAATTGGATGCAAGCTTTCATTGCTACATGTGAAGGCGAATCAGGGTTTTTATTTTTGAAGATCGCACTATTTCTAACTTCCCATATATTTTGCCAGATGTAGGTAAGATGTTCAATGTTGGAATTAGCCGGTTTTGAGTGGATGAATTCTTGAATAGTAGTTTGGCCATCCGGAGTAGCCCCAAGCGCCAAACCTACCATTTGTTCATAGGTCGATATCACCCTTCTTGTAAATGAGCACTTCAAGAACAAATGTGAATCATTTTCAATGTTGTCATCACACAAAACACATCCCATAGGGACTCTGTTAAAGTATCTATTGAGTCTTTCTTTGGTGGCTAGAGCATCTTGCTGAATTTTCCAGATTAAATTCTTCAGCCGAGGGGGGATGTTGAGTTTCCAGCACCACTCAGCACCCTGGTAGTTTGTCGCATTGTTGAGAAACAAATGCCTGCAAGAGGCGGTGGTGAATTTTCCATCTGGGTTCAATTTCCAGATCAGTTTGTCCTGGGAACTCCATGAGGGAATGTTGATCTTCTTAATTTGAGAAACAATAGCATCTGGGAATAACAGTTCCAATTTACGAGTATCCCATTCCTTATGCTCAGTAAGAAGAGCGCTAAGATAAAGATTTGGGTCGTGGTGAGCTTGCCAGCGTTCAAGATTTATGTTTGGTAACCATGGATCATTCCATACCTTAATTTTCCTACCGTCCCCAACAATCCACAATAAACCCTTTTTGAATTGATTTCTAAGCTGTAATAACCTGCCAAACTGCCAAGAAGGGTGAAGAGGATTTGCTTAAAAAATGTCTTGATTGTGGAGATATTTCTCCTTTATGACCTTTACCCAAATGTTCTCCGGGGATGTGATTATCTTCCAAAGCAATTTCATCTGTAGGCTGATGTTAATGTCCTCGGCAAGTCTGAGGCCAAGACCACCCTGATCCTTCGGTTGGCAAATTCTGTCCCAGCTAATTAGGGGATTGTAGCGTTCCGATTCGAGCTTGTTCCAAAAGAAGTTTTTATGGATCTTGTCCATCTGATTTAACACACCTTTTGGTAATAAGAAATTTTGCATAAGATAATTTGTTTTGGAACAAAGGTTTGCTTGAATAAGGGTGGTTCGCCCGGCTTGTGATAAAGAGGATGCTTTCCATTTCGAAAGTTGTTTTTTGAGGCTTTGGATTGCATCTTCAAACATACAATTCTTAACTCTTCCCCTGAGTATGGGGATACCCAGATATTTTTCAAGGTTTCTAGCGACTGGGATGTTTATAGCCTGCACGAGCGAACTGGCTTAGGTGGGTGATACATTCTCGGAGACCTGGAGGGAGCTTTTATTGTAATTAATTGAGAGACCCGAGAGATTGGAGAAATTATTGAGCATGTTCTTGATGGTGTGAATGCATTTATGCGAAGCCGGAGCAAAGATGATAGTGTCGTCCGCAAAGGTTAGGAAAGGAATTGATGTACCGTTTTTAGTGAGCTTAACTCCAACCAGACCATCGTCAAGATTTGCTTCAACTTGTAACTCCCTTGCAAGGTTTTCCATTACTAAAATGAAGATGTACGGAGCCAGTGGGTCCCCTTGTCGGATGCCCCTTTGGGGTTTGAACTGATCCGAGGGGCGGTTGTTGACAAGGACCAATAAGGTTGTTGTAGTTAGGCAAGTCATAACCCAGGAAATCCATCTGCGGTCAAATCCGAATTTAGACAAAGTAGCTTGAATGTAGTCCCATCTGATCTTGTCGTAAGCTTTCTCCATATCTAGTTTGAGAGCCATAGATCCCTTTTACCCTTCTGCTTGTGAAAGGAGTGGAAAATTTCATGAGCGATTAGAGTATTATCTTGGATTGACCGGCTTTCCACAAAAGCCCCTTGAAAAGGGTTAATGAGATTAGAGAGAATCGGTTTTAATCTGTTAGCAATTAGCTTAGTAATGATTTTATAAACAGAATTACAGAGACTTATCGGTCTAAAATGATTGATGTTGGTAGGATTGTCAGTTTTTGGAATTAAAGCTATAAACGTTTGGTTTATTTCTGAAAGAAGTGTACCCGAATGGAAGAAGGCCTTGACCGCCCTAGATAAAGATTGGCCAACAATGTGCCAATATTTGGAGTAGAATTCCGGCGGATAGCCATCAGGGCCCGGAGTTTTATCCTCTGCCATGCTGAACACCGTAGATTTGATCTCACTGTTAGAAGGTGGTCTGGTTAAGCTGTTGTTTTCTTGGTCTGAAATCTGAGGTGAAATGAACTTGATAGCTTCATCAGTAACTCTATTGGCGGGTGGCAGGACAAATCTCTCCTTTAATTCATTAGAGATATGGTAAGCGATATCGTTACTGTCAGTGACAGTTACATTTTCCTTCGTAACAAAGGCAGTAGTATGATTCTTAAATTTCTTAACCTTAACTAAAGTTTGGTAATACCTGGTATTCTTATCCCCCAGTTGAATATGCTTTGTCTTAGCCTTTTGTTTCCAAAACTTGTAGTTGAAATCCAAGAGAGCCCATCGTTTTTGTTCCAATCTTGATAGCCTCTGGTTGTCGCTAACCGAAAGTAATCCCCAAGGTAGCTTTGCTTGAAGATCTTGGATTTTTAAATTGACTTCGTGAATCTGTCTGACAACATTGTGACGCTGTGATGAACACCAAACCTTGGTGTTTTTCTTGAGAAGCTTTTGTTTCTGCATAAGCTTGTAAGCAAACGAGCCAACGAACTTATTCTGCCACACTCTCTTGACCATCTGTTCATAAAAAGGATTAGAGGTCCAAGCCATCTCAAATATGAAGGGGGTCCCTTTAGGCGCTTGTTTCAAGCCAATTTGAAGAGTGATCGGACAGTGATCTGAAGAAGAAAAGGGATGGTGTTGAACACGAATGTCTGAGTATCTGGTGATAATATCATGGTGAGCAAGCACACGGTCCAAACGCTCATAAGTATTATTGTAGGCATGTGGATGTTTCCTCCAAGTGAAGGGTGAACCTGTGAAGGGAACGGTATGGAGGCTAAGATCAGCCTTGAGCTCCTTTAGCCTTCTGAATCTTGCCAGAGTAGGAGTGGTTCCCCCTTGTTTGTCAGAAAATTCCTCAAGATCATTTAAATCACCCATTATGAGAACAGGAAGAACGCTAGATTTGATGATGCTTGAGATTTCATTCCAGAATCCAGATTTCTCATGTTCAACAGAGGGAGCATATACAAATATAATGGCAAATTCAAAATTTTCAAGAGAGATGCTAACTAAACAGAATCTAGAGCCTTGCAACAAGACTTTCGAATTGGATAACAAAGGATTATTTTTAACCAAAATCCACATACCTCCCTTAGTGCCAGTTGAGCTAATGAATATCAGTTTATGAAAGCCAGCAGCGAAAATCTGATTGTCAGGAGGAGGGGAGTTTGTTTTGGTTTCAGAAAGGGCTAAAATATCAAGATTATTATCCTGTCTTAATTGTGAGATTTCGTGCCAAATAAGGGGGCGTTTAGAGCCTCTGATATTCCAGTAGCCAACACTAATCATGATAAGGAGGATTAGTCATGCTACATGACTTTCTGTAATCAAACAAATAAGTAAAGAGAGGATGAGAAGCAGTAGTTGTGATGTAAAACTCATGACGTGAAATCAGTCCTTGCAAGTAGTTGACAGGCTCCAATATTTTCCAAATTACAGCAATAGTATAATACCTAAAGAGACTTAGATCTAGATGGAAGGTACCTCTGATGTTTGATGTAGCTATGAACCAATTAAAGCCAGAGAGAATCAGGTTTTGATGGCCTTGAATCATCGATCTCCCCTGATGAGTGTGATACTTGTGAATGCTGGTAGTAGTAATTGTTTGACAAGTATGGTTGTTTATCCAAGTTTTGATAGAGGTTTTGGTTTTGCGTCCCACCACGCTAGTGCAAAGCACCCAGATGGCAGATATCAAGAGTTTTGTGATGGAGAAAAGCCAGAACTTCATACCTTGATGGATAAGTAGAAGCGGTTGTTTCCGTTTGGTGTTGCTGCTGCTGCGTTTTGTCGTTAACCAGCAAGTCGGAGGTCGAACAGTGGGGTAGCGATTTCTGATGCAAGATCGTACCTGGATACAAAGGATTTGATTTGGGGGATACCTAGTCCCAAAAAGGGAGAGACTTGGCTAAGAGAACCCCACTTTTGAACAACATACAGTCCTAATTCTATAGAGATCATAACTAAAAAAGTTGTTAAAACCGTAAATCAGAGAAATAGCATTCATAATCAAACTAAAGATAGAGCCATGGATCCCAACATCAAATTGAAAACTGGGGAACCAGAGGGCAATCATACAAGCTTCAGAATTGTAAATTCGAGCATAATTAAACGAGGTAGTAGAACAGCCAACTATAGGACTGATTTGCAGGGGATAGAGGGTGGGATAACACCTAATTTTATTTAAAATTGACTGTCCAGCAAGAGCGACAGCCAAGCCCCTGGTCGTGTGGAACACCATCATCAGTTCTTCTTCTTTTTCGGCTTCTTATTAGCCGGAGAGGAGGCCTCATCTTGATCCTCTTCCTCTTTGCGCTTGGTCTGTTCTATGGCATTGAACACGTCCATCTCTTCAGAAGATCTAATCACCGCCGAGGGATTCCAATTAGTGTATTGCTGCAAATTAGCCAAAATATAATCTATTATCTATAATAAGTATACTCAAAATTAGTTAAAATTTATTACACATACTGATAACCCTTCTTACAAATCCAAAAAGAATCACTTCAATCTTGAATACTCCCTCTATTTGACAAAATAATGAAAATATTTCATTTTTAGTATTTACGCACGCTTTTTTAGGGGATAAAAACTATATAAAATATTTAGTTTTCTTATAAAAAAATTTAACAATTTCATAGTTACTATTAATAAGAAAAAACTTGTTTTAAAAAATTTACGGAAATTTCGCCTGGTAACCCTGGGGTTTCGCGTAATACGCGTGGTAAACAATGGTTTCGGATATTTTGCCCGGTAACCCTGAGGTTTCGAAAACTTTTGTCTCGCGCCCAGAAGTTTGGCTTTATCCAAAAATCGTGGTTTTAAAGTTTGTGGAGGGTGAGTAGTGTAATATTAACAAAGTTTGTGGAGGCATTTCACAAATACTGCCCTTTTCATCATCTTCCTTCCCGAGCGAGAGACGAACAAAAGAGAAGGCGCATGTGCGATAGGAGACGGAGGGAGACGAAGTGCACAAGCGGCAGGTCGACGGGCAACTGGTGACTCCGAAGGGCGGCGGCGATGCGGGTGGTGGCTCTTTTGAACGGCGCAGCTAGTCCCGGCCTAAAGGTGATACTTGCCTTTCAAAATTAATTTGAATAGTTTTTTCCATAAATTTCAACATCCTTCTATTCAAATGATGTGAATTTATAGTTAGGACTCGCAAAGTAATGAATTATGGCCGTGTATACAAACTTAAAATACAAGTTTTGTGAAATCTGGAAGGACCATTGATTTTTTAAATATCATCGTTTCATTATTAAACTTAAGAGCCCTGTTTTGCTTTAAAATGTATATTGTGCACATTTACTTATGTCTTGCTCAGTCATGTGTATGCTTAGATGATAATTGATAGTCATATTTCAAATTATAGATCTCTCAGGATACAACTACATAACTGTGCTTCTTTTCTTATTAATATCATGAAATTATGACCATTTCCATTTTGAAACTAGCGGATGTAGAATAGTTGATTCTTGCTCCTTGCATCACCTTCTTTGCTTGATGCAAAAAGAGCAAAGTTTGATTGCAGAAGCTTGAGAATAGGGGTTGGATAAGATACATAAAATTATACATTTGAAAAACAAACCCAAGACAGCTAAAAAGCATGACCCGCTTTATGATTTGTCTACCATGATTAGAGTTGAATGTGCTTATGCTGCTAGTTAAATGGACATGGGAAAAATTTGTTTAACCTATTAGCTCAAATGGTATAGCAATGTGTTATACACATGATGTGGGTTCGAGTCCCACAGAGGTAGATTTGTAAAATGGTACATTGGTATCCATTGTCAAAACTTTGTTTTCAACATCATCATGGTAGTAATATGTATCCTTCTATTTTTCTTCTTTGGGATTCTTCTGATCTTCTCACTTTCTACGATTTGCATATAGCATATATGGGATTCGAACCCACATCTTGTGCCTAAGCACATTGCTCTATCGGTTGAGCTAATATGCTAATATTTTGTAGGAAAAAGTTCAAAACCAATAGGCGAGTTTATACCTAAACCTACCACAAAGAAGACATCTAGAGTCGACATATAAAATGAAGACATAAAAATTTATAGGAAAAAATACAAAACCAATAGTAACAATGATGAATCAAAGTTAGCATATATGGGTTTCCTGCATCTTTTGTAAGAAGCTAGCTTTTATTATGAGGATTCAAAGACACGTTTCTACCTTTGCCTGTATTGAGTTACTACAACAAGCAAGGTCATTTTGCTTAAATTCCCTCTCTATTTCTTCTGGAGCTGTAAAGAAAATCAGTTGATATATATATATATATATATATATAGGATGGTTCAGGGGTAATCAAGGCTTATTGTGTAACATGTGAACACATCTGGGCCATTGATTGAATGAAATGGATGGATGAGATTAATATGCAACATTAGTTTTTTTTTTAATTAAAAATTAGTGGGGCCTACCTCTTTTTTTTGCCCATTTGCTGGATTGGGGACCTGTGTAGTGCACTCTCCTTAAATTATTCGATGATATATCTGGATTATTCGATTGTATCGACGAATTGTGCAATGGTATATCAGGATTATTCGATGGTATTGCTTGATTATTCGATGGTATAGCTTGATTATTCGATGTTATCGCTTGATTATTAGATAGTATAGCTTAATTATTCGATGGTGTTACAATAGTATAACTAAAATTATTCGATGGTATCACATGATTATTTGATGGTATCGCGAGATTATTCGATAGTATCGATGCATTTTTAATTCATATGACTGTCAAATAAAAAGAACAAATCACGAAGCACAAAATCACAAAATCGATCCATACATATGAATAATTCAGCCTTCTCCCCGAATATGTCTTTCAATCAAGCAATTAAATCAACCAATTGCAAACAAAAACAATTTCAATTAATCACAAACCTAGACTCCAAATCTACCACCAGGGAAACCTCCCAACTGCAAATCCACAACTACCGAAAAACCTCCCGACTGCAGATTCACTACCAGGGCAAACCTCTCGACTGCAAATCCACCACCAGGGAGTCACCCGTGGAGTGCAAACCCCTCGAAACAAATCCCTCGCGTTGAGATAGAGGATCGAAGCCTCTGTTGCCACCGAAGTAGGTGTTGCTCCTGCTGCCATCGAAGTCAACGAGGGGATTAGACAGAGGAAGCAGCGCCATCTCGTCCATCTGACTGAATCGAAGCCACCGGATCGGTGACGGCAAGCTGAACGTTCAAATCAGAGAGGGGAGGTTGACAGACGAGCAAGATTTTGAAAGAAGGGAGGAGGAAAGAGGTCGACGGGCAGGATCTCCATCGCTTCCGCCTTCGCCATCCGCACCGCCATCGCCCGCTCCGCCATCTCCTTCGCCGCCGCATTCGCTAGCCGCCTTCGTCATCTCCCGATCTCCATCGCATCCGCCATCCACCATCGCATCAGCCCATCACCATCTCATCCGCCATCCACCATCGCCATCGCATCCGCCATGGAGCCGACATCTCCCGATCGCCTTTCGCCTCTGGATTGGGGAGAAGAGGCGTTTTGATTTTATACAGTCTGGGGAAATTGATTAGGGTTGAGATGGGTGATGTACACTCGCAGTGATTGGAATTGGTGGAGGTGGATTTTCCATTTCCATTTCCTATTAATAAATATTTGAAATTAATCTCAGCCATCCAATATCTTTAAATCAACGGTTGGGATCTGTTCACATATTACACGTTAAGGGCTGATTACATATGATCTATCCTCTCTATATATATATAGAGAGTATGGATCATATGTACTCAGCCCTTAACGTGTATCATGTACACAAATCTGGGCCATTGAATTAAGAAGATCAATGGATGAGATTAAAAGTAACTTCTGATTATTCGATGGTATTGAGAGATTATTCGGTAGAATGAAATTATGTAGTGGTATTGGGTGATTATTCAGTAGAATAAAATTTACATTTTTTACAGATGAATAATTACGTGAAAAACAGATGAATAATCATGAACAAATAGATGAATAATTTCTGAGTACATGATACACGTTAAGGGTTGAGTACACCGGAACCAACCCCTATATATATATATATATATATATATATATATATATAGATAGAGAGAGAGAGAGAGAGTACAAAATCATTTGCACCGGAACCAACCCCTATATATAGATTGAGAGAGAGAGAGAGAGAGAGAGTACAAAATAATTTCTGAGTACATGATACACGTTAAGGGTTGAGTACACCGGAACCAACCCCTATATATATATATATATATATATATATATATATATATATATATATATATATATATATATATATATATATAGATAGATAGATAGATAGATAGATAGATAGATAGATAGATAGATAGAGAGAGTACAAAATCATTTGCACATATGGTTGTAGGTTTGGTGAGCAAAAATAACATGTTTAGTTCATTGTCCTCTTTTTTATACCAGATTTTTTCACTAAACAAGGAGCACAAAACAATTATATTAAAAAAATCCATGGTCCTTCCAGATTTCACAAAACACAGCACAAAATATGAAGTTGTTCTCGCCTAAAACACCCCAAATTTTCAAAACACAAAACCCTAAATTTCCTAATTCCAAACATCAAGCAATAATTACCCCGATTTCATACCCAGGGGTTAGCCGATCTTAATCAATTTCAACACTTGTTGAGAAATTTCGATTGGAAATTTGTACTCTATTCGACCCAAAAATGAATAACTCACCTGATTGTTGTTGCATATGCTTCCCGCCGGCCACCGGCGCCTCCACCTAAGCACCCTCCTCTGCCACCAAATCCGCCGCCGCCGGAAGTAGCCTCCTCTCCGCCGTTGTCGGATCTTCTGCACTCACCTGGTTATGGATTTCACAAATGGCCTTATTGCCTTTGTCGTCTGTTGGAGCAAGATTCCGCCTAAATTGAAAGAAACCATCACTTATTACTAAAAGAATCCAATAACTTTTCAATATTACAAAATATCACCCAACATAGGGAGAAACATCCATTTTCAACTAAAACTAAACTTTTGGACGCGAGACAAAAAAAATTCAAAACGTAAGGGTTACCAGGCGAAAATATTGAAATTGCTGTTTAGCACTCGAATTACTATATACTTCAGGGTTACTTAGCGAAGAATCCAAAAAAATTATAAACACAATATTTCGCCGAACGGAGGTGAAAGTAATACGGAGTATTATTAATCGCTTTGATATATTTAATGATTTTTTCCTCCTTTAGAAATAACTTAGTATAAAAATACATTCGTGACGGTGGTATGGTTTTTAATGGAATATGTATAGATTGTGCAAAAACTAATAAATGCATTACGCCGTATTGAAGCGTGAGTAGATGACGTGTCCATTTATCCCAAAAAAAAAAACCAAACAAGTTTAAAACGCGAAACGGCCACTCGCAAAATGCCGTATCGGAAAGGAATTCACATTGTCTCGCTCCGATCCTTTCAGTTCGTCTTCTTCTCCGTCCGGTGCGCTTCGAGGGAGGAGAAGTGATCACAATTAAGTTCCGAATCAAACTGCAATTTTCGGTGAATTGATCCATTTCGTTGGAACGAATTAAGATATGGCTACGAAGAGATTTGCGGTTTTGCTATGCGCGGAGGACTCGGAGTACGTGAAGCAGAAGTACGGCGGCTATTTTGGAGTTTTCGTTGCAATGCTGGCGGAGGAAGACGAGATCTGGCACGTCTACAAGGTCGCCGCCGGAGAATTTCCAAAATACGACGAAATCGGAGGTTACGACGGCTTCGTTATCACCGGAAGCTGCAATGATGCGCACGGCGACGACGCCTGGATCTGCGACCTGCTGAAACTCGTACAGAAACTGGACTCGATGAAGAAGAAGGTCCTCGGTATTTGCTTCGGTCACCAGGTTCGGATCTCATCCATCAATCAATTCTCTACTTATTTTACTCTGCTTCGGTTTGGTATATTCCGTTTTTTAAATTGTTTGCTATGTGCTTCCTCTGCTTGTTTCTGAATCCCTCTCTCTCTGATCTTGATGTTTTTGGAAATCGTATCTTTCCTTTTTTTGTTGTTGCAAGAAATCGTATCTTTCTCGTTATGCCTACTTTGATCAGTTGATTTTGACCTTTCTCTATTTCTTTAGAAATCTGAATTTCTTGTCATCGGAAATTCTATAAAGATCATTTGGTCAAACACATTCTATGAATTTAGTACTGATTTTTTCCTCATCTCTTCGTGTGGATTTTTTTTAAAATAAAGAGTTAATATTATAGGATAAATATGGATCGAGTGTGAGAGATTTGAATTAAAATCTTACCTAATTTCCTAGATAATACTTTATTTATATGATTTGTAATCGAGTTTGCACTTTGAACGATTTGAGATGCGTTTTTGCACAACAAATTGGTAAATTTTGTGCTGTGTACCAAACTCCAACGGATTGGGGATTTTAGCAGTTAGCACAGCTAGATGTCGACACACGAGTATAAATAACAACTTTGCTTAAAATCAAAGTAGATTAAATTACGATAACTTGTAGAGATGTGAATGCCAGGGGATGTCATATACTTTCGTCATTCTATAGTTTTGTAACGGCAGAAACCATGGATTTTTAAAATTTCGTTGATCAAGTTTATTGATTGGTATGTGCACTGCAAGCCACATACCTGGCAAGTGCTGATTGGTACATCAATGGCTTGTTGTGTCGTTTCACGTTTACGGAACTCTCATTTATTTTTTTATTTTCCAACAAAAAAAAAATTTATTTATTTGATTTAAATGCACTTGTCATTCGTTTATATATGATATATTTTTGTAGTTCATGAATAGAAAGCATATAATTATTTACCCAAAAAAAAATAGAAAGCATATAATTGTTTCAATAATTTCATTTAATAATGGTGTTGTGCAGCACTAGCCAATTAAAATTAAGAACAAGGATATTTTTAATTATTGATTTTTTAAATTTTATAATTTACGGAGTATAACGCTAGCTAGCTTTCCTTGTTTGTTTCTAGTGGGCATAACAAATTTATGTAATAAATAATTTATGAGTTATATTATCATCATCAGGGACACGTCTCACGTGTCTCCAGGTCTTGATTAATGTATAATGATAACCAGGTGCAATGACGAAGTAATTCATGCCCCACTCCATTATTTATGAACTATCTTTTTTCAACTCTTGGACTTTATTTTAAAAAGCGTTAGGCAGATTTTAGGCGTTGAGGGGCCGTCTAGTACCTAGACAATCAAAGCGGGTGTCTAGACATGTCTAGGCGTCCACATAGTTCTAGACAGAGGGGGTCGTCTAGCGCCTAGGTGGGGCCTAGACGACACATATGGGATTTTTAGAACAACGCTCTTGGGACATAAATTAAAGAATACAAATTAAAAATTAGTTATCTACTAGTGTAATATCCGCGCCTTAAAGGCACGGAATTTTATATCCATATCATGTATCTAACTTTTTAGTATTATTTTATTAAATATTAATTATATTAATATATTAATAAATAGATTTTCAGAAACAAATATATTTAAATTATGAACAGAGGAGGAGCAAGCATGAAAGTAATCTTTTCATATGAATTAATGATAACAACACACAGAATAGGAAACAAATATATTTAAAATAGATCACAAATGTAAAATTCGACCTCGTTCATTTCCTAAAAGCGTCGAGTATAAGTACATTTTTAAGCTCGAGTTCAAATTTAGGCTAGGCTCGAGCTTGACTCGTTTCTAAACGAGCTGAATATGAACACACGTAATACTCGGCTTGTTCAACTCGAATAATAATCCCAATAGTTTGGTTACATTTTTCATATGACATAAAAATCAAAGAATTTAACTTCTCGAGGATATAAATTTCTCCAATTTTTAAATAAATTCAACTTAATTCAATTCTTTTATATTTAGATTTTCACATTTAATTATCTAAACTAAGGTAGGGGTCGCGTGGGAAATTGCCTCACCTTCCATACGCAAAGCCACCTATTAACACTAAGACCAGGCTCCACGTCAATTTTCTCTATTTCTTTATGGCATTGCAGAAAAAATAAGTAAAATATTTGTAAATGAGATACACATGATTTTATCAACATTTACATTTGTACACACCTTTATTGCTGGCTCCATATATCGCAGTGTGTGGAGAGCTATTTTCGATGTTGCAATGTAACCTTTTCATTCTCCATTTAATTTCACGAGGCCAAAACTCGAAGGATCTCATAGTGTTTCATCCTATACTTCCTAGATCCTAAATACTTTCATCAAAAGTGGTTAGATTAGAAAGAATAAGTATCTCATATCGAAACTATAATTAGCTTAACGAACTCTATATATAAATTGGTGGAGTATTCCTCCTATTGTCAATTGGTTTTTTAGGATGAAACATTATTCAGACTGTTAGCACAGGTGCACACGACCTCCACTCATCAGTACGAGTCCGACTTTGATATGGTATGAAAGTTAAATTAGCCTAATGACATTTCTTTCATTCCTGGTTTGGGTTAACTATAAAGAAAATGAGATGTTAGACCCGTTCGTTCAAGTGTCAATTATGTGTGTTCTCTTAGTTGAACTTGCGGACATGTTGAGATGTGAAAAGACAAGTGTTCCATATCGAAATATGAGTTTAATAGCCTTATATATAAACTGGTGGGCTACTTTTATAAAATCGATCAATTATCTGCTAGAAACTTGAAATGAAAAATTGAAAATTTCTACCCCCAATCTATGCATATTTAGTTTTCAACAACTAGATTAGTAAATTGTTGTAGCTATTAAATTGGTTGACTGTAATTTAATATCGTACTCCTTCCGATGCTTGACTTTTCAAAATCTATATAAAATATTAATTTTAAATCATTTTTATACAATTTTAACTTCTTAAAATACGCATTGATAAAATCAAATGACATGTGAAGGAGCTAGAGTATTTACCTTTATGTTTGCCTATGCATCTGCAGGAATTTCTAATGTGTTTGTGTTTGAATTTTTTTCAATTTCTAAAAAGGATATTTGATTTGATGTGATGTAAATAGATACTTGGACGTGCACTTGGAGGGAAAATAGGGCGATCACAAACAGGGTGGGACATTGGAGTCAGAACAGTCCAGCTGTCTTCTTCCTCTTCAAAGCTCTTCTCTACTCTGAACATCCCAACTGTTCTTTCTATCATTGAATGCCACCAAGATGAGGTTTGCATTATAAGCTCCCTTTTAAATTATAATAACTTGTTCTTGTAATGTACACATTTGTTTGGTTGGTTGCAAATGCAACTTCAATACATTTCCTATAAGAACTTGAATGATCTTTTTACAAAAGGTGAGAGAGCTCCCTCCAATCGTAGAGGTAATGGCCTGGTCTAGCAAGACTGGAATCGAGATGTTTAGGTATGGAGACCACATCATGGGGATTCAAGGTCATCCCGAGTACAACGATGATATCCTCCTCCATCTCATAGCCCGCCTTCATCAGTGTAATCTCATTGAGGTACACTATGGATCTAGCTTCAGATCTTACTAATAATGCACAAGCTCTTCATCTATTTATATTGTATGTATATACAGATGTGAACATATTGTTACATTATGTATGGTGGGTTTTTCAGGACACTCTAGCTAATCAAACCAAGGCTAAGTTTCTCGAGGCACAAGTACCGGACAAGAAAGCATGGAGGCAGCTTTGCACCGGCTTCCTCAAGGGAAGATTGTGATAATGGTTCAGGCGAGTCGAGTAGATTCAAGTGCCATCAAGATCAAGAACCCTAAAAAAACAAAATCGAGCATATATCATATCATTATATGTAAATACCAAACTCTATCTAACATTATACATTACTCGATTTTATGATTAAGAGTTGACCAGAAATTAATAGTTTGGGAGTGGAAATAAATTGGGTTGATCACCACTACCAAGTACCAACCACTGAGTCTACAACTGGAAGGGAAAGCTTACAAGTACTTACTGATGTCTGTTTGTGGTGTGATTCTTAATTATCATCTTAAAAACTGTTTGCTTCAATTGTAGCTCCTTCTCAATTCATAAAATGGTATTATTTTCATACAATATAGTGCCAATTCATAAAATGGTATTATTCTGTTCAAAGATCAATTTTAATTTTAAATTCAGTCCCAAATTTAATAAACTTTTTGTATATACAAACGGATTAAAGATATGTTCGTTACTTTTTTAATGTTAAACGTATTTAATGCTAGACACGTGTGAAGCTGAGGAGAAAATGAATCAATTATCAGAGTTTGTATTGAATGTATTTAGCACACGTGCGCTCAGTACATATAAAAATAACAACCATCTTTAATTTGTGTTGGAAGAGGCAGAAAATATTCCCTCTTTTTATGTAGCGAAGCATTTGGCAATTGCAGTAAATGTCCAACACCGTCAGCGCCACTGCGACTTGTTTACCATGAACTTTATTAAATTTTGAGAAAAACAATTCCAAATGATTCAAGTTTTAATCAATAGTTTAAGTACCGTCCCCTCTACTTAACTACAGTAAATATTCTAATGTGCGTCTTCTCCAAAGTCAATCAAGTGGCAAGGTGGCTTAGCTGCGACATGCAATGGACCACGATGCACTATTGTCACATCCGGAGTTTCTTTCCCTTGTTCAAAAGGATGCTATTGAGGGGTGTTATATGAACCGAATAGCTCGAACTTGACTAAGGTTCGACTCGATTAAGACTCGGCTCAAACTCTTTATTTTTCAAACAAGCCGAGTAGGAACACATTTTTAAGCTTGGATTAGCTCCCTCGAATTAAGCTCGAATTTTGTGAAATTTTTAAATTTCCTTTAAAATACTCCGTACTGTGTTATGAGCAAATAGGATTACTTAAGGTTCGAAAAAAGCTCGGTTCAAGCCAATTCACTACTTCATTTCCTAAACAAGCGGAGTATAAGCACATTTTTAAACTCGAGTCCAAATTTAAGCTCGACTCATTTCTAAATGAACTGAATATTAGCAAGCAATACTTAGCCCGTTCAGCTTGGATAACAGCTCTAATGCTATTGGGCGATTAACAGTACCTGACATTTAAAAAATTTCCTTGAATAAAATAAAAAAATGTCCAGCGTACGCCACACATTCAGATAATGCCATAAGTAGATCGACAATGCAAAATTACTTTAGATGATGACAAAGATGGCAGTGCGAGCATCATTACCAACTCTTCTTGGTTCAAGCGCACATTATGCAAATGTTTCTTTCCTTTTGGGGGTTTCTAAAGCCAAATGAACCTTTCCCTGTAGACAGAGAACACAAGTAAAAGAGAACAAAACAAGCAATACAAGAACCAAATATAATCCTCAAAAGGAAAAAAATTGCATTTTTCACTTTCCAATTACATTGTTCTTCAAACTATACAGCAAAATATTAACACAAAAAGTCATGCCCAAGGAGTTTGCTATTGGATCTAGCACTCCGATTATTCAATCTATATAGAAAAACAGAACATAGGCAGGCAAAAGTAACCCTTGATGAACCGGTTGATGTCTAGACAGGATCACCAGAAACACAACTAAAGCAACTAGGCATATGCCAAGCAGCATCACACTTTGGTGACCAATCATATAATAGGGCGAGGAAAGAATAGTAGAAAATAATGCTCAACTTACAAAAGATTATGCTATATTTGTGCTCCTGTATTAGTTTGCCCCCCTCTACGTTCGGATTTTCGTGAAAAAATCCACTTATAGAAGTATAAAAAGAAATATTGGAGATGAGCCCCGTCAACTTGACCAACGAATACGGCAAAACTGATTTTAAGAATTTTCTACGCATCGATTGCTGGATAAAGACCTGGCAAAGAACCCCTTCCACCTCCATTTGAATCTGCATTGGCATATAGAGATGACTGTAGTTCGCCAGAGTGAGATGACTTACGCGACTTATGTTTGGGAGACGCTGAATATGAGTCACTAGAAACACTGTTTGAGTAATACGGTGATGTAGGAAGCCCATGAATCTTTGGCAAGCCAGTAGCATCTGGGCCGAAGCCGTAACCCTTCTCCACTGTATCAGCTTCCAAGGGCAATTCTTCCAACACCTATCAATGGATCAATACCAGGCAAACCCAAATTAGCGGAGGAAACATTTGGAACACATTAACACCTGCTAAAAGGCATAAACAGAAACTACAGTAGAACACAATAGCAACTAGTCGCCCACTAATTGCCAATCGTGATTAACAGCACATCTCCATGTCCAAGTAGACACGAGAGATGTGAATGTTCAGATAAAAATATCCATGGACAGTTGAGACTGGGAAGGGGGGTATAGAAAAGAAAAGGAAAGAAGAACCTATGGCTTGATAGTTTCCTTACTTGCACAGCCTAAGAGAACAGAAACATGAAAAGATAACAGACAGAACAGTTAAACATGATTTTGAAAATGAATCACAAGGACCAGAAACCTACCCGTAGAGCCTGGCTCAAAATACGCAGTTTATCTCGTGCTTGCTTCCTCTTCATTGCCACGTCGTTAGGTTCTTGTAGCATCTCTTCAAAAAGGTTATCTCTGCACAAATGTTTAGGGAGGTTCCATAACCCAAGGAAGCAGGAACACAAGACTTTTCAGATTCAGCAAAAACTGAATTAGAGGGAAACAAACACAAGAGAAGAATTTAATTCTACTAGAATTCTGTCTCAATGTTGTCACCTGTAAAGCTTCTTGATGAAGACATTGTGCAGCTCTCTTTTTGTATGGTTCACCTGTAAAGCATATTCCCACCTAAGTTACGTGTTTCAATTTCACAAACTAACTTATAAAAGGTATATAAAGTGAAAGACACTATATATTTATTGCAACAAAGAATGAATGAGAGACAACCTACTACCATGAGGGACAGTGGTCAAGAACATAACTTGATACATAACTAGAAATTCATCATTCAGTAGCGTACATGTTTAGTTGATAAATCATAGTAAAACTAACTTGTTTCACTAAACCTATGGTTACATCTTAGGTTACAGTGCAATTTGTAAGAGCACTTGGGACAATTTTTCCCAGCGAATGACCATAAAAATTTAAAGTGTCCGAAAAGAAGCTCATTAACTCAAAAAGTGTTATTAATCATAAGATAATCCGCACGTCTATAATGAACGAAAAAGTTATCACATTAAAATCGAGGGGATAAAACTGAAAAATGCCACGTATAGGCCTAGGGCTCACTAGAGCTGGCAAACTACAGTATGCTCCCACTCAAACCCAAAAAAATATATATATCCAACAATATCCCTTTACAATGTCTCAAGTTTAGCAGGACATTCAAAATTCAAGAAGGCATAAACTGCATTTTCGAAAAAATAAACAACAATATCCCTTTACAATGTCTTAAGTTTAGCATGACATTCAAAATTCAAGCAGGCATAAACTGCGTTTTCTATATGAAAAAACAATATATATTTTTTATTCTTATTATGGACTCAACAAAAAAAAAATTATCACTTGGTCAAATGTGTCGAAAAGATAGACACCTTAACTAGTGCCATTTCCTTGACACGGGTTTCTTAAGAAAAAAATCGTATCAGAAGCCTAATTTCAGATCCATCAGACCCAAGTCAAAGTAAAAGTCCAGCTAATAGTTTTACTGCCACTTCCTGAATTAAAAGAATGACTAATATGGACAAATATCACCCATTTGCAATAGCAGCCGAAATTCACAACTCCTTGACGTTTTTCACCAGCTTACTCCAAAGCAATTCTGAGAAACACTTAAAGCACAAAATCCAGAAAATACATGCTAAATACAAACTAAAGATCAATATTTACTTCAGTCCAACAAGAATTTGAGATTATTACCAGAAAATGCATAATTGCTTTTGGCACCAAGTCTTCCACATTCTTCCTGACAATATCATAGTATGACTCCAACAGTAATTTGGTAACAGTGATTTCAACACCCTCATTTTCTGAACGGCTTTCTGAGGGTCTCAATATTGTTGGAGGCTTCATCAAGAGTCGACAAACATGTTAGAAGATAAATTTAAGCAAGTTAAAAAAAATAACAAAAAGAAAAAGGAATTGCAACACTTAAATACATCAGGTCCATGTACCTCTTTCAAATGAATCATAGAAAAGGAATGATCCATGCTATGAATGGGTTCACCAAATGACATGTTTGCAGCAGCTTCTTTAGAAGAACTGCGATGTTCATTTGCACCAAAGATAGACGAGATTCCCCAACTAGAATTTGCCGTTCCACCTATTAAATCATAAAAGCACAAATTAGTAATAAAACGCATCATCTGTGTATCAGGTCAGCACCAGAAGAAATAATGCAGAAACCCTTGTGTGGGAAAATTTTAATGTGTCTACAATAAAACAGTGTGCATCCATATAAACACCTGTGGACATAAATCAGCATGAAAAAAGAATGGCGTATGTAGCAGGTTCTTCCCCTTTTTGACCCACTAAAAGTAATGAGTAAACACACCCTCAATTCAAGGCCTGTCAATATTTGAAGAAAACTGCTTGACATAAAACTTACCAGAATGTGTCGGTTTTTCAACATCCACTACTTTTCGAACACCTTGTTGCTATTGAAATAAAATGTGAAGAAATATGGGTTAGACAACCTGCTCAGGAATCACTCCAGGTAGAAAAGGACAGCTTTATATGAAATTGTACAAAACTTTCCAGGTTTGATTCAGATGTTAATAGCCAACCTGCTCAGGAATCACTCCATTGACTGTTCTAGCAAGAATAGCCCGAGATTTCACACCTCTTTCAGATGAAGGTTCTGCTCCATCCTAGAAGACCAATGCATATTAAATTACATCTTAATTAGCAGAAGTAAACACAGCAGAAAAGAATCAAACACTAAGCTGAAAAGAAGTGAACCTTTAGTTTTGGAAGAGATGCAGAAGCCCCATAAGACTTGCTTTTGGAAGCTTGCTCAACAGCTTTACTCCCTCCAATGAAGTTTGGATGTGATGTGTTTATGTAATCCATCTACAAAATACAAAACACCCTCAGATAATGCCAGCAAAAACATGAAAGTTTCTAGGGGGGAAATAATCATTTGCAGAAAAACGGAGCAACATAAAAATGCCAAGGGGAAAAGTCATGTTTCGCAGTTAGCAGGCATATAAGATATATACAATCAAGTTGTATCAGAACTATAGGCCAATAGACTTTAAAGCATGAACTGCAAATCCTTCAATGATTTAAAAGTCTAGTTTATCTCAGGTCCACATTGGAACAAAATACTACTAGCAACATAAACAACACAACAAGATATACAATATTAATTACTAACCTCCATTTTAAGATTACAATGTGGCTTAAGACCATTGATATAAGAGATGTTGCAAGCACCAATATGAACAAGCGTAGAAGTAAAAGGACTTTTCATCATATCAAAGCTCCCACAACTATCTTGGTTCTTACTGATGTGTTGGCATGCCATTCTCAAGCCCTCAAACTTAAAATAATTGGAAGTCCCAAAATATTAAGAATGAACTTTTTTGCAGGAAGTTAGTAACAGAAATATTGTGCACCTTAAAGAAAACACTATCAAAGTTTCAACGCATGCTCATCTAGTTTATACATGAGAGGAGATGAGATAGCAGTTTACATGGTCAAACCAGATTTGATTCATTTAAGTTCCACAACTACAAGTCTACAAATCAAGGGCTTACCTTTGTATTATAAGATAGTCAATTGGATTAAGAATAAGAATTTGCCAGAAAAGCACGAAGACATGGAAATAGGGAACTAGTAATTAACTGCAGATCAAGAAAAGATAAGAGGTGTCTTGAGCAGTGCTATTGATCCATGACAGTAAGTTTCAAATCAGGTTGAGCAATCACTAAACTGAATTTACCTCCATTTCAATAATATGCCCAATCATTGCCTCAGCAGGCTCAAGTCCTTCTCTCAAAAAGTTGTTTACAACTTCATCCATGCGCTTTCTAAGGATAGGAAATCGCTGTAGTTCACTGCCTAGACATTGGTGACTCATCTACAACATAATTACTTTTATAAGAATAGCAATAGACATGCATAGATACATGATATACATACATTAATACACATAATACATATACATATAATTTCACATATAAATATCTCTCACATTTTCTTACCTTCATCAACTCATTATATATGAACCTTGCACATTGAAGACTAGGATCTAGCAACCTTGCTATTTGCCTTCTCACAAGAACTTCAAAAGGAACCTAAAAAATTCCAAATCAAAGGATATTATAGAACTTCCAAGATAATCAGTAAGCAGGGAACACCCCATATTATAGCAACCAAATTAAAATGAAGATAGATGAATATCATATTGTCTAAAAACAAGAATACTAAACAGAGAAAGATCAGTGAGGGAACTCCAGAAAACTACGTCTGGTACAAACAACGCAGATTTTGGTCCAGTTGCATTCTGAATAGCTGTGCGGATATCATCATCACTCAAACCTTCACATGGGTCTACTTCCTACAAGAAACATTGCAAAATGTCATGGACCATCGATAGAACAGAGCTGATGGTAAGAAAACTGGACATCACAGAAGTGAAATTTTGAATCCACTACATTTGAACAACTGGCAAAGATTCAGAAAAAGCCATTTCACTGATACTCAAGGGAAATAAAGTCATGCTAAGAAGTCAGTTGGATTTTTAATGAGAATCAAAATAGATGGGGGTCAATGGCACTGTCAAAACATACCTCTAAACTCTTCACAAAAATTGACTGGAAAATATAGTGAATACGAGCTCCACCGGATAGCTCAGAAGTAGATATCTCTTCGTTCTTGCCTTGAATAGTTGAAGAAAAAGCTGTTTTTTATAACAGAATACCCACCATTCTTAGACAGAAAAGAATGTTGGCATAACAGTGTCATACTGATAAAATGTGTGATTCTTACCTTCTGAATATTTGGAGAGAATGTTTAGGATGACAGTTCCCTGAGTAGCCTGTTGCAGGGAAAAATAAATTTGGTCATTAGAACATACTTTCCAGTAAATAAGTGAAAGAAATCTCCCAAAGATTACCATTATTGATAGATTGAGCGAATAGAAAGAATTCGTACTTTTAGACTTCGATTTAGTTTTTTTTTTTATTTAAAAAAAAGAGCACATAGTATCAACGAAGAACATAAGAGTGTAACAATCTGAAAGGATTGTAACACTTATTTTTGGCTTTATACCAGAGGCATTCAGCAAAAGGCTGTACATGAATTCAAATTACTTGATGCAATGGACCTAACATACTCCTCTGCTATATTTCAAAAACTATGAGCCTAATTTCTGTAGGATTGATTATTATTTACGGATTTGGATCAGTTCTGCCTTCCCATAATCCAATCTACTGCCCCAATTCGGATCCGTTCTGCCTCCTATAGCCCCATCTCTGCCTATAAAATAGAAGCGGAAATCTAAGATTTGGCTTCCTTGCACAGCCAATTGACCCTGCTAGCCTTTATCTACTGGAGGTCCTACATCCTCATCTACTTTGTCACAAGTACTCACCAACACTGCCGCCAACTATCTCCTCTCAGCTTACTGCAATGGATCTTCTGCAGCACCAATAAAGGTCTCATCTTCAGCCTAAACCTTATTCCCCTCTCAACCAGTATCACTAGCGACCAGACAAACTCCACTTCACAGTTAACATATCCGCTAGCTGGATGCTATGTTAGGCAAGATTAAAATAATGCAAGTACAATTATTTTTGTCCTTGAGTTTTTAGTGTCAAATATAGTTAAAGATATGCATTGGTAACTCATACCCCATCCCTTCTAAAAGAGTACTCTAACTCAGAGAATGATTTTGTTGGATGAATTTGATGGGAAAGGATGGGTTAATGAGTATTTAATTCATAGGCTTTTGAAAATCTCAGTGAAAATGGAAAAGATTAAATTATTATGACAGGTGATGAATTAAGGGACAAAAGATTAACATGCATTACTTTCATCTTATTAAGAGTCATCACACCATGTTCTAAGAATATGACCTTATCATCTAGGGTGTGTTTCGATTTCCAATGCATTTTAATTGCAACGCATAAACACTTCAATAGTGCTTGTTTTAACGTTTCACAATGTGTTTATAGTAATGTAACGCTGATTTTAAATAAAAATACCTTATCAAACATCCACTACTGGACAAAGCTTATAATTATATTATAAACTTAAATGTAATTAATTGACACAATTTACATGGTATTTTATTAAAAATTTACGTTATTTTAAACATATTGCAAAAAGTACTAACCAAATATCATTAAAGTGTTTATGCATTATAATTAAAATGCAATGGAATCCAAACAAACCCCTAATATTTAAAAAAAATATCAGCGGAAACTAATCCTGATTATGATCTGTAAAAATGAAGTCACTTAACATGTAAATGTATTGATCCAACTGTAATGCATATTAATGTTCTGTATGAAATGTGATAGCATAAAAAAAAAACACTTTATCACGCATATCGCCCATTCAGCTCAACTTATTAATGACAAGTACCTCCAATCACCTGATTTGTCACCCAATTAACCCTTAGCTCACTGTGTTTGTTTGGAGTGAAGACATTATTCATTATAAGTTCCTTATCAGCACTTTCTTACACACATAGATTATACATTACACTCTCTTGATCAGCAAAATAAGCTCCAAATCATCTCCTTAAAAGAAATCAGCACATCACCAAATGAAACCTATACCTACTCCCTTCATTCTTCTCTCTCTTCCAACCCCCTCCCCACTTTCCTCAGCCTGGTGGACATCAACAACAATTTCTTCTATGGTACAAAAAACAATTATCTAGCGGTTTTTTACATCTTTGAAATTCAACAATGTCAAAATGTTAGCAAAATAACTGATGCACATATTGAAATGGACATTTCCCATGCAAAGAATAAGACCTTAATGATGTCTATTTCTCATTCCACAAAATAACCTCACTTTTGCTACTTTCTTTCAAAGCTAAACAAATTCAGCAAGTGTTAGGATAGCTGTTCCAACATTTCCATAAAAGGATTTATGACAAAATATGAAACAAACAAGGGAAAGGGGGAAAAAAATTAAATACCTATTATAACAATTAAGCTCTATTATTGAGTATTCCTCTACAAAAAAAGGCTGAACTGCAAGTTTGTTGTCATATTAACAAGCAGTATTTCCACAAGAACACCAAACGTTCATATGAAAAAAGTGTGAATATGCATTTCACATATGGGCCAACAGACGCCACGGCAACTCACAAATCAAACAGAAGCATCCATAGTACCTTCAAACATATGATGGAGAAATAAATTACCTTTGATTCAATAGCTTCACCATAACTCGCATGCTCCTTGCTAACAGCAAAAAGTTGAGAACTTATTTGGGCTTTCAGATTTGGAAGCACTGATCTGATGTGTTGCACCAAAATCTGAGATAGGTTACAACTGCAACGTTAATGTTGTAAAAAAAATATATAAGAGGATACAAAGGGTTCCTATGAAGAGAAATGGCAACAATTTTGAAGCATATGTACCTGGTTCAACTTTTTTGCAAGCTGAGGAATACCACACTTATCTGCAAGATCATTATACACCTGGAAAAAATACCAACTGTTTATGAATATACAATAACATAAAACGGAGCACAAACATGGAAAACATTTAAAAACATAAAGGTAATAAGTTTTTACTGGACGACTACGGAAGAAGTTCTCCTCTGCCACCAAGGCATCTTTGATACTCCTGTTAGACAGAATGTCCTGCTCCAGTTAAAGAAGATGGAGGTTATGACATTTCATGACTAAGAAACTATAAGAACATCAATACTAATCAATGTCTAAATCCACTTCTAAACTTTATATTATACTGTGATGTACTCTACTAATGTTAATCTAGACATCAGGCATGAAGTAGTTTCTTCAACCAATCAAGTTAAATTCTATGGTCAAAATTATAAATATATGGAGAGTGGAATTCAGTAAAGGTAAACAAATGAAGAGCAAATCCAATCCCTTAACAAATGACCATTTGCTTGAAGTGGATAAATAAATAAGAAAACTCGAAAATGCATTTTATATATTAACAAAGCTTCATTAATATATAGGACCTTAGAGCATCTACAACCTAGGGTTATCTTTACCTTAAGGTAAACCCTTGGCTGTAGCCTACACCTTAAAGTAATGAAATGGAAAGGGTTACCTTGGTAGAGAGAGGTAACCTCTTCCCTTTTTGTAATTTTTTTTAATGAAAAAGTAACCCTACTTTTTCAATGATGGTACATATAAAAAGGGGAAGAGGTTTCCCATGGTTATAGAGGTAACCTTTTAAGAAGAGTAGATAAATTGAAAATAAATTTAAACAAAAAAATAAATGAGGTGTAAAATTATGACAAGGAGAAAGAAAAAAATCAGGAAAGAGGTTTAGTCATGGCTGAAGATGGTCTTGGGAGTTAGAGATCTTCATAATTAAACCAACATAAACTATAGAGATCAGATAACATAGCTCTGGAGAAGATTACCGCTTGACAACGATTTACAACCCCCACATATCCAAGTTTCAAGGGTATCACTTTCCCAAGCAAAAAGTTACGAGCATCAGTCCCTCTATCCATGATATCCAACTGCAATCACAATCAAAAAGATTCCTCGTTAAATGTTATAGCAACAATAAATGATAAACAGATGTAACTTATAAGAGTAGAAATCAAAGCATTTATACCTTTGTGATAACACCAATTGTTCGATGCCCTGAAAAACAAAAGCATGTACAACACGGTCAAGAATTGATCAACCAAATGGTGTAAAAAAGAAAAAAGGAGAAGAATCTGAAGCACAACGTACCATCAGGATCAGCCATTCCGGCCATTTGCAAAGCATCGGAATTAGCTAAATCAGAATTGGCTGGCGTAACAGCAAGAATCAAACAGCTTTTCACTTTAATGTAGGACATGATCATAGTTCTGATTCGTGCTTCAATATCTGAAGGTTGGTCACCAACTGGAACTTTTGTTATGCCTGGCAGATCTACAAGGGTTATATCAAGGACATTAGGTGAGAATATCTTCAAACGGATCTGCTTGTCTGAAACACCTTTATTGTTTCCAGTTTCTCTGTCAGTCTCAGCCTGAAAACATTTGTGAAACATTACAGAGGCAAGAGATTAGGTTATTATTCGCATCAACTCATTACAATTTGCCTGTTTCAGCTTGTAATCGGAGATCATACTAAAATTATAGTAAATGATGATTGCGCATGCAAAAATAAAAACAAAAGATAATAAGAGGGTAGAATCCCACCAAGTGACATCAAAGGGAGGGTTGTGCAGAAGAGTTAACAATGTTATGTTCAATTATCCATTTTCATCAACTTAGTAAGAGCAATTCCAAATGATTCATCTGATTTTTGACGCACTCATATACAGAGCATGGGGGGGAGTACTAGATTTTGTCCACTTTTTTGCATGGGATAAGATATTTAATTCCTTCTTAAAAAAACAGCTATCACTAATCTCATACCCTGATACAAGCAACAAAAAACATTAGGAGCCTAAGGAGTCTAATTCTTGAAAATCTTTTATGTCAGGGGAATATAATCATGAGCTCCATAATATAGCAACCTATATATTCAAACAAAAGTCCAAACCCTGCAACAAATGCTCTACATTGATTGGCAATCAAAATGATAAAGACTCTGTTTGGTAACAAGGCTAATTGAGTAGCTAAAGCTGATATGTTAGATGTGTAAAACAGATATTGAATTCAACTATTAAATTTTTTTTCTGGGTTAAATGTTTGGTAACTCTAAATAATAGGATAGTTGAAACAAATTGGGCAATGAAATAGGAGAGAAAAAATAAATTTGTGAATATAAAAATTAAGCTACGAAAAGCTTGAGATTAGTGGCCTTTAAAATCCTCATCTATAAGCACATCAAAGTTCAATCTTTGCTTTAGCTCCTTTAAAACTATGTAATATTAAAACCAAAAGCTCTGAAAAGCTACTTACTTTACCAAACAAAGCCAAATAACTATACGAACTTGTCTCTCTCCCACGAAATCATTGGTCTTAGGATTCAACGCAATAAGACACACGGAGTTATCCGCTTGTGCTGTCAATGTATTTAGTGACCACATTAAGACATTAATAGCTCGCTCACATGACACAGAGATCGTATAAGTTCACATGCAAGTGAAACCCTATGCTGAAAAGGATCATTCAAATCTAGCATATATGTTTAGTGGAGTGGACTAATCCACCTAATATCTATCAAGGGGGTGTTTGGATTTCCAAATTTATTAATTATAATGCGATTATTTTACCTCGGTATAGGTGAGTGTTTGGTTGAATAACAAAAAAAATCATAAAAACCAAGATATAATAGTAATAAAACTGAGGAAAAATAAAATTGATGTATTTAGGAATCCAAACACACCCCAATTTCCAGTTGGACCTCCTCCTTTGGATCCAAGTGTTTGAGCTAGGTGATCCAGCGACTCTCCAACAAGTGCAAAAATAATCATGTGAACCTCACTTAGTAAAGAATTGTATCACATGTCACATAACACCATCTACTTGTGTGTTAGCTAGTTTCAATGTTTTAAGCAATCTAAAAATATTATGTTGTCGTGACATAGAGCTAATTATTGAAGTGGTTGAACAAACACACCTTGAGTATCACTCATTCTTTAAGACAGTGTTTAAAAAAACTATAATGTAGCCATGTATAGGTAAGCAAGGTAAGCCTGTAAGGGCCAAGAAGCACCTCACAAGATATCTCCAAATTGAGAACACTCATTGCCTCTGTTTTGTTGTGCTTTCAAATACTAGTAACTTCCCGCAAAAGGTAAATCATAGTTTACTTTTAAGAATCGTTACATATAAGTATATTGCTAACAACTATCATATTTATAACCTCTGAAAAGTGTGCCTCGCTTTCTGCATCTAACCCCTAAATCCTTTCCTATTCTACCAACCTTCTGCCTTTTATAACATTTCTTGTGAAAAATTATATGCAGTATTTTTTTTTGTAGAAAATACATGCATCAAATCAAATCATGCGTTTTTATCTTTAACCAATGCCAAGAAAGTTGTTTGGCTCCCAATTTTCTTTATAATGTGCTCTCTCACCAAAACTCTTTGGTTCATTTAAACACACAACTGGAATTCTGTAATCCCACAAAAGTGGGAAGAGGCCCCAGAGAAGTTATATGACGTACTCCAGCTACACTATTAAATTGCTCATACAATTGCAAACAGCTTGCATTAAATCAAAATAAAAACAGCCTTACTAGAAAGAATAAATTAAACTAACTCATCAAGACAAACCGTGAAGCACTTGCATAGCTGCATATTAACTATTAGCAATAGATATGCACAAACTTGTAGAAGAGCGGAGATCAAAAAGAATGCCAGTTCTATTTGCTTGATTAAAAGACTAACGGTGATCAGACTTGTAAGGACTATAATCCGTTACTCAATAATTCACTTTCCAAGAAAGGGGGGAAAACAAAGGTAATAGTAAAGAAAAAACAGTTGGAGTGATTGAACCAAAGAAGTACAATCAAAGATGGAGAACAAAAATGTAAAGTCAACAAAGTCGCACCTCAATCTCACGACGAATTTCACTAAAATCAAGAAACCTCTTCCCAGGCAAGTGCAAAAACTCGCCCCACTCCTCGCCGCTGCCATCGGGATTCCTCGGAGTCTGCACTAACTGTAGAACTAGCGGGCGGCGCGTGCAAATACCAGAGCCCCGGGGGAGAAAGTCTCGGCCGACGAGCGCCTCGAGCACGCTGGATTTGCCACTGCTCTGGCTTCCAACAACGCAAACCTGAGGGAGATCGAAGGCCGGGTTGCTGCCGAGCTGCGCAGCGATGTCCTGGAGTTTGTTGACGATTGGGATCACAGAGTGGCCCAGCGGAGGTGCCGAGTTATTGTGCTCGTCCGCCATGGTTGACAGGGTGGAAGACGGGGAGAATGACGGGGAGGATAGATAAGAAGCGATCGATGGCTTGGGGAAGGGGATTGCCGGATTGAGGATGAAACCCTAGAGAGAGAGATTTGTGTGATAGAAAGGTTTTTCAGAGAGAGAGAGAGAGATGCGAAAGAGTCTAATTTTTTTCTATTCCACTTCATCAAGAAAGTGCGAGAAATTTCAAATTTCAAAATTAATTATTTTTCCTTTTCTCTTTTATGTACGTTTTTCTATTGGACTTCATTCACTGGGGTTGGGGATTTGTAATTTGTTTGTACAGTAGCAAGATTTTTATTTGCAGCAGCGTTAAGAGTAACGCAGAAAAATCACTTTCTCAATTTCTCGTACCAATCAAGATTCAATAATTTCCTATAGTTGGCCCTGCCTGATTTCGAATAACACAAAAAATAATGAGCTTCTTGTGCATTTGTCCGTCTTAGCTGATGTGCACCAAAGAATCATAAGATCCTAATTCATTTTAGTCACAACAGCAATTATTTAAAAATTATTTTTTTAATTTTTTACCTTTTTCATTTACAACATAAAATTGTGTGACTCTTATTTCATTTTAGACATTTTTATTTATTAAGCTAAATATTAGTTTATTTTACTTAAATTTTTTTATTAATGATATTATTGATATTAATATTAATACATATAGATAGGCGTGGCCACGGGTCAGACCCGACGGGTCGACGGGTTCGACCCGCCGGGTCAAGGGTCGGGGAAGGGCGACCCGAACCCTAACCCGGGAATTCCACGGGTTGGCGGGTTTGAGTCGACCCGTTCACCCGCCGGATTCCCAAATTTAAAAAAAATATATATTTTTTTTAATATTTTTTTAAAAAAAAATGATAGGTAAAGGTTTTTTTTACATATCACTTTTTATATCCATTTCATTTTAATATGAAGTGGAAAAAAACATGAGAAATTTTATATTTTTATAAAACTTCCTTCATCCACTACAATATAAATGTAGGAATATAAAACTTCTCAAACTTTACTTCATTTCAATATAAGAAATATAAGAAATAAAGCTTAAAGTGAAGAGTGAGGGTTAATGGATGATATAGTACACATATATATATACATCCATCCCTTCTCATTCTAACTCTCAACTTTCAATGTGGGACAAGAGTTGTCCCACATTGAAAGTTGAGAGAATAGGGGATGTCTTCCAAATCTATAAAAAGGGAAAGGTGGTAGTGATTTTGACCCACATTGCACATTGCAAACTAGTTTATGTTTATATATTATGAATTATTCTAAGAATAATATACATAATAATTATTATAAACATAAAAAAAATATTTTTTTCAAAAAAAAAAAATTGGGATGGCGGGTTGACCCGGCGGGTCATGACCCGCCGGGTCATCGGGTTCAAAACCCCTAACCCTAACCCGCAACCCGCCCCCACCCGTTGACCCTGACCCGTACGACCCGTCGGGTCACGGGTCGACCCGTAACCCGTGGCCACCCCTACATATAGACCTGTCAAACGGGTCATTCGGGTCGGGTCACTTCGGGTTTCGGGTATTTTCGGGTTGACTAGTACCCGGGTTTCGGGTCGATTTCGAGTTTGTCAATTTTTTCTTTTTTAAATTAAAAAAATCATGAATTGATAATTTTGCGATAAATTTTAATTATATATATAATAATTATATTTAATTATAAATCAACCGGTTCAATCGTATCACCGGGTCAATCGGATAAATCGGGTCAAAATTACCGGGTCAATCGGGTCACCGGGTCGAAAAAAAATTCCGGGTTAAAATTTTTGGGTTCGGATCGGAAATTTTCCAGGCGTTCGGGTCGGGTTGTGTTTTGACAGGTCTAAATACATATAATTAAAATAAAAAAAGACACACAATTAAATTTGGAAATTTTTTATTAAATTGATAAACTGAAAAAATAATGAAACAAAAAAGTTACACAATTCAAACTTTCAAACAAAATATTAAATTTCAAACAACACACACTCGTACAACAAAATTTAGCGTCGTCTCCGAGAGTCCCAAATTTCTACCATATATGTTCAATCAAGTCGACCTTCAGTCAACTATGCGTACTTGTGTCTCGAAGTGCATGTCTATTTTATATCAATTGACTCATTTCAACCGGTAGATTTGGGATGACAGGTTGATCAAAGTCGGATGGATCATAGTAGTGTTGATATGTATCACGTTCATCTCCTCAACCTTTCTTTATACCTCTTTATCAAATGTATCCAACTGCTCGACCAATTAATCCCACACATTTACCATGATCATCCAAATCCAAATCTCAACTCAATGTCTCCACCTATTACCCGTCTGGCATTTGGAACACACGCAGGCATGGAAGGAGGTGATGATGATGATGATGATGTCGAAGAGGTTACTGCTGAGGAAGATGTGAAGGAGGTTGCTATTTTTAATGACGGAGGGAGGAGAAGATGGTGGACTAAAAGGGAGGACAAGTTGCTCGTTAGTGGATGGCTTAACACTAACAAAGATGTTGTCCAAGGAACCAACCAATCCAGCAACACATTTTGGTCTAAAGTTGTAGCGTACTTCAACGAAAGGAAGGGGATGGACCTCCCTGCACTCGGGGCCTATCACTACAAAAAAAAATATATTGGCTTCGGACAATAGCTTTGGGAAGGTTTTAGCGTAGCTGTTAGGTTTGTTGTAGCTTCGGGTTGGGCTTGTCGTAGCCATTGGGGTAGTTCTAGCTTCGGCATTGCTACGGCTGAGGCGTCATCGTTTATATTTGCTTCGCCAATGGGTATCCCCGTAGCTACCGATTGCAGTCTTGCTTCAGTAGGTTCCTTGTCGTAGCTAAACTTATTAATTTTAATTTAATTTGTTATAATAAAAGAAAATATTATCATCTTAATTAAAAAAAAAAGAAATTGAAATTTGCATAATGAAATTAGTAGGAATCAACACATTTCATTTCATTTCATTTCTCCAGTCCGCCCTAACCCTCATTCTCCCGCTCGCTCCCGCTCAGTTCATCTTCTCAGGCCCTCACGACACTGCTCAGTTCATCTTCTCCGACTCCCTCTTCGCACCAGTGTTCCAGAGCCATACCGAAGCCGGCCTCGACTCCCTCCTCTCGTTCATCAGCCATCCTCAACTTCTTCTGCGCGCCTTCATCTTCTCCGACTCCCTCTTCGCTTCTGCACACTGCTCTTCTCAGCAAGGATGTGGCCAGGGCCGTGCCAATCTTTTCGAGGGCCCTGTGCTAAAAAAAAATATTACTAGGCTTTATTTATAGTATCAATGAATTTAGATTTTTTTTATAGTTATACTTCATCCATTAAAGAAAAAACATTTTGTTTATTGTTTACACGCATTTCTATGATAAAAAATTGTATAAAATATCAACTTAAATTATTTTTTTGTAAACTCATACTTAGTAATAAGTAATAAATTATTACAAAAAAATATTTAAAAAGTTGATACTTTAGACAAATTTTAGCTCCTAAAAATGTAATTAAATAATAAAATGATATGTTTTAATTATCGAACGGAGTACTAGATAAACGAACTATATAGACTATTTTTTTATTTAAAAAACCGACCTTAACTCTGTTTATGCTCACAAAATATATCATAGTACTATTCAATTATATATAAAAAAAAAAGAAACATGGTGATAATTAAGTTAATTTTTTAATCAATTTTTGGATAAAAAATAGTTTCTATATCGTAACAATTTACTATTTGATTTGCTGTGATTTTATCAAAATGAAAAGAAGAAATGGTTGAAACCCAAATCTATGTAACAACAACAACAATCAAATAATTTCCCTTTAGAAGCTCTTTGGATAAATAAGACAGGTTTCTTTACCAAAGAAAAAAAAAAGAGCGCACCAGTTTAGTTGGAAAAAATAATGATTTGAATGGGAATCGAACACGGGGAGAGCGGGGCTTCTAAATAAAATGCTAAAAGCATCAATGCCTTGCCACTGAGACAACTTCATTCACCTAACATTTATGGAAGATATACACTATATATCTAGCTTTGAAATGATATTGGGCCCTAAATTTTTTGGGGGCCCTGTTCCGATGGTCCACTTGAACCGCCCCAAGCACGGGCTTGGATGTGGCTGTCCCCATGGGTAATATCTCCTAAAACCCTTTAATTTCAACTCATGAAAACCAATTTAATTTGTGTGTAGGGTTCAATTTGGGCTAGGGTTCAATGTGGTCAAATTTGTATTTAGGGTTCAATCTGCGCACTGTGTGGTCGGATTTAGGTTTGGCTAGGGTTCAATTTGGGCTGCTGCGTGATCTTCTGATGTGGTTTTTATCTGCTTCTGCTGCATTTTTTATATGCCTCTAATGTGCTGTTGAGCTGCTGCGTTTTTAGGCTGATGTGCAGCGTTTTGTGATCTACTGTGTTTATATTTAATTGTCAATTTTTCATGTGAGGATGGAGATGATGATCTGTTGCGTTTTTTTTTGTGATATGCTGCTGCGTTTTTTTTAACTCTTTTCACTTTATTTTGATTGGTTTTACAGTAGCTACTTATGTCTTCCACTCTACTTATTCATTGATTTACTTCCCCTTTTACTTGAAATGAGTTTTACTTGAAATGAGTTCTACTTATTCATTGATTTACTTCCCTTTGTTTTTGAAATGAGTTTTACTTGAAATGAGTTCTACTTATTCATTGATGGTTAGGGTTCAATTTGGGCTGATGCGTGATCTTCTGATGTGGTTTTTATCTGCTTCTGCTTCGTTTTTTTATATGCCTCTACTGTGTTGTTGAGCTGCTGCGTTTTTGGGCTGATGTGCAGTGTTTTGTGATCTACTTTGTTTATATTTAATTGTCAATTTGTCATGTGAGGATGGAGATGATGATCTGCTGCGTTTTTTTTTTGTTTTTTTTAATCAATTTGTCATGTGTTTTTTGATTTAATGTGTTGTTGATATGCTGCTACGTTTTTTTCAATTCCTTTGACTTTCTTTTGACTGGTTTCACAGTAGCTACTTATGTCTTCCACTCTACTTATTCATTGATTTACTTCTCCTTTTACTTGAAATGAGTTCTACTTATTCATTGATTTACTTCCCCTTTTTTTTTAAATGAGTTTTACTTGAAATGAGTTCTACTTATTCATTGATGGTTAGGGTTCAATTTGGGCTGCTGCGTGATCTTCTGATGTGGTTTTTATCTGCTTCTGCTGCATTTTTTATATGCCTCTACTGTATTGTTCAACTGCTGCATTTTTGGGCTGATGTGCAGCGTTTTGTGATCTACTTTGTTTATATTTAATTGTCAATTTGTCATGTGAGGATGGATATGATGATCTGCTGCGTTTTTTTTTTGTTTTTTGTTTATCAATTTGTCATGTGTTTTTTGATCTAATGTGTTGTTGATATGCTGCTGCGTTTTTTTTAATTCCTTTGACTTTCTTTTGATTGGTTTTACAGTAGCTACTTATGTCTTCCACTCTACTTATTCATTGATTTACTCCCTCTTTTACTTGAAATGAGTTTTACTTGAAATGAGTTCTACTTATTTATTGATTTACTTCCCCTTTTTTTTTTTTGAAATGAGTTTTACTTGAAATGAGTTCTACTTATTCATTGATTTACTTCCCCTTTTACTTGAAATGAGTTTTACTTGAAATGAGTTTTTTCCGGAAGAATGCATCAACTATTATGTGTTTTCTATTGATTTTTCGTGAATTAGCTACTGTAAATACTTAATAGTCTTGATGTAATTCATTTTAGGTATCTTTTGATGATTTATATCTATTATTCATAACATTTTGTTTTGTTCGTGTCTGCTGCAGTGATGAAGGCAAGGTCAGCAAAGTGTTAAGGTGGAACCTTTTCCAATTAGTTCCGGTCACATCTTCAACCTAAGTAATTCGCTTACCTTGATCATTTCGTGCTGCTAATTGGTTTTCAACACTGAAGATAGGGATTTTTCAAGAAAAAAAAAAGATTGAATATGTAGCTTAAGTTTCCTTCATCAAGAAGTTTAGTGTTTTTTATTTATTTCACTTTGTCGATCTTCTCTATTTGTGTTAGGTGTTCAAAACAAGCTTACCTTGACCACTCCAAAATGCATTATTTTGTCGGGCATTGGTTGCACTTAGACTAAAAATAGGTGCAACAGTTCAACAAATACCTAAAAGACTTTTCTTACCAAGGTAACAAATATCTTAAGATCGTGAGTCTATCATCATATATGCAAATATCTTAATACTTTGTTTTGTGCTTTATGTAACTATTCTGTTTGTAGTGGAATATTGTTTCTATATGAGGTTCTATTTTTGCATGGCTCTGTCTCCTGTTTGTAGTGGTATCTATTTTCTCAACCTGGATATTGCATCTTAAATGTGTTTAACTATATTCCATCTTTCTTGATTCTCACTTCACTCTTTTGTTGCTTTAGCTTGGTTCCAATTTCTATTATTATAGGCGTATTGGTTAATTAGCTGAATGTTACCCTATTTCCATATAGGTGTCAATAAATTAGTGTGACAAATAGGCCATTCCAATGCCTATAGACAAGTCATGGACTGATTCGGTAGCTAGAGTTTCTGTAGAATATTTTACAAAGATAGATGAATTTTTAGACTTTGCATATGACAACAAGGATGTTGGGTCTCACATATACCGCCCTTGTAGGAAATGTAAAAATAGGCCTTTGTATGTGAGAGAAGTTGTGCGAAAGCATCTTCGAAACAATGGGTTTTTTATTAGTTATAAATTATGGACTAAACACGGTGAGACCATTCGTGATCTGATTGAGGAACCGCAACAAAGAAGTGAAGTGCCACAAGAGTCAGATAGGTATATGGATGTAGATATGGCAAGATTGGTTGAAGATGCTTTTGTAGGGATCGAGATATCTTCCCCGCAAAATTTGGATGATGATGGTGCACGTGTGTTGATAGGAGGAAATCGAGACCTGCAATAAAATATAAATAAATCAAAGCAAACCAGATTTCGTCCCTTGCAAATAATTACAAGACTCCCTCCCTATGCAGTAGTGGGAAGTCAGGATCGATCCACGAGGAAGCGTGTCAGCGGATCTCAGGTAGCTGTAAATCTCACAGACAGAAAAGTAGAAAGAGAGAAAGGAAGACAGAAATAGCAAAGCAAAGCAGAAAAATAAAGCAAGGACACAAAAGTTACTCGATATCGAGCAACAATCCTCGATATCGACTACAGCAAGTCGACAACAGAAACTCATAAATCACAGCAGAAACTCGATCTCGATAAAACCTTACTCGATATCGACAAGGTGCTACTCGATATCGACTAGAACTCTCCGAGATCGACAAACAGCAGAAACTTTAAATTGCAAATTACTCGAAACTTTAAATTGCAAATTCTCGAACACAGAACTCAGATTTCGGTGAAATAAACTCAATAAACTTAAATACTTCCAAAGCCAGGGTATCAACACCACAACGATAACCATGCAAAGTAACACATAAAGGCATAAAAGATCATGCTTTCCATCAAATAACTTTCGTTATTAACAAATAGGAATTCTAGGTAAGAACAACTATATCTATATCTAAATCTCTATATCTAAAAGCTAAAAGATAAATAAATGGAATAACATAAATAAATCCAAAAAGGGAATTATATCTAAAGTAGCAAAATATCTTCTTGTGTGGGTAGATCTTCTCTCCATAGATAGAACTTTGATAGGTGTGGATAGATGTGGATAGAATCGGACAATCTTCGGCTCCAAGCAAAGCCAGCTCGACACGGACAGCAAGCCGCATAACGCAGCTCTGGATAGCGCTCCTCGATATCGAGTAAAAATGACGTCGACTTCAGGTGGCTCGGTGATGTCGGGTAGCAGGTCCTCGACCTGACTCGGCATGTGGTTCTGGGGTCCTCGATATCGACAACTTTCGTCGATATCGAGTAAGCTGTGTCGACTTCTGTGTTGATGGGCTTGGTCGAGTAACTCTTCCCCGACACTGGCTCGGACAGGCGCTGCTGATCTTGTCGATATCGAGTAGTTTACTCGATATCGAGTAACTGGTGCTCGGCGTCTCCAGGTCTTTGGCTTCTCGACTTGGCACAGCTCCTCGATTCCGGGTATCGCATCAGGGTGTTTGTCGATATCGAGTAGCTTACTCGATATCGAGTAAAGCTCCGGAGTCGGGTTGCCTTCGTCTTCAGCTTCCTCGATCCGCTCCTACTCGATCAGCACTGCTCGGACGTCTTTGTCGATATCGAGTAGAATTCATCGATATCGAGTAACTCTATTTTCCAGCTTGATTCGTCCTGATTCCGCTGCTCTTTGACCTTGGACTTCTGTAGTTGATTTCCGAGCTTTTCCAACCTTTCTCAGAATTGCTGTAAATTTCCTTGAATTCTGCGAATTTAAACAGAAACTGATGTAGATTCCATAATTTGGCGAATAAACATAAACTACATAGATTCTATACTATTCTAGCCCAAATGCATGAAATGTATGCAAAACACGACATAAAAGTAACTGTAAAACATGGCAGATTCAGATCACAACAAACACCCCATACTTAAGCTTGTTTGTCCTCAAGCAATACTTTTATTTGTCATTCAGGGGAAGAAATTAAAACTCTCAACATCATAGATTCATTCTTATATGTCCCTGCAATCAATTATCATCCCTGAAAAGGTACTAGTGTCACAAATCCATGCATGTGCAAATAAAAGCAACATCTACTCATAAAAGGAGGGTTATGCAAAAACAATTTATGTGACAAAGCATTAATAATCAAGAGGACTTTAATTAAGCTCAATAAGGAGTAGATTGGTAAAAGGCTAAAGGTGGACAATTTTTGGCAATGTGGTGCTAATAATCCGGGGAAATGAAGTACTTTCCAAACTGAATTTCCACATTCCTTCTTCATGAGATTCATCACCTTTCAATATGCTTTTTCTTAATAATAATGCTTTTACCTCTCTAACCTCAGCACTGTCTTCTCTCTAGTCGCAAACATGGGTGTCATGAATGGCCCTGGATACTTAGTGCTTTGGACTCCTCACAATGTGTCCCATCTCGCCAAACTATTATCTTAGCGAGCAGGGTCAATCTACCTTTATCTCCTGAGGTGATTTGATTTTTTCTCCCTCATTAAAATTTTCATATATTTCAAACAATTTCCTTCCAAACTCCAATAATAATGATAACAACACAATAACCATATAACATCTCCATAATGTAACATCATTCTCAACATAATCCCCGTATAGGAAATAAGGTAAAGAATGGTCAATATTTAGAACACGTGGAGCAAAATATAAAATAAGGCATAATATGGCTTTTGTGATGCATAAGCATAGGTAAGGCTATGATATAATAATATGAGCATTATATGGAAATATAAAGTCCTCCATCCTCTTATCATGCAACATGTCAAAAGCAACTTCAAATTTTACCTCCTTTCATGGTTTTCAAGAAAAATATGCACTTTATTGTGACTTCCTTTTACTAGGCAATTTTATGCAATATCTCTAATGAATCCAATTTTGCATCGTCGAGTTCAATAAAGCTTCCATGACACTAATAAAAAATTTTCAATGGGGGTCATTTTTTCAAACTTTTGGAAAACATGGATGTAAGCACATAGATCAATAATGAATTCCAAAATAGCCATGTACAAGCAATTCAAGAAATAAACTTTAAAAATGCACAAATATGGTCAAATATGGCAAATATGCACAAAGTAAGCCCTTCCCCCACCCCATACTTAAACATTACAGTATCCTCACTGTATAAAAAATAAGGGTAAAGAAAGAATCTCACTAGACAGGCGTGCATGGCTTCAAAAACATCGAGTAATAATGCTTGGGCCGAGTCCAAATATAGCTTGCTTCTATCCCCATGGACCTAAAAAAATATAGAAGACATATACCCACAATAGAAAAACCAAAAAGTTCAAAACCAAAAACAAACAAAAAGCAACAATGTCCAAAAGTCCCAAAAAGTAAATGTCTATGTACAACCTCTAGATTTTATAGTCGCTAGGCCGACTTTCTCCATTAAGCTCAAGGTGGCATCTGCAGGGCCCATGTAACTTGGGCTTCAAATAGGACTCCATTCTTGTCCATCAGCTGTAGTTCTCCAGAATGGATCTTGTTCACCACGAAAGGCCCCATCCTCTTCTTGTTGAATTTGTTAGGAAACCAATGATCTTTTGATTTGGAAACATAGAGCTTGTCTCCAACTTCATATTCTTTAGGCTCATCATTGGAAATCCTACATAAGCGTACATATCAAGGCAAACCTCTCCCATGTATAGATAGATCTTTAATGGAAATAGGAGAAGAAAGATTCATACCTTGGCTTACCTTCGCAGAAACAGATTCGGGAGCCACTGTATTTGGTCGATCTCGAGGAACAATACTCGATATCGACGAGTTTTCAGCTTCTGGTGGTCTGCTGCTTGAGGATGCTGGAGTCGAGGAAGGTGGGTGTTGGTCGATATCGACCAGTTTTGTCGATATCGAAGACCTTTGCTCGTCTGGTGGAATCGGCGTCGAGGAAGGTGAAGTCGATGCAGCGGAGTGTTGGTCGATATCGAGTAACTTACTCGATATCGAGGAGTTCTGTGCTTCAGGTTGGCTGCTCGACGACGCTGGTGCTGGTGAAGGCTTCTGATTTTGGTCGATATCGACTAAATTACTCGATGTCGAGGAATTTTGTCCGACTTCGACCCCATACTTGCATCCTGTCAAGGCATCCGAAAAATAGTTAGTCCAAATCGACGTACCTTGGTTTGTGTCGAGTGGATTCTCTGTTTCTTTGTTCAGGATGGCCATGATCTTCTCCACCTGGGCTTCCATATCCCTCTTTTCCAGCTCTTCAGGAGTCATATTTTTTACTTTAGGTTCCCCGCAAGTGATGTAATCAGCTGAGATAGATTTTACCTCTTCCATTGGATCTGTATGCCTTTCAGTTTTATTAAAGGAATACTCAATTACCTCATCGCTGATGTTGAAAGTGAGCACTCCTTTCCTCACCCTTATGTTGGCATCCACTGTCGCCAACAAGGGTCTTCCTAAAATAATTGGACAAGCAGGGTCCTCTGGCATATCAATAACTAAGAAATCAGCAGGGACAAAGAATTTACCTACTTGTACTGACACATTGTCCACCATGCCCGTTGGAATGACCACCGTGTTGTTGGCCATATACAGCTTAGCATCCATAGGCTCTAGGACACCTATCTTAATCTTGGACCATATTTTTAAAGGCATTATACTCATACTAGCTCCAAGATCACATAAAGCATTAAATTTATATTGACCAAATCCAATGGTTATAGCAAAGTTACCTGGATCGGGCCTCTTCTCAAGTATGTCCATATGGCTGCACTCCTCTGTAATCTCAGCCATTGATCTCTTCTTGCTTAGAATCTCTTTAAGGAACTTGACATAGGATGGCATTTCATTGAGAGCTTATGTGAAGGGTATGGTGACATTGAGCTTCTGAAGCATCTTGATGAAGCGCTGAAACTTCTTCTCTACTGGGTCCTTTGGAGATTTTGTTGGGAAGGGCAGCTTCTTTTTCTGATTTGGAGCCAGAACAGATGTTGGAGGTGCTACAGCTTTCTCGATCTCGACTTGGGTCTCCTCGATATCGACCAGCTGTTCCTCGATATCGACTACTTTCCTTGGTGTCGAGTTGCTGTGCTGTGCAGACGAAGGTTGGCCCACTTTGTCGTCGATATCGAGTAAACCTTCCTCAATATCGAGTTGCTGCTCTCCTCCGTCTTGCTGCTTTCGGACCTCTGGCTCTTGTAGTTGATGGCCACTTCTGAGTTTTACAGCAGCGATGTGTCCAGTCTTCCTCTTAGGATTTGGTTTTAAAGATCCAGGGAGAGAACCTATCTGTCTGGGGACTCCTGCTGCTAGCTGGCCAATCTGTGTATCAACTGATTTCCGCCATATATCAATCTCCTCAAGCCTAGAGTTGACACCTTGAATCTGAGTGTAGACTGAGTTGAAGGATTGCTTGGTGTCTAAATGATTTCTCCGTTTTTCCTCTAGGACGGTCTGTAGATCATCCCTCTTCTGGTCCCTTTCTGGATGTCCTGGAGCTCTGTAGGGTGGGGGGGTTCCTAGGGGCACCTTGGTTCCATTGTGGTTGTTGGAACCTTTGGTCCCCCATGTAGCGATTGGGACCCCATGCGTAAGCTGCCTCTTCATGGTATTCTGCCAGCCTGACTTGCTCTGTGTGTGGACACTCAGTAGTGGTGTGCCGCTGTGATCCGCATTCGATGCAGACTTGGTTGACAGAAAGATATTTGACTTGCTTGAGGAGCTTGCGATTCTGATCTCTGTAGTATTGCTCATTGACATCTGGGTCAATCTCTTTAGAGGGCTCATAGAGGGGCATGGACGGGGCTGGCCTAGCGTAGGCATTCTCCTCATAGTTGGTTGGAGTCCCATACTTGTTATCATAGTTGGTCAGCTTGTCTAGAGCAGCCCATGCGTCCGCAGGCGGCATTGTCAGATACTCATAGTGAGTATATGTGTTGATCCTATCCTTTGCAGCCATGTCCAGAGAATTGAAGAAGATCTCTTGAACTACGCAGGGTTGCTGTCCATGTGTAGGGCATGATCGCAGCAGATCCTTATATCTTTCTCATGCCTTTGCCAGCGGTTCCCCATGCTTCTGTTTGAAAGCTGTGATCTTCTGGGAAAGGAGTGCTGTCTTGGCAGGAGGGAAGAACTTGTTGAGAAACTCCTGCTTTACTTCAGCCCATGTTGTGAGGGATCGCGGTTTCAGCCCTTCAAGCCACTTCAGTGCTGGACCAGATAGGGACCAACGAAAGGCCTTCATCAAGATGTACTCCAAGGTGGTACCTTCAGCAAGGGTACGACACATGTCAGTAAAGTTTGTAATATGCTGAGGAGGGCATTCATTAAATCTACCAAAGAAAGCATTATTCTTAATTTCAATAAGGAAAGGAGTGCAAATTTCATAGTTATTTTCAGGGATTAGAATGGCCGATTCAGGCACTATGAGAGTCGGGTGCATGTAATCCTCTGCATTTGTTGGGTATTGGGCAAGCTCATCTTCCAATAGCCTCACACGCTCAGCTTCTCTTGTAGTGCGTGCTCTCTCAGCGGTGAGAGTAGTATCTTTCGCAGTTAGTTCCCTCGTAAGCCTCTCAATCAGCTATTCCTGTGTCTCTGCAGCCGCCATGGCTCTTTTTAGTTTAGCTTGGATGTGTATAACGCGCTCCGGTTCGTCTAAGGCGTCAAACTCAGGTGTTTGATCAGAATGGCGCATATACCTGCAAAGTAACTTAAGAGAAAAGTAAGATATGACTACCTAAGGCGCAAATGATTGCTTCCCTGGCAACGACGCCAATTTGTTGATAGGAGGAAATCGAGACTTGCAATAAAATATAAATAAATCAAAGCAAACCAGATTTCGTCCCTTGCAAATAATTACAAGACTCCCTCCCTATGCAGTAGTGGGAAGTTGTTGTTAGGAGGAAATCGAGTATGAAATATAACAAAATAAATCAAACCAGATTCTGCCCACGCAAATAATTACAAGACCTCCTCATGATGCAGCAGCGGAAAGTCAGGATTGATCCACGAGGAAGCGTGTCAGCGGATCCTAGGCAGCGATGGAATCTCACGGTCAGAAGTCGACAATAGGGTCCTCGATCTCGACTAGGGTAGTCGACAGAAGATCGGACAGTCGAGCAGAGTAGCAAACACAGGCACTGGGCTAGTCGATCTCGACGAGGCGTACTCGATATCGAGTAGGGCCTTTGTTGACTTCGAGTTGGCTTGTCAAGTACCTGCACAGGTGAAGCTACAGCGACTTGGTCGAGGATCAATTTACTCGATATCGAGTAGTGCAATTCGAGATCGAGTAGAAGGACAGAAAATTAAACGAAAGAAAATAAAGAACAAATGCTATGGGGTTTCGACTAAACTTAATGTAAATAAAAGCAATAAGGAAATTAAATCTAAATATATCTAAATGTCTTAAAGTGGATAGATCTTCTCTTCAATGATGTGTCTTGATAGATTGGATAGATTTGGCAAACTTCGAGTCCAAGTAATCCCACACCGAGTAGAATTGGTCAAACCGCGTCACACAGCTTCTGGAATCGTCGTCGATCTCGACAAGGGCCTTGTCGATATCGAGTAGGAGTGTTGTCCACTGGGCCGGCTTCGTCATCTCGGCTAGCTGGTACTCGATGTGGCTCGGTCATGGTTCACGAGTGTACTCGATCTCGACGACAGTCTTGTCGACATCGAGTAGGAATGTTCATCGACTAGATCTTCTCGGGTGATTCTGCTCGACATGCTCGGAAACGGCTCCCGGGCTCCTCGATCTCGAGTAGGTCTCCTCGAGATCGAGTAGAGGTGGTCTGCGTCTTCGTCCTCGGCTTCTCAATCAGCTCTTTCTCGACCAGGCTCCCCTCGATCTCGAGTAGAGTGTACTCGATATCGAGTAAAGATTTCTCAGCTTTCTGCTCTGTTCTTAAAACGCACTTTCCCGAGTCCTCGTTCGTCGGATTGACGCATATGACCATGCGTTGGAAAGCTCTTTCCGAGGGCTACAACTCTCATGAAGACATCAAAGCTTGATTCAGAACGAAAAATGGTGAAAAATGGCCTCTTCTCCAGCTGCACCATTCTTAGCTTCTCCATGAGTTTCCTTTAAGCTCCAAAGTGCGTCCGATTTCTGCGAATTATAACAAAAACTTGTGTAGACCTCCATATATTGCCAAATAAGTGTAAACTACACAGATTCCGTATTATTCTAACCCAAATGTATGAAATGTATGCAGAAATCGATATAAAAGTAAGTGTAAAACATGGCAAATTAGGCTCACAACAGAAGTCAGGATCGAATCACGAGGAAGCGTGTCAGCGGATCTCAGGTAGCTGTAAATCTCACAGACAGAAAAGTAGAAAGACAGAAAGAAAGACAGAAATAGCAAAGCAAAGCAGAAAAATAAAGCAAGGACACAGAAGTTACTCGATATCGAGCAACAGTCCTCGATATCGACTACAGCAAGTCGACAACAGAAAATCATAAATCACAGCAGAAACTCGATCTCGACAAAACCTTACTCGATATCGACAAGGTGCTACTCGATATCGACTAGAACTCCCCGAGATCGACAAACAGCAGAAACTTTAAATTGTAAATTCTCGAACACAGAACTCAGATTTCGGTGAAATAAACTCAATAAACTAAAATACTTCCAAAGCCAGGGTATCAATACCACAACGATAACCATGCAAAGTAACACATAAAGGCATGAAAGATCATGCTTTCCATCAAATAACTTTCGTTATTAACAAATAGGAATATAGAGGCTTTCGCATAAACCCTAATTGTTACTAACCCTTTTCACATAATTAACCCAAGTTGCATTAAGATCACTTTCGCTTCAATAATACAAACAAGGATCACCTTCAACTCTCGCAAAAGAATCATGCTCATAGGGATAGAAGACAAATTGCATAAAAAGATCGTACCTTTACCGAATCACCTTACATGGCCACCGTCGGGCTCACCCCGACCCTAGATGTGGGTGGACTACTCGCTCTTCATCGCAATAGCAGACATCTTTGATGAAAAAGAACTAACTTGCATTAAATAAACTCAAACTTACAACCTCTTCTCCTTCTCTCTCTATGTGTAACTACTTGTCTCTGAAATTGAATGTGTGATGGAATGAATAAAACTCAGCCTCTAAGGCTTTATTTATAGGATTCATTCCCTAGCTATTCTAGGTAAGAACAACTATATCTAAATCTAAATCTCTATATCTAAAAGCTTAAAGATAAATAAATGGAATAACATAAATAAATCCAAAAAGGGAATTATATCTAAAGTAGCAAAATATCTTCTTGTGTGGGTAGATCTTCTCTCCATAGATAGAACTTTGATAGGTGTGGATAGATGTGGATAGAATCGGAAAATCTTCGGCTCCAAGCAAAGCCAGCTCGACACAGACAGCAAACCGCGTAACGCATCTCCGGATAGCGCTCATCGATATCGAGTAAACTACTCGATATCGAGTAAAAATGACGTCGACTTCAGTTGGCTCGCTGATGTCGGGTAGCAGGTCCTCGATCTAACTCGGCATGTGGTTTTGGGATCCTCGATATCGACAACTTTCATCGATATCGAGTAAGCTGTGTCGACTTCTGTATTGATGGGCTTGGTCGAGTAACTCTTCCCCGACACTGGCTCGGACAGGCGCTGCTGATCTTGTCGATATCGAGTAACTGGTGCTCGGCGTCTCCAGGTCTTTGGCTTCTCGACTTGGCACATCTCCTCGACTCCGGGTATGGCATCAGGGTGTTTGTCGATATCGAGTAGCTTACTCGATATCGAGTAAAGCTCCGGAGTCGGGTTGCCTTCGTCTTCAGCTTCCTCGATCCGCTCCTACTCGATCAGCACTGCTCGGACGTCTTTGTCGATATCGAGTAGAATTCATCGATATCGAGTAACTCTAGTTTCTAGCTTGATTCGTCCTGATTCCGCTGCTCTTTGACCTTGGACTTCTGTAGTTGATTTCCGAGCTTTTCCAACCTTTCTCAAAATTGTTGTAAATTTCCTTGAATTCTGCGAATTTAAACAGAAACTGGTGTAGATTCCATAATTTGGCGAATAAACATAAACTACATAGATTCTGTACTATTCTAGCCCAAATGCATGAAATGTATGCAGAAAACGACATAAAAGTAATTGTAAAATATGGCAGATTCGGCTCACAACAACGTGAGGGTGCTACACCTAGACCAACTGAGTGTAGTAAGGGTGCTACACCTAGACCAACTGAGTGTAGTAAGCAGTTTTTATAGCTAATAGAAGTTGCAAAGCTTCCTCTATATCCCGACTCTAAGAAGCACACTGCCTTGTATTTCGTTGTTCACCTCTTACAAGCCAAGAGTTTGCACGGATGGACAGACCACTCATTCAAAGAGTTGTTAGATATATTTTTTGAGACTTTGCCTGATGGAGCTAACCTTCCTAAATCTTATTATCAAGCCCAAAAGTTAGTGGATGATTTAGGATTCACCTTTACAACTGTGGATGCATGTCCTAATAGTTGTATGTTGTTTCGAAATGAAAATGCAAACCTAGATCAATGTGCAATATGTAAGACATCGCGGTGGAGAGAAACTAATGTAGGGTCTGATTCTGGCACACGAAGAGCTGCAAAACAAGCTAGGTACTTCCCGTTGACACTACGATTGCAAAGGCTTTTTGCAACAACTGAGTCCGGCTACACTAATGAAATGGCACAATCTCAAGCGTGTCGACGATGGGGTGTATAGGCATCATGCAGACTCTCTTGCTTGGAAGCATCTTGATGTTAAATACCCGGGTTTTGGAGCTGAGATGAGGAATGTACGTTTAGGAATTGCATTCGATGGATTTAATATTTTTGGGAATCAAAATCTCGGCCATAGTACATGGCCCGTTGTCCTAGTTCCATACAATTTGTCGTCGATGCAAATCTTGAAGCAGCCATACATATATCTTTCTATGCTCATCGATGGACTAAAAGGTCCCAGTGATAAGATAGATGTGTATTTAGAGCCTTTGATTGAAGAGCTAAAGGAATTGTGGGAAGTGGGTGTAGAAACTTTTGATGCTTCCACCAACCAAATGTTTCAAATGCGTGCCGCAGTGATGTGGACTATCAATGATTTTCCAGCGTATGCAAATTTATCAGGATGGAGTACTAAGGGTGAATATGGGTGTCCAAATTGCAACATCAGACCAGGGGCAACACATTTGAAGGCCAGCCATAAGTGGTCTTACGGAAAGAGTAGGAGGTTCTTGCCGTATGATCATAGGTACTGGAGACATTCAAAGCCATTTCATTATGGACGAGAATTTACCGAAGCTCCTGCTACACTGACCAGGGATGAACATCTCTCCCAGATTGAGTCCAATGGAGTGCTTACATGTTATAAAAGGGAGGACATGATTGAGCACCATAAAAGGGGACCTAAGAAGTGGGAAAGGGATCCAACAAAAAGAAATAAGCATAATTGGAAGAAGAAAAGCATCTTCTATGAGCTACCTTATTAGAAAGACAATCTGCTTCCACACTGTATTGATGTGATGCATGTCGAGAAGAATTTTGCTGAAAATGTTATGTACACAATAATGGGCGTTAACGAGAGAAGTAAAGACAATCTCTCTTCCCGTCGTGACCTTGAAGTTTTGGGAATTCGACCTGAATACCATGTGAAGCTCACAGATTCTGGTACCGAGTACTATGAGAGGGATGAATTTGAGATGGACGATGATGGGAAAGATAACTTCTTATTAGGCTTATCTAAAGCGAGAATGTTGGATGGTTCCTGTTCAAGTATTGCACGGAGGGTTAATTTGAAGGATCGTTCCATTGGAGGACTGAAAAGTCATGAGTATCGTATCCTTTTACAACAACTAATTCCGCTATGTGCACGGAGTTGCTTGCCAAGGAATGTGGTTTCAGTTCTGATTAATGTTGGAAAGTTCTTCAAGGTGTTGAGCTTGAAGGTGAACTCTAAAGTTGTATTGGAAGAGGCACGTCAACTGAGCATCCTAACCCTATGTGATATTGAGAAAATATTTCCACCATCTTTCTTGGATATCATGGAGCACTTGCCGATACATCTTGTGGAAGAAGCTTTAATCGGTGGATCTGTCCAGTTTCGTTGGATGTACCGAATTGAGAGGTTCCTACTGACTTTGAAGAACTGTGTACGACCAAATGCATGCCTAGAAGCATCATTAGCCAAAGGTTATGTGATGGAAGAATGCATGAACTTTTGTGTTCAATACCTAGATGACGTGGAGACCAAATCAAGAAGACCTCATAGAAGGAAAGAGGATGACGGCAAGAAGGGAAAGGTCTTCATTCTATCAGAAGTAACACGTTATCAAATTCATCGATGGGTGTTGTTTCATGCTGAAGCAATCACACCATTTCTCAAGTAAGTCCGTTAAATTCTACAATCATTATGTTATCTAAGGTTATCAATTTTTGAATTCAACCTTAGTAACATGTTAACCAATGATTAATGGTGAAGGGAGCACATAACAGTCATTAAAAATCATAATCCCATGCTAAACGAGGAGTTAGTGACATCAGCCCATTTCAACGAGTTCCCGGAATGGTTCAAGTCACATGTGAGTTTTACCTACAACTTTGATGTCACAAAATTCTGCTCTTTTTTGGATGTTTGATTGCATCCAACTAACAACTATTATACCTATATATCATAGGTCCAAGGCTTGCAACGAGCAGGGAATGTGACCTTAAGCAATAAAGTCATGACTTTGTCTAAATTCCCTTCGCCTACAGCAACAAGGTTGACCTCACACACTTCCAATGGTTATTTCTTTCGTGTCAAAAGTCTTGACAACAAATGAACGAGGCAAAACTGTGGTGTGTATTTACGAGTAGATTCTATACCATATTATGGGAGATTAACCGACATTATAAGGGTTACATGCGGAGTAGATATCAACTACGTGTTGTTTAAGTGTGAGTGGGCACATCCTTCCACCGGTGTGAAGTTGGACCCATTTAAGTTCACCTTAGTAAACTTTCAAAGATTACTATACCCACATGATCGGGTTGGGGAATGAGCCTTTTATTCTAGCATCTCAAGCGCAACAAGTATGGTATAATCTGGATTCTTCTGGACATGGGTGGCTAAATGTCGGGGAAGTGGAATTAAAGGAGTATTCACATGTAGAGGATGAAGATGAGAATGACGACGAGGACGTGGATGTTGATGATCAATTAGATCTCGATTCTGAGTTGGCGGGAGATGATACTCTTATATGATAGATGTTAGGGGTTTTGGTTTATATAGGGGATCTTATTCTCATGACAACTCTTTCTTTTTGCTTTTGAAGTTCAATTATCACTCAACTAAAATCTGAAATTGGATTGAACACTAATTACATTTTTGACTTTGCATAGGTGGCCATGACGAAAAGAAAAGGCGGAGCTGGTAGACCCCGAACCATGTTCGATTTTCTATCATCAAGTACATCAGCTGGCACCCAAACTGGCTCCTCTACATCAGTAGCTACCTCACTCCCGTGTACTGCCTCACCTACACCTCAACTCAGTGGCGGAGCCAGGATAAAATCCAGGAGGTGCTAAAAAAATTTCGTAAATTTTTTTTATACATATTAAGAAGATTTTTACAAAAATATTGAATAAATACTAAAATTGTGATATATTTATAATATTTTTTAGCTAAATAGTTGAAAGAAACAAAAAAAATATAGGAAAAAAATCAAGAAAAAATAATTTTAAAATAATATTGAAGGAAAACATTAAATTTAAATATGACATGACATTTTTTAATTGAAATAGTTTAGAGAAACTAAAAATATACAAAGAAATCCCTAAATAATTGTGTGGAATAATGATATAATAAAACAAATAAAAAGTAAAAAGTTGGAGATTTGAACCCGGGACCATTTAATTCTCTTCCCTCCCCTTTACCAATTGAGCTAGATAGCAATTTATCTTCAAATATCACTTAAAAATGTTATGTTACCTTAAATATACTAAATATATGTAAACAAAATTATTTTTTTTTGTATTTTTTTTTTCGGCCAGGGGGTGCTCGAGCACCCCCTGCTCCGCCCCTGCCTCAACTTGAAGCTCCGCCATCGATCGCAATTGAAGCTCCACATCCAACCCAAATTCAAGTTGTAAACTTAAGTTGCATTTTGTCAAGGTCTTACGGGATCCTCCAATTGAACACTAATTAAACCTTTCACTTTGCATAGGTGGCCATGAAGAGAAGAAACGGCGAAACTACAAATATTGGTCAACTTCAAGCTTCACCTCTTGCCCAAATTCAAGCTCCAACACAACTCCATGCTCCAACACCACTTCAAGCTCCACCTTCGCAGACTTCACCATCAAATCCTGCAGAAACGAGTAACTTAGAAATCTAAAGATAAATTATGAAGCAAAATATATAAACTTGCATGAATTTTTCCTGCTCCGTATATACTCTATGATGCTAGTTACTTATTAACTAATGATGCTTCTTAGATGAAGATGAACAAATTACCCATCGAGGGCACAACAAGGGTGTGCTGGTGTGGAACACTGGAGTGAGATTTAATGTTGAATTTGATGATACCTTCCAGCCAGTTGTTCCTAATTCCAAACATCTAACGACTCAACTAGGGATAATAATGCGTGATGGGCACAAGCAGAACAAAATTCTCAAAATCGAGATAAGCACGGGCCGATACATGTCACTGGTCGAAAGTCTTTCGCTGCAGTGAGACACGAGGTACGTGTTTTGTTGTAGCTTAATTTATGCTTCTTTTTTAAATTTGAGTGGTTGCTATTTTGAATACTTGTGTAGATCAAACACATCAAATCAATTTTTAATTTGAGTTGCATGTTAACCAATTAACTAGCCCCTAAAAAAGGGGAAACCAACGGATAAGATGAGTGTTTGGATGAGCACTCGAAACACAAGTGATCCTGATGCTATTCAAGCTATCGTAAGTTTTTCGGACCTTGTAGGTGTATTGTTGAATACTTACTTAAATGTTGTTAATGTGTGACCATTTTTTAGCTTGCTCATTTTTTGCCTTGTCAAAATGTAGAAGGACTACAATGTAATATAGATATTCCATCGGATCAGCAACACCTTGCAACCATCAAAGACAAAATATTCCATCGGATTTGTGGACACGATGGTCATGGTCCTCATGGATATTGTCGAACATTTGGTGCTAGCGTCCCTCCTCGTATGGTGAATCAAGGATCAAGCATGTCTACTAACAACGAGTCCATGCTACGCCAAATGCTCCAACAACTATGAAGGTTCGATAATATAAAACAATGTAATATAGAAATACTCTAGAAGGGGGGTTGAATAGAGTATGCCCGTTTTTCGCAGAAAGTCTCAAGACTTTTGGAGCTCGTATAAAACCCTTTGAGATTAAACCTGAATCACAAAGTTAGACAATTCGAACCAAGTGCGGAAATAAGGTAAAGCAATAAGTAAAGGACGCAACGAATTGTTAACGAGGTTCGGCACGAACTTGGCCTACGTCCCCGCCTAGGGTTCTTCCACAACCCTAGGATTCAACATGCTTTATTGATTCACAAAGCTTAGTATCCTACTAGCTCACCGAGAAGCCTCTCTCCTATACAATTGCAATCTAGTCAACTCACGTTCCCTTGGAGTCCTAGACCAATCTAGAAGAGCCCCACCTCTCTCAGCTATCTAGTACAATCCTCTTACTCTCGAGAATCAATAGCCTAATGCCCACTTCCTGAGTTATAAACTCTTGAGTATAACACTCTCTCGAAATATATCCTATAAGCTCACTGTGTATGTCTCAAATGCTTTGAAACAAAATATAAGACTCTTAAGAACAAGCAGAGAGAACATGCTGAAGAGAGATCGTAAACTTGAGGGCTGATTGTGCAATGATCTTCGTGAATGTACTTCCCTCTCTCTCTTCTTCATCTCCTTTATATAGTGAAGATCATCGGCGCCACTTGAGGAAGGAATCTTCTCCAACGGCTATTAGAGATCATGGCAATCTTCACAATCTTCTATTCTGGGAAACTCCGAAGCCATGATCCACCAGATTTGATCTTCACGTCTTTTAGCTTAAGGAAGGAGATATCTTCGAAAACCTTGCTGTATGGTTAGTATATAATGTATATAATAATATTCGGAAACCATACATAAATAATATAAGATAATAATAACATAAAATACAGGTTTTGTGTTTCATCAACACAGCTGTCGCTTCAAGACCTTTGATACAAACTGTCCGGCAAAGCCTTTGAAACTAATTCCGATTTTTATCAAAGGGAGTGGAGTTATCAATCTCCCCCTTGATGAAAGACAAAACCTGTGCATCTCTGCAACTTAGTCAAGTAATAATATCATAAGCAAAATCGGACTAAGTACCTGCATGAGTTAGACAAATGTTGGATCATAAGTTTTCAAAGTCAACGAGAAACATCCAACAAGGTAAAACAAAACAAGGTCTTCCAAGACCCTTGGTTCACAGCAGTTTTAAAGTCTAAACCATCAAACCATCTCCCCCTTTTTGTCTTTCAACAAAGGGAGGAGTTTAAAAACAGTTACCAAAATCAGACTTACCAAAATAATTCAAAATTCAAAAGTTCCTTTCAAATCTTAAAGGCAAGAGAAGATTTATCCGATATTAAAATAATTTCCACAAATAAAATGTACTCGAATAAAAAGATTTTTCGGAAAATAAAATAGGTAACATATAAAGAAGGTTAAAAACCCATTAAAACTATATTTGATCAAATATCTAAAAAGATATTAACCAAATATATGATCCGTTATATGTGCTCTACTGTGCAGTTCACAACCTTTGAAATGAGGTTCAAGGATCTTGACACTGAGTAGAAGTTATCTTTCGTAAAGGGAAAACTCCCCATACGAAAGTGCATCCCTGTTAAGCATTCCGATCTCACGTCTAATGAAGGTGAACCTGTCCTCTGCCAAAGGCTTAGTAAAAATATCAGCCCTTTGATAATCAGTTGAAATAAAGGATATGGACACATCACCTTTTTTGACATGGTCTCTAATGAAATGATGCCTTACATCAATATGTTTGGTCCTTGAATGCTGAACAGGATTCTTAGTGATGAAGATGGCACTTGTATTGTCACACTTAACTTTGAGGTTGATGCCAAGATTTCGCATTTGTTGAGCTATCCAAATGATTTGGGAGCAACAGACTCCAACTGCAATGTATTCGGCTTCTGCAGTGGATAGAGCAACTGAGTTTTGCTTCTTTGAGTGCCAACTGATCAAAGATGCTCCTAAGAATTGGCAACATCCTGATGTGCTCTTCCTATCCACCTTATAGCCTGCAAAATCTGCATCAGAATATCCAATTAATGTGAAATCCTTTTGCTTTGGGTACCATAGTCCAAGCTCCTTAGTGCCATTGAGTTATCGAAAGATCCTCTTCACAGCCACGAGGTGAGATTCTTTAGGATCAGCTTGAAACCTAGCACACATGTAAACACTAAACATGATGTCAGGTCTACTAGCCGTGAGATATAATAAAGATCCAATCATTCCTCGATACTCCTTTTGATTGACACTTATTCCAGTCTTGTCTTGATCTAGAGACAATGTTGAGCTCATGGGAGTCTTGGTTGCTTTGGATTGATCCATCTTGAACTTCTTCAAGAGATCCTTAGTGTACTTGCTTTGGTTGACAAAGATCCCTTTCTTGGGTTGATGAACTTGTAATCCCGAAAAGAAGTTGAGTTCACCCATCAAGCTCATCTCAAATTCACTGCACATGATGTCAGAAAATTCCTTGCACAAAGATGTGTTAGTAGCACCAAATAATATATCATCAACATAAATATGAATAACTAAAATGTCCTTTCCTTTGGTTTTGATAAAAAGAGTCTTGTCGAACAACCTCCTTTTAAAATCATTTTCTAAAAGATATTTTGACAAGCGCTCATACCAAGCTCTTGGGGCTTGTTTCAAACCATAGAGCGCTTTGTCAAGTTTATAAACATGATTGGGAAATTCTGAACTTTCAAAACCTGGGGGTTGAGCCACATATACTTCTTCCTCTAAGAACCCATTGAGAAAAGCACACTTGGCATCCATTTGATATAACTTTATGCTCATAAAAGATGCAAATGCTAATAGAATGCGAATAGCTTCAAGCCTGGCTATGGGAGCAAAGGTCTCCTCGTAGTCAATACCTTCCTCTTGATTGTAGCCTTGAGCAACAAGCCTTGCCTTGTTCCTCACAATCTTACCATTCTCATCTAGCTTGTTTCGAAATACCCATCGTGTGTCAATGACTGATTGATGCTTTGGCCTAGGCTTCAAGGTCCAGACTTTGTTCCTTTCAAATTCGTTAAGTTCACTTTGCATAGCAATGATCCAATCTGACTCTTGAAGGGCCTCATCTACCTTCTTTGGTTCAATAAGAGAAACAAACGCGTGAAAAACACAAAGATCTTTACGTTTAGAACGAGTTTGAACACTAAAGGTAGGGTCAGAAATGATATCCTTTAAAGAGTGTGATGAGGAGTATTTGAATTTCCTTTTGCTAGTCTCAGATCCTTGATTCGTCACACTGGTAGAATTGGCTTGTGGTACATCTGACTCCGTGGTCCTGTTAGGTTCAGTTACAGCAGTTTCTGTCATCTCAACACTGTTGGATTGGACACCAAGGGCTTTGGACGAATCTTCAACACCTTGAGCCAATTCTTCAGTGTTAAGAATCCGTTCCTGCATGTTCCTCTTCTCTGTGTTCTTGGTAGTAGCATGATCACCTTCCTCGTTCTCTGTATGGCTGTTAAGATCTAAATCTGCAACACTTTCACTTAAAGAATCGTCATTGCATTCATCAAATATGATAACAAGCATGTACTTTTTACCATTGGGAGATTTGACTCGCATATGACCACATAAATCCATATGTAAAAGTTCAAGGGGTCTAGAAGTACTTACAACCTTTTTGGGTTTGAAAGAGCTACGTGTTTGTTTACCTCGTGTGCATGCTTTGCACATCTCAATACCTTTGAAGTCCATCTCAGGTAGTCCTCTTACAAGCCCTTTGGACACAAGCTTCTGTAGTGTATGTGGGCTTACATGACCGAGTCTCCTGTGCCAGAGCTTTGGATCGTCCGTCAAAGCCTTTAGACAAGTTAAGCTTCCTTGTGCCACTTGCTCAGCATTCACGGCATAGATGTTGTTATAACGATAGGCAATTAGAACTATTTCACCTGTATCTTCTCTGCGCACTAAACATCTTTTCTTGTTAAATCCAACATCATTACCATAATCACATAGTTGAGAAATACTAAGAAAATTATACTTCAAACCATTAACAACATAAACATTTTTAATAGTATGGTTAGGATCACTCCCAACACTACCAATACCAACGATGTCACACTTTCCTTTGTCACCAAGAGTGATATATTGTTCCAGTGGATTGCTTCTTTAGATCATGAATGAGAGAACTCTTCCCATTCATATGCTTCGAGCATCCACTATCAATAATCCATTTTTGCTCCTTCACCTTGGTGATCTCCTGCAAAACAAACATCAACCTTTTTGGCTAGACCAGTGAGCAAATTTAGATCCTTTATTGGGATAAACCATATTTGGTAAAATAGTGCCTTTGGGGACCCAAACTTGCGTTATCCGTTCTTTTCTCAAGTGAATAGGAAATGTATTGGGAATAATATGAGGATCCTTTCTTCTATAGGGGCAGGTCTCTCTTACATGTCCCTTTCTCACACAGTGGTGACATGTAGGAGAGGTTCTGCATCCTTTTGCCTTCACAAAAGTGGTAATGTGTTGCTTCTTTAAAAACCTCGGGTTGTAACCAATACCACTTCTGTTTAGAGAACTTTGTTGCTCACCCAACATCCTATCAAGAGTGCCCTTGGACTTGGTAAAACTTATGAGGGTAGTCTGTTGGTCTTGAATCTTATTATTCAGGGAGATCTTCTCGTTCTCTAAGTCATGATGTTCACTTCTTAGAGACGAGAGATCTTGCTTGAGTTCAGATTTCTCTAAGTCAAGAGTCTTGACTTTAATGTCAAGACCTGAATAAGAAGTTTGAAGACATTTGACCCGCCTAGACAGTTCCTCAATAGTTCTTTCCTGGTCCACGGTTTTCTTGATAAGAGTGTTAGTATGGGCAATAAGTTTCTCTTCATTGACAATCATATTAGAAAGGAATTCCGATAGTACCTCTTTTGGACTTGCCATGAGCTCTCTTACGGTTACCTCGAGTTGCTCATCATGAGATTCATCTCCTGTGGCCATGAGACAAAGGTTGGCCTTTTCATCATCGGAATTTGAGTCAGAGTCGCTCCAAGTTGCCACCATGGCTTTCTTTTTCCATCTATCGCCTTTCTTGAACTGGCTCTTCATCTTTTGAGGGCAGTCTTTTACAAGATGATCTGTTTCACCACATTCAAAACAAGACAAAGGTTTAGTCTTCTTCTCATATTTGTTGAATTGAGACTTACCTCGAATTTTAGAAGACTCTGATTTATCCTTGTTGTTGAAATTCTTCTTCATCTTGAGGATTCGAGAAAGACCCCTTGTAATGAGATCAAAGGGATCATCCTCATCATCATCCTCATCTTCAGAATCAGACACATCTTTCGGCTCATCCTTCTTAGACTTGAGTGCCAAGTTCTTAGTGCTTGTTGGAAGTTCTCCATCATCTTCATTGAGAATCATCTCATGTGTGATCAGCTTCCCAAGCAAGTCATCAAGGGGTAGCGTGGTGAGATTCTGGGCTTCTTCTATGGCTGTCACTTTCGGACCCCATTTGTCTTTTGGGAGACACCTCAATATCTTCCTTACTTTCTCAACGTTCGTAAAGCTCTTGCCGAGAGAGTCAAGGTTGTTGGTGATTTCCGTGAATCGTGTGAACATGGCCTTGATAGACTCATCAGACTTCATTTTGAAAAGCTCATACTTTCGAAGGAAGATACTGATCTTTGTGTCCTTCACTTGGCTGGTTCCTTCATAGGTGACGACCAGCTTGTCCCAAATCTCTTTAGCTGACCTACAAGATGAAATACGGTTAAACTCATCAGTGCTAAGACCACAATAAAGTAAGTTAATAACCCTGTAGTTTTTGGAGACGAGTTCAAGATCCGCTTGGATGTATTCAGACTCCTTCTTCACAATTTTGGTTCCATTTGGTCCGTCTTTCTTTGGAACCTTCGGACCATTCTCTATAATGTTCCAAAGTTCCAGATCTTGATCTATAATGAACATCTTCATCAATGATCTCCAGTGGAGAAAGTTGTTTCCTACAAAGAGTGGTGGTCTAATAGTAAACCTTCCCTGTGCAAATCCTCCGCTTGCTTCACCAAACATGATCGAAAACTCACAAGATTGTTAGATCAAAAGTAGTGAGTAAAGCTCTGATACCAATTGAAGGTTCGATAATATAAAACAATGTAATATAGAAATACTCTAGAAGGGGGGTTGAATAGAGTATGCCCGTTTTTCGCAGAAAGTCTCAAGACTTTTGGAGCTCGTATAAAACCCTTTGAGATTAAACCTGAATCACAAAGTTAGACAATTCGAACCAAGTGTGGAAATAAGGTAAAGCAATAAGTAAAGGACACAACGAATTGTTAACGAGGTTCGACACGAACTTGGCCTACGTCCCCGCCTAGTGTTCTTCCACAACCCTAGGATTCAACATGCTTTATTGATTCACAAAGCTTAGGATCCTAATAGCTCACCGAGAAGCCTCTCTCCTATACAATTGCAATCTAGTCAACTCACGTTCCCTTGGAGTCCTAGACCAATCTAGAAGAGCCCCATCTCTCTCAGCTATCTAGTACAATCCTCTTACTCTCGAGAATCAATAGCCTAGTGCCCACTTCCTGAGTTATAAACTCTTGAGTATAACACTCTCTCGAAATATATCCTATAAGCTCACTGTGTATCTCTCAAATGTTTTGAAACAAAATATAAGACTCTTAAGAACAAGCAGAGAGAACACGCTGAAGAGAGATCGTAAACTTGAGGGCTGATTGTGCAATGATCTTCGTGAATGTACTTCCCTCTCTCTCTTCTTCATCTCCTTTATATAGTGAAGATCATCGGCGCCACTTGAGGAAGGAATCTTCTCCAACGGCTATTAGAGATCATGTCAATCTTCACAATCTTCTATTCTGGGAAACTCCGAAGCCATGATCCACCAGATTTGATCTTCATGTCCTTTAGCTTAAGGAAGGAGATATCTTCGAAAACCTTGCTGTATGGTTAGTATATAATGTATATAATAATATTCGGAAACCATACATAAATAATATAAGATAATAATAACATAAAATACAGGTTTTGTGTTTCATCAACACAAGTGTCGCTTCAAGACCTTTGACACAAATTGTCCGGCAAAGCCTTTGAAACTAATTCCGATTTTCATCAAAGGGAGTGGAGTTATCAAGCTAGAACAGAACATAAAGGACCATGTTGAAAACCGAATTCAGGACTTAAGAGCTGAATTTGTGGGTGGGTGCACTGACCGAGTAACCTCACAATCACAAGCACAGGTCAGTCATTCTGCTTGTTAGCACATTATGTTACCATACAATTTGATTGGTGGATTTGATACTACTTTAGGGAGATCGATACTTTGTTGAGTGTTCACTATTAGCAATTGATAGTAATAGGAATATAGGATTAGGAGCTAGCTATCTAATTAAATCAGATGATCATGTTAGATGGCTTCATAATGCTGAATTCTGATTTTTTGCTTTTGATGAGTTCAAGCTGTCAAGTGGAGAAATCAGAATTATGTACTTGAAGAACAATACTTAATTACTCATTTAATTTATATTCACTCGGAAGATCATATTAAATGGCTTCATAATGCTAAATTATTCGATGAACTCTGAAAACGCATGTGTTTGTCATTTGTTGGATTATTTTCTGTATCATGGATGGGTATTGGCATGCTAGTGGTAGTGAATTTAGTGTTTTATGGTATTTGTAGACAAGTGGTCATCGGAGGGAGTCTATAGGAGACGAGGCTATTATATTCTCCATCGATGAGGGAGCTCTCAGCATACCAGTCGAAGGAGAGGCTGCAGAATCATCCAAGGGGGATCCTCAATAAGCTGCTGAATGAGACAAGGTGTATGCATGGCTAGAAAGTTGAATCTTGAACTTTTCTAGTATTAGACTTAATGTATTTTGCATCTTTTGTCGGAAAGGTTAAACTTTCGACTTTGAATATTATTTTAGTTTATGAAACAAGGTGTATGCATAACTATAACTTTGAATGAACTTTCATTTAATATGAATGTCCTTAGCTAGTTCTATGGTTGTGTGAATATAACTAGATGTGTGTGAATATTAAAGCACATATGGGGCATTGGGCATTCAAACAGGACATTTGGAATGGCAGCGGCAGTAGCTACGACAGCTGCTGTGGCAACCAGGAAAAAAAGGCGCCAAATATTTTACGGGTAAAACACTCAAAACCCAATATTTATAGCTCCGACAAAGAGCCGTAGCAAAAGCTGTAGCAAACAAGGCAAAAAAAGGCGCCTGAAATTGGTGGGAAAGCTTTGGAGTAGCTACGGCTAGGTACCGTAGCATAGTTGGTTGTCTATAAGCTACCTTCACCAAGCCGTAGCTTAGCCGTAGCTAGATTAGTAGCTTCGGCTATCTGCCGAAGCTAGTGTCTATTTGCTACCGCCAGTTGGCTACCCTCTGATTTCCCGTAGCTAGGCCGAAGCTAAAGCCCTTTGGCTACCACAAATAGGCTTTTGGCTACGGTTATTTGCCGAAACCAATATGGTTTTTTTTGTAGTGATGTAAGAACCACTTTCAGAAGGTAACACACATCTGTTTCTAAATTTAGGGCTTATGCAATAACATCACGAGGAAGAACTAGTGGTCAATCGGAGGATGATGTATTGGCTGGTCTAGAAAGAATCAAGTAACTCAAGAGCAAAGTTCAATCTCGAGCATGTATGATGCATGCTTCAGAATGAACCAAAGTGGAAGTGTTCCATTCTACCAACAACAACTACATAAGGGAGTAGCTCCAAGAGAACAAATGTGAGTTAAGCTAGAGTATACACTTCAAGCTCTAATGTTGAAACTCCGCCTAATGAAGGTGGGACTCCATACAGTTCATTTGCTCGTCCTCTCGGAAGGATGAGTTCCAAGAGTGCTCGTAAGAGGGCAAGTACTAAATGAGCCAATCTCAACCCTGGATCTTGGAGAGTTCTACGATCTTAAGAGAAGAGAATACGTTAGAGTTGAGGGAAATCGAAACAAAGAGGAAGGCTGAGGAAATAGAAATGAGAAGAGAAACTCTTCGGGTATATGCTGAAAGTCAAGTAAGGAAGAAACTAGAAGTAGAGAGGAAGAAACTGGAAGCCGAGATGAAGGCATCGAAGGTTGGTGAAAAGGCTAAACATGTGGAATATAAGTATAACCTTCTTACGAACTTGCAATCCAGGTTGGGTTCGTTGTCTTTAGAGGAAGAATAGTTGAGGAACAAGTTGTTGAAGGAGTTATGCGAAGATGACTAGTAAGTGATGAAGAAGTTAACATCTCTATGTAATGTCCATTTTTAGTGTTTAAGTTTATCCGTATGTTTTTTTAACATGAAATAATTCGAAATCCTAGACAACAACAAAAATATGGGAAATCGAGAGGCCGAAAGTAATCGGTTGACGGGCTAACTGTCGTGGTATAACCATACAAAGTAAATACAAGAAGAAAACCCAATTACAAAAGATTTTGATGAACAAGACCAGCAGAGAGACAATCGAAGGACACTAAGTGAAGACTGCGAATGCCAAGAACATGGGAAAGTCAAGAGATTGACACGAAATCTCGACTCCGGGAAAAGTGTTAGAAATCTCATTACCTTGCTCAGGAGCCACATAAATCGGCTTTAGACTTGGTTCCTCAACGGATGCGATGAGAGTAGGATCTCCGAATAAATTAGGCGCTACAACAGATGGATTCTCATAGCACATGAGTGCGTCCGATTGAGTAGGATAACATATAATGGAGAAGAAGACATAACATATGATGGAGAAGGAGACATAACATATGAAACCTCATGTGTTGAGTCATGCGACTCCATGTCAGGAAACTCTAGATCTTCTTCTTCATCTCAATCCTCATTAGAGAAGGCATACTTATCGAAATATTCCTACTCAATTGGCACATTGCTTGTGAAATATTCCCCCTCAGTTGGCATAATGCGATGTTGAACACATATAGGAGGGATTGAATTAAGCTTAATGACTTCGATAAGCTCTTCCACTCTTGCATCCATTGGGTTCCCTTCTTCATTTTCAATTGAATGAGCTATCTACAGAAAAGCAATGGGCGTTGATTGGTCTCCAGCGGCGAGCGCCGGTTCTTCTGCATGATATATATTCATCTGGATTCTTTCCCATCATTGATTCGAAAGGTAAGGGTATGGATGCTAGCTTGTAATCTTCTTCCACCTCCGCCATGGCACCCACGCAAAGGAAAAGATCTCACTCTTCTGACCAATTCAAACCACGAAGGCCTTCTTTTCTCAAAGAGTTAATGAATTCTTGTATCTCGAGAAGCATGCCCTCCCAAACGCACCATACTTGTTCTCCCAAATCATCTTGGATACCCTGTGAAGCACGATCATCCACTAGATCTTGCACTTTTGCGAGGTAATGGTGAAAGTATTCTCCTTGTTCTTGGTCTAACCTCAACATCTTGAAAGAAAAAATTAGCAGCGGGGTATTGTAAACCGTAAGATAGGTTCACAATAGGGTTAGATATATATGCAAAAATCGATTAATACACAAAACAAAGAAATAAACTTGGTTCCACGGCAACGACGCCAAAATTTGTCGGGATGAAATATCGTGGGTTTCACCTCACCAAAGATAATAATTCTCAAACAAACAAATGAGTATAGTGTGTAAGTAAGGGGTCAAACCCACAAAGAATCAACTACTTCTATTGCAATGTGTATTTATTAATAATGTAAGAAAATATGAAATATGAATGAAGATAAACAATGAGGAATATTAATAAGAGCGAATAAAAGATAGAAGATTGGTGTGGTTTCGCATACAATTCGCAACATTGGTTGGTTTACTTGACCCTTGACTCAATCCCTAGATATTCTAATGCAATTAATGTTATTCCAACTTTGGTTTAAATAGATTGACATCCCTCAAAGGCTTGTCAATCCCTTATACGACCTATGCAATCCTTTTTTAACGAATATATATCAACATAGAATAGCACAAATTCTCAAAGTAGTTGGCAATTTGGGAGTACCAACCCTCCTAATCAACTAGTATGTCAAAGGCTTCAAACCCTTCAACCCTAATCTCAAAGAAACCGATATTTAATTAACTAAGTGTCATTACCCTGCACAACCAATTGATGCTTCCATGGGACCAATTACATGTGTTTACTACTATGGTCTAACTATTCTTACGAATCGATTAAAACCTAGCATGAATGCAAATTCTATCGAGGTAGCTAATCAAGAGAAAATATGTGCAATCAATAATATGAGCACAAGGATAGTGAAATAACAAAGGAATAACATAGAAATCAAATCTCACAATTCAACCAACCAAGTCTTGAATCACAGGCAAAACCACAAGAATTCTAGGTATGCATAATGTACCTTGAATCCCTAAACTTCAATCCTTTAAAGTGTTCCATGAGTAAATGAATTATTAGATTGTTAGATGAATGATTGGATCCATCCAAACGGCTGAAAATATGCCTAATATAAGGCTGAAGTCAGCTGCCAAAAACCCTAGAAAGCATATATAGAGTTTTCATAAATATAGAATTGGGTCGCTCTCGCATATTCAAAAAACTGGGAAAACGGCGGGTGCCGCTTTTTCTGGAAACTGATGAGTGCCTTACTTTCGCAGTGGCAAAATGGATCTTTTACCATGGCTAAATCTATGCTTTTCCAAACTTGTAGAGCCCGTCAAGAGCTTTCTAAGGCATGGTCATAATAGACAATCGGACATCCGAGGCCTTGGGAAATCGCGTTTTAAAATCAACTCGCCGCGCGGACAGTTTTTATGGCTCGCCATTGTTTAAGCTCTTATGCGTTGATTCCTAGCTTACTCCATTGCTCATTGGCTTGTCTTGACTTGTCCCTTAGCTCTTCTTAGCTCCATTTTCTCTATAATTTCTCCACCTTCCAAGCTCGTACTTTATAATCTACAAATAAGCACTAAAAATAGTAGATTCCGAAATTTGAATATCAAATGATCAAGAATGAAAATTAGCTTATTAAACATGCAATATGGACACTCTAATGCACTTAAGACTACCTATAATGCATATACAGAATACGCGTTATTAGATTGTATTTATTCCCCTTGCTTTTGTTATGAGATTTACTCGTCCTACTCATTAATCTCTTAGTATTGACATGGTTATTTATTATTGAGACCAATCATGATACATATTCATTTCTTATAAGTTTCATATAATTGAGACATATTTTAGCCATAATTATCCATATCTACCTTACATTATACCTTTATTTGAAGCCAATTTGAGTGTTTAGCCTTTTTTTTTAAAGCTTCACAAAATACAATATACCCTTGGTCGATAATGAGCTTGACCCCTCCGGAAATTAGGATTATAGTTAGTTATGGTTTATTCATTTGGAGAAAGGAAAAGCTATGGTTTATGCGTTAATGTCAAGTGCTTTGAGAAATGATGTTATCTTATGTGCTTTATTTTCTCACATTTTGTACTTCATAGGTGGCTCTAAAGAAAAAAGAAACAAAAAAGAAAGGGAAAGGAAAAGAAATATTGTTGAAATAAGAGCCCTAGCTTATATTTGTGAGAGTTGGATAAAATTGCATTAATATGGAAACTTGATGTACTTTTGAGTTGTTTTGGTGAATGTTGAAAAATTGGGAATCTTAGTTTCCGGAATTGAAAGCACCACATAGCCAAAATAATTCATTGCCCTTACTTTCATACAAAGCCCCATTACAACCCCGCCGAATGGAATCTTCTTTGAAGTCTTCCATTGAACGAAAGTCCTCTTGATGCTACTTATTTGTTTTAAAGTATGTATTAAGATGGGATAATGCTATATAAATGTCAATGATTAAGATGATTCTTGTGTAATGAATTAAGTTGAGAGTTGATCTTAAAGCCTAAACACATGAGAGTGAGTGAAACACATTTTCCCTTGTGAGGTTGGATATATAAAGCATGGGGACTACTTGATCACATATGTACATGCTAAGATGTTAGTCTACTTTACCATTATTTGCAGTTAAAGATGTTGCTTTCGATATAGGCTAATTCATGAAAAGTTATGTTTGTGGGATACATTGATTATGCTTTGAAAGCGATTTTGCTTGAGGATCAACAAAAGGTAAGTGTGAGGGATTTGATAATGCATGATTTGGATAGCCATTTTGAGCCATACTTAAGTCATTTAGGTTACATTTAGACATGTTTTTAGCATAAGTGCATTCATTGTCTATTCAGTTGCAAAAGTTTGAAATCTACGTGTTTTATATTTATTTTATGCAGATTCTCATAACCGAGCCAAAGGAGAAGAAGAAAGCTACACTTTGAAGCCATGGAAGCCTAAAAAGAGTCAAGGAAGAAGACAAGAGAAAAGTGGAGAAGCCAAGACACAAGAAAGGAAGGAATATGGCTTCTGCAGAAGTGAAGCCCGCGACACCCCAACGACGCTTTCCGATCCATCAAAACCTGCGAAAGAGACCTTTCGCTCCTACCGTGTCAGCGCCCGTCGATGTGATAAAATGAAGCCATTTCTTTTTCTAGTTACTGTAATACCTAGAATCACATAAACTTCACCCATATATTTCATCTAAAATTTAGAGGATAAAAATTATTTGGTCAAACTTATAGCATTTCTGTGCAATCCAAAGAGCAACATATATATCATCCACATATAAGCATAAAATCACACAATCAGTACCAAACAATTTTGAATAAACACAGGCATCTGATCAATTTACCTCAAATTCAAAGCTTAGTATAGTTCTGTGTAACTTTTCATACCATTTCTCCGGCGCTTGCTTGAGTCCATACAATGACTTCTTTAGCTTGCACACTTTGTTCTCCTGCCCTGGAGTCACTTAACCTATATGTTGTTCCATGTAAATTTCTTCATTAAGATCACCATTCACAAATGCTGTTTTAATATCCATTTGTTTATTATTTAATTTAGGATTTAATATTTTTAGGATTTTTATTTATCATTTAGGATATTTTACATTATCTTTTTAGGTTAGAATCTAAGGTTTTTGGCCCATGTGTTCCCTATATATACCCTAAGGCCGAAAATTCCTAGAATCCACTCATTCATTCAGATTTTTTATAGCAATTTAGTGCTCAATTACAGTAGGTTTTCAACATTCAAGGTTTCTTATTTTCCATTCAATTCAAATGAGATTTAGGTAAGCCATGAGTGGCTAATTCCGCTATTTATTTCGCCTATATTTTCGGAGACTTTGTGATTTGTGATACTTGAATTCAGTTGTTTCCCTATAGTTCCTTTGAATATCCTTGTGATTATTCCGATATTATTGTGCTTGATCATCATGATAGTATCTTGATAGGTTTTTATTCTATCGAATTTGAATGAATTCTATAGTAGCATGCTTATGATTATGAAGACCTTTGTTGAATCATGACTAAGTAGGAAGTTTCACATGTGTCTTAAACATCTATTTACCTTGCTTAATCAATTGGTGTTATTCATGTGTCTAGATTCTTAGGAATTTATGCTATCTTTATCTTGGTCGTGATTTGATTGCATAGAGGTGTAAGAGATTAATTTCACTCACTGTGTTTTAATCTATATAAACTAAGATGGGAGAAATATAGATCATAGGAAAGATAACTACTTGAGTTTGAGCCTTGACCAATAAGCCAACCAATGTCGAGGATTGCATAGATGGTATGTTTTCCTTATTGAATTGATTCCAAACCCTCTCCTTTATGATTTATTACTTTCATTGCATACTATAGATTACTACATTCCCACTTTTGGTTACTTAGTTGCGACTAAACTACATTGCGAATCTTAGATCTCTTTGTGCAAGTAAACATAGCTAGATGCTAATGCAAATAATGCACGAATGGTAGCTATCTTTGTGATAGTAAAATATTTGTCAAAGAAGTCAATGTCATATCTTTGAGTGAACCCTCTTATAACTAGTATAGCCTTATATCTATTAACCGAACCATTCACTTTAAGCTTATTCTTAAAGATCCACTTACAACCAATGACTTTGTTTCCTTTAGGCATATCAACTAGTTCTTATATGTGATTAATGATTAGACATAATGGATTCTATCTCACTATTAATTGCATCTTTCTAGAAACTAGCATCTAATGAACTTATGACCTTACCTTATTATAGGGTTTAGGATCATCTTCTATCACATGAAGAATAATGAATGTCTCAACTAGTTCATTTAAATCATTAAGTTCAATTAAAATGGATGTCGTAAAATTAGGACCAAAACTATTTTCTTTCTATGCCTCTTACTCTGCCTAGGTTCATAATCATCATCATGAGAATTAGGCAAAAAAACAGACCATGGCACAGATGTAGATGCAACAATAGTAGTAGAATCATCAATCGGTAATCCAGATTTCTTTAAAGGAAGCGCATGCTCAAAGAAAATAGCATCACAATATTCACACAAGGTACGATCACTCAAACACATGAACCGATAAGTGACCCTATTTTCAGCATAACCAATAAGAACTGTATGAAAGGTATTAGCTCCAATCAAATCAATTTTGAAAGAAGGTAACCCCGCGTTAGCTAAATACCCCCACACTTTCAAGTATTTGAGATTAGGCAAATGCCCTTTCCACAACTCATAAAGGCTTTTGTCTAGTTTCTTTTGAGACACTTTATTCAAAATATAATTGGCGGGATGTTAGGAGATTAAGATATTTATATATATCATATCTTTATTTATAGATAAGATTAGTTAAGGAAAGGATATTTCCAAATCTCTTTAGGTCAAATTGTAACCTCCTTGTAATCTATTTATACTGACACCAATGAGAAGAGCAAATTATCTATCTCTGCAAACCCTATTCCTTTACATGGTATCAACCTAAACACATGATTAATCGATCCAATGGCCAACCATCCTACCTCTCCCACTCAATTGCTCTTCTCCGCCTCCTCTGTTGGAACTCAACCTAACTTTCATCTTACCAACTTTGCCATTCACCTTGATCGGAGCAACTATTCCCTCTGGTGGAATACCGTTCGCTCGGACCTTGAAGCTTTTGACTTGGATTCATTCCTTGATCCAGCCGCTAAGTTCCCACCGGCCACCCTTCCACCTCCGGCATCTGACGACACCACTGACTCAACCCCTCCAGCGACTCCCACCCTTGTCGCAACAGCCTTGGAGACTCCCAATCCTGCCTACCAGGCATGGATTCGCAAGGATCGTCTCGTCCTTATGGCTCATGTCGTTAGAGCCACTTCTGCCGCTCAGGCATGGATGATCTTGGCTCGGATGTTTCACGCTCAGTCCACTGCTCACCACATGCATCTCTGTCAGCAACTCCAAACCCTTCCGAAAGGCTCTATGTCAGTTCTTGACTATGTCGAGAAAAAGAGAGCCCTCGCTAATGAACTTGTGGAGTCCCTAGTTGTGGTCAAGGATGAGGACCTTGTCTCGTACATTCTGTTCGGGCTTGGAAATCAGTTCACCTCCTTCCGCACCGCCTTCGCTCTCAACAAAACTTCGGTCTCGTCTGATGAACTCCTCGGCTATTTACTCCAAGAGGAGCAGCGATTGGAAGATGACTCTAAGCTCCTTGTCGATAATACTCAGCTCATGGATAACATCGCTGCCACCCGTGGTCGTGGACATGGACGTGGATGCGGCCGCTCTTCGTCGGATCGCCCTACCCTTGCTGATGCTGGTTCACCCACTGATCGCTCCAATTCCAGGCCGTCCTGTCAGATTTGTGGTAAGCTTGGTCATGAGGCATCAAGTTGCTTCGGCCGGTTGAATCTCAATTGTTTTCCGATGATCAATCGTCATGCTGCCGCAGATCTAGGTCGCCCTGATGCCTCTGCGCCTGTCTCCAACCACACTGCCTACTCCGCCAATTGCTAGTCGGAGGTTTCCGATCACTGGGTGGTTGATTCCTGTGCTAACGCCCATGTTGTTGGTGACCTCTCGGGCTTCCAGTCGCACACCCCCTATGATGGCTCCGACAATCTGATAGTCGAAAATGGTAATGCTCTCCCAATCTCTCATCTTGGGTATTCTATTTTACCTATTGATCATGTTGTTAGTCCGCCTCTAAAGATCTCTAATGTTCTTTGTGTCCCTGCAATCTCCAAAAACCCCCTTAGTGTTTCCCGATTAACCACTGACAATCCTATTTTTTTGGAATTTCATGCCAATTCTTGTTTGGTTAAGAATCTACAGGGCCAAGTGCTTCTAAGAGGAACCATTGAGGATGGACTCTATCGTCTGCCGCGTCTGTCTCTGTCTGTCCTTTCCAGTTTGCGTCATCCGGTTGCACTGGTGGGTGAGTAAGCCTCCCTTGATTGTTGGAATCATCGCTTTGCCCATCCTCATGCGTCTGTCCTTCGTCGTTTAGTGTCAAGTCACCGTCTTCCCGTGTCTTCAAATAAATTGGCTTCCGTTTGTGGCTCCTGTCAACTTGGTAAGAGCCATTGACTTCATCTCCCTCGTCAGACTACTACAACAGCCAAACCTTTCGATCTTATTCATTTCAATGTATGGGGTCCTTCCCCTATTTTATCTATAAAAAAAAATTCTTATTATTTAAGTTTTATTGATGATCACTCTAAATTTGTCTGGGTTTATTTTCTGTCATCAAAATCACAAGTCTATTCGGTCTTTGAATTGTTCATCAAACTTATCGAAACACAATTCTCCACCACCATTAAGGCCTTTCAAATGGATTGGGAGGGGGGTGAATATCGCAATGTTTCCACATTACTTCAAAAACTTGGCATTGCTCACAAGGTGTCCTGCCCTTACACGCCACAACAAAATGGGTCCTCGGAGCGTCAGAACCGAGTCATTATTGAAAAAGGCTTAGCCCTCTTAGCCCATGCTCACCTACCATTCAAATATTGGGAACATGCATTTCATATAGAGGTTTATCTATCCAATCATATGATCACTCCTAATCTCAATTTCAAGTCTCCATATCAAGTTCTGTACGACACTTCACCTGACTATGGTTTCCTTAAATCTTTCGGGTGTCGTTGTTACCCATTTTTACGCCCTTACACAAACACTAAACTTGAATTTCGGTCGATTCCCTGCATTTTCATGGGCTGTAGTTCGAAACTGTTGTAAGCTGAATCTGCCATGTTTTACATTTAAGTTTATATCCATTTCTGCATACATTTCATTCATTTGGGCTAAGATAGTACAGAATCTATGTGGTTTATGTTTATTTGCCAAATTATGGAATCTACACCAGTTTCTGTTTAATTTCGCAGAATTCGAGGCGTTCTACAGCAATTCTAAGGAAGGGCAGAAAAGCTCGGAAAACAACTACAGAAGTCCAGAATTCGAGAGTACAGAACCAGGACAAACCAAGCTGAAGCCAGAGCTACTCTATGTCGAGTACACCTTACTCGATCTCGAGTAGAGAGCCCTAGTAGACTTAGTCGACAAAGCCTGATCGAGGAAACCAAGTCCGAGGCAACCTGACTCCGGAAGACAACTCGATCTCGACAAGACCTAGTCGAGATCGACTACACCTCAGCGCCACACCCGGAGTCGACGAGAAGAGGAGCTGATCGAGAAGCCGAGGACGAAGACGCTGAGTACATCTCTAGTCGATCTCGAAGAGACCCCGAGCACCAGGAGCCATATCCGAGTCTGTCAAGGACCAGCTAGCCGAGACGACGAGGCCGAGCCAGTCGACCAACTTTCCTACTCGAGATCGACTAGATCTTTGTCGAGATCGAGTAGACTTCCAGAAGCCGCGTTACTCGGTTGGATCAACTCTGCTCGGATTGGGATTCCTTGGGCTCGAAGATTGCCAATTCTATCTGAATTATCATGACACATCATGAAGAGAAGAAGATCTATCCATGGAAGACATTTAGATATATTTAGATTTAATTTCCTTATTGCTTTTATTTATCCTTAAGCATTTTAGATAAAGTTTTAGATATAGATATAGATATTCTATCCTTGAGTAGCAAGGATTAGAAGGCTATAAATAAAGCCCATGGGGCTGAGTTTTATTCATTCAATTCAATTTCAGAGAGAAGTAAGTAGGAGAAGTAGAGGGAGAAAGTGAGGCCGAGTGGAGCAAAGGAGTGAGAGCAAGGTGGCTTTGTTCGGTTGTACTTTCTTAAGTTTGGTTTAATGCAAGTTGTTATTTTCTTTCAATCAATGTCTGAGATGGCGATGAAGCGCGAGTAGTCCACCCACTTCTAGGGTTGGGGCGAGCCCAACGATAGCCATACGTGCTTGAGGTAAAAGATCCAACCTTTATCATGTTTTGAGCATTTTCCTACTTGTTTATGTGTTTATTGCCCATCTAATGGAGATTCATGCTAATAACTTGGATTGTAAACATAAAATCGGTAGAGACAATTAGGGTTTCTTGAAAGAGTTGTCTAATTGTTGGAAAAGGCGAAAGCTTGTCCCTTGATGCGATTTACATGATTATTTGTTTGGTTCTGCCTTATGCATGTTTGGTTATCGTTGTTGCAAACCCCAATCTTGGAAGTCTTTTACATTAAGTTTAGTCGAAACCCTAAAGCATTTGTTCTTTATTTTCTTTCGTTTTTAAGTTTGTGTTCTACTCGATCTCGACCAAGCCTGGTCAAGCTCGACTACTGATATTCGACCAAGGTCGCTGTAGCTTCTCCTGTGCAGGTACTCGACAAGCCAACTCGAAGTCGACAAAGGCCCTACTCGATATCGAGTACGCCTCGTCGAGATCGACTAGCGCAGTGCCTGTGTTTGCTACTCTGCTCGACTGTCCGATCTTCTGTCGACTACCCTAGTCGAGATTGAGGACCCTGTTGTCGACAACTGTTCATGACATTTCTCCGCTGCCTAGGATCCGCTAACACGCTTCCTCGTGGATCGATCCTGACTTCCCATTGCTACATCAGGAGGAGGTCTTGTAATTATTTGCAAGGGACGGAATCTGGTTTGCCTTAGTTTATTTACATTCAATTTTGCATACTCGATTTCCTCCTATCAACAGAAACATAAGGGCTACCTTTGCCTTCATGTTCCCACACATCGCTTCTATATCTCTAGGTTTGTGGTGTTTGACGAGACTCAGTTTCCATTTGAGTTAGACTCGACACCGTTACCCACTACATCACCTCCCCTTACTTTCACGTCTCCCCTTCAACTCCTTCACCAAGCCGCGTCTGAGCCGTCGACGGCCCCTGTCAACCAACAACCGCCTCCCACACCCCCGTCAGCTCCCTCGTCTCCGTCCCCTATTCCCACATCAGCGTCCGAGTCCTCCCAGTCTTCGGCACGGTCCTCCTCTCTAGGTTCCTCGCAAGATAGCACCTCGGCCACCTCTACCTCTACAACATTGGCACAAGACCTGCTTAGCACCATCTCCCCTCATACATCCCCCTTACCCTCCCCACATCAGTCCCTGGCCGGCCCTTCATGGTTTCGCCTTTCCAACAACTCTACCCACCCCATGGCTACGAGAGCTTCTACAAACTCTCTCAAGTCGAAAGTGCTTCACTCCACCAAATATCAACTTCCCATCACCCTTACAGCATCGCCTGACCCAAAGTTCTTTCACCAAGTCACAAAAAGCCCTCACTAGCAAGATACTATGCAGGTAGAATATGATGCCTTAATGAGGAATGGGACGTGGGACTTAGTTCCTCGCCCTCCTGGTGCTAACATTGTTGGTTGCAAGTGGATGTACAGGGTCAAGCATAAGTCTGATGGCTCTATTGAGCGTTACAAAGCTCGCCTGGTTGCAAATGGATTCAGTCGGGAAGCTGGTGTTGATTTCTTCGACACTTTTAGTCCAGTTATCAAGTCGACGACCATTCGTCTTGTCCTTGGTCTCGCCCTCACAAGATTCTGGCCTCTCTGTCAGGTTGACATTAACAATGTCTTCCTAAACGGTGACCTGGTTGATATTGTTAACATAACCCAGCCACAAGGATTTGTGGCATCTGATCGTCCTACTCATGTTTGCCGGTTGTGAAAGGCTCTGTATGGCCTGAAACAGGCCCCTAGAGCGTGGTTTCAAAAACTCAAAGACGCTCTCACTCATCAAGGTTTCAAAGGTTGTGTCTCTGATACCAATTGAAGGTTGCAAATTAAAGCAGTGAGTAAGGCTCTAATACCAATTGAAGGTTCGATAATGTATAACAAAGTAATATAAAGATACTCTAGAAGGGGGGTTGAATAGAGTATGCCAACTTTTCGCTGATAATCTCAAGACTTTTGAAGCGCTTGCAAAACCCTTTGAGATTAGACTTAATTCTTTCCTCTGGAAAACCTGAATCACAAAAGAGTTATACAATTCAAAACAAGTGCGGAAATAAGGTAAAGCAATAAATAAAGGACGCAACGAATTGTTAACGAGGTTCGACACGAACTTGGCCTACGTCCCCGCCTAGGGTTCTTCCACAACCCTAGAATTCAACCGGCTTTATTGATTCACAAGACTTAGGATCCTAATAGCTCACCGAGAAGCCTCTCTCCTATACAATTGCAATCTAGTCAACTCACGTTCCCTTGGAGTCCTAGACCAATCTAGAAGAGCCCCACCTCTCTCAGCTATCTAGTACAATCCTCTTACACTTCGTGAATCAATCGCCTAGTGTCCACTTCCTGAGTTACAAACTCTGGAGTATAACACTCTCTCGAAATATATCCTGTAAGCTCACTGTGTAACTCTCAAATGCTTTGAAACAAAAGATACGACTCTTAACAACTAGCAGAGAGCACACAAAGAAGACAGATTGACTTGAAGGCTTGAGTGCGAATGAATGCTTGTGTTCAACAACTGTACTTGTCTTCTTCTCTTCATCTCTTTTTTATATTAAATCAGATCGGCGCATCTTTCAAAGAAGGATCTTCTCTTCAACGGCTAGAACATATCATGGAAATCTTCACAATCTTCTATTTGGGGAAACTCGGAAGCCATGATCCACCAGATTCGATCCTCTCGACTTCAAGCTTAAGGAAGGAGATTTTATTCGAAAATCTTTCTGCATTTGTTAGTGCATAATATATATAATAATATCTGGAAATATATAATAATAACATATAATAACATTCGGAACTAATATGCAAATAATATAGGTTTTGTGTTTCATCAACACAGCTGTAGCTTCAAGACCTTTGACACAAGCAATGTGTCAAAGCCTTTGAAACCATTTCCGATTTTCATCAAGGGAGTGGAGTTATCAATCTCCCCCTTGATGAAAGACAAAACATGTGCATCTCTGTAACTTAGTCAAGCAAATATATCATAAGGGAAAGTCGGACTAAGTACCTGCATGAGTTAGACGAATATTGGATCATGAGTTTTCAAAGCCAAAGAGAAACATCCAACAAAGTAAAACAAAACAAGGTCTTCCAAGACCCTTAGTTCACAGCAATTTCAAAGTCTAAACCATCTTCCCCTTTTTGTCTTTCAACAAAGGGAGGAGTGTGAAAACAGTAACCAAAAGTTATAAAACAGTAACCAAAACCACCAATGTTTAGATTAAGGGTTAGTGTAGGGTAGGGGTTTAGGATTCATCATCAAGAGCACCATCCGTGAATAGGAACTTCAGCTCATGCAGCAACTTAGCCACCTCGCCCATCTCTAGGAAAAATTCTCTATGCAACTCCTTGACGTCCAGGCGAACTTCCTCCAAACCCAACTCTAGATTTTCCATGCGCTCATCGATGGCAGAGGCAGTGAAAAGAGTTTTTGAGGGAGAGGCAAGACTCCAAGTCCCTTGGGGGGACTGAGTGATGTCAATATTCTCAAAGCTCTTGGAGTCGAATTTACCCATATGATGTTGTTGTTCTTCATTTTTGAAATAAATTTCAGAAGCTTTAAAGACATGGGTCAAAAGGTTTGCGAAGGGGAGGGGAGTTCCTTTTCTGGCTTTGCGAGTGTGAGCCATGGATCCTAGAATGGTATTGGCCAGATCAAGATCATGGCCATTCAAAATTTGGTATAGAAGGACCATAGCGTTGTCAATGAGGAGGGAGCCAGAGTTGATTCGGGGTAAGAGGCATCTCACAATGATGTTGAACATGATTTTTGCCTCAAGTGTGAGGGACGAGTGGGTAAGCTGTTTGGTGGTGCTGTTTGATGCTTCGGGGAGCAAGTATTTAGATCGGGCAAGAGCAACGCACTGATCTTTTGTGGGGGTTTCAGGAGAGGGTGGACAAGGTTTAAGAAGGCCAAGGAGATCAGCGAAGTCAATTGAGTTAAAGGTGATTCTAACTCCCTTGATGACTGATTCCAAAGACCAACCATCAGCAGTGTGTTTGGCTTTAAGGTTTATGTAAAATAGACGGGTGAGTTGGGGGTAGTATGCGGATTCAAGGTTCAGAAGGGTCCAGGCAGGGGTTTGTTTAAGGAGAGAGATGCAGGGTAGGTTCAAAGCTTCTAAAAAGTCGAGATCAATAAAATCTGAACAACAAATCTTACGAGTTCTAAACTCGTCTACCCACTTTCCAGCCATCTCTGCATTCTCAAACCAGGAGGAGGGTAAGGATTGGTTTACCTGGATAAGTGCAGGCGGATCGACGTTCTTCCTTCGAGCTTTTATGGGAGCAGTCGTCTTGACATGCGAGTCAAAGCTTCTGAGAGTGGCTTTCCTTGAGCGCTTGGGAGATGGAGACTTTGCTTTAGTGGCTTTGAGCTTCTTCGGAGACGGGGGAGGATGAGGAGGAGTAGGAGAGGGAACAAGTTCTGGCTCCTCTTCCTCTTCTTCCTCAGACCCCGAGTCCTCAGCAGACACTTCAACATCGTCTCCCTCAGCCTCCTCGTCGTCGTCTGCAGTCTCGTCGTCCTCTTCTTCCTATTCCTCTGGTTCTTCTTCAGTGGGAACCTCCTTCTCTGCTGCTCTTTGGGCCTCTTTCTCGGCCTCTTTCCTTGTTATCTCAACCTCTTCCTCGGCCTTTTTCCTTGCTTTCTCAGCCTCTTCCTCGGCCTTTTTCTTTTTCTGGGCCTCTTCCTCGACCTCCTTTGTAGTATCTCGCTCTAGAATCTCATCAAGATCCTCCTCTTCCTCAACAATGATCTTTCTCTTCCCTTTTTGCTTAGTCGGACGCTTCAGGGACCGCTTGATTTCAGCAATGGTGCTCTCAGGGACGGTGCTCGGGACAATAGCTTGAGGAGTAGGTTCGGGTTGAGGGGATATCACAAGAGAGGCCTGACGTCCTTTGGGGGTAGCGCCAAGGCGTTTGGGTATGGAGGTCTTCTTGGATTTGGGTGCCATGGATGGGATTCGGTTAAGCTTTCAGAAAAAGGTTGTAGGAGAAGTTTAAGAGACGGAGGGTTTAGGTGGTTCAGGAGAGGTGAGGAATAGTTAGGGTAAGAACATATGGTTTAAAAAGGGCGAGTAGGGTAAGTTGATGGGACGGGTTTATGGTTCCAATGGTAATAATCATAACACTACTGCCAACATTAAAAGATCTGATTGCCAAAAATTCAAAATTCAAACCATCCTTTCAAATTTTAAAGGCAAGAGAGAGGATATATCTGAAAAAATCATTTCCATAAATAAAATGTACTCGAATATATGATTTTTGGAAAATAAAATGTGTAAAGCATAAAGAAGGTTAAAAAGCCATTAAAACTATATTTGATCAAATATCTAATAAGATATTAACCAAATATATGATTCGATATATGTGCTCTACCATTCAGTTCATAAACTTTGACATGAATCTCAAAGGTCTTGACACTGAGTAGAATTTATCTTTCGTAAAGGGAAAGCTCCCCCTACGAAAGTGCATCCCTGTTAAGCATTCCGATCTCACGTCTAATGAAGGTGAACTTGTCCTCTACTAAAGGCTTAGTAAAAATGCCAGTCCATTGATAATCAGTTGAAATAAAGGATATGGACACATCACCTTTTTCGACATGGTCTCTAATGAAATGATGCCTTACATCAATATGTTTGGTCCTTGAATGCTGAACATGATTCTTTGTAATGGAGATGGCATTTGTGTTGTCACACTTAATGGGAATGTCTTTGAGGTCGATGCCAAGATCTTGCGTTTGTTGAGCTATCCAAAGGATTTGGGAGCAACATGCTCCAGCTGCTATGTATTCGGCTTTGGTAGTGGAAAGAGCAACTGAGTTTTGTTTCTTTGAGTGCCAACTAATCAAGGATGCTTCTAAGAATTGGCAACATCCTGACGTGCTCTTCCTATACACCTTATAGCCTGCAAAGTTTGCATCAGAATACCCAATTAGTGTAAAATCTCTGTGCTTCGGGTACCACAAGCCAAGCTTCTTAGTGCCATTGAGATATCAAAAGATTCTCTTCACAACTACGAGGTGAGATTCTTTAGGGTCAGCTTGAAACCTAGCACACATGCAAACACTGAACATGATGTTAGATCTACTAGCAGTAAGATATAATAAAGATCCAATCATCCCTCGATACTCCTTTTGATTGACACTCTTCCCAGTCTTGTCTTGATCTAGAGATAAGGTTGCGCTCATGGGTGTCTTGGCTGCTTTTGATTGATCCATCTTGAATTTCTTCAAGAGATCACTAGTGTACTTGTTTTGGTTAACAAAGATCCCTTTCTTAGATTGATGAACTTGTAATCCCAAAAAGAAGTTGAGTTCACCCATCAAGCTCATCTCAAATTCACTGCACATGATGTCAAAAAATTCCTTGCACAAAGATGTGTTAGTAGCCCCAAACAATATATCATCAATATATATTTGAATAACCAAAATGTCCTTTCCTTTCGCCTTAATAAAAAGAGTCTTGTCGATCAACCCCCTTTTAAAATTGTTTTCTAAAAGATATTTTGACAAGCGCTCATACCAAGCTCTTGGGGCTTGTTTCAAACCATATAGCTCATTGTCTAGTTTGTAAACATGATTAGAAAATTCCGAACTTTCAAAACCTGGGGGTTGAGCCACATAGACTTCTTCCTCTAAGAAACCATTAAGAAAAGCACACTTGACATCCATTTGATATAACTTAATTCCCATAAAAGATGCAAATGCTAGTAAAATGCAAATGGCTTCAAGTCTGGCTACGGGAGCAAAAGTCTCCTCATAGTCAATACCTTCCTCTTGATTGTAACCTTGAGCAACAAGTCTTTCTTTGTTCCTCACGATCTTACCATTTTCATCTAGCTTGTTCTGAAATACCCAACGTGTGCCAATGACTGATTGATGCTTTGGCCTAGGCTTCAAGGTCCAGACTTTGTTCCTTTCAAATTCGTTAAGCTCACTTTGCATATAAATGATCCAGTTTGGCTCTTGAAGGGCCTCATCTACCTTCTTTGGTTCTATAAGAGATACAAACGCGTGAAAAGCACAAAGATCTTTAAGTTTAGAACGAGTTTGAACACTAGCTCCCTGGTTCGTCACATCAACATGATTGATTTGTGGTACATCTGTCTCCATGGATATGTTAGGCTCAGTTACAACAGTTTCTGAAGTCTCAACACTTTTGGATTGGTTGCCAAGGGCTTTGGACTGAGCTTCAAGACCTTGGGCCAATTCTTCAGTGTTAAGAATCTGATCCTGCATGTTCCTCTTCTCTGTGTTCTTAGTGGCAATATCATCACCATCCTCATTCTTTGTATGGCTGTTTAGATCTAAATCTGCAACACTTTCACTTAAAGAACTGTCATTGCATTCATCAAATATAGCATGTATACTTTCTTCAACCATCTTGGTCCTTTTGTTGAAGATTCTATATGCTTTGCTATTTGTGGAGTAGCCAAGAAATATACCTTCATCACTACGCGCATCAAATTTCCCAAGGTTATCTTTTCCATTGTTATGAACAAAACAAGTACATCCAAAGGGTTTAAAATATGATATAAGGGGTTTGCGGCCTTTGAAAAGTTCATAAGAAGTTTTCTTTAAGATGGAACGAATAAGACAACGATTCAAAATATAGTTAGTTGTGTTAACAGCTTCAGTCCAATAGGTTTTAGGTAATGCATTTTCTAAAAGCATAGTCCTGGCCATGTCCTCTAGGGTGCGGTTCTTTCGTTCCACAACCCCATTTTGTTGAGGTGTCCTAGGAGCAGAAAAATTATGGGAGATGCCATATTTATCACAAAACAAATCAAACTGAAGTTGATCAAACTCCCTGCCATGATCACTTCGAATTGACACTATGGGCTCGTTTCTTAAAGCTTGCAACTCCTTACAAAGTTTTGAAAACTCAAACAAGGCCTCATATTTTTCTTTTAAAAATGCAATACAAGTATATCTCGAAAAATCATCAACAACAACAAGCATGTACTTTTTACCATTGGGAGATTTGACTCGCATAGGACCACATAAATCCATATGTAAAAGTTCAAGGGGTCTAGAAGTACTTACAACCTTTTTGGGTTTGAAAGAGCTACGTGTTTGTTTACCTCATGTGCATGCTTTGCACATATCAATACCTTTGATGTCCATCTCAGGTAGTCCTCTTACAAGCCCTTTGGACACAAGCTTCTGTAGTGTATGTGGGCTTACATGACCGAGTCTCCTGTGCCAAAGCTTTGGATCGTTCGTCAAAGCCTTTAGGCAGGTTAAGCTTCCTTGTGCCACTTGCTCAGCATTCACAACATAGATGTTGTTATAGCGATAGACAGTTAGAACTACTTCACCCGTATCTTCTCTGTGCACTAGACATCTTTTCTTGTTAAATCCAACATTATTGCCACTATCACATAGTTGAGAAACACTAAGCAAATTATATTTTAAACCATTAACAAGATAAACATTTTTAATGCTATGTTTAGGATCACTCCCAACACTACCAATACCAACGATGTCACACTTTCCTTTGTCACCAAGAGTTATTGTTCCAGTGGATTGCTTCGTTAGATCATGGAAGAGAGACCTCTTCCCACTCATATGTCTCGAGCATCCACTATCAATAATCCATTTTTGCTCTTTCACCTTGGTGATCTCATGCAAGACAAAAATCAACCTTTTTGGCTAGACCAATAAGCAAATTTAGATCCATTATTGGGATAAACCATATTTGGTAAAATAGTGTCTTTTGGGACCCAAACTTGCGATATCCGTTCTTTTCTCAAGTGAACAGGAAATTTATTGCGAATGATACATGGATCCTTTCTTCTATAGTGGCAGGTCTCTTTTACATGTCCCTTTCTCGCATAGTGGTGACATATAGGAGAGGTTTTGCATCCTTTTGCCTTTACAAAAGTGGTAATGTGCTGCTTCTTTAAAAACCTTGGATTGTAACCAATACCACTTTTGTTTAGAGAACTTTGTTGCTCACCCAACATCCTATCAAGAGTGCCTTTGGGACTTGGTAAAACTTATGAGGGATGTCTGTTGGTTTTGAATCCTCCTATTCAGAGAGATCTTCTCGTTCTCTAAGTCATGATGTTCATTTCTTAGAGACGAGAGATATTGCTTGAGTTCAGATTTCTCTGAGTTAAGAGTCTTGACTTTAATGTCAAGACCTGAATAAGAAGTTTCAAGACTTTTGACCCTCATAGACAGATCCTCAATAGTTCTTTCCTGGTCCACAGTTTTCTTAATAAGAGTGTTGATTTGGGCAATAAGTTTCTCTTCATTGGCAATCATATTAGAAAGAAATTCCGATAATACCTCTTTTGGACTTGCCATAAGCTCTCTTACAGTTACCTCAAGTTGCTCATCGTGGGATTCATCTCCTGAGGCCATAAGACAGACATTGGCTTTCTCATCATCGGAGTCTGTGTCAGAATCGCTCCAAGTTGGCACGATGGCTTTCTTTTTCCATCTATCACCTTTCTTGAACTGGCTCTTCGTCTTTTGAGGGAAGTCTTTCACGAGATGGTCTGTTTTACCACATTCAAAACAAGACAAAGGTTTAGTCTTCTTGTCATATTTGTTGTATTGAGACTTACCTCGAAATTTAGAAGACTCTGATCCATCCTTGTTGTTGAATTGCTTCTTCATTTTGAGGATTTGAGAAAGACCCCTTGTAATAAGAGCAAATGGATTGTCCTCATCATCATCCTCATCTTCAGAATCAGACACATATTTGGGCTCATCCTTCTTAGACTTGAGTGCCAAGTTCTTAGTGCTTGTTGGAAGTTCTCCATTGTCTTCATTGAGAATCATCTCATGTGTGATCAGCTTCCCAAGCAAATCATCATAAGGTAGAGTTGTGAGATTCTGGGCTTCTTCTATGGCTGTCACTTTCTGACCCCATTTGTCTTTTGGGAGGCACCTCAATATCTTCCTCACTTTCTCAACATTCTCAAAGGTCTTGCCGAGAGAGTCAAGGTTGTTTGTGATTTCCGTGAATCGTGTGAACATAGCCTTAATAGACTCATCTGGCTTCATTTTGAAGAGTTCATACTTTCGAAGGAAAATGCTGATCTTGGTGTCCTTCACTTGACTAGTTCCTTCAAATTTTGGCGCCGTTGCCGGGGAATCAAAGTTTATTTCTTAGTTTTGTGTGTTTATCGATGTTTGTATATATCTAAGTTGTTGTGAACCTATCTTACGGTTCATAACACCCTTGCTACTAACTTTTAGGATGTTGAGGTTATTGCAGTTTGAAGGTGAGAACTTTCACCAATATCTTACCAGATTGCAGATATATGTTGACATTCGTAATTCACGGGGTTATCAAGACAGCATCCGAGATATGATTCTTTGCATAATTGACGGGATGACTGCTGAGACACGAGCGCTTGTTGAATATATGAGTAACGGAGGCCTAGCACGGTTAGATTTGTCGGGGTTGTGGGATTTTTTCTGTTACATGGGTTACCATGTATCACAGGAAGAGCTGCCCACCATGTCTTATCCACCAATGGAGGACTCTGTCACACACTTGGATGATGAAATCCAAGCCCTTACTCAAGCAATACAGGAGAATGCTGAGAGGATCAAAAACTTGGGGGAACAATTGAGCCAACTTATTCAAACATCGAGCGAGATAATAGCAGATCGGATGGTCGTCCCTCAAGTTGATAAAGAAAGCCAACCCATTCCGTCATCTCCTAAGACAGTGAAGGATGCATGAATGGAAGATCATGTCGAAGTCATTGTGCTTAATTCATTCCCTCCTAGTTGGTTTCATAACGAGGAGGAATTGTTCATAGACAACGATAGTTTCTTTGTCGACGGAGAAGATGGTCTAGTGCTTCCTGACATGGAATCTCATGAGTCGACGCATGAGGTTTCATGTGTTGTGTCTACTACTCCATCTGATACATTCCTTCTCAGCTCCCCCGTTGATGAACCATGTCTAGAGCCACCTGCTGAGGCTCAAGAGGTAATAATGGTAAACTTTTGCAATTTGGAAGGTAATAGTGATTATGTTGATCCTTTTGACTGCTATTTTGAGAAGCCACCAGCAGAACTGTGTTGGTGGTATCATATTCCTCCAGGAGAGAGCCATGCTAGACTCTTTGATAGATTGAAAGGGTTTTTGAATTCCATATTTTATGCTTTCAATTTATTGTGCTATGATGTCTTTTGTAAGATGTGTGCACAAGAATATGATAGACTATTGAGGGCCTTGACAATGTCTGATAAGAAAGGAATTGAGATTGAGAATAAGTCATGCCAATGACATAAAAGAAAGGCGCTGCTTGGGAGGCAACCCAAGATAGGTAATAATTTTTTTCATCTTGAGTTTAGTTATTGTTTAGCATTTTTATTTAGTTCTAGGTTAGTTTGTGTTTGGCATTTTCGGTATGGGCACCTAACACTGCAGATCGAGATGAAGCCACGGGCTACGGATGTTACTAGATGCTCTTCGTTCATCCATGAAGGTTCATAAATCCACCTTTCCACCACATTGTGAGCATTCCATTTATCTCTTCCTTTGTGTTTTTATAATTTTGTTGTCTTTAATTTTCATTGAGGACAATGAAAAATTTATATGTGGGGGAGGGATTGCATTGCATATAGATAGATTTTGCATATCATGTTTATTTATGTTTTCATATTTATTTTTTTACTCATATATTGCATTTGTTAAAAATAAAAATCCAAAAATATCATGCATTTCATAAACTTTAGGTCTTATTTTCCCACCTAGGCTACTTGTCCTCTATATTTATCTTATCATGTGCCCCATGACTTGCTTGAAGTGTTTGAAGCTTTGAATTGTTTTCATAGACTTTTTGGGAACAAGATTGATGAGATAACTGAGCATGTATAGTCTTTGGATTTTAAGTGGTATTGAAGTTCTAACAATTTGACCTTGTGAGTTATTTTGGCCTTATTGGGACTACACATATAAGTCCTCTAGTTTCTTTGTGTGTGAATACTCTCCTTGATTACTTCCTCTTTAAATTGCATTTAGATATCCTTATTGAGGCTGCGTTTATATGATTTTTGCATGTAACCTTAAAGTGATTGAGGCATGATTTTCTTTTAGCCATATTATACTCTATCCACCCATACACATTATCCTTTACTTGAAGCCAATTTGAGCCTTATAAGCCTATTTTTTTAGCTCCACAAAATCTTCCTACCCGATTATTAGCCTGACTCATCCGGGAATTAGGAGAGGAATTGGTGAATATCTTGATGTATTGATGGAGTTGCTTTGAGTTGAGAAATTATGTTGGGTGATTCATTTGTACTTCATAGAGATGGTTTATATGTGCTTATTACTTGGGACCTAAGGAGGATAAAATTCACTTAGGGGTAAAAGTCAAGAAAAAAAAAAGAAGAAGAAAAATCATAACAAAAAGAAATGAGTTTGTGTGGATATTTGAAAATTGTGTGCGAATTTGTATTGTGAAGGAGTACATGTTATTGGAATGGCATATGAAGTATTTTGGTGTTGGTGTTTTTCTGGTTGTTTACTAACCATTTTTCCCAGATTTTTAGCACCACATAACCTAAATAATTTCCATACCCTATGTTCCTACCATGACCCCATTACAACCTATACAAAGACCTCATGATTTTGTTTGCATGTGAAGTCACTAGCGGCGGAGATTTAGACCACTAACGCAATTTTTTCGTAGCTATGTTTTCAAGGATTGAGTTTGAGCGTGAATGTTTAACCCTAAACACATGAGCAAGAGTGAAAACACATTTTCATGGTGAGGTTGAATGAATATGCTAGATTTATTCCTTGGATTGCACCTATACATGTTATGACGTTAATTGTCAATCTTCGTTTCCCTACTTTGAGCTTTTAAGTGTTATACCAAAGTTATTACATGGATTTCTTGTTTGTGGGGTGTTGATTTGATTTTGGTTTTAATTGCTTAGGGACAAGCAAAGGCTTAAGTCTAGGGGAATTTGATAGCACACATTTAGGTAGGCATATTAGGATGCATTTAGCATGATTTAGATTTATATAATGCATATATTAGGCTAGATTTGCATTTATATTCGTTTTGTTGGTGGAGTCGGAATCCATGCTTTTATGGTTAATTTCAGGTAGATGTGGATCCGACGAGGGATGAGTAGACTATTAGATGAAGGAAGAGTGAAGAGGAAGAAGAAAAGTGAGGAGCCCGAGAGCGGGATCGAAGTTTGAGAGCCTAAGTGAAGAACAAGTAGAAGTTGTCGCCAGACATGCTGAACTTGTTTCGCACTTTCTGGAGGCCTCGATGGTCCGATTGACTATTATAAGCATGCTTTGGAAAGCTCTTTCCGATATCTACAACTTTCATGTTAACATCGAGACCAAATTCGAAGAGGAAAAATCGCTGTGAACGGTAAAAGCCGCCCCGCGGCCAAGCAAACGGCCCTGCGGCCCGAAGCTCTGGCGAAGGATTTCGCTGATCGCCTGGCCGCCCCGTGGTCTAGGTTGGCTGCCCCGCGGCCTCTACGGAAACACTAAATCTACTGAATGGGCTTTTTATCTCTTTAATTAGTTTTTAGAATTATTATTGGGCCGACTCTTTGAGGCTTTTTAAAGACGTTTTAGGGTTTTATTTTGATCATCTAATTCATTAGTTTATGCACTTGGAGATTATCAATTGAGAGAAACCTAGAGAGGAGCCTCCATGACCATGGAGTGCTAAACTCTTCCGTTTCGTCTATGGATTGAAGCTTTGGTTTGATAAAGTTGTGAGATTTCTATTCTTGTTCTATTCCTATTGATTCCTATTGATTCTTTTGCGAATATTGTTGATTTCTCCTAGTCCGTACAACTAGTTGAGATTATTGCTAGGATTTTGTAGATTCCTCGTAGCGAACCTTAATCCATAGTAGCAATCATGCCTTTTTAGGACTCGTAGGACAAAACTGGTGTGTAGATAATCAATTACATGTTGAATGCTGACTCGTAGCTTGGTGTTGCATGTATCCTCGTTAATTCTTAATCTTAATGCTACTATTATGTTGAATCTTGACCGTGTTAGAGTTATCTAATTAGTAAGGGTTACCAGGACTCGTAGGACTAGTAATTTACACAAGATCAGGACAGGAACAATAATAGGATGAAAAGAGAACTTGAAGAAGAATCGATGATCAATCAACCAAACTAAGTGGATGTTTATAGATGGAACTGTTTTCTCAATTGTTATCTCTCTATTAACTTGTTTATAGCTTATCTTATTTTCTTTACTTCAATCACCAAAACCCCTCTTTTCTACTAATTGGTAAATATACATTGCTTAGGAATACTTGATTCTCTGTGGCATCGACCTCTTACTTGCTTACTATACTAGTTTGTAGGTTTGATTTTTACTTTTGATAGGAAAACCGACAATTTCCTCCTGTCAGTAGGTGACAACCAGCTTGTCTCAAATCTCTTTAGCTGACCTACAAGATGAAATACGGTTAAACTCATCTGTGCTAAGACCATAGTATAGTAAGTTAATAGCCTTGTAGTTCTTGGAGATGAGTTCAAGATCCGCTTGGATGAATTCAGCCTCGGTCTTCGCAACTTTGGTTTCATTTGGTCCGTCTTTCACTGGAACCTTCGGACCATTCTCTATATTGTTCCAAAGTTCCAGATCTTGATCTATAATGAACATTTTCATCAAGGACCTCCAGTGGACGAAGTTGTTTCCTACAAAAAGTGGTGGTCTACTGGTAGACCTTCCTTGTGCAAATCCTCCGCTTGCTTCACTAGACATGGTAAAAAAACTCACAAGATTGTTAGATCAAAAGCAGTGAGTAAGGCTCTGATACCAATTGAAGATTCGATAATGTATAACAAAGTAATATAAAGATACTCTAGAAGGAGGATTGAATAGAGTATGCCAACTTTTCGCTGATAATCTCAAGACTTTTGAAACGCTTGTAAAACCCTTTGAGATTAGACTTAATTCTTTCCTCTGGAAAACCTGAATCACAAAAGAGTTATACAATTCGAAACAAGTGCGGAAATAAGGTAAAGCAATAAGTAAAGGACGCAACGAATTGTTAATGAGTTTCGGCACGAACTTGGCCTACGTCCCCGCCTAGGGTTCTTCCACAACCCTAGGATTCAACCGGCTTTATTGATTCACAAGACTTAGGATCCTAATAGCTCATCGAGAAGCCTCTCTCCTATACAATTGCAATCTAGTCAACTCACATTCCCTTGGAGTCCTAGACCAATCTAGAAGAGCCCCACCTTTCTCACCTATCTAGTACAGTCCTCTTACACTTCGTGAATCAATCGCCTAGTGTCCACTTCCCGAGTTACAAACTCTCGAGTATAACACTTTCTTGAAATATATCCTATAAGCTCACTGTGTTTAATTCTCAAATGCTTTGAAACAAAAGATACGACTCTTAAAAACTAGCAAAGAGCACACGAAGAAGACAGATTGACTTGAAGGCTTGAGTGCAAATGAATGCTTGTGTTCAACAACTGTACTTGTCTTCTTCTCTTCATCTTCTTTTTATATTAAATCAGATCGGCGCATCTTTCAAAGAAGGATCTGCTCTTCAATGGCTAGAACAGATCATGACAATCTTCACAATCTTCTATTTGGGGAAACTCGGAAGCCATGATCCACCAGATTCGATCCTCTAGACTTCAAGCTTAAGGAAGGAGATTTTATTCGAAAATCTTGCTGCATTTGTTAGTGCATAATATATATAATAATATCTGGAAATATATATAATAATAACATATAATAACATTCGGAACTAATATGCAAATAATACAGGTTTTGTGTTTCATCAACACAAATGTAGCTTCAAGACCTTTGACACAAGCAACGTGTCAAAGCCTTTGAAACCATTTCCGATATTCATCAAGGGAGTGGAGTTATCAGTCTCCATCGTGCTTTCTCATTGAAAGATCTTGGTGCTTTGAGCTACTTTCTCGGCATTGAGGTTGTTCGCACTCCCTCAGTTATTCATCTCAATCAACAGAAGTATATTGCGGACATCCTAGACAGATGCAGCATGACAGGTGCAAAGCCAATCTCCACTCCCGCCGAGCCAAGCTCTCGTCTTCTTCAATTAGGTGATCCATGCCCCGACCCTCACTTGTATCGCCAAATTATTGGTGTTCTTCAGTACGTTACCATCACCAGACTAGAGATTTCCTATTCGGTCAATCGTGTCTGCAGTCAAGTGCATCATACGCTACCTGAAAGGCACAATCGACTCCGACTTGTCTCTCTCCAAAGTCATTGACGATCGCCTTGTTGCCTACTTTGATGCGGGATGGGCTTCTGATCCGGATGATTTTCGTTCTCAACACGGATTTGCTATTTTCTTTGGTGGCAATCTCATCAGCTGGTCCTCCAAGAAGCAGAATGTGGTTGCCCGGTCCAGCACCGAGGCCAAATATAGGGCTATTTCCTTCACCACTGCCGAGTTACTATGACTTTAACAACTACTTCAGGAGATGGGTCTCCCTTTCACTCAGCCTCATACTCTCCTTTGTGACAACCTTAGTGCTACGTTCATGTCTGCAAATCTGGTCCTCCATCAACGCTCCAAACACATCAAGATTGATTATTATTTTGTCCGTGAGGAGGTTGCATCTGGGGATCTTACCGTTCGACATGGTCGTTCAGTTGATCAAATCGCAGATATTTTCACCAAAGTTGTCGGCAATCACCGGTTTCTCTCATTGAGTTCCAAGCTTCATGTTCGCTCCCGCCTATGAGCTTGCGGAGGCCTGTTAGGAGATTAAGATATTTGTATATATCATATCTTTATTTATAGATAAGATTAGTTAAGGGAAGGATATTTCCAAATCTCTTTAGGCCAAATTGTAACCTCCTTGTAATCTATTTATACTGACATCAATGAGAAGAGCAAATCATCTTTCTCTGCAAACCCTATTCCTTTACACGGGACAACACAACTCCCCCCCCCCCCCCCCCACATGCTATTAGATAACCAGATCTAGAAAACATAGTATTCATCATCTCTTTTTCCCTTTTGTTAAGGGATATAAGGAGATGTATAAATTCATGAATGATGTCATTTGGTTCACAAAATTCTCTTAAAGAACTAGTGACATATTCACCACCTCTATCAAATCTAAGTCATTTGATTTTCCAATTTAGTTGGGTTTCCACTTCCTCTTTGTAAACATAAAACATGTTTTTTGCTTCATCTTTAGACCTAAGTAAATATACCTTAGTATATCTAGTGGTCATCGACAAAGGTGATATATAGTAGCGCTTGCCACCTCTACTTTTCACGTTTTTGAAATCAGCCAAATTTGAGTGGACAAGATCATTTATGAAATTTGGCCTCAACATATATTTCACATTTGTCAAGGTTATGGTCGATAATATTAGGAATTAGTCCCATATCATCCAACATACATATAGATTTTGCATTCGCATGTCCTAATCTAGCATGCCAAAAAAATCAGCAGACTCGACAATATATGTAGGAATATAAGCATTATCATTATTCTCAATCATGGTTTCAAGCACATACAGAATGTCAGCTCTATAGGGTTTTCCTATAAATTTTCCATTTTTAGTTAAAACCATTTTGACACCTTCAGTCACTTGCTTAATTCTAGCTAGCTATCTCAAGTAAGCCACATGAAATCAGATTTCGGCCTAAAGAAGGAACATAAATCACATTCACTAGGGCTACAAACTTCCCTAAGGTGAGCTTTAGTGTCATCTTCCATTTTCCAAGTACTCAAGAGACACTTGAGTTGCCCTTGTAGACCTAGTCAATGTCCATCGCATCCTTGAACTCAGCAAACAAATCCTTGTCAATACAAAAATGGAAAGTGACTCCACTCTTCAGGAGCCACTCGACCTTTATGGCTACATGGCTAACTTCACTGATCACATGTAAATTAGATAATTGTTGTCTTGGACAACATTGGCTTGCTACTGGGCTGGAGCTGCTGGCTTGTTTGTTTTCTGGCCTTAGTTCTACAGGTCAGTGCGATTGCAACATTTCCAAGCCTTGTGGTTTGGCTTCCCATAGACATAATTAACATCCTATTCTAGTCCATGTCTGGTTCTATTGCTTGTCTTACTACTTGTCGGACTTCTTGAACTTCTTTCCCTTCTTCGGCTTGAAGCTTTGTTTAGAGGCTCTAGAGTGGCTTCCTTGCTTGGACATGTCAAATTTCAAAAAAGATTCAACCAAGTTAGCTTTCATTGAATCTGCAGGTTTGGACTTAGGCTTGTCCTTCGGATAGTTAGCCTTCTCGATCTTCATATGATTGATGAGCTCATCTAGGATGAGGTCCTTCTTCTTATGTTTCAGATGATTCTGGTAACCAAACCAAGAGTCACACAATTTTTCAATAAGAAAATTCACCTGCGAGACCTCGCACATCTTCATAATCTCGAGGAGGATGTCAACCATCAGATTCTCATACTCGTACACATGGTCCATAATAGGCTTGTCATCGATGGTAGCATGCATTTAGATAGGCATAATAGGTTGCATTTAGCTTAGTTAAGATGCATATCATGCATGATTTAAGTAGAATTTGCATATTTGCTCTCTATGTTGGTGGAGTCAGAATCTACACGTTTTTATTGATTATTTCAGGTAATCGTGGATCCGATGAGGAGACATGGGTTGATAACGCATTAGATGAGAATTTCTAGTTGATCGAAGAAGCTTACATGAAGATCTCAAGAGGTCATTAGAAGAAGAAGCGAACATAAACGAAGAACAAGTCTGCAGAAGTTGTCGCCAGACATGCTGAACTTGTTTTGCACTTTCTGGAGGCCTCGATTGTCCGATTGACTATTATGACCATGCGTTGGAAAGTTCTTACAGAGAACTACAACTTTCCTATAGACAAGAAGAGCAAATTCGGGATAGATTTTCCGTGAAAAGCCCCTGGCTGCGGCCGCAACAACTATGCCGCGGCCAATCAATTTGCAGCGGGTTTAGAAGAAGTCGCGGCCGCAGCATTTGACGTATGCGCATCGTTTTGTTTACGAAAACCCTAGTTTTCTTTGTTTGGTTTTTATGGCCGACTAGACTCTTTTATAAGGCCGATTATCATGTTAGTTTACACACTTCTATTCTATTCTAGGTTTTATCAGACAATGAGACAGAGAGCGATGTTCGCCATGGGCGGCTAAACTCTCTTCGTTCTACTTGCAATTTGAAGCTTTATTTGGATTGATTGTGAGTTTCTGAATCTTGTTCCTTATTTCCTATATTGAATGTTTCAACTTCTTTGTGCTTGCATGTTTTATTGTTTTATTATATCTAGCCCGCGCAACTAGTTAGAATCAATTCAATTGCTAAGGTTTTGTAGATTCCTGGTTGTGAACCTTAACCTAAGTAGCAAACTTGTTCCTTTAGGGCTGGTTGAACTAATTGAATGAGTAGGAAGTTGGATGTGTTGTTAAATCCCTCTTTAGGGACTGCAAATACCTTGGTTAATCTCTGAATTTAAAGCTATCAATTGGGTTAAATCCTTCCTTAGGGACTGTTTGATTGATAAGGGTTTCTAGAACTGGTTGGACTAGTAACTATATTAACGGGCCCGGCCCAGAGGCAAGGGCAGGCTGGGCGATGGCCCATGGCCCAATAAATTATGGGGCCCAATAATAAAAAATATATCTATATGTATTGTATATTCGGCCTGTATTTTTAGGCCCAAAGTTCTTTACAGCCCGTTAACTTTGAACCACCAAAAGAAGAAATAGGCCCATATAGAAGAAAAAGTGTGATAATTTTTTTTTGAATTGGTCCCGTGTACTTAAGTCAAAAATTGGCCCACATGGAAGAAAAAGTGCGATAATTTTTTTTTTAATTGGGCCCGTGTACTTAAATCAATGACCTCAATGTTATAAGTTGTAGGAATTCCGAATTTGCATAAAAAAAAAAAGTTTTAATTAATAAATTAAAAACGAGAGAGACCATACATCGTTCATTCTTACATTTATTTTAAAAAATCGGTTTACTCCTAAATTTTATCATGATTAATTTACTTGTTTAATAAAAATAGTTAAATGTTATTTCAAAATTGATTCAATTGCATAAATGTTTTTGAGTTTCTTTTTGAATTTTTGTTTGCTTATAATCTTTCTAATTATACTCCATACGAACTATAATTTATAATGTTGATGGATATCGCATGACTATTGCACTAGGTATTGGTTAGAATTGCAATTTATTGGTCGAAAATAGTACATATGAAAGTCGGTATTATATTGTGGGGACTAAATAAATTTAATGATTAACATGTTTTATTGATAGTTGGAATGTCCCCCCCCCCCCTAATAATCAATCAAAGTTTAAATTATTGGGGCCTGAAAATTTTATTTGCACTGGGCCTCTATAATATTAGGATCGGCCCTGTATATTAGGTTGGGACAAGGACATTCATATGAAGACTAAAAGGAAAAGAGGAAGTTACAATATCAATTCAACCAAATAAAGTGGATAGTTGTGGGTAGAGCGATCTTCTCTAAATTGTTTTGCATCAATATGTTTATAGTTTATTTTGTTTTCTTTCTTATTTCAATCAACCAAAACCCCCCTTTCTACTAATTGGTAAATACACTTTGCAAAGAAATACTTGATTCTCTATGGGATCGACCTCTTACTTACTTGCTATACTAGTTTGTAGGTTTGAGTTTTATTTTGATACGGTTTACGCGACTAAAAACCGTCCATCAATCGACCATCGTAATTTGCATAAACTTGCCACACACATACTTCTTTTTTCTTGCATCGTTAGTACCATATTTCTTTTCCAACAGATCCGACATAACCTTTGCAGATTCATGTATTGACAACAGAACAAAGATGGGATTAGTGACGTGACGACTGAGACGATGCTCATGCATTATTTTGTTGTCGAGGTAATATTTTTTCAGTGTGGGCTCGACTACAACCACTTTACCTTCCTTGTTGTCTATAACATCAAGAGCGACATCTTTCTTCTTGGCTTCTACAGGAGATGCAGACCCAAGAGCGGGATGTAGGAGGACATCTTCGATCTCCATTTGCTCGAAGAAGATGATCATCTTCTGTTACCAACGCTTGTAGTTCATCCTATCAAGTGGTTCTAGTTTGGATAGATTGAGTAGTGACCTACAAAATTGAAGAGCTATCACAACAAAAAAATCATTTATATATTGTTGGCGCGAAAAATTGTAAGCCTCAATTTTTGTGGAAAAACGACGATGAAGAAAACCCTTTTAGAAAGTTGTGGCGTGGTATAAAAAAGACCACTTGTTATAGACAGGTCCGAACCAGTTATGCACAAGTGAACTGTCAATGACTTTATCTAAAAGACCACTTGTTATAAACTTCTCTCTAAATACCATTCGAAATAAATATGGGAGAAGGAAGTTCAAAAGCCTCCGTTGAAAAACCTCATTACAAGCATTAGATCAAACAATTAGGATTTGAGATTTTGGGTAAAGTTTTAAATGAAATGTTTGTTTATATGGTTAGGGTTGCTCAAAAGAAAAAGGGTTTGTTTTTATCAAAAGACGGCGACGACGGTGGTGCTTGGAGATGGTGGTTGTTGATGGTGGACTGGGTGGTTACCAGTGGTTGGTGGATGGTTTTCCTCCTTATGTTTCTCACTCTAGAAAACTAGAGAGAAGTCGGAGTTTTTTCAAATCAATCTAAATCATTGTTGTTTTGAATGCATAAACTTCAGTCGAATACATCAATGAAATATCACAACTTGAAAGAAAAGGTTGAAAACCCAATATATACAAGTTATTCCAAATTAAAACATAAAAATGAAAAAAGAAAAAAAAAGGGAGGGAAAACAAAACACCCACAAACTTGACAAGATGGAGCAAGAAAAAATGATCATACACAAGTAGTCCAGCATGAGGCCCTCTTCTTCACCCTGGCACTCCTAGGGCTCTGAACCACAACTGAAGCCTCTGAATCGCACCTTGGGAGGTGTCCATTTTCGGGTTCGCCAATGTAACCGAGTTGAATCCTGTCATGGTACATGGGGAACAACCGGACCTGGATAGCCCTGAAGGTGAAATACGGGAGAAGACAGGCTATGACGGCGACAAATGTGACCAGCCAGTACATGGGGCTAGGGCCGCAGGATTCGAGGAAGACGCGGTACGCAGTGGTGGAGAAGTTTGGGGTGATAGAGCCATAGATGACGAGGAAAACATACCAGAAGGTGATGCTTCCCCAGATGAAGAGGTGTTGTATCCATGTGAAGTAGTTTATGGAGAGTGCCATCTGGCAGTTTACGGCCCACACGACGCACGAGTACATTGTTGCCGCCAGCTCTGAGAAGTCTGCCACTCTCCCGTCTTCCCGGAATGCCTGCGGGGTTATGGCTTTGCTGGATATGAAGAATATGATCACTGAGGACATGATTCCGTTGGCTATCCAACTGAGTATTCGGACCCAGCTGAACAGCTCATTTTGGACTCCCTCTTGGTACAATAAAAGATGCTGCCCGACCACAAACACAACCCATTCCATTCCATTATTTAGGTTGGGAAAAAAATTTGTTGGGCCCGACTAGAAAGCCCAACATATAAGCAGACTGGGACACCATCCCAAAACCAATTGGCATTTCCCAAAACCAATTGGCATTAGACGGAGTATCCCATCTACTCATATGTTAGGTTCAGAATCCTCCCAAAACACTCTTGTGTAACATGATAGGTAAAAGTTTAGCTCTAAAGGTGTACCTTGAGGCAGAGGTTGTCGGAGACGTCCTGATCCAACACGCCAAGAGCGATTACAGGAAGTGAAGTGAAGAAGACATTGTAGACCGACATGTACCAGTCGTTGTAAGCGGGCTCTGCTGAGAAAGAAGCATATGCCTCAAACCAGAACAGGGTTAAGCCGAATGTTATGTTCTTGTAGAAGAAGTAGCAAATCTGCATTCATATATTGAACCCATATCAGCTTCGACAAATACAAAACCATTACTTGAGAAATGAAATGTGGAGATGAAAATGGATCCTACCATCATCGATAGGCGTCTGTAGCACCAATGGCCGTGTACAAGCAGTAATCGCTCTACAAAACAAAATTGAGCTATAGAAAAATCACTTGCCATGACAGCCTGCAAACAACAACATTGTCTGTCTTGTGATTACATTCAAACTTCACATCACTTGTATGTGTAATCAACTTCATATATATCACCTGCATTCCTTCTACCCCATTTATTCCGACTCCAATATCCGCCTCTTGAAGCATGCCGACATCATTTGCCCCATCACCTATAGCCAATGTGGTTTTCCTAGTCCTAAGCTTCACCATTCTCGCAACCTGCGTAGCTTCTACAACATTATTAGATTACTTTGGTGTCAACAGAAACCATCAGTGAAAAACAGGCCTATATCGGAAAGAGTAAGCGTACAAGGGCCTTCTGTTTGGGCGAAGAACGACAGCATATTACAGAAGCGCAACTAACTGCAAGCTCAAAGAATGATTCCTCCAGTTGTGGATCCAGAGCAAAGGAGAGGGATTTTCCATCGATTATCAAACAAAACTTGAAGCTTTGTGTGTTTGTGGTAATTTCGCGCTTGCCGGAATTTATCAGATCTTTAACTTTTCTGAAACATGCCTGAGAAAGACACATGTGTAATGTCACATCTACTAACAAAGCCACTATATATCACAGTGTTGAAAGTAGGAACTCGTAAATTGTACCTTTGCAACAGCTTCTTTGTTGTCTTTCTCTTTCTCTAGTGCAGTTATTTCATTTGAATCTAATGATATCATAAGCAGCCTCATTCCTTGCTGCACTAAGCGACACGCGTATCTGTGTATACAAGAACACCTTGCATTATAGAAGATAATGATCTGTTAGATAGAGAGACTGAAATATGTTAACCATATAATACGTACCCAATGTTTATTGCAGTTTCCATCTTATCACCGGTTAAGAGCCATATCTTAATGCCAGCCTTTCCTAGCTTGTCGATGCACTCGGGAACCTGAGAAACAGATAGCCAATGGCAATGGTAAACGAAAAAAGATAGGTGCTGCCAACAACTTCTCAACACCGAAAGCTCAATTGTCTGAATCTTGTCAGCAGGGTCAGCACGGAAACAAAACGAAAGCATTACCCCTTTCTGGAGCTTGTCTTCAACAGCTGTAGCCCCAAGAAGAATCAAATCCCTTTCAATTTTATCAGCAGCGGCATCAATCTTATCATCACGGTCTGCATCCACAGAACTTTTTGCACTGGAAATTTCTCTGTCCCATTCTCTAAGCTCTTCTTCTTCAAGCTCTCGATATGCAATGACTAGTGTCCTTAAACCCGACTCAGCATATTTATTGACTTGTTCCTTAGTCTCCTGCTCAAAGGCCCTCCCCTTGTCCGAAAGTCGTTCAAACATGACACTGACAAATAATCAAGGAAAGAAAAAAATGACAAATAATCCTTGATAAGCATCTCTATTCAGTTAAGAGAGTAACATATCTCACCTGTCAGCACCTTTGCTGAGGAGTAAAATCTTACCCTCGGGATTCCTTACAATAACAGACATCCTTTTACGGTGACTGTTGAATTCAAGAACATTAAGGAGCTTATACTCCCTGCAAAACAAATGTTAACAATTGAAATCCTCCACCAATGAATAAAAACAGAAAGGAATCATTCATCAAAGAATGGTTAAACATGGATGATATCCTACCTGTCAACAGTTTTTCCGCTGTCAGCATCAAGTTCACGCAGCATTAAGCTTGCCTGGTGCCTCTTGTAGAAGTTAAAACCAACCTCTTTAGCAGCTGCTAGAAATGCAGCTTCATCCGGAGATTCAACCTCATAAAATATTTCCTTTGTCTCTGGATTTACATCTGGAAGGGCAGTATGACAGATAGCCAATGCACGGAAAAACTTGCATATCACGTCGGAATGAGGCTCCTTGGCCCATTTGCCATTCAGGATGCGATCATCTTTGAAGTTAAAGCCCTTAATTTTCCTACCTGGGTGGTGTTCAGCTGAATACATGTTTCTCTGGCTACTCCTGGCCAGAGCAGCCTCAACTTCTGTCACACCTTGTCCATAAGCAGTGCCGGCTATTGAACATTTAACGAATTCCATGGAGTTGCACGTCAGTGTACCTGTCTTATCGGACAATATAGTATCCACTTGACCAAGTTCCTCGTTCAGATTTGAAGTCCGAGCATGCGCTGGCTTCTTTGTTTCCTTGTAATACATATTCTCATCCTGGTTTATAAAAACACACTGCAGAACCTTCACAATCTCAATGGAGACATACAGAGAGATTGGAATCAAGTAGCCATACAACATGAGGCCCGTCAGGAAATGGAAAAATGCTGCTAGAAGTGCTCTTTTGGGATCATAAAACACTGTTGTGTTATCTGGCTGGAGATACCACCTTGTCGTCTTTCCGTTTTGGATATCTTTCTTGGTTTCAATTCCAAAGAAGAGGGAACCAGTTAAAGATATTGCCATGAGGATACTGAAAAGAACATAGATAATTCTATCCATTCGTCTTTCAATCTTACTCCTCTTCGATGGAGGATTCATAGCATTCTGCATAACTTTAGTGTCGTGCCCAGTGAATACCACTATTCCATAGACACACTCCGTGTTTCGAAGCTTGGAGTCTCTCAGAAGAAGCTGCTGAAGAGAGAGGGGGTATTGTTTTCCATTGTATTCCAGTGTGCCGACGAAGGAATATAGGTTTTCATTCGGATCCTCACACTTGATCATGGCTTTGAAATCCTTAAACAGGCTCTCGTCGTTCAAAGAGGTTGTTACCTCCAAAGCATGCTTCACTTTAAGGCTAGTTTCTCCATCGAGGTTTGCTGTCTCTACGTAACAGATCCCACCCTCGTAGCTTGTTGAAAGCAAGAATAGATCAGCAGGGAAATATTCATCCTTTTTCACCTTAACAATGTCACCAACTCGGATTTTCTGACTTGAATTCTTATGAAACCTTTGGTGCTTGTAATCATAAGCTTCTACTTCCCGCTTATTTGCCTCTATGTCCTGAATCATTCCAGTATACACATTGAGTTCACACCAACACAACAGTATAGAAATGCTTTTTTGGGGGGGAAATGAAGAGGTGATGAAATTAGCATGACTTTGTTAAACAAGAATCCAACTACTTCTGTATGGCTCCATTTTCTTTACACAAGTTCTAAGGTTAGGTAGCTATTCATCATTAACAGAAAATATCAACTAGTACCACAATAGGAAACCCAATCATTCTTAGATAATTGAATCATTTACTAAACAATGGCGAGAAAAAAAAAATTGCATTTGGAATGTTTATAGTAAGTTATGGAATTTTTTTTCAAAATAGTCAAAAATAGGGGAAAAATAGAGAGAAATAGCTAAGAAATCAAACTTATTTGGGAATTAGTCAAAATATGGCTAAGTCGTTAGCTACTCTAACCCAACTACTAAAAAAAATAATAAAATAACAAGTCGTTGTTTAAGACATCGACTTTGTAATTTTTTTTAGTTTTCAGTTTATTGTCAAACGAGGTAAAAAAATAATAAAAAATTTATATATATGGTAGAGTCGCTATTTGAAATAGACTCTACCTTTTTTTTTTTTTAAAAATACAAAAGGCTACTTTGTATATCCCCCAATTTATCCAAGCCCAAGAGCAACAAGTGCACATATTTAAAAGGTAGAGTTATTGTTTAAATCAATATATAATTTTTTTTTTAAAAAGTTAGAGTTATTGTTTCAAGCAGCGGCAAAATATGCCAAACAACGGCTTGTTTGTAAAAGATAGAGTAGATATTTATCCCTATATTTATTATATTATTTAAATCAATATATAATTTTTTTTGTAGAATCTAGATAAATCTTAAACTATACTCCGAAGGTTTTAATTTATGATTTTAAAATCATAATTTTTTTTGTAGGTGATACTCCGAAGGTTTTAATTTATGATTTTAAAATTTTTTTTTTTTATCTTCAAATTTTTGATATAATAATTATATTATTTTAAAAATCTATTATCAATCTTATAATGAGCTACAATGATTAAAATTTAGAATTTTCAATTCAACATTAAAAAGTTTAATAGAAATAAATTTAAAAAGTCTAGGTATATTAAAAAAATGATAAGAATGCAATTTTCATTATTATTTTAAACATTAATGTTAATTTTATGGATTTTATCTCATAACTTTTACATTTTATCAAAATCCAAGCTTTATATCATAAATTTAATTTTTTTTATTTAAAAATACCTAACATATATGTACAAGAAAAAAATTATTCATCTATTGTTTTATATTGATGTAATGTAAAAAATATACTGTAGTAAATATGAAAGAAAGCAAAATAATACTATGCATTTTATAAAATTAGCCATTGAAGTTAGCCATTACAAAGTATATAACTTTTCTGCTATTAAAATTATTCATCTATTGTTGTATATTGATGTAACTTTTTTTTTTTCTATTGTTGTTGTTGTCGTTCCATACAAAGTAGATAACTTTTCTGCTATTAAAATTAAAATGATGCAACAACAACAACAACAGAAAAAAAAAAGAAAAAAAAAGAAGTGATCATGGCCTGCAACGAGTTATGATCCTTGAATAGGTAAATAAAAAGCGGTCATTTCGGGGTTCGAACCGTGGACCTATGGGTACTACCCACAAGTCCTTTTCGGTGAGCCATTCTGGAATGATCCAACAAAATGAAAGTTGCAGAGATAAAGCTTAGAATCACCTGCTTCCTACGCCTGGAATCTTCGAGGGCCTCCTTGGCCATAGTGAGGCCAATAACAAGAACCAATGGAACAAGAACACTGACAGCGGTATAGGGTGCGAGTGGAGTGAAAGAGACACAAGCCACGACGAGGAAATAAATGTTAGCAACTCGCCGGAATTGCTCGAACAGCGACTTGGGGATGAAGTTAGCAAGGGTGTACTTGGTTGTAGACACGTAATTTTCCCCATACTGGAGCTTAACGGAATCAGGGACATCGGGATCATTACAATGCACTACCCTTGAATAGCCTTTATTCCCAATCTGTGAATGAGCCTCTTCAGCTCTTGGCTCGAAGCACAAAAATGTGTAAAAGCGCTTCAAGCTTTCACGGAATTGTCGACTCATATTCGATCAGCATTCAAAACCAACACCAACTCTGCAACTACAAGGGAAATGGTCGGGGCTTATCAAATTGGGAGGTTTCTGATTATGGAAAGCTGTTGTTTGAGGTAAAGCACATTAATATGCATGTGAGATTTGCACAACACAAGCCCGGCCTGGAGTGGAGAGCAAGAAATCCCTTTCTTCCAAAAGGAGGTTTGTTGAGGGATAAGATAAACCTCTTCCATAAAATAAATCCAAGTCCGAGTCTCCGAGATAGCACAAGAGATTCAGAATTGTGAAGGAAGACGTTGCCAGTTACCGCTGGGGGAAGCAAACAGAGAGGCGGGTGTTCGGGTGGGTCAAATTTTATGGTATTCATAAATTCATATTTGGGGTCTACATTAATGGGCTGAAGTTAAAAGAGTAAAGGAAACCAAAGCCCATTAGCCCAGCTGAAGATTTCAGGTACCGATGACTTTTATACTGCAACTGCAAGAAAGAGTCTCATAGAATCTCACTTGCAAAAGATCAGTGCTGCTGTGACTTGCAATTGCATAGGCGGCCCTTGCCTGGCTTCCCTGTGCCGACTTTTGAATTGGCTGAAGATTACAGGAGCTGGGCCAGTGGAATGCCTGATTTGTTAATCTGGAGGTTCCATGGTGACTACAAAAAGGCGAAGCTAAGCTTGTCGAAGTTAAAGGCCTAAACTCTCTGAGCAGCAACAAGCTTGGTTGCTAGCTCTGATGGATTGTGGTCTTGACGTAGTGTCCCCTGTTCTGCTCTAAGAAACAGTCACCAGTGGTAGTAACGAGATTACACTCGTTCATAGTGCTTTCACCAAAAGGACGATATATTTGTCGCTGTTAACGTGCAAAGGTATTCTTTCTTCATATCGGCATTGATTGTTCTGATGAAAATGCAAGATCACACACAGCAAAAATTGTCAGGAAAAAACAAGGTGTGTAATTATCATTTATCAGGGTAGGAAGTAAGGGATGGGGTTTTCTGTAAAGGAAATAGAAAGACAACCCCAAAACCTCAAAATTTGGGATTCTACTACATTAAGGAGCATCTTAACACAACCTCAAAATGCTAGCAACCACAGAAAATAATTTAGCATTTGAAATTACAGTCAGCTAGGGAATCCTGAAATGAGCATCATTCGTCCCTTGGCATAAAGCACACAGTTGGGATGCTCCATTCAAAACACCAGAAGCAGCTTTCTTCAAATCCTATATCTAACTACAAACAACCCACTCTTGATGCACATCGCTGTACATGGACTCCAAGACGCGATAAACACCACCGAGTATGCGCATTGTGCTACCAAAGGCGGTTACTGATCACAGCATCAACAATGGCTTTCATCATCTCCTGCAAAGCCAAAAGATATGCAACTATTTTATGGTAACTTTTTCCAAAAAAAAGGAGTTTCTAGGTTGGAGTCGAGGACACACCATTGAGTGATCTTTGAGGCCTAGGGAAAGCACCAATGACTTCGGCGACCCAGAGTTACTGCAAAGGAGACATCTTAGTAATGGCATAGTCGAAGACTCTTCAGATATAAAAACTTGCAAGAACATATTAGAAGTATTCGTCTGTGTAGGCAACGTAATATAGAGAGAGGAGAACAAAGAAATTTCCAACCTAGCCGTAAACATTTTGGGAGAAGAGACTAAACACATTTAGCAAAAGGCTCTTAAGGCCCTATCTCAAATTTAGACCTGGGCAGACCGCAGACGAGTGCCAGCCCGCGCCCAAGCGGGCTGCTAAGTTCGGCCTGCGCCCGCAGCTGGTACGAGATCATTACGGGCCTAGTACCCGCTGTCTTTTATATATATATTAAAATGCATGTATAAATATTATTAATTACAAGAAAAAAAGAAAAGAAAATAATAGAATATCTATACCCTAATCCCCTAAATCCCAAATTGCTACTGCTGTTTATCAAAAAAAAAATGCTACTGCTGAGTGATACTACTCATTACATGTATAAATATGGTTTTTTCTATTCTTCATTTTGTCAATACATGTATAAATATAGTTTTGCTAATTACTACTCCATTTTCTGTTTAAGTACGACAACAGCAACAACATTTGGCGGTTTCCCGCGGCCCATGGGTAGCCCGTGCCCATACTGGTTCGGACAATATTTCCAACCCGTTAAGCGGGCTTAGTCCGGTCCGTGCCCGCAATACCGGGATAAATTTGGTGTAAAACCCGTCCCAAGTCCAGACAGCGCCCGCATTTGCCCGGGTCTACTCAAATCCTAGAGATTCTTACTAAACAGATAGACCCCAACAGCTGTAGAAGGAGCATTTATTGTCCTTAAGTTGTTGCTTTTATTTATAAGGGTACTAAACCTTGCATCTCTAAGTTTTATGGGATCTGAAAAGGATGGAGCAGAATAAGTCTCAATTGCACATTATATAACGATAGGAATTTGACATCCAGTAGTGCGTGGTTGCTGAATGAAAAGTTACAAATTACTACCTAATATGTTCACCTGATATGCTCAATTAGTTTACGAGCACATGCCACGAGCATTGGCTGCAAAGAAACCAATAAACTATAACTTACCAATGATAGAACAGGTGAATGTCCGACAATACCAAGAAAATCAATGACAAGGATTACCTCATCTCTCTTGCCGAATATGACAGACACGGCAAAATTTGGTTCGACTGTAAACCCTTGTTCTTTCCTAGAATGGAGAATCGTTCCCATGCTTCCTATTTGGGTTGCAATAACCTGGTAATTGAGAGGGAAAAAAACTGATTAGAAAGTGTTACACAAGAAGATACCATATACTCAATAAAAAGAATATACACGGGGGAACTCACCATTATATGATCCTCGTAGCTAGATATGACCACATCTATTTTAGTACCCTGCTAACAAAAAGGAAGATGAATAAAGAGCTTCTACAAGCAATCCTTTCCTAATCATATGATTAAACAAAGAACAATATTGATTATTATTTATTACATAATACAAAAGCAACATAACATCCAAGAACAAGAATAACATGCTAAGTTTGGATAGGAGAAAATAGTAATTTTTACTATGATTTTAAAAAAAAAGGTAATTTTTGCTTGAATATGGTCAAATCATTTGGAAAGAAATTGATTGGCGATTCTAGTTTCAAATGATTTTGAATACTTTCCTGTCATGCAAGGATCACTTGAAATGGAAAAAAAATGTACAGCACAATCGTAAATATGAAGTACAGCCAAGAAGAACTTGTTATAATATAAGCAATTAATGAAAATATAGAGTATGTTATATAATATCGAAAAGATAAGTGTAAAAAAAAGTGAAATCACTTCCGAAGACCATGAATTCATAATGCTTCTCAAAATCCATTGACCAAAATGTTACCTCAACTGCCAATCTTAGTGGGTAAGATAATAGGAAAACAATGAAATGTGTAGTAAAACATCACACAACCGAGTAAGCAAATGTCCAAAGCCAACGAGTTAACAAACATGCCTAAGAACTAGTTTTTGGTTGAATAGAACAATCTTTTTTCAAAATTCCCAAGGATTTAATCTTCTCAACCAAGAATCAACCATTTCCTACAGCCACACACAGATACCAAAATGCAATAAACATTAGCTCTTCGTAAAAATTATGTGATCAGACACTCCTCTCTCGTTAGGCAGTTACAAATTGTGCCCTTAGCATTCCTTTCTCACAATTTAAGGAAAATAATTCAGGCAAAGTTGGTCGAAGAATAGAATTTCCCATATTGAAGATGAATCGTGCATACTAGGTATTCTGGCTCCAAACAAGAGATTTAAATCTTGCAATCCTAACTTAGAAGAGGATTTTGTAGTTCTTCAGCGGCAAGCTACGGGAATAATTGAAAAGGGAAGAGTGATCTAGACAACAAACTATGTACCGACTTGCATTTATGTCATAGCAATTTCTAGTGGTAAAACATATCATGAATGTTTCAAGCAAGTTGATAGTCTTCAAGCTGTCTTAGGGTTCGTTTGTCGCAAGTGGTTTACACACTATGGCTCCTTGTGAGCATAAAAAGCCCCTTGAATATCACCAATAAATTCCTTATTAGCCCCCAAAATACTCCTTATAATCACGAAGAAGCTCTTATCCTCAAAAATAACTCCTTAATGCAATCAACACGAACACATAGAGGACCTTTATGATCAAACATTAGAACCATATTGTCATTCAAACCTAAGAAGCCTTCTCTGGCATCAACAAATAAACGCATGGTGAATCAAACATACACAAAGGACAACTTTCAAAATCACAACTGGCAAACAAAATAGTACACTAAATAGAGGAAGGGAGAGATGGAGGGACCTTGAAGTTGATGGAGAGCTGCTTGTGAGGGACAGGAAAGGAAGGAGTTGAAGAATCCATTTCTGCAACAACTCTGCTCACCCACCAAGGATAAAATGACCATACAAGAACTACGAATGGAAATCGAAGCCGAATTTTTTCAAGAAAATTGACATTATATTAGCGGCAGATCCATGATTCTTTTTTTACAAATAAGTTCACTTTGACGGTAGAAGAGATAAATTCATCTACGAGTTTTCATCTTCTTCTTTTTTCAAGTATTTTCTCCAGTTTTTCAATCGACCGAATTTAATGGTCCTTTTGATCCAAGAACTATGCCTTCTAATTTGAATTCTTTCAGAGCATAGTTTTATATGAAATGTGTGCATTTGACTTACATAACCAAGATGATTTACAAGGTGAATACATACTTTGCCTTACTTTCTTTACATTGTGTGAGATATTCCTTTTTTTAGTTGATGTCTGCCTTTCAAATGTCAAGACTCACCTAGAAATATTTAATTGACATGGTTATTCATTTAACATATTTGCCTCTGTAAATACAAGTAAAGTTCTACAATACCGATCCTTTCATTTGGTGTTGATTCTTGTTGACAGCTTATCTTATAAACTTCTGCAGGTGTTAGGTATTCCCCACTCAGTTGCTTTAGTAAGATGGTTTGGATTTGTATTCCCAAAATGAAAACCCTAAATGAATTCCCATATCTTACTTACAAATCGAATCTCAAAACAAAAGCTAGAGCACAAATTCACAAAGCATAAGGTACGAAACTCTAACCTTTTCAATTTAGCAAATTCGGATCTGCGATTGGGAGGGGAAGAAGAAGCTGTTGGTTGCTGCAGTGCTGCGTTCGGTGTACATGAGCCAGGAGCAATGGCGGATCCAGGATTTGTGTCAAGGGGGGCTGAAAATTACAAAGAATGATAATAAAATTCATCTTACCAGTTCAATGTTACAAATAAGTTCAATACTAGAACATCCCTCCTTGGCAAAAACCCTATCTCCATGTTTCGTTCCTTCTATGATCTCTATAAACATCTTGTTCAGCCACAATCACATCAAACTTTTGAGATGGATTAGGAAGTTGGTTGAAGGAGTTGAAGATCCATCACTTTGAATAGATGACTTAGATTGAATAATAAAGTTGTCCTTGTCCATATTATACACTCCTAAAAACGAATCCACAAACCATAATTCCAAATCATAAACCACAAATTCACAAATTTACAAAATCGCAATTTTTTTTTTACTCCGAAAGTAGGTATACAGCCTTATATTATTAAATAAAATAGGGTTCAACCCTCTAGAGGGCATGCATTAGTAACAAAATCCATAAACACAGAACTTGGTAGACTGAAATTTCAGCAAAACTATCGATAAGGGTAAGAGACCAATTGGCTAATGAATCAGCGAAGTTTCACTTCCCAGTTAGGCTCCTCAATCATCCGATGACAACGGTTGATTAAACGGTGGATCAAAACCACACATTCTAATAACAATTTCTCGGAATTTATTATCAAAATCACAGAACCTAATTGAAATTTAACCAAATGGCCAAATTGATTCTCAAATCCACAAATCACAAACCACAAATCCACAAATTTATTTCTCAAAACCACAAATTCTAATCACAAAATCTCGGAATTTATTATCAAAATCACCTAATTGAAATTAACCAAATGGTCAAATTGATTCTCAAATCCACAAATTCTAATCTAAATTCATTCTCATCTCAATGAATTGAACATAAAAATTAAAAGGTAGAGAAGTTAAATAACCTTGAAGTCGGTAGATCTGGACAAGATTAGAAGAAGAAGAAGTGAAGAACAACTGTCTGCTGCGGCTGCGAGGGTCCGCCGGACTGGGGAGGAGCTTGCGGCTTTGGAGGTCGGCTGCTTGCAGTGCGCCGGTGACAGTGGGTCAGCCGGAGGAGGAGCCTGCGGCGGCGGGTCAGGGCCTCGGAAAAGCCTCCTTTCTCCGTTTCACGGCTCTGTTTGTCTCAATGTGGACTCGGGTCTGTCTGAAAGAAAAATAAAAATTAATGGGCTTTAGGGGGTAAAAATAGATGGAAAAAGGATTGGAACCTGAGTCTATCAGAGTCGTCTCAAACACCACAATTCCACCCGCACTTAGGCGAGTTTGGCAATTGGTTATTTTGTAAGGGGTGGAGATTATTTTTAAGGGATTATACGAGGCGAAGATTATTGTATGGGTTATGGGGATGGAAGAGGTTGAGATTTTTTTGGCAAAATAATCCCGGAAAGGTGTTTGGTGGGTAGAGGGTTATTTTAAGGTTATTTGTTACAAAATTACCCCCTCCTTCCTCCCTTCTTCTTCCTCCCCATTCCAAATTCTCGATCTGTGGTGCTCTGACAGAGGCTCCAATGACGCCGCTCCGCCGCCTCCTCTCCAAGGGCTCTTCACCTCCGTTCGCCCTCACCGTCTCTTGCCGCTCCAATGTTCCCCCTCCTTCCGCCACGCTCCCATGGAAGACCTGAAGCCCCAAGCCCGAGCCTTCTTCCTCACTCTCCATAAAAGATCAGGCCCGAGCTCCCATGGCGCCGGATTCGAGTCCCATGGCGAAGAAGAGGTGCACCAGCCCCGGATCTCGCCCAGATCTGCCTCCGTCTGCCTCCGTCTCTCGCCCAGATCTCGCCCTTCGAGCTCCCATGGCCAAGAAGCACCAACCCGGATCTCCCTCCGACGTCATGGACAAGGGGCAAGATAGTCAAGTAAGGGATTGTTGGAGAGCACAACTCCGACAATCCTTATGGAGAAGGGTTGGATTATGGGCAAAAATAACCGTGATTAATCTCCGGCTCCTAAAAAATCAACCTCCCACAATCCCTTGCCAAACACTAGCACCGGGATTGTTGTTTTTTTTAAAAAAAAAAACCCAAGAACCCCATGGAATCCCTTGCCGAGCACGCCCTTAACCTACTAACAAGAAACATGGGAGGCAAGGGTCCATATAGCGTGTTAAAAAAGTTCTAAAATTTAAGAAAGTTGAAATTGAAAATTGTGTAAAAAAAATTGAAATATTATGGAATAATATAAACACTGTATAGGATGAAAAAGAGTTTATTTATAAAAATTGTATTTTATTTGGTTATTACTAGGGATATTATGGTAATTTCAAATCAAATAAATCCAAAAAAACTTGTTGCTTTAGCTTTTTTTTAACTCCACTTTTTAACTACAAACTCACTAAATGGGTACCCCACACACATGTTAAATATAAACCTCCTGATTTTACTACTTTTTTACCTACTAAAAATGCATTCATACATGCACAATTCCTTTTAACTTGACCCACAAACAGGGTAGAAAGGATAAGAAGAATCTCTATCTGGAAAAGATTTGAATCTGCATTAGCATATACAGATGATAGTAGTTCGCCAGAATACAAGCCACTTGAAACGCCGGTTGAGTCATTCGATGATGTAGGTTTTAGCTTCCAATGGCCCGGCAGTTCATCCAACACCTTTCATTGGAACAATACCAGACAAAACTAGATAGATTACTCAAAGGCATAAGAAAGACAACCACGATTTTCTTTATATTTTAGCTAGAAGGAGAGACGACACTCTTTCAAACCTTATTGACTAAAACTTAAAAGACTCGGAAACAGAGTTCACTATATGGGGGAGGAAGATAACCATGATTCTACTCATTCGGTTCTTGAAGTTTTAGCCTTCATTTTTTTTTTGTCTCTAGTGAGTTAAATCTCTATCAAGATGGTCATCTGATGAATGTGTCAGTATCAAAAACTTCACTGCAGATAATTGCCAAGATGAATCTCTCCATAGCGTTTCATAAACATAAAATTGGATTTTTTTTATTTAATCATATATCATTTTATGATTCTATCCATTTTTTACATGTACGCAACATTAGTATACAAGATTATGCACAAAATGATTTTGTCATGAGATTCGCTTTCTATATTTAATTATTGCATATATTTTTCCTTAAATAATTATATTGATTGGTTTTATCTATATTGGTGATTCTACTCAATAATTTATTTTTATTTTACATATGCTAAGTATTAAATTATATGCAGAATCTATCTACCAAATTGGTAGTAATGATATTTTATTAAAAAAAATTAGCAATGGTTGATTAAAAAACTACCTTATCATTTATTAAAAATTACCTTATTGTTATTATTATTATTATTATTATTAATGTTGTTGTTCTTATATATTATAATTTAATTTCCATAATAATAACATTACATATATTTCAAACTTTTGAGTTTCTTCATTTGAATTATTTTACGGCTTGCATGTGTTAATATCCTCAAAATATTAATCTATTAATTTACTACTAGTATAGTGCCCACGCGATGCGCAGAATCGAATAATTTATGTGGTACAATAGTTAGTTGATAGAAGTTAGATGATATAATATAGCATTGAAACAAACCCACCAAAATGAAATAATGAAGTTCCACCTGGAGAGTCGTCGTAAAATAAAAAGAGATCGAAGATCAAAATTGGAAGTTTAAATTGAAATTAAAGGCTAACAACTAAATGAAAAAATATAGTCGAAGTTTCTTGTTGGATTCAAAATAGATAAATGAGCCTAAAGTCTAATTAAATAGAAATATGCTAGGTGGAACACCAGAGCTGATGGTACTACATCAACCAATATCTTCCGAACAACTGCAATAGAAAACAATAAACAATTAGAATAATTTAAAACGTAAAAAAGAAAGTAAACGACATGCCAATCAACATTGTAGTAACCTAACCCGAATTCACCTAACTGGCAGCAAGGAACATTTTGGCTGATTCACAAGGCTGAAATGATGGCGCGGGAGCTGGAGAAATGCAAATGGCTTCATGTGCGCAGGGTAGGAAGCAATGGGCACATTAACTTGCTCAATGAAGACCTAGTGTACCTGTGTTTCGAACCTGAATTTCAGTTGTCGGACGATTTAATTGATATTATATTCATTGATTTGAACTATTATATGGAATAATAAAGTCTGGTCTTCAGTCAAATAAAAAAAATAAAGTTCAACAGAATATAAAGAAAGTTGAAGGTACTAAATATATCCATAAACCTGCATTTGCAAGAATATTTTATATGCGTTTTTCATTCTTCTATTTTATAAGTTTTTTTTTATTTCGAATGCTTCTTCAACTTAGTAAGCATGAATGAATATGAATTTCGTGATTTTATAAACCTGGAAGCTTAAAGATATCAATTAGGTGTTGTCACATATTCTTTCTCATTTGTACTGCATTTCAGTAATCATCTCATTAAGGCATTGTCACACAACACTATGAACTTATTAGAGTGGTGCACCAAACATGGTCAACTTCTATACCCCTCATGCTTCTATACCCCTCCGCTACCAATAAGACAATAACCTTCAGAAGTCACTCAAAACCTCATTTCATAAAAACCTATTCGCCGAAAAGGATATAAAACTATGAATGGCATAAACATATTTCAAGACGGAGAGACTTAATCCAAAACCTACAACAAATTTGATAGGCTTTAGTAAAGAAAACTTTCCTCAATCTAATAAAAAAAAAATGCTCATAGCTGTTTTCATGGTATAAAAAGCATGAATTTCCTTGTTTTCGTTTGCAGGCGAGTTCTAGCTTTCGCTGACTTCTCCGAAGTCGGGGATCAAGGGGATCAGAATCCATGTGTCTGTTTTCTCTACTCATATATAAAAAGCATGAATTTCCAGAATTTTAAAAACTGAATTTCCAGATTTTAAAAATTAATATACAAATTGCTGAATTTCCATAATTTTAAACTTATTATACTACAAATTATAGATTTCTGAAATTACAGATATTAAAACTGAATTTACAGATTATAAATTTACTGAATTTACAGATTTTGAAATGTAATTTACAGATTTCAAATAAAAAATAGTTGTAAAACAAAATGATTTGATTGGTCGGACATGGAGGACAAACAATAGTTGTAAAACAAAATGATGCATTCTGAAGTTATGATAGATAAGATAAGATTAAGCAACAACGATAAATAAAAAAATTAGTGAAACTGTAAAATTTGAATTAAAATATAGGAATGACTAAAATGCGAAAACACATACATCTTCTTGTACTCAACAATTTTAGAATTCTCTTGATCAAGTATAAGTCTTGAACTGTACAATGAGTTTGATACAAAGATCTCACCTGGAAATAAATAAGATAAAAATAATAAATGCAATTAACCAATTATAGAATTTAAAAACTGAATTTCCAGATTTTAAAAATGAATATACAAATTGCTGAATTTCAAGAATTTTAAACTTACTATACACATTATAGATTGCTGAAATTACAGATCTAAAAACTGAATTTACAGATTAACACGAAGATAGAATTGAATATGATGATGTAGCAAGATTAACACAGAATAGAGGGTACAAAATTCACCTTTGAATACCACAATTTTTGCAAATTGTAATATTACAATAAGCCTCTTCTCTTGAAAAGAAGCAATGTAGTCTGACATCTCAGCAGCATAATCACCCCAAAGTGTACAATCCAACACAATTTGACTTTATAGTATAGATAAATTAAATAGGTGAATGAGTCAAACAATGTACGCATTTGTAGATGAATCAAAAGTACCACGTAATATGGTATTGTACCTCTGATCTTCCAGCTTGATCAAAAGCCTACTCTTTTCAGGTTTGTTTTGAGTTGTCATGCCCTTATTGGGGAACTTGATGACATCGCCAAATTCAATCAATTCACCAATAACGTCTACATATATGAGAATAATGTTTATTAGTAAGAGATAGGTTAAAATGTACAACAAAATATGAATATTATAGAGAAGATTTAATCGATTTACCAAACAAATACTCATCCTCTTTTTGCATTGACAGAATAGTGGAGAATTCAATGAAATGAAAGCCAAACGGGGATCCCACCAAAGCATCGGATCTTTTCAGAAGGGTTGATTCGTTAAAAAGAATCTTGCTAGGATGTCGACTGAACTTATAGGTTCCATTGTTGTCAGCAAGTTCAAACTTGGATATGATATGTGTTGCAAACTTCTTCAGAAGGTTGGAAAACCTCCAGCGTAAACTCCCCTTGACGGTTGCTTCGATTCTAGTTCCCTACACAATCAGATTATGTAAGAAAACTGTCAAAACTCTCTTATGAGAAGACTGAATTCAATTTTCGATACACCAACAAAATTCTTAAAACATACATTCTCATCACACAGAATCAACTCCAGCGGAAGCTTTGAATAGTTAATGCGGGTTGTCCTTGAATAGATTCTCACTATCCGGACCTTGATAATAGAGGTGTCGGTTATCTCAGCAAGGCTTGTCAATTGCTCTGCCATTGTAAGCCTGAAGAAAAAAAAGTTTAATAATTAATGAACATTATCTAAGAATATAGGAGGAAACAAAGAAAAAGAACTTGAAAATTTTATCATATTGAGGAAATAGTGAGCCGATTAGAAGTTAACTGCAATCCAAAAGAGTAAACTTTGGTTGTGAACATGTGAATGATAGCATCAAAATGGTTTGATATATATTCTTAAAGTATCATTGAATAAACGATAGAATCAAGCCAGTCAGCTAATTAGAGATAAAAAATATCCAAACAATCCAAAATATCCCAAAAATTATGGAAAGGGTATATTTAGTATCTAGAATGAAATTAAAAATTATATAATGAATCACAAATGAATAAAACACGGAGGAATCACCCAAAATAGAAGAGGAAATTAGTTGAATAAAAATTATGGCAAAGGTATGTCCAATATCCAAAAAATTAGAACTTCCAAATTCAGATCATATGGAAAGGATATGTACGGAGGAATCACCCAAAGAAATATGAATGATAGTAGAAATTAGAGATTAGGTACCAAAAATATCAGTCCGTTTAGGACACTTACCTAATCGAAATCGAATTTGACACGAACAAACTGTGGGACATCTTACGCACCACATATGGCAATAGCTCTCGAGGACATATCAAGCAGATCAAAGAGCGGTTGCGTTCCTCTCGCAAAGGCTCCTTGACTATTACCGATTATATGCAGAAAATCAAGGCTTCAGTTGATCTGCTTGCATCCCTGCAGGCTCCAGTCACAACCGAAGACGTCACAGATTATGTCCTCCGCGGCCTAGATGAACCATACAAACCGGTTGTTCATGCAATCAATGTCAGGGACACTGCCATTTCCTTTGAAGAACTCAATGAAAAGCTTATCAATCATGAGTTGAGCTTGCAACATGATGCCAAGATGAATATAGGGCCTGCTGCAACCTTCAACGCCCAGACGAAATCTACCAAGAGCAAAGGTAAGAACTCCTCTAGTCAGCCGGCATGGCAACCTTCTGTTCCGACTCAACCAGATCCTCCTCGACAGCCCTGGCAGCAACCAAACAAACCATACAACTCTCCGGCTTTGAATGGCAGTAAACCCTTTCGAGGGCGCTGTCAATGGTGCAAGGAGATAGATCATGTCCTCACCCAATGTCTCGTCTTCCGCAACCTATATCCAACCGTAGCCTTACTCTCCTCGGCTAGGTTTCCAGCGGCTCCTCCCCAAGCAAATGTTGCAGCCACATCCCTAAACCAGAACTGGTTGGTCGACAATGGTGCTTCGCATCACGTTACAAATAATCTCAACAACTTGGCAATACACTATCCCTACAATGGCCCTGATGAATTGTTTGTGGGCGATGACACAGGTTTAAGAATCTCTCATTCCGGCAATATATCCTTACCTTCAAATTCTCAGGCGTTTTCTCTTGAAAATGTTCTTTGTGTTCCTTCCATGTCTAAAAATATATTGTCAGTTTCTAAGCTTACGAAAAAGAGTCCATATGCAGTCGTGTTCTTATCTGATTCTTTTTTTATACAGGACATCAAGTCCAAGAAAATCCAAATTGAAGGTCCCTGCATTGATGGCATGTACTTGTGGCCAAATTCTAGTCCAAGCGTCCATTTTCTTCACAAGTCCGACTCGACCTCTCTCCATCATAGGCTGGGCCATCCATCGACTGCTGTTTTTCAATTCTTAGCTAGGAATTTCAATTTGTCTACTCTTCCATTTCAACAAGCAGACTGCAGTTCTTGTAATGTCAATAAGAGCTACAAGCTTCCTTTTTACAAGTCTACTATTGTGCCCACTTATCCTCTTGAGATTATCTATTCTGATGTTTGGAGTTCTCCCGTTGTTTCGTATGATGGTTTTCGTTATTATGTTATATTCGTTGATCATTTTACTCGTTACAGCTGGATTTTTCTTCTCAAAAATAAATCTGACACAAAAGAGTACACCTTCATCAAATACAAAGCCTTGGTGGAAAATTTCTTTAAATACAAAATAAAATTCCTATACAATGATAATGGTGGAGAGTTCCTTGCTCTTCGTCATTTCTTGGGAGTAGAGGGTATTACCCATCTTACATCCCCACCACACAAGCCGGAGCATAATGGAATGTCGGAGCGAAAGCATCGCCATGTCGTTGAAACCGATTTATCTCTTCTAACACATTCGGGAATGCCTCTAGATCATTGGCCACATGCCCTAATTACTACAACATATCTCATAAATAGGCTTCCCACTCCTACCCTTCAAAATGATTCACCATTTTGTAGGTTATTAAACGTATTGCCGGATTACCACAAATTAAAGAGTTTCGGTTGCCTTTGCTATCCATGATTACGTCCTTATAGTGCCCACAAACTTCAACCCAGATCAATGGCATGTGTTTTTATAGGTTTCACCTACTCAAAGAGCATACCAGTGTATGGATCCAATTACTCATCGGATATATACATCTCGACATGTTAAATTTATTGAGCATGAATTTCCCTACAAAACAATGTCACATATTATATATAAAACGTCCCAACCATGTCAAGAGTGGAGCAATTTTCTCTTATACCTATCCGACACTCCCAACCTACTATCCACCCTCCACTCAACAATCTCCAATTTCCACTCATATCTCACTCCCAACGACTCAATCTTCAACAAACTTGGGCCCACACCTCCACCCATCTCCTAACTTACCGTCACCTTCTAACCCAATCCCACCTTCCTTAATCTCATCTACGGATCAACTCCCTCCTATAATTTCGGATAAATCTTTATCAATCCCAACTAATGAGATTTCACCCACCCCGGTCCTAAATCCCTCTCCATCCAATCCACAACCTTTGACCAGCCTGGCTCAACCCAAAGATTCTTCCCAGAAGTCTCGCAAAAACACTAAACTGCCTACTCCGTCCCTCTCCCCATCGGCAACTACCTCTAAACAACAACCCAAACCTCCTCGTCCAGGGCCTATCACCCGATCACAAAAGAACAAAACTAAGCCTATCAACAAGCTCAACCTGCACATTCAAAAAGGGTATTCTCCTCCTCATCCAACGGAGCCACAAACAATCACACAAGCCCTTAAGAGTCCGGAAAGGAGGAAGGCAATGCAGGCAGAGTACGATGCTCTTCATTCTAATTACACGTGGGACTTGGTTCCACCTTCTCAAGAATACAACCAAATTGGTTGTAAATGGGTCTTTTGTGTGAATTATCTGTCTGACGGTCGGACGGACAAGTTCAAAGCTCGATTGGTCGCAAAAGGAATCCGCCAACGTTCTGGGTTAGATTACAAAGAAACATTTAGTCCTGTGGTCAAGCCCGTCACGGTTCGAATTGTTCTATCCCTGCCGGTTACAAAGGGTTGGCGCCTCCATCAACTTGACGTTAATAATGCCTTTCTACAAGGCAAGTTATATGAAGATGTTTACATGACACAACTGCCTGGGTTCGTTGATAGCAAGTACCCGCACCACCTCTGCAAGCTCTGAAAGGCCATCTATGGCCTTAAGCAGGCACCAAGCTAGGGCTTGGTATAATGAGCTCATGACCTTCCTTCTACAATTCAAGCCGGCTTTGTCAATTCAATTGCGGCGGGTGCGTCGTTGTTTATATATCGACATGATCAACATCTATTATACTTGTTGGTCTATGTTGATGATCATCACTGGTAACTCTTCTATGAGTATTTTGATCACTTAGTCAAATGTATGGCAAGCAACTTTTCATTGAAAGATCTAGGTCCGTTGCCGTACTTTCTTGGTGTTGAGGTTATTCCTTCTTCAACGGGCTTATTTCGATCACAAAGGAAATATATGATATTGATCTCCTGGTAAAGGCAGGCATGGATTCTTCGAAGGCAGTGGCGACACCGATGTCTACGGTACCATTTCTCAAGGAAGCCGACACCAAGCTTCCGGCACCGACTGAGTATCGTGCTCTCATGGGCAGCCTCCAATACTTGGGCATAACCAACCCTGACATCGCGTTTACGATTAACAAGTTGTCTCAATTTATGCAGGCTCCAACCTCCTATCACTGGACAGCTTTGAAACGTCTACTCCGCTATCTATCAGGCACCTTGGATCTTGGTATCAACATATGCTCTAATTCATCTCCTATTCTCCATGCATTTTCGGATGCCGATTGGGTAGGAGATAAAGATGATTTTGTGTCTACCACTGGCTGCATTGTTTATCTTGGAAGTACTCCTGTTTGATGGAGTTCTCGAAAGCAGAGATCGGTGGCAAGATCCTCAACCGAAGCGGAATATAAGGCATTGGCGGATACAACCTCTGAAGTTCTTTGGGTGCTTCACCTCCTTCAGGAATTAGATGCTGATCGGTTGTGTCAACAACCATCTATATACTGCGACAATTTGGGTACAACTAGTCTTAGATCAAACCCAGTTTTTCACTCTCGGATGAAACACATAGCCCTGGCCTATCATTTCGTGCGGGAGCAAGTGCACAAGGGTACTCTGCGGGTTAGTCATGTCTCTACAAATGATCAGCTGTCTGATGTACTCGATCACCAAGCCGTTACTACGTCCACGGTTTCAAGAACTTCTTCAAAAGCTTCAACTTACTGAAAGATCGTCTCGCTTGAGGGGGGCATATTAATGATAATTAAAATAAATATCATGTTTATCTTTGAGCTGTTAATTTGAATTCTTGTTGAGATATTTTAGGAATTCAAATTCTCAACTTATCTTGTATATATGTACCTCTGACCTCTCAATGAAAGCTACGACACACTTTACTCAGCAAACGCTACTTACCTTCTTTCCTATACGGTAGAGGTTTAGTGGAGGAATGATTCGGAGGTAATCCCGAGTACGGGGAGACACGTGTAAGAAAACCCGAAAATTAAGGAGGGAAAGACATGTGGCAAAAGTGGTTCTCTTTTAAAGTATAGTATAGATATAGATATAGATAGGGGTGGGCGCGGGACGAAATGGGGTCGTCCCGCGTCCCGTCCCGCATAATTTTTGCGGGATGGGATTCACTCTTTTTTTTTCAAATCCCGTGCGGGCCTTGTTCCTCGCGGGACGGGACGGGAGCGGGATATATGGGACGTGCCCTGTCCCTCAAATAAAAAACATTATAAATTTTTTCCTAAAATTCCGATATATTTTGCGGTTTTCAAAGACATAACATATATATGTTTAAAATATATTAATACACAATATATAGACATATTAATACACAATATATAAATGATTTTATGATTTTCTTTATATGTATATATATAGACATATTAATACACAATATATACAGACATACTAATACACATCTACACTGTAAGTGTAATTTTGTAAAAGTGGTGTACATATACACTGTATAGTACTATATTATATACACACTGTAAAAGTTTATATATACAATATATAAAATGATTATATAAATACACAGTATAATATATAATCTATATATATAAATATAAATGCGGGACGGGACGGGATTTGCAGGATAAGGAATCCTCGTCCCGCGTCCCGTCCCGCATAATTTTTGCGGGACGGGATTCACTATTTTTTTTTTCAAATCCCACCGGGATCGGGACGGGCCTGGGACGGGTCCGGGATTTGTGGCCACCCCTAGATATAGATATAGATATAGATATACTCCGTAGATTATCAGCATCGCAACACTCACCATTGAACTATATATGATGTAACATATTTAACCATTTATTTATTTTTATTTAATATATTTAAAATACAAATTTTGAAAATTAGATATGTGTATGATATATATTACTTAATTGCCATTTTCTAGAAAAAAAATCAATTATATCTTTTTGGAATGAATGAGTTTTATCATTTTTTTTAATATGCAGCATATTAAAAAAAATGATATAACTCATTCATTCCAAAAATATATAATTGATTATTATGACTGCATAATGCCGTCATAATGATATATAGCTAGATAATAAATACACAAAAAAAAAACTCATTTTTTACTCTCTTAGAAGGATAACGTTTATTTATTTAGGTATTTAATCTAACAAAAAATGTTTATAATCAATTATGTCACAAGTTAATCAATTCAAATATATCATCTTTAAAATGTAAATATTTTACATCGAACTATAATAATAAGTTTGAGAAAAGTACAAATAGATAATTTTTTTTTTCTGTGAATAATATGAAAATTGTAATGTAGAAAAGCTACCTGTCACCCATTGTTGGAGTATCGACAAGTTTTTGAGAGGCAAGAACTCACGCAAGCTAGAAATGACGTCAATGTAGCCACGATCCTTATGGAAACGAAATCCGATTGAGTTGTTCATCACAAAAAGCAAGTGTAAATGGTGGCTGTGAGGAGCCTAAGCTAAACTGAGATACATTTTGTATTGATTGAAGTTCCAAAAAGATGGATAACGCTCCATCCAGGCGCCCTCACAGACCCTGCCCTGAACAATGTGGAGGAGGTAAATCACGGGGTGCAGCAACAAGAATCGAACCTATGACGATTTACGGTCATCTGGTCCAAATCTTACCACCACACTGTATTCTCGGGGGCACACTCCAACGTCCTTAAAAATCCCTCACAATCGCTCTTCAGAGATATAGACTGTTACAAAGGCCCCGTTGGCCCATCCCCAGTTCTCTAATGGCCCAAATACGGCCCATGATATAGACTGTTACAAAGATGAAAAGAAATCTCGAACTACAGCTTTCATTGCAATGTCCTTATTTCTTCTACAGAAATTACTCGAGTTGAAAAATGCTAGTGGTAACAAGTGATGAAGTTAATACTGCAGCAACTATTCTAATGTTGTGTGCACAATGTATTGTAGATCATGGTTAGAGGGATGAAAAAATGGGAACGCCAGGGAGGGTGGCGCCTGCGTCAACTATGTAAATGTTGCCGGTAATGTACTCGGAGGAGTCATGGATAAGGTACCTCACCACAGATGCCAGAGCCGGATCAACAGTGCCATTGCTTCTAAGAGGGATAGTTCTCTGAGCAACATTGTGGAGCCAGTCCTTTTCCATGAGACCCTGGGTGATCTCCGATCTAAAAAGTCCCGGGTTTATTGCATTTACCCTGATTCTGTAAGGACCTAACTCTAGGGCCATAACCTGCAAAACAACATTTATCATTGGTTAAACCATGCTTCTAGGAATTCTCAGGACCCAGAATATGTTACTAGAAATCAAATCAGAGACCATGAGTAGAGGTATTAGAAACTAGGAATTCTCAGGACCCAGAATATGTTACTAGAAATCAAATCAGAGACCATGAGTAGAGGTATTAGAAACTAGGAATTCTCAGGACCCAGAATATGTTACTAGAAATCAAATCAGAGACCATGAGTAGAGGTATTAGAAACTAGGACATATATCAGAATAGTCTTAAGGCAATTCCACAAATCCTTTTATAGTCATTAGGATGTGTTAAGAAATTAGGAAAAAAAAGCATGAAACGGGGAAAGACCTTTGTTATCATGTTGACAGCGCCCTTGGATGCGGAGTAGGCAATACCGCCAGGTAGTTGTCCTCGATCAATACCGGCAATTGAAGCTACATTGATGATGGATCCTCCAATCTTAGCATCGCGCATGTGTATACTGACATACTTTGACACCAACCATGTTCCAGTTAAGTTCGTTCTGATGGTACTATTCCATTCATCCTCGGATAGATCCACTGAAGAATTAATAGTTCCTGCATTCAATTCACAAAATTCACTTGCATCCAATTTATCACCCTCACAAGAAAGAGTTATTGAACAAAATAGCAAGATTATTCTTCCAAAATAAAATATCCCAATCAAAACTCAATTTCATTAGTAAATTTTCAATCTCCGCTGCAAGTATCCGGTCGATCTACTCTATTGCTGAAAAGTAAGCGATTGCTGCAAAACAAATAACGGAGCTCAGAGGAATATGAGATTCACCTCTGACTCCAGCGTTGTTGATTAGAGCATCGATTCGGCCGAAAGCTCCCCACGCTCTTCTTACCGACGCCTCAATTGATTTGCCGTCACCGGAAACATCAAGCTCAACGGCGACGGCTCGAACTGGCGATTCGCATTTATTCTGTTCCGATGACGAGGCGGAGGCGGAGGAGGATGATTCAGAAGAAGGAATCCGGTTGATCTGATTGCAAAGCGATTTCAACCGGTCGATCCGCCGAGCGGCTGCAATGAGATTGCAACCGGCCTTGGCGAGGTCAAGGCAGAGTTCGAGGCCGATCCCGGACGAGGCCCCGGTGACCATAACTACCTTCCCCTGCAGGCTCTGCCATGGCTCCGCCGTGTGAACGGCCATCTAGGGTTGTTGGAGCGAAATTGAGAGAGGGAGACCGCGGACACGTGTTTAAATAATCGGTTGCGGAATAAAACGCGTGTGATGGCCGGTGGAGACCATGTGGAGTGGACGAGATGTCATGCCGGGAAATTACGTAGAGATTTAAATTAGGGATTGGGTCATTTTTTAAGCGAACTAGTATTAGGCCGTGTGGTGGGCATGGCGTTGGAGGAACGAGAGGATTTTCAGTAACTCACGCAGCAGGCCGGATAAAGCTAGATTTGTGGCGGATGTCACCAAGCAATACAAGACGGCGTGGAGTTCAAGAACCAACAGAAGGGTGGCTATGGAGTGCAGAATTGAGGAAATCGGATGGGAAAGACCGGAAGAGGGCTGGGCCAAGGTGAACGTGGATGGCTCGGTCAACACTAACGGTGAAGGCGCTGCGGGTGGACTCATCCGAAACGCGAATGGGTGCTGGTTAGGAGGATTTGTTCACAAAATTGGATGCGTACCGGTTATCGCTGCAGAGCTCTGGAGTATTGCCGAGGGGCTGAGGATGGCCTGGGAGAAGGGCTGGCGCAAGGTTGTTGTCGAGTCCGACTCGCTCACTGCTTTGAACTTGGTCCACAAAGGGGTGAAGGAGTATCACCCGATGTCTAGCCTGGTCGTAAGGTGCTAAGGCTTTCGCAAGTTAAGTTGGTCCATCCAATTCAAACATGTCTTTAGGGAAGCGAATGTCGTCGCCGACTCCCTTGCAAAGATCGCCCAAGCTGTCCCGATAGGGTGTCATCGCATCGACGAGCCGCCGGATAGTGTACCGATTCTGATTGACAACGATTGTAGGGGACGGACTACCCCCGAACTTTTGTAAGGTAGTCCGGATCTCTTCTGGAGTTTTTCTCCGGATTTACTTACCAAAAAAAAAAAAGTATTAGGCCGTGCGTAAGGCACGGGTATTTAAATAAAATTTTGTTAGGAAATTCAAAAATTTCATATAATTTTAATTTAAAGTTTAATAAAATAAAATTAACTTCATAAAGCTTTGTTGGGACGTATACTATGAGTGTATATGTGAGCTTAGTAGGTGAACCCCGAAGGGGTATTTCTGTAATTTCAAGTGTGATCCAATTGGGATACATTTGAGCCTTTATAAGGCGGGAAATCAGTTGCAACAAACTCAACTGAAGAACACTGTAGAACCTCTCCTTCAATGGAGTTTTCGATTTCTTGATACGTCAATTTGTTCCAAATTGTTCATTGTTTCTATTGATTTCAAATGGTATCAGAGCTCGTGAGTGACGATTTGTAATTTTGCTGGTGAATTGCTTTGGGATTCCGGTCATTCGACGGAGATTGTTAGTGTTTCTGATTGTTGCGAGATCTGGTTATTTTGTTGACTGAAATGGTTGGGAGAGGAACATCGAATTCGCAAGGCCAAACCTCTGGAGTCGGAGGTGATAGTCAAGGACAAGGTAGATGCAATTTCGTCTCTATGACACCGCCTGCACCAGGCGCAGGAAGGGGATGGAATTTCGCTAATCAAGGGATTCAATTTGGGGACATGATGCAAGGTATGTCTAACGCTCATGTCAATTTTTTATTCTTATCGAATTCTGATAATCCTAGAACGGTATTGGTATCCATCCTTTTAATGGCGCAAATTTTACAAGCTAGAGTAGCAGGAACTATTAATTCCCCGCTCAGTTGCTTTAGTAAGTTGGCTATGGATTTATATTCCCAAAATGAAAACCCCTAAATGAATTCCCATATCTTACTTACAAATTGAATCTCAAAACAAAAGCTATAGAGCACAACTTCACAAAGCATAAGGTATGAAACTCTAACCTTTTCAATTTAGCAAATTCGGATCTGCAATTGGGAGGGGAAGAAGAAGTTGTTGGTTGCTGCAGTGCTGCGTTCGGTGTACAGGAGCCAACAGCCGTGGTGGGTCCAAATTTTCTGCAAGGGGGCTGAAAATTACAAAGAATGACAACAAAATTCATCTTACTAGTTTAATATTACAAATAAGTTCAATACTAGAACACCCTCCTCAGGGACAGAGCCAGGACGTTTTGAGGGGGGTCACCTTCGTAGTAGACAATACGATCGAAAAAAGGTTGTAAAACACACAACGTGTTCGATAGTATAAAATATTGCCAAAAGATAGCTAAATAACTTCAACCAAACAATGAGAATGATCAATGATGGGTAAATAATTTCAACCAAACTGACTGATATCAATAACACAATGAAAGCTAAATGTGCCATTGGATTAGCAGGGGAAGTTCAAAAGAAAATTACCCCCTTTAAGCCCACACAATCTCAAAGGAGAAGGCCAGACTTTCTCAAATAGAAATGGAAGCAGATCGGTACTTTCAAGTGTTACCAACTTCTTCCCATAAACAATGGCTCACACTATGCCTTCATATGTAAAAAAATTGTTTGAATCATTCTACTTCTACAGTTGAAATCAGATTTGTTTTACACCAAATCCCACCGGAGAGCAGCAACAACAAAAACAACGTGTCCAGTATATCCCGCTTGAAGCAAGGTCTTGGGGGTCAAGTCCCCAACTAGATCAAGAGGGTGTTTTCTAGTGACCCAAGACAAGTCCTCGAAGACAGGACAAGACTCCACACCAGAAACAACCACAAGAAAAATAAGGAAAAAAGACAACACACAAGACAAATCCCACCGGAGAGATATTTGATTAATTAAATAGTACATAAATTATCAAATCTCAATTCAATTGGAAAATCAGATTACAATTCAATATTAATCTCAAGGCAAATTTGCATAAATATATTAAAAGGATAGGAGATTTGCAAAAGTAGCATTGTTATTGCAAACTTTGTAAGTGGGGGAGAAAATGTCACTTTTGCAAAAAAAAAGTTGCAACCTATAGAGCCGGTTGAAAGTAATGTGCAAGGGAGAGAGAGAGGCGCCATGTCATTTGAAGGGAAGCAAATGGGAGGGAAAAAAATTTTCACCCATTTTAAACTAATTTTCAACAATTTTCATTTGTTAAAATTAAAAAATAAAACTATTTTCGAACTTAATTTAATTTTATCTATCTATAGACACCCACTTTGTATATGTTTATGGAAAAAAAAAAATTCAAAGTGAGATTATTTTTCGGACATAGATAGAAATAGGACTTACGTGGCACTCAATACGTTATTCATGCCACTAGTGTCTATTTATGTGTCAGTATAATTATATCTCGTGCCAACTCTTTTGACTCTAACAGATAAACTCAAGTCCGAATATAACAATTACCTTAGTGTCTATCATGACAATCAACTACATGCCACTAACGTTTATTTTCGGTTGGCACGCAATATTGATTGGCGGACACATATTAGCTATTGACTGGCATGCGACTAATCACGAACTATTTGTAATTACGAAACCACCTTCAATGGCACCCCGTCCTCCCCCTCTCTCATTTGGGAAAAACTGTTAACTCCATGCATTTAATGCTCTTCTCTGTCCTCCTTTCTCTCCTCTGCAAAAAGCTTCTTGCTTCATCATTATAGTTTACTTGGGGTTGGAGGTGAAGTGCACCTATTAATTTTGCAAATTTGGGAGCATAATGTTTACTTTTGCAAATTTTACAGGGTGAGGATTACTTTTACAAGTCTCACTTTTTTTTGGTATATCCAATACCATTATCTCTAATCTCAAACCGAAAATCAGGTTACAATTCAACATCAATCTCAATTCTCAAGCAATAATTTCAATAATTTTATTCCATGACAGTTGAAACCAATCGCCTCAAGCAATAATCTCAATAATTTTATTTCAATAACTTGCCCTTCTCAATTCAAGTCGGAGGAGCGCTCATCTACACTTAGTGCTTTATACAACTAAATAAACCATTGTCTTCGTTTAAATACAGATAATAAGGATTAATAACATAACATATACAATAGGCTATTTGGCCACTAAATTACATAGAGATCATGTATAAATATGGTGGAATTGAAATTAGAGTGATGGTCAAGTCTATTGATAATATACCCAACTAAAAAATTTATTGGAAACAGTTCATAAATAAAATAAATTAGTTGTTGAAAATTACTCACGGTTTTGTGGTGGTGGTTCCAAGTGATAGATTATATATTTACATATTGTATAGTGTATGGGTCTATGGGCTCAAGCCCAGTCTTACTCACTTGTAATCTATATATATTGACATTATGAGGAATGAAACCCTAAGGAAGATTTTGTATCAATCATACGTTTCTACATGGTATCACAGTCTTTCTTCCTCACGGAACCCTAATTTGATCCTCCCGCCGCCCCCTCCCCCTCCTCTTACCACCACCGACCTCTTACCGCCACCGCTGCCCTCCCTCTTTTCCACCAAAACCCTCCCTACTCCGCTGCTGTTATCTCTCTCGGCACCATGGCCGACAACCCCAAGCCTCCATTCCACTCCGCCCTCACTATCTTCGACATCAATAATTGCATCCCCCTACCCGCCTTCTGCCACTTCAGAAGCCCTACCACCGCCTACTCGCCTACTGTCTCCGATCGCGGTCACGAGACCTCTCCGCCGCAATGCTGCGGTAGCAACAGATGCAGCGGCCGCATCACTAGGCAACGCCCGCCGTATACGTGGACTGGTGGCCCTCGCCCTCGGAAAGCCGCCCCTAGATGGTCCCCGGTGCTTGGCTTCAATCCTCATTGGATGCACTCCGGCTTTCCTGCCCCACGACATGCCGGTCCTCAGGCCCATCTGACATCGTCTGATCAAGGCTATGTTCCGCCTGATGGGCATCACGCCTTCTCCTCTATGCAGCCGACATCTCCCGACTATTCTTGGTACATGGACACTGGTGCCACTTCTCATATGACGAACTCCTTAGGTAACCTCTCTTCTATTTCCTTTAAAGGTCCTGTACACTCTATTATCGTCGGCAATGGTGGTCGCCTTGCTACTTCGGAGATTGGCCACCCCAAATTACAGACCCCTACCCACCCACTACACCTTAACAATGTCCTCATTGCCCCAAAGATTGTCAAAAACCTTATCTCTGTCCGTCGGTTCACTACTGACAATAACGTTTCTCTTGCGTTTGATCCCTTTGGTTTCTCTGTGAACGATCTTACTACGGGGGTTACTTGCCTGAGATGTAACAGCACCAGGGAGGTCTACCCTGTCACACCACCTTCTACATCCAGTCAGTCGTGTCCGGTCGCCCTCTCGATCGGCATCATCGTCCATCCTGTGGCATGCACGCATGGGCCATCCCAATGCTGTCATTTTAGATGTCCTTCGTTCTCAGAGTCTTGTCGACTGTAATAAAGAGCTACGCTCTAGTTTATGTTCTTCCTGTCAGTTAGGCAAACATGCAAGACGGCCGTTCCAACGGTATTTGAACTCCACCCTTGCACCTTTTGATATCGTTCATAGTGACATTTAGACCTCTCCTATTCCTAGCAAGGATGGTCACAAGTACTACCTTTTATTTCTTGATGATTACACTCATTTTTTATGGGGTTTTCCATTACAATTCAAGTCCCAAGTGTTTCCTATTCTTGTCGAGTTCCATGCCTACATTAAAACATAGTTTCACACATCAATCAAATGTTTCCAATGTGACAATGGTCGTGAATTCGATAACAAGGACTTTCACTCTTTTTTCACCACAAATGGCATATCATATCGGCTGTCATGCCCCTATACATCTCTGCAAAATGGAAAGGCCAAGAGAATCATTCAAACAATAACCAACATGATGCGTTCTCTCCCTTTTCACGCATCCATTCCCCTTACCTTTTGACCTCACGCCTTATCAACGACTTGTTATCTCCTCAACATCCTCTCTTCTGCTACCCTCCAGCGTCGCTCACCCACTCAGGCATTATATTGCACCCTGTACAAGTATGATCACCTTCGTACCTTCGGATGCTTGTGCTTCCTAAATCAATCCTCCACCGCCCCACACAAACTTCACCCGCGATCTACCCCAAGTGTGTTCCTCGGTTATCCGTCTAATCATCGCGGTTACCTTTGTCTTGATCTCCAAAGCCATCGTCTCATACTGTCACGTCATGTTACTTTTGATGAGTCTCGCTTTCCCTTCTCTTCACCTCCTCATACCTCTCCCAAACCTACTGTCTCCTCGTCTGAGTCGGAGTCTCCCTTCCCGCACTTCCTCCTTGACCAGCGCTCTTCCGGTGCTACTGTATCTCCCCCTCTACCACCCAATCTCTCTCCGCCACCACCACCACCTCCCCTACCTCCCACCAGACCACCTAGTGTTGCGCCCGAGGCCGCAGCCCCCCTCTCCCTCACTTTCACCGATGCACCTCTCGCCTCCACCCCACCGCCGCTTTCCCCAATCTTCACCTCCCACAAAACAGCTCTCCTTGACTCGAATTGGCAGGCGGCCATGCTCGATGAATACAGGACTCTTACAAGGAATGGTACCTGAGTTCTTGTTCCTCGCCCTTATGAGGCGAACGTCATTCGCTACATGTGGCTCTTCAAACACAAGTTCTGCTTTGATGGAACGTTGGAACGTTACAAAGCCCATCTTGTGGTTAATGGTCGAGCTCAGCAGGCCAGTATTGATTGTGATGAGACATTCAGCCACGTGGTCAAGCCTGCCACTATCCAAGTGGTGCTGAGCTTACCATTATCGCGACATTGGGCTATTCATCAATTGGATGTCAAGAACGCATTTCTGCATGACCATCTGTATGAGACTGTTGTTTCAGCCGCCAGGGTTCGTTGATTCTGATCGTCCTAAACACATCTGTCTCCTGAAGCGCTCTCTGTATGGTCTGAAACAGGCCCCTCGAGCGTGGTTCCAGCGCTTTGCTTCTCATATGCTCTGCTTGGGTTTCGTTGGCAGCCGCTCCGATTCATCTCTCTTTATCTATCGTAGAGGCACATACATGGATTTTCTGTTACTTTATGTCGACGACATCATTCTCACCGCTTCCTCTGATGCAGTTCGGACATCCATCATTGCCTAGTTGAGCGTTGAGTTCGCCATGTCTGATCATGGGCCGTCGACTTATTTCTTGGGGGTATCTGTGCAGCGTCATGCGTCTGGGTTGTTTCTCTCTCAGAGTAAGTATGCTGCAAAAATTGTTGCTCGGGCCAAGATGAGCAACTGCAAGCCTGTCGCCACCCCTGTCGATTCCTCCAACAAGCTCAGTGCCAACTCTGGTCCTCTGTTTGATGATCCCACACTGTATCGGAGTCTTGCCGGGGCTTTACAATATCTTACATTTACTCGGCCATACATCAGCTATGTCGTCCAGCAGATTTGCCTGTTTATGCATGCGCCTAAAGAGCCGCACTTTCAGGCCTTGAAGCGGATCATTCGGTATATCAGTGGTACCCTGGATATGGGCACCACGATCTCCCCTTCCTCTCGACATGACCTCATCACCTACATGGATGCGGATTGGGGTGGATGTCCTGACACACGTCGCTCTACGTTTGGTTACTGTGTCTTCCTCAATGACACTCTTGTGTCCTGGTCGGCGAAGCGTTAGTCTGTGGTGTCTCGATCCAGCGCGGAGGCTGAGTACAGGGGTGTCGCCAACGTTGTTTCCGAGTGCTCCTGGCTGCGCAATCTCCTGTTTGAGCTCCGCTGCCCTCTTTAGAAGGCCACTCTGGTCTACACAGACAACGTTTCTGCTGTTTATCTCGCCAGCAACCCGGTCCAACATCAGTGCACCAAGCACATTGAGCTCGATCTCCACTTTGTTCGTGACAAGGTTGCTCTTGGACATGTTCGTGTTCTGCATGTCCCCTCCTTTTATCAGTACGACGATATCTTCACAAAGGGTTTACCTCGTCAGTTGTTCCTCGATTTTCGGTCCAGTCTCACTGTTCGGGAACCTCCACTTTCGACTGCGGGGGTTTGATAGATTACATATTTACATATTGTATAGTGTATGAGCCTATGAGCTCAGACCCAGTCTTACTCACTTGTAATCTATATATATTTAAATTATAAAGAATGAAACCCTAAGGAGGATTTTGTATCAATCATACGTTTCTACACCAAGTACTAATTTAATGTTATTATACTTATAAAAAAATATTTTACTTTTTTTTTCCATAGATATATATTAGACCCATTACAATATAGAAAAATGGTGAATTGACCTACAAATCACTATGTATTATCATTATCAACTAAGGTATAGTAACTGGACTTTTAAAAAGAGGCTTACAAGAATCAAACGACCTATCCTTTTGAAGTTGGAGATAACTAACTTTATAATAAGACTAACTTTAATTGATAGCTAGGAATCATTTGTTTCTGTAGTGATATTATCGAATTTCTCCGTCGTTTCATGGATCGTCTTTTTTGTGTGAGGAAGTTGAACGATTGACAAATTAAATCAAACGTTAGTGTGTCGATTGCTTGGTTTCGCAACGAATTGATTTACGCCAAAGATAAATGTATCAATTACAGTGTCCATTGGTTACTAATGTGTTTGTATTGAGATATCTTCTATGTATATATACATAGATATTAGTTGATTATGTATTATCCTAGTCTATATTTATCTTATCTTGTAAATTTTTTTTTATCTTATCTTGTAAATTGTAATATATATACCGTGTGAATGAGAAGAAAAGATCAAGCCTTTTTCCACAATTTCATATTTCTCATGGTATCGGAGCAGGTTTAACTTAAAATCAAAATTTTTTTTACCCCGAGCCACCTAGCGGCGCTCGTTCTACTCTTCCCGTTCATTGCTTCCACCATGTCTGACAACCAGGGGCGGATCCAAGGGTGGGTGACACCGGGCCGTCGCCCACCCCGATCTGGAAAAAAACATTAAGAATATATATGTTATATATAAAAATTGAAAGGTAATATACAAGTGTTGTTGGTGGCTTAGTGGTTAAGCTCACCCCATTTTCAATAGAATTCCTCAACCCTTGTTCAAAACTCAATAGACACATATTTTCATTTTTTTTTTCACAATCTATTTCCATTATTTTAAAATTCTTATAATTTTTCTGGTATTTCAAAATCAAATAATAATAATTTTTCTATATATATATATATATAAATTTATTTTTAATAAAAATAATACAAAAATTACTTATAAAAAATTGTGCCCACCCCGAAAAAATTGCTGGATCCGCCCCTGCTGACAACCAGTCCGACGCCACCCAGGCCGCCGCCATCGCTGCCGTCGTTGAGGCTGCAGAAAAGGTCCTCGTCGACACCACCTCTCCGTACTACTTGCATCCTTCTGATCATCCGGGCTTGAACGTCTGTGCCGTGACATTCAAGGGCGAAAACTACCCCGAATGGGCAACCTGTTTTCACAATGCTCTCTATGCGAAAAACAAGTCCGAATTTATTGATGGTTCGCTGCAGAAACCTACTGATTCCGCTGAAGTTCGCATATGGCGCACTGTGAACTCCATGGTCATCGGCAGGATCTTACAGTCCGTTGATTCATCGCTTCGTCCCTCTCTTACTTATTTTGAGACCGCCAAGGACTTGTTGGATGATATCACCCAACGTTTCTCGGTTGGCAATGGCCCGCGTACTAGGGCTGGGAAAAATTTGGATCGGACCGTAATCGGACCGGGACCAGACCGGAATTTACGGTCTTTGGATCGGACCGGGATATTACGGTCTGGTCCACGGTCCAAGAATTTTGCATTTCCGGGTTCCGGTCCAAACCCGGGACCAGACCGGAATTTCCGGTCCGGACCGGAATTAGACCGGAAACCCCATTATTAAAAAAAAAAAAAAAAGAGGGTAAAGAGGAGCACGTACTCGCGTTCCAGTTTCATACTTTCATTTCTTCTGTTCTTCATCCCTTTCCTTCTTCCCTACTCTCGATTGCCGCCGCCACGGTTCAGTAAAGAGGAGCCTGCTCTCGATATCCCGGCACCACCTCTTTCAACCCTCCCTCGTCAGAAGCCACACACCCGTCAGCCCTCGGCTCTCTCCAGTCTCCACCAGTGCTCTCGGCTGAGTCGGCTGTCCTAGTAAAGTAGTAAGTCTTTCCCTCTCTCAATTTCACTTTTAGATCTAGGTTTTTAGGTATATTTTGACAAATCAATGTCGATTTGGGTATAAATTTGGTGAAATCATAAATATTCTAGTCTAATGTTGAAGAATCTCATCCCGATTTTAATTCTAGGGTTAAGAAATTTCAATTTGTAATACTTTTAGGTCTAGGTTCGGTTTTAAATTTAAGGTTTTGAGAAATGTCAATGTTGTTTTTAGTCTAGGCTTTGTACTTGAAAAAATTAAGAAACTACCTAAAGTGAGGCTAGATTTAGTAGATTCAATTTGGCCAACACTACTTGCAAAGTTGCAATTTTGCAATTTGTTAGTTAAGGGTGTTCAATTCAATTTAACAAGACACTTTGTTACTTAAAAGTTAAAAGGCTAGGTGTGTATTCAAATGGTTAGTTCTATAAGTATCAAACTATCAATTATTCAATTTTGCTAATGTAAGTATGTAACTATGAACGAAATTAAAGCACTTGATTTTTGTTTTTGTTTTTAACAGAATTATGAGTAATTCGATATCCATGGAAATTTCTTCAAAACATTCTTGCAACGTGAGTGAGAGGGATTATTTTTGTTTTGATTGACTTTTTGTGGCATAGAATGATTTCATGGTAATCTCTTATTTGTTTAAATAGATACATATGGACCAAATGGAGACTACGGGGTTATCTGATGATACTGGGGCTCCTTCCGAGGTGCAACCACAAGCGGAAGAGGCTGCTGTAAGTGTGGAAGGGGCTGCTGTAAGTGTAAAAACAGCTGCTGTAGTGTAAAAACAGATGCTGACCTGCTGTAATTCAACAGAATTTGCTATAAACAGCTTCTATAATGCTGTAAAATAGGGCTGCTGTAAAATACAGCTTCTGTATTGTGTAAAAAACGGAATTCGGGCTGCTGTAAGTGTAAAAACAGCTTCTGTAAGTGTAAAAACAGCTGCTGACCTGCTGTAATTCAACAGAAATTGCTATAAACAGCTGTTGTAATGCTGTAAAATGGGGCTACTGTAAAATACAGCTTCTGTATTGTGTAAAAAACAGAATTCGGGCTACTGTCTAATGCTGTCATCAGTCATGCTGTGTGAGGAAAAAAAAAACCTGCGGTTCAACCGGTCCAGCCGGTCTTTACGGTCCGTGGACCGGAAAACCCGAGACCATATTTCTCGGTCCTGGTCCGATCCGCGGTCCAAGTTTCCAAAAATTCCTGTCCACCGGATCGGACCGGGACCGGAATGTCCGGTCCGGTCCGGTTCAGACCGGATGCCCAGCCCTACCGCGTACTCATCAACTCAAGGCACAGTTGTCTCGGGCTACTCAATCCAGTTGTTCAATTGCTGTCTACTTTGGAGTTCTTAAAAAGAGTTGGGATGAACTTGCTAGTTTCTCTACCGTTCATGGGTGTGCTACTTGCGGTACTTGCACCTGTAATTGGCACACCAACTTGCTCAAGGAACGCGAGGAGGAGAAGGTCCATCAGTTTTTGATGGGTCTTGATGATGAATTTGCTACTGTTCGTTCGTCTCTTCTCGCCAACGACTCGCTTTCCTCTTTGAATGTTGTTTATCAAACCTTGACCCGTAAGGAGGCTTAGTTAGCCGCTTCCAAGAACCGGGATGCTCAACCTGACAATGCCGCCTTTGGTGCTCAGGGACAGCGGTCTGGTCCTCGTCCTCCTGATCAACCTCGTCGCGATAAGGACCAGTCTTCTCGTGATCGTTCTTCGGGAAATCGTGATCAGCCCTCTCGCGATCAGCGCTATGGAGGGCGCGGTTCCAATCGCCCCACCTGCACTCACTTTGGCCAGCTTGGCCACGCCGTTAGCTCCTGCTTCAAACTAATCGGCTACCCTGATTGGTGGCCCACTGGACCTCGGGATCGCCCTGCGTCGGATGCTCCTGCTGGTCGTGCTTTTGACGGTGCTAGACGTGGTCGTGGGCATCCTTAGTCCGGCCTCGCCAACGCCGCTCATGCTCCTCAGTCCGGCCAACCATCGTCCTCTTTTCCTGGCGCCGACCGTTCTGCCTTTCCCGACTTATTAGACTCCCAATGGTCTACTCTTGTCTCTCTATTCTAGTCTCCTGCATCCGGTTCGACTGATCACTTGAATGGTAAGACTTGTTCCCTCTGGATCCTTGATTCGGGCGCCTCGTTTCACATGACGGGTGACCGCTCACTACTTATTGATCTCAAGGAGTCCTTCCTCTATTGTTCTGCCGGATGGTTTGGTTGATTCAGCTACCCAGGCAGGGACACTTGTTTTGAGTAATCAATTACGGTTGCCTGATGTGCTCCTTGTTCCTCGTCTCAAATGCAACCTTATATCTCTTCTGACTTTGCTCTGTCAACACAATTGTTGTGTCAGTGGTACTGACAAAGTTTGTGTCTTACATGACCGTACTACGATGACGTTGATTGGCGTGGGTGAGGGGCGCAATGGAGTTTACTAGTTTCGTTTTGCACCACCAACTGCACGCTCCTCTCATGTCGAAGCCGACTCTCTTTCCCTTTGGCATAACCGTTTGGGTCATCATGCGCCTGTTATTCTTTTGCATTTACCTCATATTCAAGTCAATAAAAACAGGTCATTGAGTCCTTGTGATGTCTGTCATCGGGCAAAACAAACTCGTTCCCCGTTTCCTTTGAGTATTTCTCATGTTTCTAGTCGTTTTGAATTAGTTCACGGCGACCTCTGGGGCCCTTATCGCTCTAAGTCTCTGACGGGTGCTTCTTACTTTATTACTTTAGTTGATGATTGGTTTAGACACATTTGGCTCTATTTGTTGTGAAACAAAAGTGAAGTCTCTACTATTTTTCCCCAATTTTGTGCTATGGCTAAATGCCAATTCAATGCCACTGTCAAACGTTTTCGAAGTGACAATGGAACGGAATTCACATCCTTATGTTCTTACTTTGATAATAATGAAATTCTGTTTGAATCTTCGTGTGTAGGCACTCCCCAACGGAATGGTCGGGTCGAACAGAAACATCGCCATATCCTTAATGTCGCCCGCTCCCTTATGTTTCAAGCCAACTTACCCATCAAGTTTTGGGGGGAATGTATTTAGGCCGCGGGTTACCTCATCAACCGCATTCATACCCCTATCTTTGGACACAAAACCCCCTTCGAACTGCTTCATAAGCACAGCCCCTCATACTCACACATCTGCATCCTCGGTTGTCTTTGCTATGCCTCACAGATCCCTCGCACCTCAAATAAATTTTCCCCTCACGCTCACAAACGAGGTTGGAGAGTATTTGACATTGAATCTAATGAGTTATTTGTTTCTCGTGATGTTACCTTCTACGAAACCTCATTTTTGTTTCGTTCCCCTGAACTTCCAACACCCCATTAGCCATCGTCGTCCGCCTCCCCTACCCATCCGGCCGAGGAGCTCCCTTTGTTGGCTCCCATTCTGCCTGACCCTGCCCCCACCCCTCCTCCGCCTCCTGTATATGTTTCCGTTGCCGCTGAGCCGCTTCCAAACGCCAGGGGGAGTGCCTCGCCACAAGATGCGTCCACTTCGCTACCTGTTGAGCCTATTCCCCTTCGTTGAAGCACTCGTGATCGAGTTCCACCAACCAAACTTAATGATTACATCTGCCATACCATACGATCACCATTATCTTCTGTTGTTCCTCCACCCGCTCAGTCATCATCGTCAGGTACACGTTATCCCATTGAGCACTATGTCTCTTAATTTTGGCAGTTTTTCTTCATCTCATGTTGGTTTGTTAGCTTCTATTACTGCGGGAGTTGAGCCTCGATCCTTGTTCGAGGCACTTCGCAGTTCGGAATGGCGCTCGACTATGCGGGGTGAGATTGATGCTTGGTTAAGAAGTGTACCTGGACTGTTGTTGATCTTCCTACAGGCAAACGCCCCATTGGATGTAAATGGGTTTTTTCGCATCAAGTATAAGTCAGATGGCACTTTGGAGCGTCATAAAGCTCGTCTTGTTATGCTTGGTAACAATCAGCAGCCGGGTATTGATTACAATGAAACCTTCGCTCCGGTTGCGAAGATGGTCTCCGTCCGTACCTTCCTTGCTGTTGCCATGAATCAGGGTTGAGAACTTCATCAGATGGATGTCCATAATGCTTTTCTTCATGGCGACTTGGACGAAGAAGTTTACATGCGGCCACCCCCCCCCCCCCCCCCCCCGATTTTGCTTGTTCGAATTCTTCCAAGGTATGCCGCATGAATCAATCTAGAGCAGATTATTCGCTCTTTTCCTTTCTTCGCCCAGGTTTGTCTCTTTATGTGTTGATTTATGTGGATGACTTGATCATTGCTGGTAGTGTTTCGTCCGAGATCGCTCGCCTCAAATACAAGTTGAGCTCTGTCTTTCATATGAAGGATCTGGGTCCTCTCAAGTACTTCCTTGGCATTGAAATTGCTCGGTCTGAGAAGGGTCTCTTTCTTTGTCAACAAAAGTACACATTAGACCTCCTCTCAGAGGCTGGTCTTCTTGGTGCTAAGCCTTCTGAGTTTCCTATGGACCAGAATCACTCCCTTGCTAGCTCTATCGCTCCGCCATTTGCCGCTCTGGATAGGTATCGTCGTCTTATTGTTCACTTGATATACCTGACCATCACGCGCCCAGAGTTGTGCTACTCCGTCCATACCTTAGCGCAGTTCATGCAGTCGCCTACGGTCGATCATTGGGATGCCGCTTTGCGTGTTCTGCGTATCCTGAAGGGTCATCTTGGTCAGGTCATTTTTCTTCAGGTATCCGGCCCTCTGGTTCTTACTGCATACTGTGATTCTGATTATGCCAGTTGCCCGATCACTCGACGCTTCTTGACCGGCTACTATATTTCTCTCGGCTCCTCTCATGTCTCGTGGAAGACGAAGAAACAACACACTTTTTCTCGCTCGTCTGCTGAAGCTGAGTATCGTGCTATGGCCTATGCCTGTTGCGAGCTTTTATGGCTCAAGTCGTTTCTTCGCTCTCTTGGAGTGGAGCATTCAGTGCCTATGCGTCTTTTCTGCGATAGCCAAGCCGCCATTCACATTGCTGCGAACCCGGTCTTCCATGATCGTACCAAACATATTGAAGTCGATTGTCACTTTATTCGGGATCTCATTTTTGTTGGCACGATTCGTACGCATCATATTCACACCTCTTCCCAACCGACTGATCTCCTCACCAAAGCTCTCGGTCGTCCATGATCGTACCAAACATATTGAGGGGGAGTACTGAGATATCTTCTATGTATATATATATATATATATATATATATATATATATATATATATATATATATATATATATATATTAGTTGATTATGTATTATCCTAGTCTATCTTTATCTTATCTTGTAAATTGTACTATATATACTTTGTGAATGAGAAGAAAAGATCAAGCCTTTTTCCACAATTCAATATTTCTCAGTTTGAAAATCGTTTTAACTCCAAAGCGATTGTGAGAACATACGTCGAGTATGAGACTCAATCCATTGTTTGAGGAGCGAGATTTAGCCATTTCTGGATTGCTTCCTGTGCTTTTCTCTTTGGCATTCATGTTACAATCGATCTCGACTTTATTTTCATCCTTTTATGGGACTAGCACATTACTTGAAGAAACTATTCCCTACGTTTGGCGACATGGAATACCATACTCAACAAGATTTTTATTGAAATGAATCATACATATTCGTTTGATACGTATCTCAAAATTCGATCAAAAGACTGTAGGTCGTATTAACTATCAAGGTAGTCATTTGTTGCATTGTTCGGTCTCTCGATCCATTACACTAGACGTGTCTATAGAATCGAATTTCTTCCTATGACTTAAAAAAAAAAAAAAAAAAAAGAGGCAGCCTGAAAGAAGCCACTTTGTGGAGGGTAATCAAGCAAGGAATAAATTAAAGCCAACAAAAGTGTTGGAATTTGTTGTGTGTATATATATATCACAAGTCGAAAATAATTAAAGTTGATGAGTTTAGGTTTATTGTAAGATTGAATTATATATTTAGATAGTTGTATTATATATATATATGACGTGTACTATGAGTATTTAAGATTGTAGCGATTTATTAGTCTTCATTTGGTTAAATGGTAATTTTATACTCCTTTAAAAGGAGACTGTATGATCGAATTAAGCCATTACTTGAACTCGTGCATGATTAAATGAAGATAATATTAAAACAAAAAGCCATGTACCTGATTAGCTTGAGTCTGACTAGCTTCTAGTCTGTAAAGAGTAAAAACAAGTCTAGAGCTAATTCACTTTATTCTTCATCTTTAAAGTGGTAAAATACCCCATCTTTATTCTTTACTTGATCTGATTGTATCCTTAATTTTATATATCCTTGAATTGTTATGTATATGGCTTGTATATTTGTATATATAATGTAGTTTGTTATACTTAAAACGGAGATTTATAAATTTGCTACCAACCACACAACACCATACTATAATGAGTATTAAATTTCCTTGTCTTTCCCTCTCTCTCTTAAGCTTACGGCGCGGTGCATGTGTTTATTTATAGAGGACAATCTCGGCAGGTAATTAATCTTTTTTTCTTATACAAGTTGGGCTTTTCTTCAATTGGTTATTAGTCTAATTGATAGGTCAATAATTGGTTTTTGTGCGTAGAAATACCCCACACACATGGATGATTTATGTGTAAACACCTCTTCATATTACGGTGTAAACGATGAAGATATTAATTATTTATTTGTAATAATATAATTATTCGTCTGACGTATGTAATGTAATTATTCGTATTTATTAACCGTCTTTTTAATGACAAATTATTGACCTATCAATAATTATTCATATAATTTTAGACAAATAATATATTATCATGTTGTTTTAGATAAATAATCATGTTGTTTTAGACAAATAATCATATGGGTTAGGTACGAATAATCATGTTATTTTAGACAAATAATTTTTCTTTTCAAAATTTCTGGTAAGTTTTAGCCGTTGATCTTCCTAATCCAACGACGCATATTTGTTTACAAATAATTATAGAGTTTACATGTACAACTATATGATTTAATTGATAAATTCAGAAACACTATTGGATTGATAGGTACGTGCGCGCTTACAAGTTACAACTCTCTGTAAATTCAACGTATGTGAAATGTCGATGGAATTCATAAAGCTTGAGCAACCCGTGATAATAGCAACTTAGGGCCTTCCCTGTGCATGCAAGTCTGAAATTGCCATGTGTATAGCCCAGTGGGCGAAATGTCCGGTATTATACATCGATCACTTTCTGGACACATTGTCTTTGGAAAACAGTTACACTGCTGAGTTGTTACCGTCCCCAGACCAAGCCGAGCGTCAACACCGTCTTGCCTTTGATGCGCTCTGCAAAGCTGCATCTGACACCCTACAATGGGGTTTGGAGAGCAACACCATGTGGAATTATAAGTGCGTCGTCGTCAAGTCTCGTCTCTACTCTACTTTTGAGCTCGATCGGCTGCTACAACTCGCTAGGGAGCGTGGCTGTGAAACGATACTCATCATCGAGTTTCGGATGAAAAATGAGTACCGGTTCCGGCTCAGATTGGAGCATAAAGTGGAGTCAGGGAGACAAAAGGAGTGGTATAAGCCGAGGAGTTGGAAGGACATAGAGAAGGCTAATGATGATTATAGGGCTGCTGATAATTGGGATCTTCATCTTCGTCGTTTACTCGATACTAGCGATGGCCTTCCTCGCGTCACAAGGCTGGTGTTGGACCCCTTCGATGATCTCTACCTTGTTCCATTTGCAATTCTTTCCAGTAGATGTCAAATTATTATTAATTTTCTCCTGAGTGGGGTTGAAGTCGGAGATGATGCGGTCGGAAACTTATTTCTTGAGGGCCGATATGCGGCAGTGCAGTTCGGAGAAGTAGGACTCTATCGGAGGGAAAAGGCCGACATAAGAGGCCCTCGCTCTAGGAAGGGTCGTGAGGGCCGATACGAGGCAGTCCAGTTCGGGGAAGTAGTACGATATTTGAGGGAGAATAACTTAAGAGGCCCTCGCCGTAGGAAAGGTCTTTGTTATGCACGTGATTATTTCTGCATCTTTAAATACTGGGAGGAGCTTGAAAATGACGATCAGAGCAACCTCGACTGCTGTGGGGTGTGTGAAAAGCATGTTATCTCAGGCCATCCTGCGTACGCCTGTCATTTCTGCACCATCACGTTGCATAAATCATGCGCCGAGCGAGGTGATATCATCACCCTTGACGGCTATCAAGATATTGAAATTTTGAGAGATTACCCCAACCGCCTTCCATGGCACCATGCTTGCAAGTCTTGCTTGGAAGGAGGTAAGAATATCTCCCATGGGTGCCATTCTTGCAAGTTACAAACCCATTTGAAATGTCGGCTGCTACCGACTATTGTCAACCATGATTCCCACAAGCATCATCTCTTCTTGTATTTTGATAATATGTATAAATGCAACGCATGTGGGCTCGATCGTAGTTTGTTCGGAGGCTCTTATTTCTGCTATATCTGTGATAAAACCTACGACATAGAATGTCTTTCTCAAGGTAGACAAGGGGAGCATGAGCATGGAGGACACCGACATTTATTGAAACTCATGTACTCGCGTGATGGAATGGAGGAGGACGAATCCTACTGGTGCGACATCTGCTACGAGGACATCGATCCCCAAAATTGGTTTTATTCTTGCCAAGACTGCCCTTATTTTGAAGCTCATCCAAACTGTGCAAGGCATTCAATTAGGAGATCATTGCAAACTCATCCGAAGGATAGAGAGAAATAAAGTGATGGACCACCCATTCTATCATTTACATGTATTTGTCAAGTTTGTTTAATTTGTTTTTTTTCCTTGCGTGTATATATTTTATAATATTTGAAGTTTGATGTTGCGTGTCCATGATCCTATAGTGCATCATCTTAATTTGATCTTATATTTATATATAAACTGGACAAATAATTATGTTATTAAATAACGTACTGTATGTCTATATATAAATTTGTACGTTATAGGGGATCACATATTATCAATGAAGACAAATCTAATGACAAATTTTTTTTTGAGATAAAAGTTTTGGGTGGCCGGGTTCGGACTTTGTTGGATCTTGCTTGCGTATTTTTTTGGATGAGATTATAAAAGATATAGGATCGTCAATAAGAACATCAATGTTTACTTATTTATTTTTGGAAATTTTACAGGAATCCACCCATTATTTATTAGATTTTTATTTAACCATCTGTTATACAAAACCTTTCACTAAATGACCCCTTATAGAGTTCTGTCAAAAGATAACCACCCACCTCTATTCTGAAAAAATTATGAAAAGACCAAAATGGCTTTTTTGAGAGAATGTTTAGGATGACAATTCTCTGGCTAGCCGCTAGCCTGTTGGCAGGGAAAATGAATCGTGTTCATGATAATGTACTTCACACTAAATAAATGGAATATACAGCAGAAGCAAATGATCGAAGGGAACCTTTAATTTAAAAGACTACCTCAGAGGGGATACATCCAACCTCGTCAACTTATGTATAATAGTATTAACTAATTCAAAGCATCAAAGCAGCAATACAGTGAGAAGCTTACACGATTATGGTGGAAAGCAAGAGATTGGAGAGCAAGAGAGAACTCTTTATTCATGGAGGTTGGGTTCTTGTTACAGAGTACATTGTAACCAATGAATCTGTATGAATGAATCTATCTGCAAACTAGACCGAGACCCCTTATTTATAATACTCCAAGAGGTTCTAACTAACTCTCTTTATTCTAAGTTATAATCACCTAAGTGCAGCCTCATTAATCTCTATCATGAGGGTGCACACTCCACATCCCCCCCTCAAGTAGGACTTGGGTGAGTAAGCACAAGTCCTAACTTGGAAGAAAGAAACTTGTGTTGTTGTTCACCTAATGGCTTGGTGAGGATATCGGCGAGTTGAAGACTTGAGCGAACAAAGGTGGGCAAGATGAAGCCTTCCAAGAACCGATCTCGGACATAATGGCAATCTAGTTTGAGATGCTTTGTACGCTCATGAAAAACCGGGTTTGCCGTGATGTGTAAAGCAGCCTTGTTGTCACATAATAAGGCAATGGGAAGGGGAATAGGAATCTGCAGATTCTCAAGCAAGCTATGAAGCCACACAATCTCGCTAGCAGTGTATGACATACAACGATATTCCGCCTCTGCAGACGACTTGGCAACCGTCTTCTGCTTCTTGGTCTTCCAGGAAACCAGGGAGGAACCTAGAAACACGCAGTAACCGGACACAGATCGTCCTGAAAAGGCACAAGTGCCCCAGTCGGCGTCGTAGTAAGCAGAGAGCTTGAGATCACCGGCCACTGGATAATACAAACTCAGATCAATATGCCCACTGAGATACCTGACAACGTGATGAGCAGCCTGGAGGTGGGGCAATCTCGGAGCTGTCAAGAATTGGCTCAGATGTTGTACCGCAAAGGAGATATCTGGGCGGGTCATATTAAGATACAGAAGACGTCCAATTAGACGACGATACATCTCTGGATCGGGAAGTACCTCCCCCTCATCAATGGACAACTTCAATCCACGAGGAAGAGGAAACCTAGCAGATTTGCAATCTTCCATACGAAGATCCTTAATGATGTCGATCACATACTTACGCTGATTAAGTAACATACCATTCGAATGTCGGGAGACCTCCAAGCCAAGAAAGTATCGAATTAGACCCAAATCCTTAATTGTAAAGGCTGAATGCAGGGAGGCCTTAACCTTGTCGATGACAGTAACATCAGTCCCAGTGATGATACGATCGTCGACGTACACAAGGGCGGCAACAAGGCCATTATTTGGAAGCAACATTACAAACAAAGAATGGTCATATTTGGACTGAATGAACCCCTGCGTTTGAAGAAACTTGGACAGCTCCAAATTCCATTGACGAGACGCCTGTTTCAGACCGTAAAGTGAACGTTTGAGGAGACAAACCTGCCCTTTTGAAGCTTTGAAATAGCCAGCAGGAGGTATCATATAAACCTCCTCATCAAGGAAGCCGTGGAGGAACGCGTTGTTGACGTCTAGCTGGTACATGGGCCAATTCCGGGCTGCAGCAATGGCCACGAATAATCGGACAGTGGTGAATTTGGCCACGGGAGAGAATGTATCCTTGTAATCCTTTCCCTTGATTTGGTTGTAACCCTTGGCGACTAGTCGAGCCTTATAACGCTCAACTGATCCGTCCGGTCGAAATTTGACCTTGTAGACCCATTTGCTACCGATTGCAGTCTTGCCAGGAAGCAATTGAGTAAGAACCCAAGTATTGTTATCATCCAAAGCTGCAATCTCTTTTTGCATAGCGTCTACCCAGTGCTGATCCTTGACAGCCTGAGCATAAGTAGTCGGTTCAAAGATAGATAACACATGGTTGAGGGAGGCGACAAAGTCCTGAGAATAAAGATAAGAATCATCAAGGGAAGACGCCAGAAAGGTGTGAGAAGTATCACTGGTGGATGGAAGGGAGTGACAAATAAAGTCACGCAGATGAGAAGGTCGAGTGGTTTGTCTGGAAGAACGACGAGGTAAAACGGGTTCTGGATTTGCAACAGGTAGCGCATCTCCCACAGAATTGGAACCTGATCAGAAGAGGGTGGACTAGGGGAACTCTGTGACCGTGAGGATGAAGACGAATCCGTACTAATAACCTCAGAATCAGGTATATGATCAGGCAAAGGGGAAGAAACTGGATTTAACTGAATAGGAGGACTGAAAGATTCAGAAGAAGACCGAGCAATAACAACATCAGATGGGCAAAGTGCTGGATTGACAAGAGGCAACTGAACTGATGCTGGCAAATCTGATGTGGATGGAGATGCATAAGGAAAAACAGTCTCAGAAAAAATCACTTCTCTGCTAACGAAAACCTTCCGAGACTCAAGGTCATAAACCCTGTAGGCTTTCTGGCCCAAGGGATATCCTAAGAATAGGCAACGTCTACTCTTTGGTGCAAACTTGTCATTCGGCCCACCCATGACCAGCACATGACAGAGGCACCCAATCACTCGGAGCTCATCATACGAAGGGGCCTGTCCATACAGTAGCTCAAAGGGAGTTTTCCAATCAAGAATGGCAGACGGCATTCGATTAATGAGATGGGTAGCCCCTAGAACACAGTCCCCCCAAAAAGATAAAGGTAAATGAGCATGAAATCGAATTGCTCGAGCTGTTTCAAGAAGATGGCGGTGCTTGCGCTCAACCCTCCCATTTTGTTGGGGAGTGTAAGGCACCGAGCGATGGTGAATGATCCCTTTTGAAGCAAACAAATCCAAACACATCTTGTTAAGAAATTCAGATCCATTATCAGTGCGAACTTTCTTAACTCTGCGATGAAATTGATTCTCAATCAAGATCAAAAAATCTCTGATAACCCGATGGACCTGCTGTTTGTTTTGCAATAAGTGAGTCCAAGTCGCCCGACTCTTATTGTCGAGAATAGTCAGAAAGTACCGAGCCCCATCCCTGCTTGGAATCCGATACGGGCCCAAAGATCCAAATGGATCAACTCAAACAAATCAGATGCTACTGAATCACTTTTACTGAAAACAGATTTGTGCTGTTTAGCTTTGGCACAAGTATCACACACTGTGCTTGAAGCTACTAAGTCCTTACAACCATCAATACGATGCATCTTAGACAACGAAACATGTCCCATCCTAGCATGAAGCAACTCATGACTAACAGTTGATCTCAACTGATTACAACTGGGGTTATTCGGGACTTTATTTACAACTGGAATAGAAAGCAATGAACTAAAATTTCCATCAGAAACTATCGTCTTATAGAGTCCTGCAACTCGCTTCCCTGCGAAGCTCACCCGACCACTCCTAGGGTCCTGAAAGTAGCACATATGCTTAGTAAATACTGCAATCACATCCACTGAATCACAGATTTTTCCAACTGAAAGCAGATTTTTGTTGAAATCCGGAACAAACAGAACATCATGGAGCACAATATCAGCATTCAATTTCAGAGTCCCAGATAGATGAACAGGCTTAATAGATTTGTCAGGCAAACAAATATATATCGATCGATCAAGACGTTTGATATTCACAAGCCACTCAAATCGACAAGTCATATGGTCGGAAGCACCAGAATCAATTATCCAATCAGAAGTCACAGCCGATTTCGAAATAGATGCATTAACAGATGCATTGAGACAAAGAATAGTTGTAGTACCTGAGAAGTGGCTCATGTCAAAGTCATTGACCTTGCCTTTGCCTTTCATGATGCGAATCACCTCCTGACACACAGTGTTAACAAAAGAAGGACTAAGAATAGGTTCTTGGATAGCAGTCATGGCAGATGAATGACCTCCCAAAGGAGTATCCATCACCACATCAGAAGCTGCTGCATTCACAGATTTCTTGTTTCCCTCTTTTCCTCCTTCTTTAGCTTTGATCTCCATATACCAATCTGGATAACCAATAATTTTGAAGCACTGATCCACATTTGGCCTTTCATGCCACAGTGAGTACATTTCCTGTCTCCTTTGTCCGTTTTGCCTTTCTTGGAAGGACCTGCTCCATTCCTGTCAAATGTCCGTCCGTCAGTGTTGTTCTTGAAGGATCGACTAGCATTGAGTGCACTAGTCTCGCCTTGAGTAGTCAGGCCAGTGACAATCTTCTGGCGCTCGATCTGCTGGGCCAGATAATAAGCTCTATTCACCGATGGAAGAGGTTCCATGGACAAGATCTGGTTCCGAACTGCCTCGAATCCATCGTTGAGACCTAGAAGGAACTCCATAAGGCGGTTCTTGCTTTGAAGCTCAAGCATACGCTTCAACAGATTGCACGAACAATGTTTCTCAACGGCACCACACGTGCATTCAGGAATCCCCTCCAGGTTGTCAATCTCATCCCAAATTCTCTTCCTCTTTCCATAATACTCAGCCACCGAATGATTCTCCTGCACCTGGCTGCTAAGCTCTCGCCTCAATTGAAACACAAGTGGTCCATTAGTTTGACCGAACCTTTCAGCAATCTCTTCCCAAAGCTGTCTGGCAGATTTGGAGTACATGAATCCCTCAGATATGGATCCAATCATAGAATTGAGAATCCAGCAGCGAACCATATAATCGCACCAGATCCACTGTTGGAACTCATCGGTTCCAAGATCCGGCAGCGGCACCGTCCCGTCGATGAAACCTAACTTGAATTTCGCTCCCAGCGCCATTCGGATGCCACGACTCCAACTTAGGTAGTTTGAGCCATTGAACTGATTCGATACTAATTGCGCGCCAAGGTGATCCGAGTTGGATAGCGCGAGCGGCTCGTTGATCACACGGCCGGTAGCTCCACCGAGATCAGGTTGATTGACTAAACGCGAGTTCTCTTCACCGCTCATCTCCAATCAGAAGTTTGGACACAAATTCGCAATTGAAAAGATCACAGAGATCACACAATTACAGATTCTCAACACAAACACAGCAGATCACAACAGATCACAGCAAGATCTCAGAAAAAAAGAAAAAAAACAATTTCCAGAAACGCGATTTCTGAAAAAAAACGCAATCAATTCGAACTAGAAATTCAGCGAGAATTCAGCGGAAGTACAGTATAAGCTTCTTAGAGCTCTGATACCATGAGAAGCTTACACGATTATGGTGGAAAGCAAGAGATTGGAGAGCAAGAGAGAACTCTTTATTCATGGAGGTTGGGTTCTTGTTACAGAGTACATTGTAACCAATGAATCTGTATGAATGAATCTATCTGCAAACTAGACCGAGACCCCTTATTTATAATACTCCAAGAGGTTCTAACTAACTCTCTTTATTCTAAATTATAATCACCTAAGTGCAGCCTCATTAATCTCTATCATGAGGGTGCACACTCCACATACAGGACAAGCAATAAGAGCAAACTCATATTCATAGCTAAGCTACAACTTCAATCTTTCTAACATTTTTTTTTTATTAGGTAAAAATTCGAGTTCAGGCATACCTGTAACTCGAGGGTCGACTAAGTCGGCAGACAGAAAACCGTCAATACAAACGGTACATAATCATCACAAAACAAGCACGTAGCTTCACCGAAGAACATAGAGTAACATTTTGAAAGGTTTGTTACACTTCTGTCGGCTTTTTAACACAGACAGTTAGCAAAAGACTATATGAATTCAAATTACCCTCACATGAAACAACTGCTCTCTTCAATAATGTTTTTTTTAATGATCCAAATGTAAAATAAACTACGCAGTTGCTTCTTTCGGCTAATTAGTTATCAATGTTGTGGATCAGCATGAGACATCTACTGTCTCACAAGTTTGTAGATTTTTATTTAAAAAAAAAAACTCAATACCCACAATGCAAGTGAAATCAGCGATTGCCGATTGGGCATCCTTGCAGTTGCACAGCCAATTGGTCCTCCGCAACCTCTACTGAGTATGAGTGTGCCACTGTGACACACGATCATTGGGAATTGGGAATTGGAATTGGAATTGAAAATGAAACGTGCTGGGGTTGTGGGCAGACGAGCATTCTCAATGTGCAGGATGAACCACCAATTGGCCACCCAATTTCCATATACAGAGGGTCCTGAATCAAAACTCTCGCTTCTGAAGCTTCTCTGCTCTCAAGGCCGGCTATGGCATGCTTTGCAAGAAATGGCCGTGCAGGGGATTGAGATGAACTTCCATGGCTACGACACCATCTTGAACGAGTGTGTCAGCCGTAAGGCCATCAGACAAGGCCAAAGGGTCCATGCCCACATCCTCAAAACCCGTTACCTCCCACCCCTTTATCTCCGAACTAGGCTTCTGATCCTGTACTCCGGATGTGGGTGTTCAACTGATGCACGACAAGTGTTCGATGAAATGCCTGTGAGGAACGTCATTTCTTGGACTGCCATGATTTCTGCCTACTCCCAAAACGGGTCACCCTCTGAGGCCATAGATTTGTTTGTCCAGATGTTAAGATCAGCTACTGAACCCAACGAGTTCACTTTTGCTACTGTCCTCACTTGCTATACAGGAGCTGGAGCAAATGGCTTGGTTTTGGGTAGGCAGATCCACTCTCTTACAGTAAGGTCCAATTACGATTCCCACATTTTCGTGGGCAGCTCACTCCTCGACATGTATGCTAAAGCGGGTCGTATCCATGAAGCTCGTGCTGTTTTTGATAGCCTTCCAGATAGGGATGTTGTCTCATGTACTGCTATCATATCTGGTTATGCTCAACTGGGTCTCGACGGAGAGGCAATAGAGCTGTTCCGCGAGCTGCAGAAAGGAGGAATGAGCTCAAACTATGTTACTTACACTAGCATCTTAACCGCATTGTCCGGTCTTGCTGCACTTCACCATGGGAAGCAAGTCCACAACCATGTTTTAAGACGCGGAATACCCTCCTTTGTAGTTCTTCAGAATTCACTCATTGATATGTATGCAAAGTGTGGAAACCTCACATATGCAAGAAGGATTTTTGATTCCATGCCCGAGAGGAGTGTCATCTCTTGGAATGCTATGCTTGTGGGCTACAGTAAGCATGGAATGGGAGAACAAGCGGTTGAGCTTTTTGAGTTGATGAGGAAGGAGAACAAGGTAAGACCCGATAGCGTCACTTTCTTAGCTGTTTTATCTGGCTGCAGCCATGGAGCAATGGAAGATGATGGGATGAGATATTTTGACGAGCTTGTCTCGCGTCAAGATGGGGTTGCTCCTAACATAGAGCACTATGGCTGTGTCGTTGATCTGCTTGGTCGTGCTGGACGGTTAGAGCAGGCTCTAAAATTCATTGAGGACATGCCATGTGAACCTACTGCTGCTATATGGGGCTCTCTTTTAGGCGCCTGTAGGCTTCACTACAATGTTCATGTAGGGGAAATCGTTGGCAATCGTCTCCTAGAAATCGAGCCTGAAAATGCTGGAAATTATGTTATTCTTTCGAATCTATATGCTTCTGCTGGGAGATGGGAGGATGTGCGGCGTCTGAGGGGGCTAATGAAGCACATGGCTGTGACAAAGGAGCCAGGAAGGAGCTGGATTGAGCTTGACCAAACGCTTCATACATTCCACGCTAGCGATAGATCCCATCCCGAAAGGGAACAAGTACGTGCTAAGGTGAAGGAGGTGGCGATCAAGTTCAAGGAGGCCGGCTATGAACCCGACCTCAGCTGTGTTTTACATGATGTTGATGAGGAGCAGAAGGAGAAGATTCTTTTAGGCCATAGTGAAAAGCTGGCTCTATCTTTCGGATTGATGAATACTCGCGAAGGCTCCTCGCTCCTTGTCATAAAAAACCTCCGCATTTGTGTTGATTGCCACAACTTTGCCAAGTTTATCTCTAGACTCTATGGAAGACAGGTTTCTATAAGGGATAAGAATCGTTTTCATCGTATCGTCGGAGGGGCTTGTTCTTGTGGAGACTATTGGTGACATTTAGTTGATCACTTATTTGGGATTTCAGATTTGGAAGCATTGATTTGATGTGCTGCACTAATACCTGCCATAGGTGAAGACCACACAAAGCTTGGTGTTACTAAAAAGAAAATACCAATGGAATGAATTACCTATGAAGAGAAATGGCTGTGTTATTGAAGGAGATGTATCTGGTTCAACTTTTTTGCAAGTTGATGTATACCACATCTATCTGCAAGATCGTTATACACCTAGAAGATGTCAATCGTTTTGTAAGCATACATTAGCAAAAGTTTTCGAAATTGAAAGGTACTTAAGGCGTTAAGCTTTACTGGACGACTACGGAAGAACTTGTTCTCTACCTTCTATGGGCACTTGGATTTACATTGTTTTGTCTTGCCCCTTGATATGATTTTTGTGGCCCTAAACTCCACAATGATGCAATTTCAGGCAAATTGTATTATTTTGTCCTGCTCATGTATTTACACATTCAAGGCAGGTTTAAACATACAATCAAGATTTTGTTATATCAATTTGGATCTTGCCCAATCCATCAACAATCCAAATCGTTTGTTTTACTTATTTCAATCTAAAATGCAGTCTAATAAATGACACTTTAGATCCCATGAAGTTGGTAAAATAACTTCATGGAGTTCAACTCCACGAGATCCTTACCCAACAAACGGGAACTCGAAATGAGGTTGTGCCATATTTTTCGGCACAACATAATACAACCCTCTGGCATCAGAAAGATGTGACTACATGGATTGAAGAGACAAGTTTCCCAACAACCCTCTCATCTAAAGTACATGACCAACTCCCAAGCTGCACAATGAAACTACCAAAAGCTAAAAAGAAAATGAAAACAAGCAAAATCAATCCTTGAATCTTTCATGGCTGCTAAAAAAGCCCATGTCTTGATGTTTCCATGGCTGGCTTTCAGCCACATGCTACCATATCTCGACCTCTCGAAGAGACTAGCAGCGCTAGGCATTCGAGTTACCTTCATATCCACCCCAAGAAACATACAAAGACTACCCATAATGGCCCATCAAAGCTTAGCAGACTGAGTGAAGTTCGTGGAGCTTGCACTACCTCAAGTTGATGGCTTGCCCGAGAACTGTGAGGCCACCATCGATATGCAACCGAAGCAAGTTCAGTTCTTGAAGAAGGCGTACGATCAGTTGAAGCAGCCACTTGAGAGGGTTTTACAGGACGAATCACCTGACATGATACTCTTGGACTTTGTAGCTTGTTGGGTACCTGAGGTTGCTACCTACTATAACATTACATGTGCATATTTCAGTGTGTTCTCTGCTGCTACTCTCGGATTCTTAGGGCCTCCCGGCGAGCTAGCCTGCCCGAGGATCAGGACTAGGCCAGAGGACTTGACTAGGCCCCCGGAGTGGTTCGGTTTCCCATCACTTGTGTGCCACAGACTAGCCCATGCTGAGCAAATATTCAAGAACTTGAACTGCCCAGATGGGTCTGGTCTTTCAAGTGGTGAGAGGCTTGCCAGGACTTTACGAAACTGCGATTTCGTAGTGGTAAGGAGTTCTGGGCAGGTGGAGAGTGAGTATCTAGATTTCCTTAGGAAACAGCTGAGGAAACCAATCATACCGGTTGGTTTGCTACCGCCGATTCTAGACAAAGATCATCAACAACAACCACAAGATCAAATGAGCTCAATGGCGACGAGCACTTTCGAATGTCTTGACAAGCAGGAGGAAGGAGCTGTACTCTTTGTCGGGTTTGGGAGCGAGTACAAGATGCTCATTGATCAAATCCATGAACTTGCCTATGGCATCGAGTAATCCGGGCTGCCATTCATCTGGCTTCTCAAAAACATACAAGGTTATGATGGCTTGAGCTTCTTACCAAGCGAGTTCTTGGAGAGGACGTCGAGCAAAGGCAAGGTGTCACTCGGCTGGGCACCCCAAGTCGACATACTGGCTCATCCGGCTATAGGCGGTTGCCTCTTTCACTCAGGCTGGGGTTCCATAATAGAGGCACTTGACTTTGGACACCCACTGATCCTGATGCCATTTATGGCAGATCAAGGCCTTGTAAAGCTTATAATTCTCCTACTTTGTATTTGTATAAAATGTAACAACTTATACTAAGGCAAGCTAGGTAGGCTTTTACATGTAGTTTGGACCAGATCTAGGGATTGTAATCCAGAAGCTAGCTCGGCCCAGCTCATCTCTCCAGATCCAGTTGTGAGTAGCTTGTGTCTGGGAGCTTTGGAAACCTAAGTTGGAACGCTGCGTTTCAACTTGGACGACTCCTATATAAGCTCTCTACCAAACCTTAGCTCCTCACTTCACTCGGCGTCTTCAAGGTAAACCAAAGGTCAGAGAAAAAGAGAGCGAGAGAGCTTTGAGAAACTCAGGAGAAATCCGCCATTGGAAGATCTTGTCTTCCTCCATTGGTGGTCTGAAGCCGAAGGTCCTGCCAGAAGAAGGAAGAAGACACAGCCACAGCTTACTCTCCAAGCTTGGCTTCATCGTCTACATCGACTCCATCTCAGATCTTGGATCTGAGATATTCAGGGGGTTTTCTGTTCCTTGCTTCGTGTTCCTTTGCTTGTATATTCCTAGATCTGTCTTGTTGTCTGTAATTGCTTGCCGCTTGCCTTAGTTGGTTGTTCCTTTGTAAGATCTACGTTGCTTAGTGAAATCGGGCCCGGGTCTCCCCTTCTTGAGACCCCGCGGAGTAGGTTCGCCGAACCGCGTCACCAACGTCTTTGTGTTCTTTACGCTTTCGCATTCTAGATTAGGATCTGTGTTCTTGAATCTTATACGAACTCGAATCGGACTTAATCTTACAATAGTGGTATCAGAGCTTGGTTGTCCCACTTCTTCCTCTCTTTCGTCTCTGTAGACGCGAGAGATAGATTTGGGGGCGTGGACATTGGGCAGACCATTAAGAATCCACGGTTAGGTGCTGTTCCTCTCCCGTCCGACGTACCACTGGCAAACTAAAATTTGCTTCTGTGTAAAAAACCCTCTATGTGTTCTTTATCTTGTTTTTACTGTTACAAGATTTCCTAGGGTTTTCTGTGATTCTTGATTGAAAGTGTTTGGTACTGATCTGTTTGTTATCCGTAGGTACCATGTCTGACAATTCTTTCAAGATCAAGGCCTTTGATGGTCACATGGATTTTCCCATGTGGCAACTTAAAATGAAGGCTATACTGGTAAAAGAAAAATGTTGGAAGGCAGTCAACATTCCTGATCCAGCTTCTGAAAAGACTCCCCCTGGAGGGATTAAGATCCCTGGAGTCAAAGAAACTCCTGAAGCCTCTAAAGTTGAGGAAAAGGAGGACAAAGGTAAGGGTGTATATGATCCAGATTTAGCTAAGCAAGCTCATGCTGAGATCATGTTACGACTCACTGATGAGGTAGCCCGACAGGTAGTACAGTACACTGATCCTTACTCCCTCTGGCGTGCCTTAGAAACATTATACTTGCATAAGTCTCTGCCTAGTTTGATTTCATTGCTGTGTAGATTGTTTACTTTCAAGATGGATTCAAATCTGACTTTGCAAGATAATCTGGATAAATTCTTGAAGATGACCCAAGAATTACAAAGGTGTAATGACAATATCAAAGATTCTCATCAGGCTATTTTATTGCTTAATTATTTGCCTTCTTAGTTTGATACTTTCAGAGATGTCATACAGTTTAGTAGAGATTCCTTGTCTAAAGATAAACTTGTTGAATCCATAATTGAGAAAAATGAGATTATGAAGGTCTTTAAAATAAAGGGATATGCTAAATTTGATAAAAATGACAAATCTGATAAATCCGAGGTTCTGTATATGAAGGGCAATAAGAATAAAGGGGGCAAGCCTTCCCAAAACTAGCCTAAAAAGGATGAGAAAGCTCCAAATGAGCAGTCTGATCCTAAAGTGCCCAAAGACTCTAAATGTAACTATTGTGGTCATGTGGGTCACTGGATTAAAGATTGCAGAAAGAAGAAAAGGGCTGGCCAGAATAAAAATAAACAAGAAAATGCTGTTGTGTTTGAGTCTCATACTACTTATCCCAATGAATTGCTTATGTGTGATTCTTCTGTTGACAGTAATACCTGGATTTTAGATTCAGGTTGCACTATGCATGCTACTCCTGTAAAATCTTGGTTTAAAACTCTTGATGAGTCTGTTACTGGTGATGTTATGCTTGGTGATTATACTGTCTTGAAAATTAAAGGTGCAGGTGATGTATCACTGCAACTGCCTAATGGGAAGAGTATCCTTGTTAAAGATGTCAAGTGGGTTCCAGCATTGAGAAGAAGTTTGTTATCTGTCTCTATGTTTGATGATCAACATTGCCTAATCACTACTTTTGCAGGAAAGAAAAGTGTCAGTAAAAATGGGGTTCACCTTCTTACAGCTGTGAAAGTAGGTGGTCTATATTATGTTACTAGACCTCCAGAATGCAATGTTACAAATAAACTTGACTCTATGCCTCTTGAAAACACTCAGGTTTGGCACAGCAGATTAGGCCACATTGGTAACAAGGACCTTTATTACTTGTTTAAAACTGGTCTCTTAGATAAAAAGCCTGTTGATTTAAATGCTTGTGAGAACTGTATTCTTGGTAAAGCTAACAAATTACCTTTCTCAAGCTCCTCTTATGTTGCAGGGGCTCCTCTAGAGTATATCCACTCAGACCTTTGGGGTCCTGCACAAGTGGATACTCTTGGGGGCAGAAAGTACTTCATCTCCTTTGTTGACCACTACTCCAGAAAGGTATGGATAGGTTTACTAAAATCCAAAGATGAAGCCTACCAGTCTTTCAAAGATTGGAAATAGAAGGTAGAAGGCCAGTCAGGTCACAAGGTCAAGTGCCTTAGAACTGACAATGGCCTAGAGTTTGTTAATCATGCTTTTACTGACTTTTGCAATACTAATGGTATTAAGAGGCATCTTACAGTTCCAGGCACTCCTCAACAGAATGGCACAGCTGAAAGGATGAATCGTACCTTACTTGAAAAAACTAGATGTATGCTATTTTCTGCAGGCATGAAACCCTCTCTGTGGGGTGAGACTGTTTTGACAGCAGCTTACCTTATTAACATGTCCCCATCCTCTGCCATAGGGTTCAAAACCCCTCAAGAGATGTGGACTGGGAGGAAGCCTAACCTCACATACTTGAGGCCCTTTGGATGCACAGCCTATGCCCAAGTGACACAGGGCAAGCTGCAACCAAGGGCTCTCAAATGTTTTATGTTAGGGTACCCAGAGGGAGTGGAGGGTTATAAACTCCTTCTTATTCAGCCTGCAGGATATAAAGTCATTACTTCTAGAAGTGTTACTTTTGAAGAAACAAGTTTTTATTTTAAAGAAAAACTAACTGCTTCTTCTGAAGTTTCAGGTACCTTTACTCTCCCAACAATACTAGACCCTGAGAATGAGGAGCCTGAATTTGATATTGGACATCCTGTGCATGTGCTGCACAATCCAGCAATCACTACAGCATCATCATCATCCAAATTAAGGGGGGGGGGGGGGGGGAAATGAAGTCTTAACAAGAAATGAAGAATCTGAAGACACCACAGGGAGTACTTCTAACCCTGACACTTCTCCCTCTGGCACTGAAAATGTGTCTGCTTCATCTTCTACTTCTACCCCTTCTTCTCTGAATGCATCTGTGCCCCTTGGGGATTCTGTGCCTTCATCTGTGAATGATTATATGCTGGTCAGAGATAGAAGTCCTAGGATAAAAATTCCTAACAAAAAGTATACTTCTAATTTGGTTGAATATGTTATGATTGCTGCTGAAGTAGTTAAGTTTCCTACACCTGACACTTATGAATCTGCTATACATAGCCTGCAATATGTTCAATGGAAAAATGCAATGTCTGATGAGATAAAATCCATGCATGATAATAAAACTTAGGTGCTAGTTCCTAAACCTGCTAGGGCTAGATTGATTGATTGTAAGTGGGTGTTTAAGTTGAAAGATGGCTTGAACTCCTCTGATCCACCTAAGTTTAAAGCTAGGCTTGTAGCTAAAGGTTGTACTCAACGTGAAGGTCTTGATTATACTGATATCTTTGCACCTGTTGTGAAATATAAAACCTTGAGATTGTTACTTGCTATTACTGTTGTGCATGATCTATAACTTGAACAAATGGATGTTAAGACAGCCTTTTTACATGGAGATTTGGATGAAACAATCTATATGAGACAGCCTAAGGGTTTTATAGATAAAAATCATCCTGATCATGCTTGCTTGCTTAAAAAAAATCCATTTATAGACTCAAGCAGTCCCCTAGACAATGGAATAAAAAGTTTGACCTATGCATGAGATCCCTTGGCTTCAAAAGAAGTAAATATGATACATGTTTATATCAGAAAAGAACTTCTTCCTGCCCCATTTATATTATGTTATATGTGGATGATATTCTTTTGATATGTGATTCTTTGCTTGTTATAAGTGGTGTCAAAAAGAATCTGATGAAGCATTTTGATATGAAGGACTTAGGTCCTGCTCAGAAAATTTTGGGGATAAATATAATCAGAGATAGAAAAACCAAATTGATGAAATTATCTCAATCTGATTATGTGCATAAAGTGTTGTCTAGATTTAACATGCTTTCCTCAAAGCCAGCTCCAGTCCCTTTAGGGGGGCACTTGGAGCTTACAAAGAGGCAGTGTCCCACAACACCAGATGATAGACAAAGGATGGCCAAGTGCCCCTTATGTTGCTGTGGGATCTGTCATGTATGTTATGCTATGTACTAGACCTGACTTGGCATTCTCTATAAGTGTGTTGAGCAGGTTTATGGCTAATCCTGGAGAAGCACATTGGTCTGCAATGAAGTATCCGTTGAGGTACTTATGTGGCACTAAGGACCATAGCTTGGTCTTTGGTGCTCATAAGCAGCCTCCAGATTTACAAGGCTATGTGGACTCAGATTATGCCAGCAACAAGGACAACATGAAATCTACTACTGCCTATTATTTTACTTGGGCAGGAAACTGCATTTCTTGGAAATCCCAGTTACAGCCCATGGTGGCTCTCTCATCCACTGAGGTTGAATACATAGCAGCTACTGAAGCAGCCAAAGAAGCCATCTGGCTAAAAGGAGTGCTGAAAGAAATCTTCCAGAAGAAACTTGCCCTTCCTGTTATTCATACAGACTCTCAAAGTGCATTGTACCTATGTAAGGACCCAATGTATCACGAGAGAACTAAACACATTGATGTCAGGTTCCACTTCATCAGAGAAAAACTGGAAGTAAAAGTACTTGAGGTGAAGAAGATCAAAGGAGATTTGAACCCAGCTGACTTTGGGACTAAGATTGTTCCTGCTAACAAGTTTTGTTTTTGTAGGGATTATCTTAATCCGATTTCTCCTTAACTTGCAGGTACTTGGGTCGAGGACAGATACGGTGTTCACCTGGGCTCAAGGTTTCACTACTGGTGATACAGATCTTGTACAAAGCTTGAGAATTATGGGGGCAAATTGTAAAGCTTATAATTCTCCTACTTTGTATTTTTATAAAATGTAACAACTTATACTAAGGCAAGCTAGGTAGGCTTTTACATGTAGTTTGGACCAGATCTAGGGATTGTAAGTATTGGGCCGTATAGCCCAGTCCAGAAGCCAGCTCGGCCTTGCTCATCTCTCCAGATCCAGTTGTGAGTAGCTTGTGTCTGGGAGCTTTGGAAACCCTAAGTTGGAACGCTGCGTTTCAACTTGGACGACTCCTATATAAGCTCTCTACCAAACCTTAGCTCCTCACTTCACTCGACGTCTTCAAGGTAAACCAAAGGTCAGAGAAAGAGAGAGCGAGAGAGCTTCGAGAAACTCAGGAGAAATCCGCCATTGGAAGATCTGGTCTTCCTCCATTGGTGGTCTGAAGCCGAAGGTCCTGCCAGAAGAAAGAAGAAGACACAGCCACAGCTTACTCTCCAAGCTTGACTTCATCGTCTTCATCGACTCCATCTCAGATCTTGGATCTGAGATATTCAGGGGGTTTTCTGTTCCTTGCTTCGTGTTCCTTTGCTTGTATATTCCTAGATTTGTCTTGTTATCTGTAATTGCTTGCCGCTTGTCTTAGTTGGTTGTTCCTTTGTAAGATCTGCGTTGCTTAGTGAAATCGGGCCCGAGTCTCCCCTTCTTGAGACCCCGCGGAGTAGGTTCGTCGAACCGCGTCACCAACGTCTTTGTGTTCTTTACGCTTCCGCATTCTAGATTAGGATCTGTGTTCTTGACTCTTATACGAACTCGAATCGGACTTAATCTTACAGGCCTAAATGTGAGGCAGCTAGCGGAGATGGAGTTGGGATATGAAGTGCCAATGGCTTCCGATGGGTCATTCAACAGGGAAGCAATAGCCGATTCAATCAGACTGGTTATGGTGCAGGGAAAGGGAGAGCAGCTAAGGGTTAAAGCTTCTCAAGCGCGAACCATATTTTCGAAGCAGAAGCTTCAGGGTAGCTACATAGAACGTTTCCTGCAGGACTTGATCATATTCAAGAACAAGCAAACATGTCTTGCTTGATAAGAACTGTATGTGCATATTGTGAAGCAAATAAAGGGTGGAAACAGTGTCAGTTCATGTAAGCAATTCCTTGCTATAAATCTATAGCTGTGTCTATAATCAAAAACATCTAAATGAAAATTTCCCCGATATTATTTTAAGGTATGACAATGACATAATCTGTACCAGGAATTCCAATCAAGTAGTATTTGGGTTGGGTTTGTGAAGAGAAAAATATAAGACTATCACATAAGCACCTGTCTTGAAACGTGAAGAGATAAAAAGAGTCCTACGTTGAAAATATAAACTAAAACAAATCTAAGTTTAGTTAAGAGCCACTTAAATTGTTGAACACCCTAGTTAAGAGCTACTTAAATTGTTGAACTAAAATAAATGTAAGTTTAGTTAAGAGCTACTTAAATTGTTGAACACCCTAGATGACAAAATACCAAATTCATGAATTTTGTTACCAATAGGCCTACTAAAAGTACCTAAAATTTTACCTCTGATTTTAATATAGAGAAATTTACAGAAAACCACCATTAAAATATGGGTGTTTTCATTTAACCACCCTTTAAATTCAAAATTACAAAAAACCATCCATTAAATGGTATTTGTTTACAAATCACCACCCCTTCATTTATTTTCATTAATTTATCATTAAATATATTATATTTTAATATTTTTAAACTCAAATTTGATTATAAATATATTCAAATTTTTAATTTAAAAACTCGATTATATTTTAGGGATTATTTTATTTATTTAAAAAATAATAGTAAATATAGCCTAGAATTATTATCTTAATTTATGTTTGAAAATGTTTATAAAATTTTAAAATATTATGTACATTACTCTTATTTATTTATATTTTAAATATTTTAAAAATGTTATTATTTTTCTATAGTTTAAATATTTTTGTTCAAAAATTATCTTTGTTAAAAAATTGAAAAACGTCTATAGTTATATTTAAATTATACAATTAATCAATAAAAATTTTTTAAAAAATTTTTACGTAAAAGGAATGTGAATTCCCCTATATATAAAGTTTTTTTATATATAAAAAGAAAGTTATCTATTAACAAAAAGTTGATATTTTTCAACTTAAAATATGAGTTTGATCCATTTTATTTGTCATAGATAACATTTTTCTTTTAATTTCCCTAAATTTTTTTAAAAATATAGGTTATCGATTAATCGTATAACTTAAATATAATTATAGACCTTTTTGAATATTTAACAAAGTTTAATTATTAAACGAAAATATTTAAAATATAAATAAACAATAAGTTTAAGTTTATTTTTAACTTTATAAATATAAATTATGATTTCAAATCATATTATAAATAAAATATTAATTTACATAATGTTTTAAAATTTTATAAACATTTTCAAACATAAATTAAGATAATAATTCTAGGCTTTATTTTTTTTTAAAATAAATAAAATGATCCCTACATTATAATTGAGCCCTTAAATTCAAATTTTGAATATATTTACAATCAAATTTGAATTTAAAAATATTAAAATATAATAATATATTTAATGATAAATTAACGAAAATAGATTAATGGGTGGTGAGTTGTAAACAAAGACCATTTAAAGGGTGGTTTTCTGTAATTTTGAATTTAAGGGGTGGTTAAGTGAAAACACTCCTATTTAAAGGGTAGTTTTCTATAAATTTCCCTTTAATATATGGGTCCCAAATAGTTTATGGGCCCTGTTCAATTTAGGGTTGGCAAATGGTACGGAAATTACCATTCCAACCACGTACCAACCACAAACCGACTATATTGGTAACCACACTTGTGATAACCGACATGACGGAAACCATCGTGGTGGTAACCACGTGAAGGTGGTACGGTAATGATAATGAAATCTGAATACCAAGGTGGTACGGTAATGATAATCAAGTTGGTGATGGAGGATTCCGTTCTACATGTGGTTAGTGCCTATGCTCCGCAAGTAGGTCGATGTGTAGAGGAGAAGAGGAAATTTTGGGAGGATTTGGATGTCCTAGTTGGGGCTATCCCAATTTTTGATCAGTACGTGATTGGAGGTGATTTCAATGCGCACATAGGCAGGGACAACGATGGATTTGCCGAGGCTCATGGTGGTTTTGGTTATGGTGATAGAAATGACGGCGGGACTGCGTTATTGGAGTTCTCTGTCGCTTTCGGGAGTGTCATTTGCAACTCGTTGTTCTGTAAAAGAGAGGAGCACTTGGTCACTTTCGACAGCTCGGTTGGCCGATCTCAGATTGACTTCCTTTTGGTGAGAAAGGATGACAGACGCAGGTGCAGGGACTGCAAGGTGTTCCCTTTTGGAGGTCTTTCAACGCCTCACCGCCTTCTTGTGCTTGACTTTGAGATGCATGGTAACGTCCGTAAGAGTAGACACAATTTAGAAGCAAAAATCAAATGGTGGCGTCTCTCTGATTCGACAGGACCTTTACTGAAAGAGAAGGTGTGGCGTGCAGCTGAGCAGGTGGGGTTGGAGGAGGTGCAGGGGAATGCTGATGCGATGTGGAGTTGTTTGGCGGGGTGTATTCGCAGAGTTGGTCGGGAGGTGTTGGGGGTGTCTAAAGGGGGTCAAGGGCCCTATCAAGGCAGTGAGTGGTGGAATGAGGAGGTAAAGGCCAAGGTGAAGGCTAAACAGGAAGCGTTCCATAGATGGCTACACAGAGACATTGGAGAAGACGGTATGGACCTCAAATTCAGGTACAATGTGGCAAAGAGAGAGGCAAAGCAAGCAGTGGCAAAGGCTAAAGATAAATCTTTTCAGAGTTTGTATAAGGCTTTGGACGAGAAGGGAGGCGAGCGGTTTCTCTTTCGATTAGCTCGTCAAAGAGAGAGGTTGTGCAAAGACATCGATAGTGTCCGTTATGTCAGAGATGAGAGCGGTCAAGTGTTGGTTGATGATCAGCGGATTAAGGAAAGATGGTAGAGGTACTTCTCAGATTTGCTCAATGAGGATAGCAACTCTTCGTATGGGAGCCCCATTGTTTCAGAACGTATTGAGCTCGGTTTCTACCGGCGCATCTCTATTGGTGAGGTTAAAAGAGCTGTTTGCAAATTGAAAAATCACAGAGCTCCTGGGCCTGACGACATTCCGAGAGAAGTGTGGAAATGGTTAGGGGCTAAAGGTTTGATTTGGCTAAAGGCTCTTTTCAATGCTATTTTAGGATCAGCTAAGATGCCTTCGGAATGGAGACTTAGTAAGCTGGTCCCGGTCTACAAGAATAAAGGGGATGTACAGTGTTGCAGCAACTACAGAGGAATCAAATTGCTGAGTCATATGATGAAATTATGGGAAAGAGTTATAGAGGCGAGACTTCGAAGTTTGGTTGAGGTATCTGAGAACCAATTTGGCTTCATGCCCAGTAGATCAGCTACTGAAGCCATTCACTTGCTGAGACAGTCGATAGAGATGCACAGAGACAGGAAGAAGAATCTGCATATGGCTTTCATTGATATAGAAAAGGCATACGACAAGGTTCCGAGAGAGCTGCTGTGGAGTTGCTTGGTAGAGAAGGGAGTGCCGGGGACGTATATCAGAGTTATCAGAGATATGTACGACGGGTCACTGACTAGCGTCAGAACGCCGGGTGGAGATTCAGAGTTTTTTCAGATTCGAGTGGGGTTACACCAGGGTTCAGCTCTTAGTCCGCTTCTGTTTACTCTTGTTATGGATTCACCTTCTGCCCCACTTCAGGAGGAGGTTCCTTGGTGCATGTTGTTTGCATATGACATTGTGCTGGTGGACAACACTAGATCGGGTTTGGCTCGCATGCTAGAGAATTGGAGAGGGGTGCTGGAGGCCAGAGGTTTCCGGTTGAGTAGGTCCAAGACCGAGTATGTTCAATTCAGTTTTGGAGGGGATAGTGATCCAGACACTTCAGTTCTATTGGGGGAAGATCTTGTCCCCAGGAAAGAATATTTCAAATACCTTGGATCAGTCGTTCAGAACGATGGGGGTATCGACAGGGATATTGATCATCGTATCCAGGCTGGATGGCTTAGATGGAGGAGAGCTTCGGGGGTGTTATGTGAAAAGAGAGTACCAGCTAAAATGAAAGGTAAATTCTACAAGGTGGTTGTCAGACCGACCCTATTGTATGGTGCCGAGTGTTGGCCTATTACAATAGCTCAAGAGCGGAAGTTATCAGTGGCCGAGATGAGAATGTTGCGCTGGATGTGTGGGCATACGAGGCTTGACAGGATCAGAAATGTCGACATCAGACGTAAGGTTGGTGTTACAAGTTTAGATGATAAATTGCGGGAACACAGATTGCGCTGGTTTGGACACGTGCATAGAAGACCATCTTCGGCTCCAGTTCGAAGGTGTGAGAGCTTAGATCTTGGAGCTATTTGAAGGGGAAGAGGTAGACCAAAGAAGAAGTGGCTAGAGGTCATTCGTCAAGACCTCGATAGACTGAGCCTCTCGGAAGATATGACGTCAGATAGGGACCAGTGGAGGAGGGCCATCCGGGCCAGTGAGGTGTAGAGTGTTGGGCTAGGGTGTTTAGCCTTGCAGCTTATGCTTTTCGCCGGTCGTCTTCTTCGTTTACTTATGTTTTCACCTCTTTCCCGTCTTCTGACTTGTAGTTTCCTTGTCTTATTTTTCTGGGTCTATCGGAAACACTCTCCTGACCTGGTCGGGGTATGAGTGCGTACATCCTGACCCCCAGACCCTGCTTTTACGCGGGATTTACTGGGTTGTTGTTGTTGTTGTTGTTGTAATGTTTTATTGTTTTACCTTTAAGTTTTATGTTTTTAATTTTACATTTTTACTTTATAGTTTTTGTTTTGATTTTGACCTAAATTGATCCTTTCTACTGTAGAACAGTAAGAACATTTTAAAATTTTGATGACTTTAAACTTGTTTTGTTTGAATTTGAATGAACATTTTGAATGTTTGAACTGATTTATTTAAAAACTTTGAATTTGGTTTGTTTGAATTGGTTTGTATTTTGGTTGTGAACTTGTTTATTTGAACTTTTAACCGGTGATAACCATATTATTTTTGGTAAACATATTTTTTCGTTCGATAACATTGATGGCTATCAGATGATAGCCAATGAGTTTAAAAAAAATACAAACAGAATTACAACACGGTAACCATGGTAATATATCGATGGTAACCACAAGTCGTGGTTACCACATGGTACGCGGTACGAAAATTTTCATACCACCAGTTGGTGGTTGGTACGTGGTAATCACCATTTTTTTGTGGTTATCGTATCATGCCAACTCTAGTTCCATTTGTTTGTTTGAATGTGTTGATACATGATTTATATAAGTCGGTGAGCTACTTCTTTTATTGTTAATTGATTTTAGGATGAACTCTCATGCGTATGTGTTGGGCTTGTGTACAACCTGGATATTGGGATCGTATTATTGAACTTTTCAGAATTGTAGTCGGTGGCTGATCTGGAAAAAATTTTAGGGGGGACTAAATATTTTTTGGAGAATTTTTTTGTTACATGTATATGTTAAAATTATTATTTTCATTTAAATACCTTAGGAAAAGCATTAAATTTATGATTTAAATAGTCATTTTTAGTAGAAAAAATTAAGAAAAATAAAAATTATAAAAAAATGAGAATTTTTTTTATATTTATATATTAAAAGAATGTTTTTATTTAAATACATTGAAAAAATATTAATTTGTTATTTAATTAAATATTTTTAGTAATAAAAATGAGGGTAAAGGGTTTTAACCCATCATCTCAAAATAATAAACGGAAATTTAGCCAGGTACCCCTGAGTTATAGCGAAATTCACGAGGTGTACAAAAGTTTTACAAATTTCGTGTGGTACCCTTAAGGTTTGTAAAATTTTCGTCCCGTGCCCTTCCGTTACCACACTGTTAGCTTAACCGTTAAAATTTTTGTCCCGTACCCTTAAGGTTTGTAATATTTTTTAGAGATAAATTACATTTATTTTAAACAGCTTTAATGACTATTTGGAATACAAAAAATATCATTTTAAGATCTACAAACAAAAATTGAAGAATTTTGAGAAAAGAAAATGTGAAATTTGCATATATTATCATTTAAAAATAAATAAATAAACACTCTTTTATGATTAATTTTGGGTGTTTGGCTTCAAATACCGAAGAAAAAATATTTATCCCCAAAATGAATATTTGACATCTATAATTATTTTAGGAAAAATGGACAAAAATAATACAAAGTATCAACTTTTGGTCAAAAATAATACGAACTTTGAAATTGACCGTTTCATATATGAACTATTGCCCTATTAACCGAAAATAATACATATGTGTATTCCGGTGAACTTTTCGACCAAATACGCCACGTGGACGCCGGAAAACACACATGTCATAAATTTTTGTCACGTCACCAAACTTGTAAGTTATGCCATTTCATAAAAAAAAATTTATTTTTTTTTTTAAAAAAAAGAAAAATTAAACAAATAAGCAAATAGCTACAGTACATTTCGAAACAATGGAATCGAGGGTGGGCGTCTTCACTTTCTTCTCAATGTTATCTGCTCGTCAACCGATCATATCATCATATCTTAAAAGCATAAGTTAACGATACATAATCTTAGCATTTCATCATACTACTAGTCAACCGATCATGCCATTAGTCCACACAAATCATGATATTAGACAATCATTCACATCAATCATGCTAGTTAGTCATCGAACACATAATTCCCAAGTTAGTCCCGAAAATCGCTTTAAAAATCCCAATCGTTTTCATTTAACAAAATCAGCCCCTTAGTTAATTTGCCAAAAACTGATCCCTTTATTTTGTAAAATATCAAAACCGACCCCTCTTTTTTCTAAATCCCGATTTTGAAGGGAACATGGATTCTATCGGTGGTCTGATATCTTTCCCTAAATAACCCCAACATCAACCCATGCTTACAATGCTTATCTCTACCATTCCCTAAAGTGTAAAACAATTTAAATTTCGAAATTTGCATATATTTTAATAGATGAAAGTGACAATTGTATTATAAAAAGGGCTTTTGAATATATTATAGAAGGAAGAGGGTGGATTCATATAATTTACTAAACTTATAAAACTATTCGCTTTAAGAGTTCTAAAATTCGAGTTAGTGAGTTTTCCGTTAAATTCCGCTTTTAAATTCATTTTGATTTTTTTTTTCCGATAATTTAGGATTTAAAAATCTGAGCCTTTACAATATATATATATATATATATATATATATATATAAACCCTTCCTATTGGATGGATGGAATTAAAAAAAAACGAAAAATTAAATAATCCAAATCAATCTCACGCGCTTTCTCTACTGCTGGATTGCTTCCCTTCCTTTCTCTGACACCTGCTTCCTCTCTCTCCTCAAATCGCTCTTCTCTCGCATCCTCTCCGCTCCGTTTACTCCGCCTCCTCTTCGCCGCCGATGATTTCTTCAGCACCTCCAATTACGGGGTCGACGACGGCGACCTTCTCTTCTCCGGCCGTGATCGCCACCCTGTCGACGAGTTCTCCGGCGCTGAGGATCGCTTCTATCCTTCGTCGATGTCCGCCACTTAATGTGATTCATCAATCCTACTTTCACGATCTTCTCCTTGTCAAGCACCATAATGGCGACATTGTCCCTGGTCCTGACATTCTTCGCGTGGTAGACGACCTTGGCGAAGGTCCCGATGCCGAGGAGCTTCCCGAGCTTCGATATCTGCCGGATCGTCATCGTCTCGCCGGATTCCGATCTCAAGCGCGGCGGCATCTACTTCCTCATCTCCAGTGGTGTACCAGAGCGGAGCAGCTTTGGCGCCGGTTGCAGCGCCATTGACGGCAATTAGCGATCTCTCGATTGCCTCCCCTTTGACCGCCTCCTCCCGGTGCTCCCGCCGCTCGACGAATCCTTCTCCTCCAGGCGTCGATTCGGAGCTGCGCTTACACGATTCAGATCAAACTAAATTACAATATGCTCATGGTGGGTTCCTGGGGGGTGACTATGTATTGCACCAGGAATGTACATCATACGTCGGTTCCTGGTGGGTGCATTTATGCCTGGCTTCTTTGCGTTGTGCCTTCTTTGCCTGTTTGTTCCTGGTGGGTGAATGAATTGCAGTGTTAAAGATGACCAAAGGCAGTAACAATGGAGTTATGCACTTTAAAAAAATTAATGTGTAATGCACTTTTAAAAAATCAAGTTTTTGTTTGTTGGTCGAAGCTCAAAACGCTGTCGTGGTGGTTAGGTAGGTGCTTGAGAAGTGAGGACAATTAATATGTAATGCACTTTTAAAAAATCAAAATAAAAAGTTTTAAATACCAATTGGTTCAAGGTTTTAACATCAATTGGTTCAGAGTTTTTATGCCGATTGGTTCAGGACTTTTATACCAAGTGATTCAGTGTTTATACCAAGTGATTCGGGGTTTTAATACCAATTGATTCATGAAGTATATTGTATTGGTTCATGAATCATTTTATTTAAAAAAATAAAAAAATAAATAATTAAAAATTAAGCATTAAGAGAAAATAAAAGAAGAATGAAAACTTCATAAACCACTTCTTTATAACTCGTGAACCATGTGAATCACTACAAATAAAATGGCTGAACCATTGTGAAAAAAATCGTTGAACCACTGTGAATAAAATTATTGAACCACTGTGAATAAAATTGATGAACCACTGTGAAAAAAATTCTTGATAACTTGATGAATCACTTCTTCATAACTAGGTTGGTTCAGTGACTAAATAGAGGTTGGTTCGGTGACTAAATAGAGGATGCTTTAGTGACTAAATAAAGGTTAGTTCGGTGACTAAATAGAGGTTGGTTCAGTGACTAAATCGATGTTGGTTCAATGACTAAGTAGGTTGGTTCAGTGACTAAATAGAGGTTGGTTCAGTGACTAAATAGAAGTTGATTCAGTGACTAAGTAGGTTGGTTCAGTGACTAAATAGAGGTTGGTTCAGTGACTAAATAGAGGTTGATTTAGTGACTAAATAGGTTGGTTCAGTGACTAAATAGAGATTGATTCAGTAACTAACTAGAAGATGGTTCAGTGAATAAATAGAGGTTGGTTCAATTGGTGTGGTTCACATGATTCGCTTAAGATTGGTTCACTGAGTGTGATTCACTGGTTGTGGTTCGGTAGTAAATGGTTCACTTCTTAATATCTTTTTTTCCACAGAATATATACAAAGTGGATGTCCATATATAGATGAAAATAAATCACACTCAAAAATATATTTTTTAAAATCATTTTAACAAATAAAAATGCCAAAACAATAATTTTTAAAGATAATCTGTTGAAAGTACATGAAACAAGTGAAGCAATTAATTGAATTTGGTGAAGTCTACGGACTATTAATGAAAATAGAATAAAACAAAACAAATACAGTAGATTTAAAGATAAAAAAGTTTGATGTGGTACCATGGTTTGACAGGTGGAAAGAAAGCACATATCCGATGTTTATCTCCCACAGACCCTAATTAATTCTTTGTGCTGTAATATGTTTTTAAGCGTTACTGTAATTGATATGGGGAGCTGGAGGGTGTAGTCACGCGTGCGTGGGAGGTGAGGTGCGCGTGGGAGAGCGCAATGCGAAGGGTTCTGGAAAATTTAAAGTGCGCGCGCATGAATTTTTTTCTATTATTTTAATACTTTATGGACCAATCAAATTGCTTCTTTCCTTCTCATTTTTTGAGTTGTGTGTATCCGAACCGAACCCTATATATATATATATATATATATATATATATATATATATATATATATATATATATATATATATATATATATATATATATATCCAATTATGCCTTAAGAATATTATCTAAATTTAAATAGAATAACCTATAATAAATTATTGACATATATGGATAGATTGAGATATATATATATATGGATAGATAATAAAAATATATTAAAAAAAGGGGCAGTAATTGATAGACTAATTGATTTAGCTTAATTAATTAGATTATTATGAAAATAGACTAACCTAAAATAACTTGGCGTAAAATGATGACACGTGGCATGCATAATTGCTCCTCATTTAATATATATACTAGTACAAACCTCGCGCCATAACGCGTATTAACTCAATTAATGATATTGAATAATTAATATAAAATGAAATAATATTGTATAGTTAATATTAAATTTATTAAAAAAAAGTTTTGAATTAATCAAAAAATATATTTAAATGATATTGTGCAATTAATATAGAATGAAATAATTGTACAGTTAATACTAACTTTATTAAAACAAAAGTTTTGAATTAATCCCATTGGTTGAAAAAATGTAGTATGAAATGATATTGTGTAATTAATATTAGATGAATATATATATATATATTATACTCCGTATAAATGAATATGTAAATAGAATATATCAAATATATATTTCCAAAAAAGTTATTTCTAAATATATTCAATATAAATGTTGCCAAAAATAACCTTGTGCGAGGGAACGACATGTGGCGTAGGTGCTTTGGTTTTAATTAATATATAGATTGGTTGAAAAAATGTAGTATAAAATGATATTGTGTAATTAATATTAGATATATATATATATATATATATATATATATATATATATATATATATATATAGGAGTGGTTCCAGAGTGCACACCCCTTAAGGTGTACCTTGTGCACAATTATAGACCATTGATTGAGAAAAATAAAAGGTGGAGATTAATTTAGATTTTCTAAATTCTTTTTAATAAAAAAATAGTGGGTCCCATGTCAATAGCACCCACTCTCCCTTACCCTTGGAGCGTGTGTTCAAACTACAATTTCAAATTTTAATCCCACTTCCTTAGATTTGTAGGTAGGTTTTTTTTTTGTGATTTTTTTTTGTGATTTTTTTTTTTCGAGATTTGGATAAATTTATAATTTTTTACTTTTTCACCTTTTCCATACACATATTCCATCGAATAAATATTTGGAATTCACCTAATAATATTGAAAACATCATATCTCAATCACACATTTATTTAAAATTATTACAAAATAATCAAAGTTTTAAATTATCTTTCACATTTTAACGAATAATGTTGGAAATGGTCTTCCTAAACATCGATTTCTAATTACAAAATACACATATTCGATTGAATAATTATTCATAATTCAACGAATAATACCCAAACCGTCAAAACTCAATCAAACATTGATTTCGAATTACAAAATAGACAGATTCCATGGAATAATTATTCAGAATTTAACGAATAATATCGATCGACAATCTCGGATCGGCAGATCTCAATCACTTTTATTTTGAATTACAAAATACACACATTCTATTGAATAATTATTCCGAATTCAACGAATAATACCGATCAACTATCTCAGATCGGCATATGAATAATGCTTTACATTTCACCGAATAATATTTCACATTTCACCGAATAATGTTTATGATGAATGTTTTTATGTGGTTCGTCAATGTGACGAATAATGTATCCGATTTCACCGAATAATAGACCAACTCATTACCACTAATAACTTAAAATCGACACATACGTCCGAATAATGGACCACTAGCTCGATTTCGCCAATACCCTAACACAAACCCAAACCACCCATCACCCTCCCCCGCGCCGAAGACACCCACCACCTTGGCGTTGATTAATTAGGTGGATATCTCCTGGACCTTTGCAAATTAATCGGAGCTTCGATTAGACATTCCAATTGATTGCAATATTTGGTCCGGGCTCTCGATCGGCTCTTCTGCTTCTTCTTTTTTCCATCACCGGGGCTAAATTAAATAACCAAAGAAATCACAAAAGAAATAAAGAGAGATGGAAGAAAAGAAGCATACATCAAGGAACACCGAGGGAGTCAAAGCCGGAATCCATGACGTCTAAACCGAAGAAACCGATTCTTGGGCGAGTGGTCGGCGGCGATGAGAAGACGCATACGAGGATGCGAGAGTAGAAGACTGAGGTGGAGGCGAGGAGGGCGAGGAGGAGGGATAGGGTGAGGCCGCCGTCGATGCCTCCACACATAAGCCTTCACCGCCGTCGAACTTCGCCAACCGTTGCTCTGCCCAGCAACTTCCAACCAAATCACCTTCGATTCTCCTCCAAAGTGATTCAGTCTCTTCAACTCGACTTCCCACCTCCGAATCGCCAGCCTTCAACATGTCGGCCTCCCGAATCGCACCCCGCCTTCGACGCCGAATGGAAATCGCCACCCAGATACTCATACTCAGCGCTCCTCCCGCTCCAAAATCAGAAAGAAAATGCCGTAGATTAGGGTTTTATTCCACTGTGTTGATCACGCGCATATGGATTAATTGGGCCTTCTTTTCAACTTTCTTTTTTTTTAAAAATAAAATTTACGTGGCATAATCCTATCCATCCATTTCATATAGATCAATGGTCCACAATTGTGCACAAGATACACCCTAAGAGGTGTGCACAATTTACCCATCCTCATATATATATATATATATATATATATATATATATATATATATATATATATATTATACTCCCTCCGTTAATTAAAACTTGACGTTTAACTATACACGCATGCTTTTTTAGGCGTTAAAAACTATATAAAATATTAACTTTTTTAATAATTTTTTAAATAATAATATACTTATTACTATTAAGTATGAATTTATAAAAACAAATGTAACAGAGGGAGTTAATATTTTATATAGTTTTTATCGATCTAAAAAAGCGTGCATGAATAGTAAACGACAAGTTTTAATTAACAGAGGGAGTATAAATGAATATGTAAATATAATATATCAAATATATATTTCCAAAAAAGTTATTTCTAAATATATTCAATATAAATGTTGCCAAAAATAACTTTGCGCGAGGGAACGACATGTGGCGTAGGTGCTTTGGTTTTAATTTATATATATATATATATATATATATATAGATGATTAGTAAATGTGTTAAAAATAATAGAAAAATATACAATTGGGTTAAAGAGATAAAGAGAAAAATAAATAATAAACAGTGAAAGATAAAAGTTTTGAATTAATCTCATTGGTTAAAAAATGTAACATCAAATAATATTGGGTAATTAATATTAGAATATTTTACAAAAAAATATATTATAAAATATAGTTGCCATAATAAAATGATATTATGTAAATAATATTTCCACAAATAACTTTGAAAATGGAGAGTACATGTGGCATAAATGCTTCTCTTTTAATATAGTATATAGAATATAGATAGATTGGTTAAAAAATATAACATCAAATAATATTGGTTAATTAATATTAGAATATTTTACAAAAAAAAATAATATTAGAAAATATAGTTGCCATAATAAAATGATATTATGTAAATAATATTTCCACAAATAACTTTGAACATGGAGAGGACATGTGGCATAAATGCTTCTCTTTTAATATAGTATATAGATATAGATTTTTTTCCAAAATTGATTGAATACCCTAATTTTAAGGAGAGAGTGACACCACATAAAAAATGCTTCTTATTTAAAGTATTATATAGATATAGATATAGATGATTTGAATTAATCCCATTGTTTTTTTAAAAAAATTACAAAAATTATAATTTAGGCTAAAATAGTGGATTAATTGATTTTTTTCCAAAATTTATTGAATATCCTACTTTTAAGGAGAGAGTGACACCTCATCAAAAATGCTTCTCATTTAAAGTATTATATATAGAATATAGATAGATTGTTTTTTAAAAAAAAATTACAGAAATTATAATTTAGGCTAAAATAATGGATTAATTGAATTTTTTTCCAAAATTTATTGAATATCCTACTTTTAAGGAGAGAGTTACACCTCATCAAAAATGCTTCTCATTTAAAGTATTATATAGATATAGATTTTTTTAAAAAAAAAATTACAAAAATTATAATTTAGGCTAAAATAGTGGATTAATTGAATTTTTTCCAATATTTATTGAATATCCTACTTTTAAGGAGAGAGTGATACCTCATAAAAAATGTTTCTCATTTAAAGTATTAAATATATATATATAGAGAGAGAGAGTATGGATCAAATGTTTACAAGACTTAACATGTTTTGTGTTAACAAATAATAACCATTGGATGAATGAAGATGGAAGGCCAGGATTAATCAAGGATTTTCTAGATTTATTTTTAATTAAAAGGGGGGGCCAACATGAATTTACACCCCACCCTCACAAGGAAGTGCGTGTGATGCACAACACAATTTCAAAATCCAGATTTCATCCAAGCGGTTTTTTTTTTTTTCCAATTTACACATATTTCATTTTTTAAAATATATTTAGAAGATCGTGATCAAATATTCTGGTATTCAAAATCTTTGAAAGGGGTCTGTGAAGTTTTCATCCAAGCGAACGGACGGTGAAGAAGAGGAAGAAGAAGAGCTCTCGGACAGTGAAAATCGTCGATGGATTCGGGTATTATGTTATTAGACCTCATTAGCAGTTGAATTGATCGATGCTTAGAAGCAATTTGTCGTTGTAAATATGCATTTGTTAACCCTGATGGCGGTTATGGGATGAAAAAACAACTCGACTTAAGTGTTTTCTGGGTTAATTGGCAACATGGATAATTCGATGTTGAATTATTCAGTGTATGAATGCATGTATTCGTTGTAACTATGCAATTGGTAGTGCTGATGTGGGTACTGGGATGAAAAAATAACTGCTAGTACGTGGATGCACAAATAGGCAAATTGAATTTTTCGATGGTGAAATATTCGATGGTCAGAAGCAAGTATTCGTTGTTAATATGCAATTATTCATGATGATTGCAGTCCGTGGACGTCGAGACAAATGGAATTTAGTAAATTTTGGATTAATTGGCAACGTGATTTTTGTTCTAATGTTTTTTATATTATATATGATCAAGCAGATTTGGAGAAGGCGAAGGAATGGGATGTTGACAATAGAGGTGGTGTCGACGAGGAAGTTGTGGACTTCATTTTTTATCAGCTGATGACGGATGAAATTGAGGTTGGATACGTTCACTCACAATCTCCGGGGAAAACAAAATACTGGACTCCAACATGTGATGAATCGTTCAAGCCAGTAGTTGGTAAGAAGTTCAAAACGGTAGACGAAGGGATGAAGTTCTACAAGAAGTATGGATCAATGGTGGGGTTTGATGTACGTAATGGTGGAGCTCGAATTCATCCACCGGACGGTACTTGCCTCAATCGCTACATGTTGTGCAATAGGCAGGGTTATGCGAAAACAAACACAAACACAGGAAAGCGGAGACGGTTGACCAACCGTTGTGGGTGCAAGGCACATATATATTTGAGATTTATAGGGTTGGATGGATACCATATAGAGAAAATGGAGGAGCGACACAATCACCCCCTTGTGGAAGATGCATCAAAAAAATTTCTAAAAGTGAATAGGAAGCTTGATGTTGGTCATAAACAGTTCATGATCAACTTCGCACGGGCACATTTGGGTCCAGCCATGACGCATCGACTCATGAAAGAGTGTAGACAAGGCTCAAAACATGGAGGTCCAGAGATGCAGGACATAAAGAATTTCAAACGTGATGTGATGGCGTACATTTCGGGTGCAGATGCACAAATGGTGCTTGAGAAGTTTATGTTGAAGAGACAAGCATCCTTTGCTTTCTATTTCGACCATGTTGTCAATGAGAAGAACCAACTAGTGAGACTAATTTGGTGTGATCCTATTGCTCGGGCGAATTTTGCTGCTTTTGGTGATGTTGTGTCATTTGACTCAACATACCGAACGAACAAGTATGGTATCTAACTAGTGCTTTCGAATATTCTATATTACATATTATTCTGTGACATTATAGCGAATATTCAGTAATGATTGAGCAAATATTCGTTTGTATATGAGAACTTAGGTTGTTATGTTTAGAGATGTGTGGTGTTATTTTTAATCAAATGAAAACCCTTGTAAAATATTTTTAACACAATTTGATCTGTGTGGTGTATATGTACAGGTATAGCATGGTATTCGCGCCTTTTACAGGCTTGGATAACAACCGCAAAGCCATAACGTTTGGGGCTGGTTTGTTGTTAACAGAGGATAAGCAGTCATACAGGTGGCTGTTCGAGAACTTTAAAAAAGCCATGGGTAAGGACCCATTCGTTATTGTAACAGATCAGGATCCGTCCATGAGGGAGGCTATTCCGGAGGTGTTTCCTAACACCCGCCATCGCTTTTGCATGTGGCATATCATGATGAAAGTTCCTAGAGAGGTAAGTAAAAGTCATGTTATTATTTCATTATAACAATGGAAATGGTATGACTCCATTTTTCCATTATGAATGAGATGGTGATAAGTATTCCGTATGTTGATGATTATTATTCTCTATGTTGGTAGCATGTATTCGTTAGATTAAGGATGAATATTAATTACATTTGTAGCAAGTTCTCAATGTGGCCATTATTAGTATTCAGACAACTATAAGAGATATGCATCAAAATTTTCCTTTCACTATCATCAGCCTTAGGAACCTTACAAATATTGATTAAAAGTTTACGATTATTCCTAAATATTTGGCCCAATTTAATAAGTATTCGTCACAATTTCAGAAATATTCATCACAGTAACTCAATTAATGAATACTCAACAAAGATTCATCTACTACATATCGAACTGCATTATTAGACATAGTATCAGCTCTGATATAAATTTCTTTTTTTTATGCCAATATCCCAGGTTCCAAAAGAAGTATGTCTCAACAAAGAATTTCGGCAGAAAATCAACAAAGTGGTATGGAGCTACGAGATCACTATCGAACAGTTTGATGAGATGTGGAAGGAGATGTTGTCAGAGTATTCCCTTGAAGACAACAAATGGCTGTCGCTCATGTACAAGCTGAGGATGAACTGGATACCTGCTTTTTTCAGGGATGTGCCAATGGGTGGTTTAATTCGAACAACATCTATTTCAAAGTCCGCTAATAGCTTCTTTGGAGAGTATTCTGGTAAACATTTCAGCATGGTCGAGTTGATGATGCAATTTGAGAATGCTATGGATACTCAGCGGCACACCCAAGCAAGGCTAGACATGGAGTCAGCAACTGTAGTACCAAAATACGAGACTCGTCTTGATATCGAGAGGCATGCAGCATCGGTGTATACTTTGAGTGTATTTGCGAAGGGTAAAGAAGAGATTGCTGATGCTATCACCATATGCAATGTGACCAATGAGATTCGAGAGGATGGGGGCAAGACTCATGTTGTTGCAGAACAAGAGGTCGGGGACTTTCATGTAGTATATGAATTAGCGACCGAGGTATCTAGATGCAGCTGCAATACTCTCCATAGGATCGGAATCCCTTGCAAACATATATTTGCAACGTACAAATATATGGGCATGAAGGATATACCATCCATAATGGTGAAGCCGCGGTGGACGAAGCAAGCTAGGGTGCTGGCACATGTTCAACTTGATGATGCGGTGTTGAAGCAGTGTGCTGCAATTGAAGCTAGGAAATTGGCCGTTAACAGGTTATGGGGCACAATATATTCCACGATGGGCCTCGTGAAGGCGGATGACATGTTTGATGCTGATGACAATGATGATAATGAGGACTGGTCAGATGATGTAAGTGACGACAATTCTCAGGAGGATAATGACTCGCTAGGATGTTAGGTTTTAAGTTACTTGTTTTTATGTAGTGTTCTGTCTACGAACCGTTGAAGTGGTGGTTAGATATTTGGATTGTTTGTTTTGTTTGATAGAATCCCTTATTTCGTACAGTTATTTCAATCTTTGGCTCATGCTGATGTTGCTGCAGGTGTGACTGAGGTTCATTTCATGTTTGGTAGTGGCTGATGTTTTTTACGTACCCAGGAATACTTACTATATATTCACCGAATACATATATATAATCACTGAATGACTACTTGAAATGGGTGTTTGGGTCCCCTGTAACCATCATTAATTATTCAAGTCATTCAAAACATCGAAATATTCATCTCAGGAACTAACATTCAACTTGTACGAGGCATCAAAATATTCATCACATTTTTCAGATCAAGAGCACAATATCCATTTCAAGAGAAACAAAAATTCCAAAAAATGCCTCCAACTTACATAAATATTCATCACAGTAATTCAATTATTCATAAACGGCAACAGTCATTCCACCATTATATCAAACTAACCATTGTCATTTTGCTTTACACCGAAATGACGTACTTTGCACTTGATTAAAACTTGTTCCATCTAACATTGACATTCTTCAAAATAAACATTCACAAAACGTGGTACGAAACAATCGTATTTTAAATACTTCATACTAGAACATATCCTACCAAATCGTCTAATGTGGATGTCTGACTACCATTGCAAAATAACCATAGTATATTAACATTCAAGATGAAACAGGTCGAGGCTCTAAACGCTCAGCCATATCAGAACTAGTTAATACTTCCCCTTCCTTCCGTGCAACCTGGTTCACAGCACTTGCACCCTCCTTAAAAGCCGGTAAAAGCTTATCCTTTTCGACATTCAAATTCGACGTCAGAATGCAATGAGCATACTTGGCTCGAAGTGATGATATGTTCTTCCTACTTCCTCGTTTAAATCCACACTTCCACGAGGGGTCGCCTTTATAGGTCTCCATATGGCGCATGGCGTATAAGCCTGAATCAATCCCACTCGTAGGTGTCTTCCAGTCCAACTTCAACACATTTGCAGTTGAGATTTCTTCCACCTTACTCTCAGTCGCATGTAATCCTTCGTTCTCTAATAGCTGGTGGAGCATTTTCTTCTGCAACACACATATATATAGAGGTTAGTATGCGCACTTATCAATAAGTCACTTCTTATTATGGGGCCAACAACTAAGTATTTACAGAATGTAATTACCATCTCATTGAACACTGTCTTGTAGTTTGCCGCATAATTTATTTCTTTCCCCTTTGAGTTGTCCAGAATCTCTGTCATCCCTCTCTTCAAATGAAAGACAATCACATAATACTCCCCCTCTTCATATATGGGACACATGATCTGTACACAGACGAATATATTTTTGTCATAATATTATTTTTTTCCTAAATAATTTACAACCGATACATGATTCTGGGCAAAGAGTCCTTACCATATCTAAATTAGCCATTTTCACCGCTCCCTTCACCGCTGCAGCAAGGAATTTCAGCAAGAACCATGTTGCCCGCTCTTCATAGGTCTTTTCAACCCGATTGATGCCATTGCCAAACTACACAACCAAACAAACCACATGATTAACATTATAAATATTATATCAAATGCATTTATACATGTGATCTCAATATGTTGGTATCATGTTTACCGTCACCCTGGGCGGAACAAAGTATATGAAGTGGGAGTCTTTGCTCCTTTTCAACTCCTCATAATTCAGGCGCAATGCCCACACATCCATCACCCGGGGTGGGATGTGGTCTCCAAGAAGGTGCAACATATCACTGGTCGTTAATGTGAAACGGAATGACAGTTGCTCATCTTTGGGTGGGTGGTCAAACAGTAGGTTGCTGGAAGTGAAGACATTGGATTAATCTCATAAAAATATTGGACATATTCAAATACATTTACGATTTTCAAGATAATCGGCAAATTATGATAATCTGTACGACATTATTCATCAATATTCGTCAATATATCAATAATATTCATCACAATCAATACAATATTCACCAAAACAATGAATACTTCCAACAATATATTCGAAAAAGTCTGAGTATGAATCCTACGTTTGCAAAGATTTTTCACTAAATATTCATTCTACTGTATGATTCATTATCATCATCATTATCAATAGTCCTAAAGATTATCAATTTTAGTAATAAATATTCGACAACATCTCAGAAATATTCATTACATTAAATCATTATTCAACAATATTCGACTAGAAAGGTAGACTTACTCTTTTTCCAACTCCTTCATAACAGCGATTAGCTGGGACTGCTCCTTGTTGGTTCGTACTTCTGGGTCGATCACTCGGTATATGAACGGACTTATCTCTTTGTTCGAGCATCGAGTTTCCCGACGAGGGCTTGTTGGTACGACCTGACCATCATCAGATTGTAGAACCGCTTTTCCCTGTGAATGAGTCAGATATCTTTTCTGGAAACTACAAATTCTATGATACGTTAAGCCATGCTATTATGGTCTTCAAATACTTACCTTGTCCACGGGTGTTGTATTTTTTCCCCTTGCCACTGTTACTCTCGATTCTACGTCATTGGGAATCTAGACAACCAGTGACACCCTTGTTAAATGAATCATTCGCAGCATACTCAGCAATATTCATACCAATGTCCAAAAAATTCATCACTATTCGTTACAATCATTTTATTATTCATCGAAAACATGTCATATCACGTACCTTAGGCGTACTCGGTAGTTGGGGTGCTCCAACCACCCTCATATTTGGTTTGATTGTCATACCAACCTACACATAATGATTTTGTTAAGCTTTTCATATTCATTCTCGTCCATTTACAATCTCCAATAATCAACCAAATCTTAGTGATGTACAGAGTTTTTTCATCCTTCAACACAAGGTATTATTATTATTTAGCCCATACCTTCTCTGTGGTTAATGTAGATGATTTCTTCTTGACCATTACACTTGCTGATCCAACAGCTGCAACCTGGGAAACCGTTGATACGCTTGTTAATTAAATGTTTATTGAAGTGAATACTATCAGACCTTCGATTTCAGTTAACGCAATTGATGGCAATATGTACCTTAGATTTACTTGGGATGGGTGGTGTTACATCCACTCTCGGAATTGTTTTGCATGCCTGATCAACCTGCACAAGCTAATGTATCGATCAAAGTTTCGATAGAATACCAATACACTATTCATATCAAGCTATCAAATATTAATCAAAATCCCATTTACACTAAACTATTCAGCGAAGCCACATTCATGGCATTCAATACACAAATATTCATATCAAGATCCTCAGTATTCTAGGAATTCAAGGCATCGAATTATTAATTGAAATTTACATCTCAAATCTAACATATTCGTATCAATACCACAATAATTCATCAATATTCATCACGTTCATATAATTATTCATCACAGACTCTCACTTTTTCACAACAAACAAGAATGCAATTATAATTCTTTTCAAGAGCATACTCAATTTTCATCTCAATATAACAAATATTCATCATAATCTCCCTTTTAAATACATTATTCATCAATATAGCATAATTTTTCATTAATATTATGCCAAAGTTAACAAATATTCATCAAAATAAATCACTGATTCATTAAAAACAATAACTAACGGTTTTAAATAACAATTATTATCACTATACGTACCTCATTCAATGCCTTGTTATCAACAGCTTCTGGTATGATATTTAGTGGTGGTTCGATACGCCCTCTCCCGAATCCCCCACTTTTCATTTCAATCCCATTATAAAAAATACCACTTATTCATCTCACTATCAAAAGTATTCATACCTACCTCACAATTATGTTGCATAATTCATTATAGTTATTCATCAAAATTAGAAAAATCCATGCGGCCAAATATTCAGGTCATTCAGAGAATCGAAATATTCATCATATTTTCATCTCAATCGCACTATATTTGTATCAACAACACACTCATTCATAAATATTCATCTAAATTACAGAAATATTCATCAAAGTTTTTTGATTATTCATCAAAGACAATAACCATTCCATCGATATTCATATCAGTGTATCCGTTATTCGACAATATTCATCTCACCATCACAACTATTATAGGCATTCAATGCGTCGATATATTCATCGATATATTCATCATTCATCAAAATCCCTTTTAATCTAAATTATTCATCTATAGCACTTTATAAAAAATCTTCATATCAGGGTGCCCAAATTTTATTCATTAAAAACAACGAAATGTTCAACACGCTTTAAACTCAAATTATTCATCAAAATTTAACAAATATTCAACAGAGTCACCCAATTATTTTGAATATAACTGATATTCATCAAAATACTCTTTCAACTCAATTATTCATCACAATTAGTTAAATATTCAGCAAAGTATTTCAATTATTCATCAAAGACAAGAATCCTCCCACCAATATTCATTTTCATATAACTACTATTCATCAAAATCCCCTTTAAACTACATTATTCATCACAATAACATAAATATTCATCAACGTATTTCAACTATTCATCAAAGGCAATAAGCCTTTCACCAATATTCATATCCCGATAACAATTATTCATCAAAATCCCCTGAAAACCATTTTTTTTTTCACATACATCTTCTATCAATTGAACACATCGTTGTATTCAATTCAGTAGTCATCACAGAAGCACAATATTCGTATCAGTAGCACAATAATCCATCAATATTCGCCATGAACATATAGCTATTGATAACACTAACTCGATTATTCACCAATTTCAATAACCCTTTCACCAATATTCATAACAATCTAACAAATATTCAACAAATTCGCGCCTTTTAACTCAATTACTCATTTCAATAGCACAATAATTCACTAATATTCAGCAAAATTAAACTAATATTCCCCGCAGGAACCCACAATTCCCTTTCACATCCAGGCTTCTGAAATGGTGCGTTATAACCAAACCGCCACCCATTCAAGACAAGCAATACACAATATTCATCTACACAGCACGCATATGCATCAAAATCCGATTTTTTTCCCTTTCATCAACCGCTTTTCTTCAAACCCTAACCCAACTAAATCAACGAATTAAATACTCAACAAGCAAGAGGAGAACTTACCCATGTTGATTAGCTATGGAAGTCTTCAATTGAAGCTTCAGATCTGCTATATTCCCCGTTCGATAGCCTGGAAGCGCCAGAAATTGGGACCCCGAGACCGCCGGAATTGCTCCCTTCAGCCACGCCGCCGCCTGAAGCCGGAAACAGGACCACCACGCCCTCGCCTCTTCGATGGTTACAGATCGCCGCAACCGCCAATTGGAGAGCCGGAGAAGAAGAAGAAGAAGAAGATCGCTTTCTCCCCGTGTGGTAGGTCCGATACGTCGTTATCCTTTCCAGTAAAAAGAGATTTGGTTTTGTGGCCACGCACGCTTATCAGACTAGTTAAGGGTTTTTTTTAGGATTTTAATAATAAATTTAATTAAAGGGCCGAATAATCTCATCCATCCAATATCCACAAATCTACGGCTGTGTTTTGTTAACACAAAACACATTAAGAGGTGTTAACACTAGACCTAACCTATATATATATAGATAGAATATAGATAGATTGTTTTTAAAAAAAAAATTAAAAAAATTATAATTTAGGCTAAAATAATGGATTAATTGAATTTTTTCCAAAATTTATTGAATATCCTACTTTTAAGGACAGAGTGACACCTCATAAAAAATGCTTCTCATTTAAAGTATTATATAGATATAGATACATATAGATTTTTTTAAAAAAATTACAAAAATGATAATTTAGGCTAAAATAATGGATTAATTGATTTTTTTCCAAATTTTATTGAATATCCTACTTTGAAGGAGAGAGTGACATCTCATCAAAAATGCTTCTCATTTAAAGTATTACTAGTTTAGTACCCGCACCTTGTGCGGGCGTTTTTTTAGTTTAAAATGGTTGTATGTGTATCAGTGTATGTAACACTATATGTGTGTGTCATTATCATGCTTATTTAGATTATTATTGTAATTATTATTGACAAAAAAAACTTAGTTGATTGAACTCAATTAAAACGATCGAAATTAAATTAATCCGCACAAACATGATTAATGAACTTCATCATCAATTGATTGAACTCAATCAAACCGAAATGAATCGTACAAACACATAAATAAATAATATTTAAAGTACCTTTTTTTCAAAGCTTCCTATTATTCTTCTCTATGAGTGTCTTACCTTTATTATTTGTGTTTATTATTTGTCATTGTGGACAATCTAATCTAGCTCTATTGAAAAAAACTTTTCATACAACATACTATGGATCACTAACTAATATATAGAGAAGATGATTATTAGCTGAAAGTATTCATGAAATTACACAAACAAAAAATCACAATTGAGATTAAAAGCCAAAAAAGAAGACTTCGGTCTATAGGAGAAAACTAACTTAAAATGAAAGGTATCACTGAACGTCGAGATGAATAGCTCACGAACCGTGGTTGCGGAAAACCAAGAGAGACACCCATTATACCACCTGTAAAATGAAGAAACGTACATTAGAATTTAGAAGAAGTGAAGAAACTAACAAAACCTCATTTCTTTCAACAAATCCTTAAATAGGCACGATTTTTAAACTATTTATTTACAAAATATATATATATATATATATATATATATATATATATATATATATATATATATATATATATATATATATATATATATATATATACATGAGATTTTGGGGGGGAAATATGAGATCTCATTATCCGTTTAAATCTTTTATAAAAAAACAGATTTAAAATATTAAAAGATTTTCTAATTAGTTAAGATTTGCTTATATTCTCTAAATTAGATACGGTAGAATCCAAATAAATCAATTAAAATAATTTTTTTATTATTCAGAAAATAAATTTTATTTAGATATTATTATTCGTAAAATAAGTTTGTTTAGATTTTAATAATCAATTAACATAAATCAATTAATCTCCTAGATAAAAAAAAGCTACATTAAAGGAGAAGCCGCCACATGTCGTAGGCGACTTCTCCTTTAGTATTATAATTATAATATTGATATGGATATAGATATATAGATGGTTAAAAAATGTAAAATCAAATAATATTGGGTAATTAATTTAGAAAATTTTCCACAAAAAATAATATTAGAAAATATTGTAGCCGTAATAAAATGATATTATGTAAATAATATTTCCAAAAATAACTTTGAACATGGAGAGGACATGTAGTATAAATGCTTCTATTTTAATATAGTATATAGATATTTAGTTAATCACATATGAACATTTCATTCATTTAATATGAATATGCAAAACATTGGATATATTCCACCAATAGTAATTACAATAAACGAGATAGGTAAAGTTAATTATGGTCATCGTCAATATGTTAAATCGGGAATTAAGGAAACAATATAAAATTGAATATTTTAATAAAATCAATACAAAATATAGAAGAAATTTTTGGATGAAACATCATGACATTGTCGAACTTGATTTTAATATTGATCAATATATCCGGATATAAAAGACTTCGTATGAGTAACTTAATATTCATATAGGAGGACTATATTATTCGAAGTTGTTAGATATATTTTTGTATATATACTTTTATTACGATTAACTTATTATTCATATAGTAAGTCTATTTTATTTGTTATTTTAGAAGGTGATATTCACTATATATATAAGTGTTGATATTCATTATTGTGAAATCTGATATTCATTATTAGAAATGGTGATGTTCTTTATTTTGATTGGTGATATTCATATAATAAAATTAAAATGAGATAGGTAACTAATGCCATTGCTTTATTTAGAGACAATTTTCGACATTCGAAAAAGTGATATTCGTTACTGTGATTAGTTATATTCATATATATTTTAAATGGGGTATTCATGTCCAGGGATGTTTTTTTTCCTGGCTTAATTTTATGCTAATTTGCCTAATGATTATGTACACGTAATTAATAGAATGAAAACATCAGATTTTCTCTAAACTTCACGTGTAGCAGCCAGCAGGTAATGAGAATAAGTTGCCTTTTCAATTTACTCAATCAGTTAATACTAATTAATAATATAAACAATCTAGTATGGCAGAGTGTATCTAAAATTAAATCTCAACTACTCATTGCACCTTAATTCAACGATCTAGTATGGTACAATGATGGGACAAGACACCACGAACAGCCGGGGAACACAAACTGCCCGCAGGCGGAGGAAGGCCGGAAAAGAGGTTGATCGACTAAGTACACAACCCTTTACCTTGGATGGTGTTGATAGTATGTGTCGTGATCGAGTTCCTTTGGTGATTCTTGAGAGTTGCCTGGGACACGGCCGGCCGTTTGCCTTCCGAAGAGAGGAGGAGGATTGGGTTTGGTTCATCTTCACACTTGGAATGTGACATGTGCAAACATTTATGGCATATTCAAGATGAGAGGGAGAGCTTATGGGTACATAACAAATTCTTGAGGGCGGAGGAGGTGAGGGGATGGGTGGCTAAGAGAAGGGATTCCTCCTTAATCAAGGTCATCTTGGATGCGAGGGATAGGGTGGAGAGCTTTGGAGAGGGATCGAGTGTATCATTTTCGAGAGCTCCTTGAGGGGTGGGGTTAAGGAAGGCCGGTTTAGGGTCTTGTACGAAGGGAGAGGAGAGGAGGTGGGCTTGGGTTGTTTGGGCCAAAGGTGGAACACCGAAACATATGCTTTCATCCTATTCACATCTTTTCTTTGAGTGTCGCTTCACGGCGGAGGTTTGGAAGATGGTGTGCTTGCGATTTCGAATGCCGAACTTGATGACGACGGTGGCCATTGCTTGCCATGAGCTGCGTAACGCCGCCAGGAGCAATTGGCCTTGTCTTTTGTTACCTTCAGTGAGAAGTGAGAAGGGTTGACGGTTTTTGTGATTGGCCTCAATTTTCGTGGTGTTCTCTTTTACGGAGTACTTTGTTTCTTCTGCGCTTCTTTATGATTAGTATTTTCACTAGAGAAATATAACAACAACAACAATAATTTCGACATTTTTTTTTGCGATGTAATAATCTGGATTTTCGAATTTTATATTTTTGAGTTTCTTTTTTTGTTTCAGATTTATTTATTTAAGTTAGTTTACTACAAAAGAGATTAACCCAATATTTACCGTGATTGTCACACTTATATATTACTCCCTTCGTTTGGTAAAACATGTCACTTTACTATGTACACACGTTTTTTTTTTATTATTAATAAATACAAACTTGTTAAAAAAATTTATAAAAAAATTAATATTTTATATAATTTTTATCATTCTAAAAAAGCATGCGTAAATAGTAAACGACATGTTTTGCCGAACGGATGGAGCATTTTTTTGATCTTAGTCCAGTTCAATTGGACTCAATCTGAACCGGGCACCGTATGACTCATATATTTAAAGGTTGACCCTCCCATTCATAAGTGAATGAGTTACTCTATGTTTACAAGAGGATTTGAATTATTACATATATTATACAAACACAACAATTCCACCCGCACTTCACCTACTCACAAGAAACATGGGATTGAGAGACAATTCCTTTTAACTTGACCCACAAACAGGGCAGAAAGGATCAGAAGCATCTCTATCTGGCAAAGAACCCCATCCACCTCATTTTGAATCTGCTTTAGCATATACAGATGATAGTAGTTCCCCAGAGTGGGGTGACTTACGCTCCTTGTGATGTTTGGGAGACGCTGAATACGAGCCACTTGAAACACCGGTTGAGTCATTCGATTTCGATGATGTAGGTTGCTCATGAATCTTAAGTAAACCAGTAGCATCGATGTCTAAGCTGTAGCCCTTCTCCACTGTTTCAGCTTCCAATGGCAGTTCATCCAACACCTTTCATTGGAACAATACCAGACAAAACTAGATTACTGAAAGGAATAAGAAATATAAGCTTGAGTTCACATCTTCTGGTAGTGTTAGAAAGACAACCATGATTTTCTTTATATTTTAGCTAGAAGGAGAGATGACACTCTTGCAAACCTTATTGACTAAAACTTAAGACCCGGAAACAAAGTTCACTATATGGGACAGGAAGACGCCCTTACAACATCTAAAAGCAACATAAAGAGAAGGTGAAACACGAGTGAACATGTCTTGAGATAAAGGCATCAGCTACTCTATTTGCCTCGCGGCAAACATGGTTAACTACACATCTTCATGTGCAATTCAGACACAAGGCGATGTTAACAAAGAAACATCATAGACAGTTAAGACTAAATCATGATCAAGAATAGGCTACCATAGTGTCGAATAACCTCTAGGACGGGAAGCATATAAAAGAAAAACAAGGAAAGAAGGGAATGTGTTTCTCTAGTCTCCTTTATTTTGTTCCTTGAGAGAAAACAGGTAGAACAGTTAACATACTTTTGAAGGTGAAACACAAGGATGAGAAACCTACTCGTAGAGCCTGCCTCAAAATGCATAGTTTATCTAGTGTCCATTTCCTCTTCATTGCCACATCCGCAGGTTCTTGCAGCATCTCTTCAAATAAATTCTCCCTGCATAAATTTTTTTATGGTCGCAGGACGCGAGAAAACAGTTAAACACGAGATATTTAGAGGAACTTTCTTGGCAAGAAAACATGATTTCTCCATGTGCCAATGTTGTCACCTGTAAAGCTTCTTGAGGAGGACATTGTGCAGCTCTCTTTTTGTATGGTTTACCTGGTGAGCGTAGATTAGAAAGTAAACGCAAAAGGCCAATTCTAGAGCGAATTCCAACTGAAGTTATATCTATCAATTTTCATAAACTAAATTTGACCAAGGCATAGAGTGAAGCAGAACCAAAAGACGCCAAGTATAGTGCAGAAAAGGAGGAATGAGAAACAATCTACTGTTACGATGATCGTGTGATCCAACACGTATCTTCATAAATTATTAACAAGATCACGTGTTTTTCAATAGTTAAATGCATGATCTAATGTCATTTGTAAAATAGTCAGCAATGTCAAACTTTATAACAAGATCATGCGTTTCCCAATTGAATCATGAATGTCAACAGTTATCACACCGTGAATGTGACAATTGTCACGAGCATGCCCAACAGCCTCCCCACTACATTCTCCAAAATAGAGAATTATAAAACACATATTCTGAATTTTTTTTGCTAAATTCCAACAACTACTTCATTATGGAGTTTACCCCAAAATATAGAGTTTTCTCCAAATTTAGGGAATAGTCTTCATTTTTTCTCCTCATTCTCTATTTTGGAGAATGGAATGGGGAAGCCGTTGGACCAAAAACAATCTCAATATCCTCCAAAAACTCAAGATAAAGAATCTGTTGGGGTTGCTCTCATATTTCAAATGTTAGGAATCTCTATTTGGTGGCCTAAGCTCTCACCATTACTTCGTCCAAAAAATTGAACATTAAAAAAGAAGAAGCACACTTGAGTCTTTGACTCTTTTCCCTCGAGTTTTTTTTATCCCCTCCCTTACCAAATGTATTTAAAAGTTAAATGAATACATAATCTAATGCTATTTGTTTGGATATATGTCATTTTGCAAGTTACTTTTAATTCCCAAGAAATTCTGAGAACAAGATTCACATTATTAAGCAGAGATCAAAGTACTACTACATCCACAAAATACATGACTCAAGATCGATATTTGACTGTATTGCCTCCAGATAAGCAGCCAAGAAACTTACAGTAAGAATTTCAGATTATTACCAGGAAATGCATAACTGCTTTAGGCACCAAGTCTTCCACATTCTTCCTGACAATATCATAGTATGACTCCAACAGTAGTTTTGTAACAGCAATTTCAACAGCCTCATTGTCTGAATGGCTTTCTGAGGGTCTCAATATTGTTTGAGGCTTAAGAGTCAACCAACATGTTAGAGGATCAATTCATGGAAGCTAAACAGAAAGAAGAAGAAGAAGATAACCATATATTAAGAATACAAAATGCAACACTTTAAAGATGGCTAGTTACATGTACCTTCCTCAAATAAATCATGGAAGAGGAATGCTCCGTGCTTTGAACAGGTTCACCAAATGACATGCTTGCAGCAGTTCCTTTAGAAGAGTTGCGATTTTCAGTACCACCAAAAATAGATGAGATTCGCCAACTGGAATTTCCTGCTCCACCTATTTGATCATAATACACATATTAGCAATGAAACTGAGGCGTAGAAAAATAATCAAGAAAGTGATGCGTGGACAAATTTTAACATTTCTACAATAAAACAGCGTGCACCGTCAAGGGACACCTCTGATCATAAATCGCCAATTGGCATAGAAAAGAAGAAAAGGATATGCAGCATGTCTGCCCCATTTGGCTTCACTTCTAAGGATGAGTAAATGCAAGCTCAATTCAATGCCTGTCAATAAGCTAAAACCCACCAGAATGTGCAGATTTTTCAATATCTGCCACCTTACGAACATCTTGTTGCTATTCAAACAAAACGTGAAGACAGATGGGTTAGATACAAACACACACTAAAGCATGCTGAAAGAAAAGTCTTAGGTACACAAATTATGCAAGTAAATCTTAATAAAAAGAGGGAAAAGAACCAAACACTTAAAAAAAAAAAAAAAAAAAGCGAACCTTCAGTTTAGGAGAAGCAGATGCCCCAGACTTGATACTTTTGGAGGCTTGCTCAACAGCTTTACTCCCACCAATGAAGTTTGGATGTGATGTATTTATGTAATCCATCTAAAAAAATACAAAGCAACATCATGATAATGCCAGCAAAAGCATGAAAGCTTTTAGCTAAAAAAAGACTCCTTTGCTGAAAAAGGGTGGAATGTTAATTTGTTAAGACAAAGAGGAAGCTAATAACGTACTGCAGATCAAGAAAAGGCAGAAAGTGCCTTTAGCAATGCTGCTGATCCATGACAGTAAGTTTCGAACCAGGTTGATTTCTTTACCAAGTTAATGTGAAGTGAATTTATAGAACAATCACTAAACGGAATGTACCTCCATTTCAACCATATTCCCAATCATTGCCTCTGCAGGCTGAAGTCCTTCTCTCAGAAAGTTGCTTACAACTTTATCTATGCACCTTCTAAGGACCGGAAATCGCTGTAGTTCGCTAACTAGACAAGAGTGACTCATCTACAACAAAATTGCTTTTTTTTAGGTATAGCAAAATACATATATTTATATTTTACATATAAATATGCATCATATTTTCTTACCTTTATCAACTCATCATATATGAACCTTGCACATTGAAGACTAGGGTCTAGCAACCTTGCTATTTGCCTTTTGACAAGAACTGCAAATGGAACCTTAACAAGTCCCAGGTCAAAAGTGAAAAGATATTATGGAACAGTCAAGATAATCAGTAAGTGAGAAAGCTCAATTAGTGAACTATAAATATGTACAAAACAGTATAGCACTCGAACTCAGATGAAGATGGAAAATCAGTGAGGAAATTGCAGAAACCTACTTCTGGTACAAACAATGCAGATTTAGGTCCAGTTGCATTCTGAATAGCCGTGCAGATATCATCATCACTCAAATCTTCACATGGGTCTACTTCCTGCAGGATTGACAAACATTGAAAAATCTCGTTACAGAACCATCAAACAGAGCTACCAAACTGAACATGATAGATGTGAACTTTTAAAGCCAGCAAACTTGCACCATTGGCAAATTCTAAAAAAGTCATTTGTCTTAAATGCTAAAGTGGCAAATCTAGTCAGAAACTGTGGAATTTTCAACAGAAATCAAAATAGAGGGAATCAATGGTACAGTCAAAACGTACTTCTAAACTCTTCACAAAAATTGACTGGAAAATATAGTGAATGCGAGCTCCACCAATAAGCTCAGAAGTAGATATATCATCACCCTTTCCTTCAATCATTGATGAAAAAGCTGTTTTTACAACCAAAAAAACGCATCATTCTTAGCTGGAAAAGAATGTTGGCATAAGAGTATCTTAGTCAGCAAAGCTCGTGATGCTTGCCTTCTGAATATTTTGAGAGAATGTTTAGGATGACAGTTCCCTGGGTAGCCTGTTGGCAGGGAAAATAAATCTTGTTCATTATAATGTACTTCACAGTAAATAAATGGAATATACAGCAAAAGCAAATGAAGGAAACCTTCAAAAGACTACCTCAGAGGCGATACATCCAACCTCGTCAACTTATGTATAATATTAACTAATTCAAAGCTTCAAAGCAGCAATATAGGATAAGCAATAAGAGCAAACTCAAATTCATAGCTAAGCTACAACTTCAATCTTTCTAACTATATCCACTCTGTCTCCACTAAACAGTATAAACAGGACATACCCAACAAGTGAATAGATAGAATTCTCACTTTAAGACTTCAATTTGTTTTTGGAAGAAAAAAAAGCACATGGCTTCACCGAAGAACATGCACAACATTTTGAAAGGTTTGTTACACTTCTCTTGGCTTTTTAACACAGACAGTTAGTAAAAGACTATGAATTGAAATTACCCGCGTATGAAACAACTGCCCTTCAACATTGGTTTTTTTTTAATGATCCAAATGTAAAATAAACTATGCAGTTGCTTCTTTCAGCTAATTATTTATCAATGTGGATCAGCATGGGACATCTACTGTCTCACACAAGTTTGTAGAAATTTTAAAAAACAAACCCCCAATACCCACAATGCAAGTGAAATCAGCGATTGCCCATTGGGCATCCTTGCACAGCCAATTGGTCCTCCGCAACTTCTACCACCTACAGGATTTAATTACTGCCATGTCGTGAAAAGTGACACAGCTGATGAACTAAGGGACAAAGGATCAATATGCAGATGCCGCGCCTCGCCTCGCCTTTTTAATTCATGCCCGTTCTCTGAGAAACAACCTCTTAACAGATTTGGGGAGAGGTGTGCACATCTGAGATTGTTGCTTTTGTTGTGTGTCTATTCTCTGCTAACCACTGACCTCCCCCACAACCATGAACACTCTACCTACACGGTTACACCCGCATCCTCCTTTTTGGCTTCTCTACTGTTGTAATGTAATCCTAAGTTTGTATTTGTTCATGTAAAGTTCTTGGATAACTAAAGCTTGGATTGAATAACTAGTAGAAGCACCATAGGTTAAGCAGGTGATGAGCCAAGGTCTCGAGCCTATGGTTCACCTATGGGACCCCCAGCTGGTCTTGGTTAGGACTCTTGGTGATGCCTTAGACTCTTGAAGACTCAGCTCTCGTTGAATGCAAGTACGGTTGTATACAACATAGTTGTTGTTGAAGGTTGGGCCGGCCCACATCCAAGCCCAGCCTTATTGTTCAGTAACTTGTTACCGTTGTGGCCCTAGTCTTTGTGCTCTCCTATTTAAGTGATTACTGTACACAGCTCACTTGATGAGAGAGAAGCTCCGACGGCTAAAACCCTAAGCAGAGCTGTGAGAGATGCTTCCTTGTTCTTCCATGGCAGCTCGGGTCCTGTTCCTTGGAGTCTGAAGATCGCCATTGCCATACGAAGAGCTGTGAAAGGGGCTTAAGCCCTTTCGACTCTCTCTGAACTCTTTCTCTCTTGTTTTACTTGCTTTGTTTGCTCATCTGTGGTGATTCTCGTTTGATAATCCAAGCTTGTATCCAGACCTTGTATCTTCGTTCAAGTTAGTGGATTTTCCGGGATCGGGTCTCCCCTCTTGAGACCCCGCGGAGTAGGGCAATCAAAACCGCGTTAACAACTCTTGTGTCCTCTTCGTTTTTCTGTGTTAAATCGAACCGAATCTCTGAGTTGTTATCACGGTTATTACAGATTGGTATCAGAGCCTTTGGTTTCGAGATCCAAACCCTAGCTTCCGCTCAGATTTCCGCTGCATATGTCTCTTTGTTTTCTGTAGCTTTTCTATTCTCTGAGTTACTGTTCCTCATTCGAGTTTCTTATTGTGCTGCTTTTCCACTGCATCTAACTGTGTTGTTTTTCAGGTACCCAAAAATGTCGGAAAACTCCCTGAAAATCAAGGCGTTCGATGGCACTATGGATTTCCCGATGTGGCAATTTAAGATGAAAGCTATGTTAATGAAAGAGAAATGCTACAAGGCTGTGACCAAGGAGTTTCCTCCTGGAATGTCTGAGGCTGACAAGAAGGAACTTCAAGAGTAAGCCTATTATGAAATTGTTATCCGATTGTCTGATGAGGTAGCTCGACAAGTGCTAACAATTTCTGACCCTAAAACCCTCTGGAAAACTCTAGAGGATACCTACATGAAAAAATCTCTGCCTAAGAAGATTTCTTTGTTGTGTAGGCTGTTCACTTTTAAGATGAATGTTGGTCTTATTATGCATGAAAACTTGGATAAGTTTCTGAAAATGACACAGGAGATAGAAAAATGTGATGATAAAATTAAAGATACTCACCAAGCTGTTTTATTGTTGAATTCCTTACCTTCTCAGTTTGACAACTTTAAGGATATAATTCAGTACAGCCGTGAAGAGATCACAAAAGATAAGATTATTGAAGCTGTCATTGAAAAGGATGAAGTTCCTAAAGTGTTTAAGTCTAGGTCTGATTCAAAAACTGATAAAAATGAGACTAAGACTGAAGTTCTGATGGTGAAAGGTAAACCTAGGAATAACAATAACAGTAAGAGTGGGCAAAAAGGATCATATGAAAAGGAGAAGTCTGCTGATAAAGATAACACTGAAAGAAAGGGTTATAAATGTCACTGTTGTGGTAATGAAGGTCATTTTGCTAGGGACTGCAGGAAAAAGAAAAGGGACAAACAAAATAAAGCTAAAACTGAGCAAGGTTTTACTGGAAATATTGAGTCCTTTGATGAATACTCTCATGAATTGCTTATGTGTGCTACTGAAAATAGTGCTAATGATGTTTGGATACTTGATTCAGGATGCACCTTACATGCCACTACCAACAAAGCCTGTTTTTCATCCATGATAGAATGTGATGGAGGTGAGGTAATGTTAGGAAATCATACTACCCTTGACATAAAGGGTACAAGTAATGTTCCTTTAAGAATGCATGATGGGAAGGTAAGGGTTATCCAAAATGTTAGGTGGGTGCCTGATTTGAGGAGAAACCTTCTGTCTGAGTCAGTCTTTGATGATTTAAATTGTGACATTAATACACGTAGGGGAACTAAGGTTGTCATCAGAAATGGTGTCATCCTTATTAAGACCATTAAGAAAGGAGGGCTATACATTGTTATAGGCTCACCTGAACTTAATGTCTCTACCCATGTGATTAATGATGCAAATCTAAATCAAACAAAAATCTGGCATGAAAGGCTGGGCCATATAGGAAACATAGGCCTGTCATATTTGTTTAAAAATGGATTGATTAACTTTAAACCTTGCAATCTTGACTTTTGTGAAAACTGCATTTTTGGTAAAAAAAATCTAAGCATCCCTTTAGCAAGTCCACCTACACTGCCTCCAGGCCCCTTGAGTATGTACACTCTGATCTATGGGGGCCAGCTCAGGTAGAGACAATTAGAGGAAGGAAATACTTTCTTTCTCTAATTGATCACTACTCTAGGAAAGTATGGATGTACTTGTTAAAATCAAAGGATGAAGCTTTTGAAAGTTTTAAAGTATGGAATGCAATGGTTGAAAGTCAGTCCAATTTTAAATTAAAAGTCTTGAGGACAGACAATGGCCTTGAGTTTTGCAATAAAGCCTTTGATGAATTTTGCCAGAAAAAGGGGATAAAAAGACATTTAACTATCCCTGACACCCCTCGGTAGAATGACAATGCTGAGAGGATGAACATGACCTTGCTTGAAAAAGCAAGGTGCATGCTCATTAGTGCTGGATTAAAAAGTTCCTTATGGGGTGAGGTTGTTACTACTGCTGCGTATTTAATTAACAGAACCCCTTCATCTGTTGTGGAGTACTCTGAGTAGATTTATGTCAGATCCTAGGGAGAAACACTGGACAACAATGAAATATCTACTTAGATACTTATGTGGCACTAAATCTATGGGTCTTATGTTTGCTGAACACACTTCTAGAAATGATCTCCATGGATTTGTTGACTCGGATTATGCTGGAAATAGGGATAATAGGAAGTCTACATCTGCATTCTTTTTTATCTGGGCTGGAAATTGTATAATTTGAAAGTCTCAATTGCAATCTATTGTTGCTCTATCTACCACTGAAGTTGAGAATATATTACTGCAGCTGAGGCTGCTAAAGAGGCCATATGGTTAAAAGGAATATTAAAAGAGATTGAAAGAAAGACTTATATCCATGTTGCGTATTCTGATAGTCAAAGTGCTATATATCTTTGCAAGGATCCTATGTATCATGAGAGAACCAAGCATATCGATGTTAGATTTCACTTCATTAGAGATGAGATTGAGAAAGAAAATATCTCTGTTGATAAGATCTTAGGAGATGTCAATCCTGCAGACTTTGGCACCAAAATTGTGCCTGCTAACAAATTCACTTTCTGAAGGAATTTCCTAAAGATCTTTGATGTGCCTTGATGCACCAAAGGCACTTGGGTTGATGACTGACGGGAGAGGAAGATCCCTGGTGAAGATTCACTGGCCAGAGGAATGAAGATACTTGAATAAACTCAGCATTAGGAGGGCATTTGTTGTAATGTAATCCTAAGTTTGTATTTGTTCACGTAAAGTTCTTGGATAACTAAAGCTTGGATTGAATAACTAGTAGAAGCACCACAGGTTAAGCAGGTGATGAGCCAAGGTCTCGAGCCTATGGTTCACCTATGGGACCCCAAGCTGGTCTTGGTTAGGACTCTTGGTGATGCCTTAGACTCTTGAAGACTCAGCTCTTGTTGAATGCAAGTAGGGCTGTATACAACATAGTTGTTGTTGAAGGTTGGGCCGGCCCACATCCAAGCCCAGCCTTATTGTTCAGCAACTTGTTATCGTTGTAGCCCTAGTCTTTGTGCTCCCCTATTCAAGTGATTACTGTACACAACTCACTTGATGAGAGAGAAGCTCCGACGGCTAAAACCCTAAGCAGAGAAAGAAGAGAGTGTGAGAGATGCTTCCTTGTTCTTCCATGGCGGCTCGGGTCCTATTCCTTGGAGTCTGAAGATCGCCATTGCCATACGAAAAGCTATGAAAGGGGGCTTAAGCCCTTTCGACTCTCTCTGAACTCTTTCTCTCTTGTTTTACTTGCTTTGTCTGCTCATCTGTGGTGATTCTTGTTTGATAATCCAAGCTTGTATCCAGACCTTGTATCTTTGTTCAAGTTAGTGGATTTTCCGGGATCGGGTCTCCCCTCTTGAGACCCCGCAGAGTAGGGCAACTGAACCGCGTTAACAACTCTTGCGTCCTCTTCGTTTTTCTTTGTTGAATCGAACCGAATCTCTAAGTTGTTATCACGATTATTACATCTACAAACCACAGATATTTTCTCTTCTTCTCCTGCGAACCACCAACTGCCTCAACCCTCATCACCTTTTTGTCCTATGACTATACAGGCCACCAGCTACCGCCAAGTCCTGGAAACAATCTCATCCCCGACCAACTTTCAAACAAAACTTGAAATAAAAATACTCCCTCCGTCTCGAAATTCATGTCATTTTAGCCTTATACACAAATATTAATAAAAACACTCATTCATCAATCAACATCATCATTCCACTAACTTTTTCATTAATTTTATTACCCACTACATTTTTTAACCAATCAAAACTTTCAAAAAAGTCAACAACACACAAATCAATACAAATCATTACTATCCACTACCTAGAAAACCTAAAACGACATCTATTTTGATACAAAACTAAAGAGCTAAAATGACATGAATTTCGAGACGGAGGGAGTAATAAATACGTTGTCCACATACTAATACTTGTGGCCCAAATGCCCAATAGAAGCCATAGAAATCTACCCATCAAACCGAAGGTCCGAGTGTGAGTGTGCCACTGTGACAGACGATCATTGGCAATTGGAATTTGAATTGAAATTGAAAATGAAACGCGCTAGGGTTGTGGTTGTGGGCAGACGAGCATTCTCAATGTGCAGGATGAACCACCAATTGGCTAGCCAGTTTCCATATACAGAGGGTCCTGAATCAAAACTCTCGCTTCTGAAGTTTCTCTGCTCTCAAGGCCGGCTATGGGAGGCTTTGCAAGAAATGGCCGTGCAGGGGATTGAGATGAACTTCCATGGCTATGACACCATCTTGAATGAGCGTGTCAGCCGTAAGGCCATCAGACAAGGCCAAAGGGTCCATGCCCACATCCTCAAAACCCGTTACCTTCCACCCCATTATCTCCGAACTAGGCTTCTGCTCCTGTACTCAAGATGTGGGTGTTCAACTGATGCACGACAAGTGTTCGACGAAATGCCTGAAAGGAACGTCATTTATTGGACTGCCATGATTTCTGCCTACTCCCAAAATGGGTCACCCTCTGAGGCCATAGATTTGTTTGTCCAGATGTTAAGATCAGCTACTGAACCCAACGAGTTCACTTTTGCTACTATCCTCACTTGCTGTACAGGAACTGGAGCAAATGGCTTGGTTTTGGGTAGGCAGATCCACTCTCTTATAGTAAGGTCCAATTACGATTCCCACATTTTCGTGGGCAGCTCACTCCTCGACATGTATGCTAAAGTGGGTCATATCCATGAAGCTCGTGCAGTTTTTGATAGCCTTCCAGATAGGGATGTTGTCTCATGTACTGCTATCATATCTGGTTATGCTCAGTTGGGTCTCGACAGAGAGGCAATAGAGCTGTTCCGCGAGCTGCAGAAAGGAGGACTGAGTTCTAACTATGTCACTTACACTAGCATCTTAACCTCATTGTCCGGTCTTGCTGCACTTCACCATGGGAAACAAGTCCACAACCATGTTTTAAGAAGCCGAATACTCTCCTTCGTGGTTCTTCAGAATTCACTCATTGATATGTATGCAAAATGTGGAAGCCTCACATATGCAAGAAGGATTTTTTATTCCATGCCCGAGAGAAGTGTCATATCTTGGAATGCTATGCTTGTGGGCTACTATAAGCATGGAATGGGAGAACAAGTGGTTGAGCTTTTCGAGTTGATGAGGAAGGAGAACAAGGTAAAACCCGATAGCGTCACTTTCTTAGCTGTTTATCTGGCTGCAGCCATGGAGCAATGGAACATGATGGGATGAGATATTTTGACGAGCTTGTCTCGAGGAAGGAAGATGGGGTTGCCCCTAACATAGAGCACTATGGCTGTGTCGTTGATTTGCTTGGTCGTGCTGGACGGTTAGAGCAGGCTCTAAAATTCGTTGAGGACATGTCTTGTGAACCTACTGCTGCTATATGGGGCTCTCTTTTAGGTGCCTGTAGGCTTCACTACAACGTTCGTGTAGGGGAAATCGTTGGCAATCGTCTCCTAGAAATCGAGCCTGAAAACGCTGGAAATTATGTTATTCTTTCGAATTTATATGCTTCTGCTGGGAGATGGGAGGATGTGCGGAATCTGAGGGGGCTAATGAAGGACATGGCTGTGACAAAAGAACCAGGAAGGAGCTGGATTGAGCTTGACCAAACGCTTCATACTTTCCATGCTAGCGATAGATCCCACCCCAAAAGGGAACAAGTACATGCTAAGGTGAAAGAGTTGGCAATTAAGTTCAAGGAGGCCGGCTATGAACCCGACCTCAGCTGTGTTTTACATGATGTTGATGAGGAGCAGAAGGAGAAGATTCTTTTGGGCCACAGTGAAAAGTTGGCTCTATCTTTCGGATTGATGAATACCCACGAAGGCGCCTCACTCCTTGTCATAAAAAACCTCCGCATTTGTGTTGATTGCCACAACTTTACCAAGTTTATCTCTAGACTCTATGGAAGACAGGTTTCTATAAGGGATAAGAATCGTTTTCATCATATTGTCGGAGGGACTTGTTCTTGTGGAGACTATTGGTGATATTTAGTTGCTTAATGGAGGGTCTCTTTGTTTATTTCGTCGGACACTCCAACACCCTTCCAAACGGCAAGAGTAAAAAATTACCTTTGATTCAATAGATTCACCGTAACCAGCACACTCCTTACTAACAGCCAAGAGTTGATCACTTATTTGGGCTTTCAGATTTGGAAGCATTGATTTGATGTGCTGCACTAATATCTGCCATATGTGAAGACCACAAAGCTCTGTGTTATTCAAAACAAGATACAAATGGAATGAATTACCTATAAAGAGAAATGGCTGTGTTATTGAAGCAGATGTACCTGGTTCAACTTTTTTGCAAGTTGATGTATACCACATCTATCTGCAAGATCGTTATACACCTAGAAGATGTCAATAGTTTTGTAAGCATACATTAGCAAAAGTTATCGAAATTGAAAGGTACTTAAGGCGTTAAGCTTTACTGGACGACTACGGAAGAACTTGTCCTCTGCCACCAAGGCATCACTGATACTCACGTTCAACAGGATGTCCTGCTCCAGTTATAGGAAATAGAAGTTATAAAAAGTTGCATAGTTAACATAAACAACAAATCCACCACTCAGCCTACAAATCTAACAGCATCACAGGAAACATATTTCTGTCATTGAGGTTCATCTAGAGACATCAGACTTGAAGTATTTGCTTTTGAGCCAATCATATTAGCTTCTATGATCATATTCGAGTTATGTGGAGTGAAATTTGGTCATATAAAGGATGAGCAAATCTTATCATTTGCCTGGATCGGCTAAACAAAAATCACATTTGACATATTAACGAACCTCCCATTCACCAATGGAGACAACACACAACATGATTCCCAGAAGATTACCTCTTGGCTACGATTTACAACACCCACATATCCGAGTTTCAAGGGTATTACTTGTCCAAGCAAAAAGTTACGAGCATCAGTTCCTCTATCCATGATATCCAACTGTAACCATAATTATAGAACATCAACCTGATGACAAACAAAATAAGAGTTGAAATAAAAACATTCATACCTTTGTGATAACACCAATTGTTCGGTGTCCTGAAAAACAGAAGCATGTGCAATAGACAGTCAAAGACAGCTGATAAACCTAATGGTGTAAAGAAGAAAAAGCAGGAGGAATCCGAAGCACGCCATACCATCTGGATCAGCAACACCAGCCATTTGCAAAGCATCCGAGTTGGCTAAATCAGAATTGGCTGGGCTAACCGCAAGTATCAGACAGCTTTTCACTTGAATGTAGGACATAATCATTGCTCTGATCAATGCTTCAATATCGGAAGGCTGGTCACCAACCGGAACTTTTGTTATGCCTGGCAGATCTACAAGGGTTATATCAAGGACATTAGGTGAGAATATCTTCAGACGAATCTGCTTGTCTGAAACACCTTTATTTGTTCCAGTTTCTCGGTCTGTCTCAGCCTGAAAAGAATAGCGATAACAATGTTAGTTCCGTCTGCTTTAGCAAGCTAAGACATCAAATAAGTTACATATTCGTCGTTTAGAATAAACAAACACATCTTGAGCTTTTGCACCTCAGCCATTGCCTACGCTTCAAGGTACTTGCTTATTCTAGATACAAAGCTTATCCTAGGCATGACGATCTCGATCAAGTACTAAGATGAAAGCCCAGTAAAGTACTGAAGTGCAGTAAGGTTCTAATGAGCACCTCGCATCTTTCATTTTTTCCTTCTTTGATCATAGGCAACAACATATGAATTTTGTGTTTTTAACTATGGAGGTTCATGCTATAATTTTTTGTTATTTAAATTATTAGTTGGTAGTATGACCTGAATAAATCCAATGAAAAATGACCAAAACAAACACAAAACCAGCTTTACTTGACTTGATTAGGAAGACTGACGATTTAGCGACTTTCAATTATACAGAAAATCCAATCCATAACTGAATTGAAGTCAAGAAAAATCGCACCTCAATCTCTCGGCGAATTTCAGTGAACTGTTGGAACCTAATCCCAGGCAAGTGCAAAAACTCGCCCCACTCCTCCTCGCTCCCACGGGGATTCCTCTGAAGCTGCACCAGCTGAAGAACGAGCGGGCGCCGCGTGCAGACATCGGAGCCCCGGGGGAGAAAGTCTCGACCGACGAGCGCCTCCAGTACGCTGGATTTGCCACTACTCTGGCTGCCGACGACGCAAACCTGAGGGAGATCGAACGCCGGATGATTGCTGCCGAGCTGCGCAGCGATGTCCTGGAGTTTGTTGACGATCGGAATCACGGAGTGGCCGAGCGGAGGCGCCATGGTGTGATAGATTGGATTGGAAGATTGAGACGAAACACAGATACGAGAGATAGATCGATGGCTTGGGGGAGGGGATTGATGTTAAATCCCTAGAAATGTGAGGGAAAGGGTTTCGATTCTGATTCTTGAAGAGGTTTTTGTTGAAGAGGGTTTCGATTTCGATTCTGATTCGTGATCACCAAGAAAGAGAGTACCTTTTTTTTTTGTAGGTGGGCCACAAACAGCATCAAAGAGCAGTTCATGGCAGGGCTGGAGAAGAAGCAAATCATATTTAAAAAAAATGGCGCCAATGGCAATGGAGATTTGAAAAGCAAATCATGTGTTCGATTCCCACTGGAAATGTTGACTGTTTGAATGGAGCACCTTTAAAATACGCGTTTGATGTTTACACCGCAAAAAATTACTATGTGCACCACAAATTTCGTTAGCTCGATTTTAATTATAATTCGTACGCATCTTAAGTCACAGGTCTGCGCCTCTTATGGCGTAGTTTTTTTTTTTAAAAAAACTCTGCCCCTCTTGAGTCATAACTCTATGAATCAAGAGGCGTAGGTTTTTTTTTTTTTTTTTCAACCCTGCCCCTCTTGAGTCATAACTCTATGAATCAAGAGGCGCAGCGTTTTTTATTTAAAAATGTGATTTATTTTTTAAAAATGTATAATTTTATATATAATGTATAATTGTTTAAATTTTTTATTTTATAATAATAAATTAAGATAAAAATAATTGCATTGGGTAAGTTAAAAAGAATCAAGTTTTGTCCAATATAAAAAGAATCATATATGATAACATTTTAATTTTATTTAAATGTGTGAATATATTTAATTAGATTAATGTAGATTATTATGGAGAATTATATTGATATTAATTAAAAAATAAAAATTTTAAAAAATAATGTAGTCGCAAAACTTTTAAACCAATTAGAATTTGCCATGTCAATTAATACATAACATATAAAATATTTATCCACCTATTTATTATTTTTATATTATTTCTAAATTTAAAAACAAAGCCTTATCTTTCATTTTAAAGTAAGAATCAATCAAATTATATATGTGTAGAATTTGAACTTATATACTAATTATATAACACACGTTTTTTTTAAACAAATCTATTATTTTAAAAATATTTATTAGTTTACCAGTTAGACTAAAGAAATAATAATTCAAAAATAGTTTGAAAAGAAAGACAAAACTCTAAGGTGTTTTTTTTTAAAGCTAATTTTTTTTAAATAAGTCAAGATGGGATAAATACTCCTTAATTATAGATTTAGTCACCAACTAGTGTAATACCCGTGCCTTGAAGGCACGGGAGCTTAATCCATTTTAATTTGAACATCATTTTATATATTTATATAATACTATATTAATATATATATATATATATATATATATATATATATATATATATATATATATATATATATATATATATACACACACACACACACACACGTGTTTACAACAAAAATATGTTGCAGTCGAAAATGCTAGTAGAATTAGTGATATATATTGCAATCGAAAAAATACTCTTTAATTGTGGGCGTGACACGTCAGCGAAATGCTAGCAGAATTAGTAATATATATATATATTGCAATCGAAAAAAAAATGGAAACATGTCTCAATATTTACGGCAATATAACCGAAAATAAAAAAAAAGGAACGGATTCAAATCATATTTAAAATAGGAAACAAATATTTTAAAGTTTCCATAATAATATTGACCAATAAGAAAATCTCATTTGAATAAAAATATCAACTTTAATTGTGGGCGTGACACGTTAGCAAAATGCTAGCAGAATTAATAATATTAATATATATATATATATATACACGTGTTTACAACAAAAATATGTTGCAATCGAAAATGCTAGCAGAATTAGTAATATATATTGCAATCGAAAAAATACTCTTTAATTGTGGGCGTGACACGTCAGCGAAATGCTAGCAGAATTAGTAATATATATATATTGCAATCGAAAAAAAAATGGAAACATGTCTCAATATTTACGGCAATATAACCGAAAATAAAAAAAAAGGAACGGATTCAAATCATATTTAAAATAGGAAACAAATATTTTAAAGTTTCCATAATAATATTGACCAATAAGAAAATCTCATTTGAATAAAAAATTCAACTTTAATTGTGGGCGTGACACGTTAGCAAAATGCTAGCAGAATTAGTAATATTAATAGATTGAAGGCACGGGAGCTTGATCCATTTTAATTTGAACATCATTATATATATATATACACACACACACACACACACACACACACACACACACACACACACACACACACACACACACACACACACACACACACACACACACACACACACACACGTGGTTACAACAAAAATATGTTGCAATCGAAAATGCTAGCAGAATTAGTAATATATATTGCAATCGAAAAAATACTCTTTAATTGTGGGCGTGACACGTCAGCGAAATGCTAGCAGAATTAGTAATATATATATATTGCAATCGAAAAAAAAATGGAAACATGTCTCAATATTTACGGCAATATAACCGAAAATAAAAAAAAAGGAACGGATTCAAATCATATTTAAAATAGGAAACAAATATTTTAAAGTTTCTATAATAATATTGACCAATAAGAAAATCTCATTTGAATAAAAAATTCAACTTTAATTGTGGGCGTGACACGTTAGCAAAATGCTAGCAGAATTAGTAATATTAATAGATTGAAGGCACGGGAGCTTGATCCATTTTAATTTGAACATCATTATATATATACACACACACACACACACACACGTGTTTACAACAAAAATATGTTGCAATCGAAAATGCTAGCAGAATTAGTAATATATATTGCAATCGAAAAAATACTCTTTAATTGTGGGCGTGACACGTTAGCGAAATGCTAGCAGAATTAGTAATATATATATATATATATATATATATATATATATATATATATATATATATATATATATATATATATATATATATATATATATATTGCAATCGAAAAAAAAATGGAAACATGTCTCAATATTTACGGCAATATAACCGAAAATAAAAAAAAGGAACGGATTCAAATCATATTTAAAATAGGAAACAAATATTTTAAAGTTTCCATAATAATATTGACCAATAAGAAAATCTCATTTGAATAAAAAATTCAACTTTAATTGTGGGCCTGACACGTTAGCAAAATGCTAGCAGAATTAGTAATATTAATAGATAGATTGAATTTATAATTCACATATTTATTCAATCTCTTGGTGTGTGTTATTCATTTTGAACCATTCAATCGATGCATTATCGAACAAAACCATTTTAAAGCATATTATACCCTTACCAATACTCATTAAACTGTTGTATGTATAAAAGAAATCTTACTTTTTGTATATAATAAGTTTATTGTAAACTAAAATACATAAATATACAATGTATGTACAGGTAAGTGTTAATTATGGTGAATATTATAAAGAAGAAATTTTAGTCATTGAGAAATTTATCAATACATATTATGGTTTATTTAAAAAGAAATTTCTTTCATCCTCACATGCATTTTATCAGATACAAAAATATATAATATTTTTTTCTTGAGAACAATTCCAATGGGTTGTTATAAAATAGCTAGATTTATATTGGTTTGCTAAGGTAATATCATTAATTGAATATATTATGAAAATTTTAAGGTAGAATATTATCTAATGTTATTATGAAACGTTTAAGATAAGATATAATGAAATGAGTATATATTATGAAGTTAGGCACGGAACCAGGAATATAATCTTGGGTAGGCTGGATTTACATATAATTAATTTTTTTTTTCCTATTTATCACTATATCTAATGTTTAAGATAATCTGCAATGTGTGTATTGGTAAGTACGGAGTATTAATTACAGTGAATATTTTAAAGAAGAAATTTTAGTGATTAAGAAATTTATCAACACATATTTATTGTTTGTTTAAAAATAAATTACTATCATCCCCACAATTTATCAATTACAAAAATATATAATATTTTTTCCTTAGAACAATTCCAATGGGTTGTTAATATAAAATAGAATTATAATGGTTTGCTAAGATAATATCATTACTAGCTTGAAATAATTTTATGATGAAAAAATGTATTTTTGTTAAAGAAAACCCTTATCTAAAAACTTTTTATTTAACGAAGTCGTGATTGTCAGTGTGAGTTTTTATGCAATGGAAAGGGTTCGATTCTCTTTAGGTACACTACTTTTATATATATATTTTTGAAATTATATTAGTTTCATACTTTCTTAGTTTCTTTTCATATACAATATTAGATAAAAAAAAACTCAATACCTTCTGAAATATTATTCAATTTAATAATATCCCTACCAATATTCGTAACAAAATAAATCTTATTTATTGCATGTAAAAAGTTTCATACACGCCAATATAAGTATGAACATTGGCTATGTTTCCAAAATGACTATAGTTTTTTGCCTAAATAATAATAATAACAAAAAACAACAATGATGTTTTAAAAACCAAATATTGTTAGATGAGAAAACTTAATACTTTCATACCATCATGCATTTCTTTCCATATACCGTTTTATAAAATAAGTTTATGTTCTTTCTAAGACACTTATGTACGTTAAAAGAAAATTAAAATTAATTCTTATAATATCTTTTCAGTCTAACTTCTTAGTATCTTGTTCAGGCTAACTAACTCAAAGATGATAGTCAAAGGAGAATATATTAATGTACATACAAGATCTTTTAATTTGTTATAATTGAAATAAATTTGGCACTAACACCCAATTTATAAATTAATTTATTCAAACATACACGAATCTATGTTAAATTCGACGGCATATATGAAGAATTTAAACTTAGCTAATGAATATATTATATATTATGAAATGTTTAAAATACATTATGAAATGTTTAGGTAATGAATATATTATGAAATGTTGAAGATAAAATATTATGAAATGTCTAGAGTTAAAAAAAATTTAAGTCATGATTTAACTTAGCTAATTAATATATTATGAAAATTTTAAGATAGAATATTATCTAATGTTATTATGAAACGTTTAAGATAAGATATTATAAAATGAATATATTATGAAGTGTTATTGGATATTTTTATATAATTTTACCCAATTATCTTCATTCTAAATAATAATTGAAAGAAAATAAAAAATTATATAATATAAAAAATATTGTTATTATTAATTAAAAAGGAAAAATATTGTTAGTTTGTGAAGTTTTTACTCATCAGGAGTCATAAACGTACTCCTAATAAGTCAAAGAGCTGCTCCTCTTGAGTCATAGCTCTGCGCCTCTTGAAAAGCACACATCAAAGCTTTTTTTCCAAGTTTAGATTTGTTGAACAAAACAAAAAAAAAAACCAAAAAAACCTACGCCTTTAGAGGCGCACGAGTTTATAAATAAAAGGAAGAATTTTTTTTTGTGGTGCACATAGTAAAATTGTGGGGTGTAAAGATTGGAGTTTGTTGTTTACACCGCAAAACTTTACTATCCACACCACAAATTCCGTTGGCATGATTTTAATTATAATTCGTGCGCATCTTAAGTTGTAGGTCTGCGCCTCTTATGGCGTAGATTTTTTTTTTTGAAACTCTGCCCCTCTTGAGTCACAGATCTATGGATCAAAAGGCGCAGAGTTTTTTTTTTTTTTTCAACCCTGCTCCTCTTGAGTCATAACTCTGTGACTCAGGAAAGGCAGGATTGCAAGTATTTTTTTAAATTGTGATTTGTAAGTATTTTTTAAAAATATATAATTTTATTATAATGTATAATTATTATAATTTTTTTATTTTATCGTATACTTAATATATTAAGATAAAAATAATTGCAATGTGTAAATTATAAAGAATCATATATGTAAACATTTAAAGTTTTGTCCAATATATTTAAAAAGAATCATAAATGATACTACATTTTAATTTTATTTAAATACGTGAATATATTTAATTAGATTAATTTAGATTATTAATATATTGATTTAGTTGAGCAACTATTAAAATTTTTTTTTTCAAATAATGTAGGCGCAAAACTTTAACAAATTAGAATTAGTCATGTCAATTAATATATTGCCACGTATAACATATTTATCCGAATTTTTTTTTCAAAATATTCATAGAAAATAAAAAAATTACAACAATATTCAAGCTTTGAAATATATTACAAGAATATTCATTTTTTGCAAGGAAATCAGAAAAACGCGGTTTAAGACCGCGTTTTATGTGTAAAATCGAAAATGAATTTGGCGCATGGGAGGGGAATTTTGGATTACACTAGAAACGCGGTCCGCGTTTCTACACCCAACTTTCCACCCGACATGCCATGAGATTAGGAGCTGATCTGGCAAGAGAAACGCAGTCTCAGACCGTGTTTTTCTGGTTAATTTTCAGAAGAAAAAAAAAAGTAAAAAGATTCTTATTCTCCGGCGAAGGGCGATGGATTGATGATACACATAAAATGCGACTTCATGCCGCCTTTTATGACAATATGACGTTACCCAGAAATTCTCCCCTCCCTCGGTAGGGGAATCTCTGTAACCCTAAGTAAAAACGCGAGCCTAAATCGCGTTTTTATGTGTATCAATACGAATATTTTAAAGAAGAAATTTCAGTGATTAAGAAATTTATCAATACGTATTTATGGTTTATTTAAAAAGAAATTACTTTCATCCTCACAATTTATCAGTTACAAAAATATATAGTATTTTTTTCCTTAGAACAATTCCAATGGGTTGTTATAAAATAGCTAGAATTATAATGGTTTGCTAAGGTAATATCATTACTTGAAATAATTTTATGATGGAAAATGTATTTTTGTATATCTTTTGCATTAGGTAAATTTTTAAATTAATTTTACATAATTAGATCTTCCTAAGCAAAAGACTTTTTTTATGTACAAAAAGCCAATATTTAATTTTTGTTTATTAATTTTATTTATTGCACGTTAGTGAGTTTCTTAATTTGTTATGCATTTAATATAAAAAAAAACACTACTCTTTATAGTTTTACTATAAAAAAATTACTACATATAAATTATTACATTTATTATTTTAAAGCTATAATTAATGTTTTTAGAGTGTATGTGTGTGTATAATCTTTTATTATATCACATGTATTATTTTAGAGTTATAATTAATGTTTTTAGAATGTGCATGTGTATGTATAATCTTTTATTGTATATAGAATATCATTTTCTAATTATATAACACACATTTTAAGAAGTTGTAAATGGATTTTTCATATAATTTGACCATTTTTTAAAACAAATTTATGTAGTATGAAATATTTAAGATATAGTATGAAAAAGCACGAGTAATAAAACTAGTATATTAATGTATATACAAAATCTTTTAATTTGTAATAATTGAAATAATTTTGGCACTAATACCTAAATTATAAATTAATTTATTAAAAAATATATGAATCTATGTAAAATTCGATATAAAATGGATAATTTCAATTTATAAATTAATTTATTAAAACATATATGAATCTATGTTAATTATTTTTATAAGTATTTTACAAGAAATTATTTTATCTTTAGTTATTAAGGATAGACATGTTAGTTTATTATATGTAATGATAATATTTTATTATGAACTAACTATCTATTGAACAATAAAATCTCATCATATCAATTTCACAAACTCAAATCTACAACAACAACAATAAGCATAACTTAAAATATAATATTAAGGGAAAAAAGTTTCAAATGGTCTAATTTTCCCTCCTTTAATAAACATATGTCACTTTGATTTTTAACACATTTTTAAGAAGTTAAAAACCAATACTATATAAAAAATTAATTTGTTTGATTTTTTGATAATTTTGTACTTATTAATACTCCGTAATAAATATAATAAAATAATATATAATTAATTAAGAAACCGTGAAGCAAGTGGGAAAATATAAATATGAAAATAACTAATCTTATCAAATATATATATTCTTTCATATTTTTGCTTTGAATAAATTTGGCGTATTAACACCCGTACTAGAGTAATAAATAATGAGTCTTTGGCGTATTAACACTCGTGCTAGAGTAATAAATTATGAGTCATGATTTAACATAGCTAATTAATATATTATGAAATACATAAATATGCAATGTATGTACTAGTAAGTGTTAATTATGGTGAATATTATAAAGAAAAATTTTTAGTGATTAAGAAATTTATCAATACATGTTTATGGTTTATTTAAAAAGAAATTACTTTTATCCTCACATTTTATCAATTACAAAAATATATAATATTTTTTCCTTAGAATAGTTCTAATGGGTTGTTAATTGTTATACAATAGTTAGATTTTATAAGTTACTTGCATCTTTTTATAAAAGAGTTTTATGCTTTAATTTAGTTTCTTTTTTGGAAGTAATGGACGCAAATATATGTAAAGGTTTGAAGCAATAACAATTACTTTGTAATAAAAATAATATTCTTGTCTTCCACCATCATTCTTTTATTTTATAGTTTCCTTTGTGTAATGAGGTTCTTACCTCTATAAATAAATAATAGTCATAAACGTTATTTCAATAGTCATAATGCCTCAATGATTAAAAAATACTTTAATATTCCCACATGAAATAGCATCTTATTTCAATAGTCATAATACTTCACATTAATTTGAAAATAATTGATATATAAAAATGATCAACAAACCGCGAAAAGCGCGGGTAATAAAACTAGTATATTAATGTATATACAAAATCTTTTAATTTGTAATAATTGAAATAAATTTGGCACTAACACCTAATTTATAAATTAATTTATTAAAAAATATATGAATCTATGTTAAATTCGATTTAAAATGGATAATTTTAATTTATAAATTAATTTATTCAAACATATACGAATCTATGTTAATTATTTTTATAAATATTTTACAAGAAATTATTTTGTCTTTAGTTATCAAGATTAGATATGTTAGTTTATTATATGTAATGATAAGATTTTATGAAATTTTATTAGATGTTTTTATATAACTTTACCCAAATCTCCATTTTAAATAATTATTGAAAGAATATATATAAAAAATTATATAATATAAAATATATTTTTATTATTAATTTGAAAGAGAAAAATATTATTTCGGTTTCATTACCAAAGTGTAAAAATAACTTATCTATTGTAAAGTATCTACTCCTCAAGAGTCATAGACTTACTCCTCTTAAGTCAAAGAGCTGCTCCTCACAAGTCATAGATCAGCTACTCATGAGTCACAGCTCTACGCCTCTAAAGGCGCACGAATTTAAAAATAAACACAGCAAAATTAATTTGGGGTGTATATAGTAAAATTGTGTGGTGCAAATATGTCAACAAAATACAATACACATTATTAGAAATCAGTCAAATCACGCAACGATGCAATTTCAAACGGATTGAACATGATTTATGAAAATTATATGAACAAAATTATTCACATTTGTAAACTTGGTATTTTATTCTTTTTAATTTTAGCCAAGTGTAGTGTCACATTCACCTCCTATTAGGGGTTGTTATATAAACCGAGTAGCTCGAGCTTGATTCAAGTTTGGCTTGATAAAAACACAGCTTGAACTCGTTCATTTACAAAATGACCAGAGTGACATATTTTAAAGCTTGATAAAAAAAAAGCTCAGCTTAGCTCGAATTCTGTGAAATTTCCAAAATTTCCTTCAAGTTAATGTGTCACGAGAAGTAGGGTTGTTTAATATTCGAAAAAAGTTTGGCCTAAACTTGTTCATTTACTAAACAAGCTAATCTTGAGCACAATTTTAAGCTCGAATCCAAATTTAGGCTCGGCTCGAGCTCGACTCGTTTCTAAACAAGCCGAATATAAACAAGCAATACTCGGCTCTCGTTCGACTTAAATATCAGCCCTACCTTCTATGGGCACTTGGATTTGCATTGTTTTGTCTTGCCCCTTGATATGATTTTTGTGGCCCTAAACTCCACAATGATGCAATTTCAGGCAAATTGTATTATTTTGTCCTGCTCATGTATTTACACATTCAAGGCAGGTTTAAACATACAATCAAGATTTTGTTATATCAATTTGGATCTTGCCCAATCCATCAACAATCCAAATCGTTTGTTTTACTTATTTCAATCTAAAATGCAGTCTAATAAATGACACTTTAGATCCCATGAAGTTGGTAAAATAACTTCATGGAGTTCAACTCCACGAGATCCTTACCCAACAAACGGGAACTCGAAAAGAGGCTGTGCCATATTTTTCGGCACAACATAATACAACCCTCTGGCATCAGAAAGATGTGACTACATGGATTGAAGAGACAAGTTTCCCAACAACCCTCTCATCTAAAGAACATGACCAACTCCCAAGCTGCACAATGAAACTACCAAAAGCTAAAAAGATGAAATGAAAACAAGCAAAATCAATCCTTGAATCTTTCATGGCTGCTAAAAAAGCCCATGTCTTGATGTTTCCATGGCTGGCTTTCGGCCACATGCTACCATATCTCGACCTCTCGAAGAGACTAGCAGCGCTAGGCATTCGAGTTACCTTCGTATCCACCCCAAGAAACATACAAAGACTACCCATAATGGTCCATCAAAGCTTAGCAGACCGAGTGAAGTTCGTGGAGCTTGCACTACCGCGAGTTGATGGTTTGCCCGAGAACTGTGAGGCCACCATCGATATGCAACCGAATCAAGTTCAGTTCTTGAAGAAGGCGTACGATCAGTTGAAGCAGCCACTTGAGAGGGTTTTACAAGAGGAAGCACCTGACATGATACTCTTCGACTTTGTAGCTTGTTGGATAACTGAGGTTGCTGCCTACTATAACATTACATGTGCATATTTCAGTGTGTTCTCTGCTGCTACTCTCGGATTCTTAGGGCCTCCCGACGAGCTAGCCTGCCCGAGGATCAGGACTAGGCCAGAGGACTTGACTAGGCCCCCGGAGTGGTTCGGTTTCCCATCACTTGTGTGCCACAGACCAGCCCATGCTGAGCAAATATTCAAGAACTTGAACTGCCCAGATGGGTCTGGTCTTTCAAGTGGTGAGAGGCTTGCCAGGACTTTACGAAACTGCGATTTCGTAGTGGTGAGGAGCTGTAGGCAGGTGGAAGGTGAGTACCTAGATTTCCTCACGAAACAGCTGAGGAAACCAATCATACCGGTTGGTTTACTACCGCCAATTCTAGACAAAGATCAACAACAACCAGATCAAATGAGCTCAATGGCGACGAGCACTTTCGAATGGCTTGACAAGCAGGGCGAAGGAGCTGTACTCTTTGTCGGGTTTGGGAGCGAGTACAAGATGCTCATAGATCAAATCCATGAACTTGCTTATGGCATCGAGCAATCCGGCCTGCCATTCATCTGGCTTCTCAAAAACATACAAGGCTATGATGGCTTGAGCTTCTTACCAAGCGAGTTCTTGGAGAGGACTTCGAGCAAAGGCAAGGTGTCACTCGGCTGGGCACCCCAAGTCGACATACTGGCTCATCCGGCTATAGGCGGTTGCCTCTTTCACTCAGGCTGGGGTTCCATAATAGAGGCACTTGGCTTTGGACACCCACTGATCCTGATGCCATTTATGGCAGATCAAGGCCTCAATGCGAAGCTGCTAGCGGAAAAGGGGCTGGGATATGAAGTGCCAATGGCTTCCGATGGGTCTTTCGACAGGGAGGCAATAGCGGATTCAATAAGACTAGTTATGGTGCAAGAAAAGGGAGAGCAGCTAAGGGTTAGAGCTTCTCAAGCGCGGACCATATTTTCGAACCAGAAGCTTCAGGGCAGCTACAAAGAAAGCTTCCTGGACTTGATCATGTTCAAGAACAAGTAAACATATCCTGCTTGATAAGAACTGTATATGCACATTGTGAGGCAAATGAAGGATGGAAATTAACAGTGTCAGCTGTCAGGTCATGTAAGTGTTGTGTTTCCCTCCTATATGGGGGAAGAGTCCAATGGACTATTTACCATATGGTTTTTTACCATGTGAAGTTTTACCCTACCTCCTTTATAAAAGGGGATGCCTTTTCATTTGGGAAAGTAAGAGAGAGAAAACCAAGAGTGAGAAAGGGAGAAAAGAGAGAGCTTGGAGAGGGATTTTCGTATGCAACTATTCAGCCCATTTTGAAGTGCCCCGATCGATGACCAAACGACATCCGATTGGGACGATTTTCTGGTATGTTGTTCACCTCATCATAGGCTTCATTTTGTACGGTTGGATCGTCGTTTTGAGCCTCCAATTTCAGATCCCCTTTGCTTATGTTCTTTCTTGGGTTTTGTTGATTTCCACCAATTGGGTGATGAAATTGGAGATTTGTCCAAGCTTGTTGATGCTTGATGATGTTGTATGCCTCTAGCTTTGTCTAGGGAAGATTGTACCCACTTGTTATTGTTGATAGTGGAAGTTTCTGTCTCCCGTGGTTTTTTCCCCGTTTTGGGGTTTCCACGTAAATCTGGTGTTCTTTGTGCTTGGTTATTTTATCTTCTGTTTGTGTCTGATTGTTGGTTTGGGTTGCTTGAGTTTGGCTCTCTGGTTTACAGTTCTTGTCCATCCCGATTCGTGTGTGTAAAAAGGGGTGTGTCTGACGTCCCCTTGCTTCCCGGCACAACAGACTGGTATCAGAGCATTTGGTTTAGGATGGAGGAAAAGAACAGTTTTCAGGGAATGATTGTGTTGAATTCAGGCAACTACTCAGATTGGAAGATAAAGATGGAAGATCTTTTGTATGTGAAAGATCTGTATGAGCCGATTGTGCACAAAGAGATTCCAACGGGTGTCGTTGATGTTGAATGGAAGATTCTGAATCGAAAAGCGGTTGCTAAGATTAGACAATTTGTTGATGTGAGTGTGCTCCAGCATATTGCCAATGACACGAATGCTTATGAGTTATGGTATAAGCTTGAAGGGATGTATGAGAGGAAGAATGCCCTCAACAAGGCGTCATTGATGAGAAAGCTTGTGAAATTGGAGTACAAAGATGGTGAGAGCATTGTTGTGCATTTGAGCACATTTCAGGGCATTGTGAATCAGTTGGCTTCTGCGAAGATGTCGTTAGATGATGAGTTGCAGGCTCTACTACTACTCTCCTCGTTGCCGGATAGTTGGGATACACTTGTCGTGTCACTTAGTAATTCCGCTCCGGAAGGCAAGCTGACTATGGAATGTGTGAAAGCTAGTCTTTTGAACGAAGAGACTAGAAGGAAGGAGATGGGTGTCTCCTCACAGTCAGAGGCTAATGTGACGCAGGGTTCTGGTAACAACAGAGGAAGGAGTAAGCAACGACAGCAGCAGAACAGAGACAAGTCCAAAGGGAGATCGAAGTCTCGAAGCAAGTACATTTGCTATTATTGTGAGAAGCCGGGTCACATTCAAAAGTATTGCCGAAAGTTCAAGAGGGACAAAGGCAAAGAACCTGAGAAGTCGAAGACTTCGAGAAATCAAGAAGATAAAGACACTGCCGCTCTTACAATCAGTGATGACATAGTGGAGTTGTTTGTGGCGGCTGATGAAGGTTCCTTGAATCTTGCAAGTGGTGAGTGCACTTGGATTGTTGATTCAGCTGCTTCATATCACATTACTCCACATAAGGAGTACTTCTCGTCTTACACTTGTGGAGATTTTGGCCGTGTGAGGATGGAAAATGATGGCGTGTCCAATGTTGTTGGCATGGGCACAGTTTGTTTGTTGACATCCACTGGTTGCAGTTTGATTTTGAGAAATGTTCGCCATGTTCCTGATATCAGATTGAATTTGATATCTTCTGGGATACTTGATGATGATGGGTATGCTCAAAATGCACAAGGCGGTGTTTGGAAGTGCTCCAAGGGAAACTTGATTGTAGCCCGGGCAAAGAAGCAAAATACCATGTATGTGATGCAAGCCAAGATTTGCAGAGAAGAAGCAAATGTGATTGATGATGGTGCCGGAGAGCTATGGCACAAGCGGCTTGGACACATGAGCGAGAGGGGTTTGCAAATGCTTGCCAAGAAGGACATTCTCCCGTATATGCAAGGTATTTCTCTCAAACCTTGTGTTGATTGCCTAGCTGGAAAGCAACATCGAGTAGCATTTCATACTCGACCTCCATCTAGAAGAAAGCATGCATTAGATCTTGTTCATACTGATGTGTGCTCTATGGATTGCAAATCACTTGGTGGAGCACAATATTTTGTCATTTTTATTGATGACTACTCTAGAAAATTATGGGCTTTTGTGTTGAAAAGCAAAGATCAGGTTCTGACAGTTTTTAAGGAGTTCCAAGCCAGAGTTGAACGAGAGACTGGTTTGAAGTTGAAGTGTGTCAGATCAGATAACGGTGGAGAGTACATGGGTCCGTTTGAGCAGTATTGCAAGAGTCAGGGCATCAGGCTTGAGAAAACAGTTCCGAAGACGCCACAACTGAATGGGCTTGCAGAGAGGATGAACAGAACCATAGCAGAAAGAGTCAGAAGTATGTTGTCGACTGCAAAGCTGCCAAAGTCCTATTGGGCGGAGGCAATGTTGACTGCTGTGTATCTCATCAACCGCTCGCCTTCAGTTCCTCTTGATGGTGATGTTCCACAGAGGGTTTGGACTGGGAGAGATGTTTCCTTCCAGCATTTGAAAGTCTTTGGATGCCTAGCATATGTTCATGTTGCTAGAGATCAGAGATCCAAGCTTGATAGCAAGACAAAGCCATGCATCTTCCTAGGGTACTCAGAGGATGAATTTGGGTACAGATTGTGGGATCTTACAGACAAGAAAGTGGTCAGAAGCAGAGATGTTGTGTTCATGGAAGACAAGACTATTGATGACTGGAAGCTCCAGCGACCGTCGTCTTCCTCTCCTGCTCCAGTCACATTTGATCCCGTTTTTCCTCAAGTTGTGCAGAGAAGTTCAGTTCAGAATCAGCAGGAAGGTGAGCATGATGATGGTGATGTTGATCCACCAGAAGTTCCACAACCTCAACAAGAGGAGCCCCCTATCCAACCTGAAGTTGAGTTGAGAAGATCCACCAGAGAGAGACAGACTTCCTCCCGATACTCAACCAACGATTATGTGTTGTTGACTGATTCAGGAGAGCCTGAATGCTATGAGGAAGCTATGTCAGATGTGCATCATAAAGAGTGGTACAATGCCATGCAGGATGAGATGAGTTCCTTGCATGAGAACCACACCTATGACTTGGTGAAATTGCCTAAGGGCAAGAAATCTCTCAAGAACAAATGGGTTTTTCGTTTGAAGTCTGGAGAAGATGGTACACCTCCCAGGTTCAAAGCCAGAGTTGTGGTGAAGGGTTTTGAGCAGAAAAAGGGTGTAGATTTCGATGAGATTTTCTCTCCAGTTGTGAAGATGTCATCCATCCGGGTTGTTCTAGGCATGGCTGCTAGCATGGACCTAGAGGTCGAGCAGCTTGATGTGAAAACCGCCTTCCTTCATGGTGATTTGGAAGAAGAAATCTACATGGAGCAACCTGAAGGTTTTGAAGTCAAGGGAAAAGAGAAGATGGTTTGTCGTCTCAGAAAGAGCTTGTATGGTTTGAAACAAGCGCCTTGGCAATGGTACAAGAAGTTCGAGTCTTTTATGATCGACCACAAATTTCACAAGACACATGCCGACCACTGCGTGTTTGTGAAGAATTACGCCGAAGGTGACTTTCTGATTCTCTTGCTTTATGTGGATGATATGCTTATTGTTGGTCGGGATACCAACAAGATTGCTAGTTTGAAAACTGCGTTGAAGAAGTCCTTTGCTATGAAGGACCTTGGCCCTGCAAGCCAGATTTTGGGTATGCAGATTACCCGTGACAGAAAGAATCAGAAGTTGTGGATATCACAAGAAAGATACATTGAGAAGGTGCTGCAAAGATTCAACATGGACAAGGCTAAACCCGTGAGTTCTCCACTTGCAGTGAACATGAAGCTGAGTTCTGATCAGTGTCCTACAAGTGAGAAAGAGAAACAGGAGATGAAGAAGGTGCCTTATGCTTCAGCCGTTGGTAGTCTGATGTATGCCATGGTTTGCACTAGGCCAGACATCGCCTATGGAGTTGGGGTTATTAGCAGGTTCATGAGTAATCCTGGAAAGGAGCATTGGGCTGCAGTGAAATGGATTCTCAAGTATCTCAGAGGCACTTCGAGAGTGTGTTTGTGCTTTGGTCCTGGAAAACCTATGCTTGATGGTTTTACAGATGCAGACATGTCAGGTGATATTGACACGAGCCGATCCACATCTGGATATCTGATTACATTCGCAGGGGGAGCAGTCTCTTGGCAATCGAGACTGCAGAAGTGTGTTGATTTGTCAACGACAGAAGCAGAGTATATGGCTGCAGTTGAAGCTGGTAAGGAGCTGATATGGATGAGAGACTTCCTAGAGGAGTTGGGAGTGGAGCAAGCTAGCTACCCACTCTATTGTGACAATCAGAGTTCCATCCACCTTGCCAAGAATGCCGCCTACCATTCTCGAACCAAGCACATACGAAGAAGGTATCATTGGCTTCGAGAAAGAGTAGAAGATGAAGATTTTGAGCTCATGAAGATCCACACAAATGAAAACGGATCAGATATGCTGACGAAGACTTTGTCAAAGGAGAAGCTCATCAAGTGCCGCTCAAAGGCGGGCTTGCTCGAGCCCCCCATATAGGATTGAGGGGGAGCTATGTTGTGTTTCCCTCCTATATGGGGGAAGAGTCCAATGGACTATTTACCATATGGTTTTTTACCATGTGAAGTTTTACCCTACCTCCTTTATAAAAGGGGATGCCTTTTCATTTGGGAAAGTAAGAGAGAGAAAACCAAGAGTGAGAAAGGGAGAAAAGAGAGAGCTTGGAGAGGGATTTTCGTATGCAACTATTTAGCCCATTTTGAAGTGCCCCGATCGACGACCAAACGACCTCCGATTGGGACGATTTTCTGGTATGTTGTTCACCTCATCATAGGCTTCATTTTGTACGGTTGGATCGTCGTTTTGAGCCTCCAATTTCAGATCCCCTTTGCTTATGTTCTTTCTTGGGTTTTGTTGATTTCCACCAATTGGGTGATGAAATTGGAGATTTGTCCAAGCTTGTTGATGCTTGATGATGTTGTATGCCTCTAGCTTTGTCTAGGGAAGATTGTACCCACTTGTTATTGTTGATAGTGGAAGTTTCTGTCTCCCGTGGTTTTTTCCCCGTTTTGGGGTTTCCACGTAAATCTGGTGTTCTTTGTACTTGGTTATTTTATCTTCTGTTTGTGTCTGATTGTTGGTTTGGGTTGCTTGAGTTTGGCTCTCTGGTTTACAGTTCTTGTCCATCCCGATTCGTGTGTGTAAAAAGGGGTGTGTCTGACGTCCCCTTGCTTCCCGGCACAACAGTAAGCAATTCCTTGCTATAAATCTATATCTGTGTATAATCCAAAACAAATAGATCCTTCTCGCTGCGATAGAAAACGATTGAAAATCTAGATGCACACTGCAAAATGAATCAAATTCGAAACGAAACAGAATCTCAAATCTCCTAGGCTGCAAAATGTACCAGCCGAGTGAGCTTCGATTTCTTCTTCTCTGCTGATTGAGCTTCGATTTCTTCTTCTCTTGTGAAGGCGTTAGTAGCCTATCACACAAGCCGAGTGAGATTCCGTTCTAAAACCAATTAGCAATAGAAGGAGTAGTCCATCGAGTTATATACTAAGACTTATTATATATGTTCAACTTTCGATGGTCTCATTCACATCTCTCAATACCCACGAACGTCTGATATTGTTAATTGGTTTTAGAATGAAATCTCATCGTCCATATTTGTTGGGCTTGCAATGTGTAAAACCTAGATATTGGGATCTTGTTCTTGTCATGGTTGGACTTTTCAGAATTGTAGGTTGATTAGAAAAGTCCACTTCTGTGACCTATTCAAAAAGCGTATCAGCGGCAATGTTTGGAAAATCTGAGACCTGCAGATACCTGATCAATTAAATCAAATACTGATACTGATTCCTACCTCATCTGATTCGTAAATCTAATCTTCGTCCCCTGTTAGCTGCCTCAAACATGGCCGTTCAAGTGTCCGAGCTTGTTGCTGACATTCTTGAAAGCCTTGGATCATCAGCTTTTCAAGAAATCAACTGGATCTATGGGATGAAAGATGAGCTGAACACGATCAAGCAAATCCTACTTGCAATCGATGCTGTTCTTCTGGATGCTCAAAGCCGGCAGTCTACGAGCAAATCCACCAGGGACTGGCTTCGCAATCTCAAGCACGTTGCTTACGATATCGAGGATGTGCTAGATCTCATCTCGACGCAAGATTTGGAGCTCAAAGCCAATGGAAGAAGCTTGTTTCGGAGAATCACCAAGCTGTTCACCTACTTCGACGTGGCTCGAGAGATGAAGGCGATTCGTCACAGCTTGGAGATCATCGAATACAATCGGAGGAGCTTCAACTTCCAAGAGCAAAGCATCGATCATGTGCCGGTTTTTCCAGCTAGAGAAAGAGAGACCTATTCATACATTCGTGGATCCAATGTTGTTGGAAGAGAAGAAGATAGAGACAAGATTGTTAGTTGTTTAATAAGCCCTTCAAGTCATGCCATTGATGGCAGCTTATATGTCATTCCGATCATCGGAATTGGAGGTATGGGCAAAACAACTCTAGCGAAGCTATTATATAATGATCCGGGAGTGGTGTCGAACTTTGAGTTGAGACTATGGGTTCATGTTTCGAACAAATTTGTGTTGCGAGGTTTGATAGTTAGCATTCTCCAGATTGCTACTGGAATGGATTTCTCATCCTTGAATATGGAGTTTTTGCAAAAGAAACTCCATGAGGAGCTAAGTGGCAAAACTTTTCTTCTCATTCTAGATGATGTGTGGATCAGAGATCTGAAGGAATGGATGGAGCTAAAGGAGCTATTGGCGATAGGTTCTTCAAGGAGCAAAGTTGTAGTGACGACTCGTGAGGAGAGGGTAGCCTCTATCATTGGGACTGTGGAAGCATACAAGCTAAAAGGCCTATCGGATGATCACTGTTGGTCCATATTTGCGAAACATGCATTTAGTAAAGGTGAAGAGGAAGAGTATCCGTTGTTAGTGAGGATCGGAAAGTCTATTGTTCAAAAGTGTCGCGGAGTTCCTTTGGCAGCGAAGACTCTAGGAAGTATGTTGCATAACGAGAGAGATGGTTATATTTGGAAACGAATTGAAGAAAGCGAGCTTTGGATGATTGAGCAAGGACCAAATGATATATTGCCAGCATTGAAACTTAGCTATGACCAAACTCCATACCACCTCAGATCATGTTTTGCGTTTTGTGCAGTGTTTAGAAAGGGCTATCCCTTGTATAAGATAGACCTGATATACATGTGGATGGCCCTAAAACTCGGGAAGCTACGAGAAGGAGATGACATTGAAGATATTGGAAACAGGTATTTCAATGAACTTCTATCGCGGTCTTTTTTCCAGCTCCCTAGCTATGATATGGCAAGTGAAGTAATTGCAATGTATGCAGAACTGCTTGATGTGAATAGTTCATTGAAACATCTTGCACATTTGTTCAAGCATAACTTGATTAGAAACATGGATTTTGTTTCACAAGCACTTACTAGAATGAATGAGAACTTAGCTTTTGTTGAAATGCATGATTTAACTCATGATTTAGCAACATATGTGTCTAAGGAAGAGGCATTTGTTGTGAATTCCTCTAAACAAGCAATTTCACCAAAGGCTATGCATATCATATGGGATCGCGAGGACTTGTCCGAGAAGGAGTTTCCTATGCAGCTTCTGGAGGCAAGCAAGGCAAGGGTGTTTGCATTTCTTCATCCAATGGGATATGTGAGTGAGTCTTTTTTGAAGGGTTTGATATCCAATTTCAAGTGCTTACGCATCCTCCTCTTGAACAATTCAGAGTTTGAAGCTTTACCTGAGACAATAGGGGGTTTAAAGCACCTAAGATACCTTGATCTTTCTTGGAACTCAAAACTTATTGTGCTTCCGCGATCAATATGCAAGCTGGTGAATCTTCAAACATTGGATCTCTTCAGTTGTATGCACTTAGAAAGCCTTCCCAATGATTTGCACAAGTTATTAAGTCTGAGATCTTTGCGTCTGACATCAAAGCTCAAATCTTTGCCCGAAGAAGGCCTTTATGGATTAAGCTCCTTACGAAGGTTGGAGCTTTTTGGTTGGCAGCGTTTGATGTCTTTGTTAGAAGGGATTGGAAGCTTGAAGAGCCTTCGTGTTTTGTACATTGTCAGTTGTGATAATATTGAATCTCTTCCGAATGACATGAAGCATCTTAGCAATCTCCAGGAATTGAGGATTTATTATTGTGGAAGGTTAGAGTTGAAGGGATGGGAAGGACTAAATGGCCTACGGAGCCTCAAGTATCTAGACATTATAGGGCTTCCTAAGCTGTTGGAATTCCCTGATGTTCTCAGCTCAGGTGCAGGTTGTTTGCAGTATCTTAGAATTTCGAAGTGCAAAGGTTTGAGGGTATTGTCACAAGGAATGCAACATTACACTTCACTTTTGTGGCTAACCTTGAGCGATTGTCCTAATCTGGCTGCACTGCCAAGGGCCATGCTTGCTCTCAAGTGTTTGCAAGAACTGAACATTGAACGATGTCCTCAGATAACGCAAAGGTGTGTGAAAAATGTAGGAAGCGATTGGGATCTCATATCTCATATCCCGAGAATCTGCATTGATCATCAAGTCATCCTAAAGGAAGCTCCTCTGGCTCAGCATGGGTGATCAGGTATACACCTTAAACCATGAATCTGCCCTTTTTTAAATGTGCCAAAGCCACAAGTATAAATAGTATTTATATAGTTTTTCTGCCTCTGATTCTTGTAGCTCCTCAAGCTCAGAAAGGGTGATCATCAAATCATTCTTACAGGGCTCCATAATAGAAGAAGCAATTGGCTTTGGATGCCGACTGATATGGATGCCATTTATGGAAGATCAAGGTCTCAACACGAGACTGATATGAATGCCATTTATGGAAGATCAAGGTCTCAACACGAAGCTGCTAGCGGAAGGAGCTGGGATATGAAGTGCCAATGGATTCCAACCGGTCATTTGACAGGGAAGCAATTAGCCAATACAACAAGACTAGTTATGGTGCAGGAACAAGGAGAGCAGCTAATGTTAGAGCTTCTCAAGCGAGGATCATAAACAGAAGCAAATGTCTCCTGCTTTATAAGAATTGTATGCATATTATGAAGAAAATAAAGGGTATAAACAGTGTCAGTTCATGTAAGCAAAACTAGACTTCCATTGCGAGGTAATAAGAAATTCCTTGCTATAAATCTTTAGCTGTGTCTATAATCCAAAACAAACTAGATCCTCCTCAATGTAATAGAAAACGATTGAAGATCAAGATACACACTGCAAAATGAATCAAATTTGAAACGAAACAGAATTACAGAGTAGATACATAAAACCGCAAGGGAATCAAGGCAGCAGAGCAATTCCTTTGAGCCCGGATGATCAACGGGTTCTCTTAAGAGGAGCAGCAAGGTTTCTTTGCATTTGTGTCAGCAGCGCCGATTTCAATCGTCTGCCCTTCTTTGATACTTGCAGGTGCTTGTTGATTTGATGGAAGGGATTTCTTGCTCATGTAACGGTATATCTCTGAAAGAATTGTTTGAAATGACTTTTCAACATTTGTCGCCTCAAGAGCAGACGTCTCTATGAACGACAAACCCTCTTTCTCAGCAAAACTCTGGGCATCTTCAGTGGCTACTGCTCTAAGATGCTTCAGATCTGTTTTATTCCCGATGAGCATGATCACAATATTGGCATCTGCATGGTTTCTCAGCTCTTTCAACCACCGGCTCACATTCTCGAATGTGGTTGGTTTTGTTGTGTCATACACTAGGAGTGCTCCAAGGGCACCTCTGTAGTAGGCACTGGTAATAGCTCTGTATCGTTCCTGACCTGCAGTATCCCATATCTGAGCCTTTATCGTCCTCCCTTCAACCTAAGAGAGCAAGAATAAAGAAAATATTGGTTGATTGACCAAATTGAATTAGAAAGCTTCAATCTAACTATGTTATATAGTCCATACTCCATAGTATAACATCCGAAACACTATTTACAATTTACTCAAAAATTGATTCCGCTAGGTTTGACTGAATTTGCTTCTGCTTTAATTTCTCTTCTGTCAGATGTCATGTATGTAAATATATCAATATTGAAACCTTATAACATCTAAATGAAATTCCCAGATATTATTTTATGGTATGGCATTATCTGTACCACAAAATCCAATGGCAGTATAATTTAAATGGGGTTTGGTTTTTGAAAAAAAGAAGTTGGGGGTTTCGAGGCATCATTTCTTTCCAAGTTATCTATGGCCCTAGATGTAGCAAAAATTTGCTCCAGAAATCCCACATATCAGTCAAGATGTTGTGCATCAGAATATCAACTCTGATGCTATTTTGTCGTGCAATTTGTAATTAACTAATAAAAAATATTGTTCATGGAATTCTCATCATATAATCTAAGTTCAATTGTATATGAATATCATGAATACCATGAAAGAAATGACCCTAAATTGGCTAAACTTGGAGATAACAAACAAAATTGGACTGAGTGGACCAATAACAGAGAGAATTGAAGTGTCTACATTTCAAGAATATTGTCTCAATGCTAAAGATTCATTCTGCAAATGAAAGTGACAGAATCCTCTGGCCATGAGAAGTGAGAACATACTTATTAGAACACATTCAAAGGTACAGTTCACATTCCATACCCTAAACAATTAAGGCTTCTTATCCGGACTTTTTACCTATCATTCATGATATAATTCAGAAGCAAGATGGTTCAGCCCAAAACAATCAATTGTGTCATTTCATAGAAAAGAGGAAATAAACAGGGATGTACATACCCTGTCCCAATATTAAAACTGGAAATCCATTTTCCCTTCAACGAGGGAAACCACGGCGGACGAATCCTTATCCCCCTAACTTTTCAACCATCAAATGTTGTGTCTGTCATAGCATATTGAATGGGAATGATGGACTGTGGAAAGTAAAAATCATAAAAAGGTGGGTGTCTTGTGTCATATCTAATTGTTGATGATGTTACTCTCTCAGGAACTATGCAACCTTATGGACCTCTTTCAAAGTTGTGGAGATAGAGATGAACATATTACAAGACTTATCCTGTAACCTTACAACTCTAGTGAGATGGTTCACAATTCACCAGCTCACCAGCTAGGAAGCCCAGTAAAGCAGTAACATCCCCTGAATTGCTAAGTACATAGATTCATCCCAAATCATGGCATACTATTTGCAGGACCTAGATGATTGGGCCTAGATGATTGGGTCTTGGATCAGCATTCATGACTTTTTAAACAAAGTACTTCATCGAGATTTTGATGAGATGCAAGCAAAAAAGGCACATCAAGAAGGGATCAGGGAGTGCGAACTGACCAACCTTTTGTGACATGTGAGAAGAATGAAATTACAAGAGTAATTTTGATCTCCCAAGTTCCAACCAATGTGCACAACCCTCTTGTGTGACTATGAGTTAGGCTAAATGAAAGTTACTTTTACATTTTGGTTAAAGGTAGACATGAGTAATCCACTTCAAAGAGTAAAAAGGTGGCAATGCCATCGAAATGCCTCGACAAGGGATTGGAACAAATCTTGACGACCTATAGATTTCATATCCCAAAGAGCATCGGTCAGATGACGAGGGAGCGAGGATCTGGATCTAACCCCACATCCTTTGCTTCCCGCAACACATTCCAAAAATCAAAATTACCACCAGATCTTTGCTTAAAAAAGAATTATCATCAAAAAGAAAATATTGATGACTAGTTTCAAGTTCCAACTACTCCAAGAATGGAAATTCTCAATGTATCCTAGAGATCAACTTGATCTCAGTGACAAATGATCTAAGTTAAGTGCTCAACGAATAGGTTTCAGTTAAATTAAAAAAAAATCAGGCATCGAAATCAAACGAACAGATCGGGAGGATCCAAGCAAGACAAGATCAGATCCATCAAAGCACACAATTAGTTCCGGATCCAAGCAAGTTAAAAAACACAGCAGCGAGATCTACAATCCAGTAGCTGGAAAAAGGAATTTAAAGAGAGAAATGAAAGGATGGAGGAGACCTTGAGAGTGCGAGTAGCGAATTCAACACCAATGGTGGACTTAGATTCCAAGCAGAATTCGTTGCGAGTGAATCGGGAGAGAAGGTTGGATTTGCCGACTCCGGAATCACCAATCAGCACCACCTTGAACAGGTAGTCGTAGTCCTCCTCAGCTTTCCTCGCCATTTCTTTCTCTGTCTATGCTTCGGTAGAGATAGACACGGAGAAGGAGAAGGGAGAGGGGAGAGAACTATGGCGAATTGGCGATTCCGAAGGGATTGTTGATGTTTCAAACCTTGCAGGCTGCAGCTCTGCAACTACTGTATATATGATTTTAAAAAAGGGTAAATTACGCGTTGTCACTAACTTTTCAACTTTTAGGAAAAATTGCAAAAGATAGCCCAACATTTATAAAGTGTTGTTCTTGGACCTCGATAGGCTATTTTGGCAAAATGGTAGCTGATGTTGTAACTGAAGCTGATTCAATAGCTGAAGTTGATTAATGATTTGTGTTAAATATATAAGTTAATAAGCTAGTATGATATTTGAAAAACCTAGCCGATAGGGTAGCTGATGAAAACTTGTGAATAAAAAATCATAAGCTTCGAAAAGCTTGGGTGAGTAGCTGATGAAAAACTATGATTTCAAAAGCTTATTAAACTAATCTTATATTTATGGCAAAATGGTCATAAATAGACCATTTTTTTGCCAAACTTGCAAAAATAGCACAATGGTGGGAAATTTTGCAAAAACAGACCCTTTTCCATTTTTTTGCAGAAAAGTGCCCATCACCTACTCACCTCACCCCTTGTAGCCGACTTTGGGCGGGAAAAGAAAAAAAGGAAAAGAAAAAAAAAAGTGGTGACTTGATAGGACATTTAATGCCTCCCGGGGGCTATCATCACCACACCCTCTCTCTCTCCAACAGGCACTCCATCTCTCTATTTGGAAAAAAATCGTTCGAAAGGGGGAGGAAGAAGAGACGCCGGTCACCACACCTCACCACTGCGACGATCGTCGGCCGGGAACTGTCGGAGAAGAGAAGAACGCTTTTCGGAAACTCTAAAGGTACGCCCCCTTTCCATTTCACTCGGGTTGTCCGTTTTCTTCGAATCCGGGGTGTGGGGTGGGTGGATGAAGGAACACACTATGGTGGTAAGGGATTGAATGTCAAAGGTGGGTTGATTTCTGGGTTGTGGAGGGGTGACAATGATGGTTGCGATTGAAGGAAGAGGAGGGCGGTTTTGGGGTATGGATAGGGCAAATAGGCGGTTAGGGTTTAGGAAGGCCGAAGAGGATGGCAAAGGGGGGAGTCGAAATTGGGAATGAGGAAGATTAGAGGGCTGATTGAAGAAGAAGGATTGAGGTTTTAGATGTGTTTGATTTGGAATTTTTTTTGTTTGAAAGAGAAATTGGGTGACATTGGTTTCGAATTGGATGGAAAAGTACGTCATTCATTCGCATATCTTCGTTTTTCTACATAATCTGCATAACTTAGGTGACAAGGGTAAATGAACTACTGACACGTGACATTTTCAATGTGACATGTAAATGTTGATATTTAAAGGATATTGTCCTAATTTTTCGATCTGAAATTAAGCGACAACTAGAATCTGATATGAATTCGAACAGTCCTACGAAAGAATACCACGTATTCCCTTTGATGTTATTATCTTGTTTTTAATTTCAATTTCATTGACTGCTGGACAACAATGTCGTTTTCTGTTTTAATTGGGCTTGTTTCTGAATTATAAATGAGTTTTGACATACCCAGGTCAACTGATATAGTTTTCTGAACGTTTTTGTTCACCTTAGTCCGTATGAGTGATGCTAAAAACCTAATCCCTGCAGATGAAAGTGTTGGAGGAGGTCGTCAATGGACTGCGGGTTAATAAAGGGATGGGAAGAGCCGGGGAAGAAAGAAAAAGGGATGCTAGCACTTCTTTTGACATTGATGCAAAGAAGGAGGGCGATGTTGTGAAAGATTGAGTTGAAGACAAACTTTTCGATGAAAATGAAGGGGATTGAGGGGGCACGAAAGGATGAGGAAGTAAGTTTGTTTTTGGGTAACATGATGTTTTGTGACACGGGAAATCAGTGATCCACTTTCAAGTTTGAATTTGTTTTCCAGGTTGTTCATGTCGATGTGGTTACAACGATTGCACCTGAAGTCGAGGAGAAGCCTCTACAGGGAAAAGGTGATAAGTTAAGCTCTTGTGGTCCGTCGAAAGGATGATGTCGAAGATGTTAGTAAGGAAGAGAGTGTGGATGTACTTGTCAAGGATGGGGGGAAGGGTGGAGAGGACCCGAATATGGATATTGAGGCTGTGATTTAGCAAGGAACAAAGATGGGGAGGCTGAGGACAACGACCACAAAGGCGGGGAGACGGAGGGTACACCCGAAAGGGATGACCAACCACCAAAATGACAAGATGAGGAGGTAAGTTTTCTACTAGGTGACATGGTATTTACGGTTAAGTGACACGAGTTAAAAAATCTGGGAATGTCATATATGAATTTGTTTGTTATTAGTTCACGTAACAAGGTTGTTACTGTTGGGTGATAGGGTTTATTTAGTTTACTGAGGCTGCAAAAGTTGAGGGTGTGCGAGTCAAGAAGACTAGGAAGGCTCCAGGAGGTGATGGAGAAGACGATGTCGCCAGTGCCGACGTGATTCAACTGGGACTTGTATCTGTGTCCGACAACGATGGTTTAACCCGGTGGATGGCAAGGTACCCCACATCTGTATTCATCTCTAACTTATTCTACAAAGGATGTCATGCATTAACCTAACATTGTCATCGTGAGTGTGTAGCGGGGATGGAGAGAAGTGGATGACATGCTACGACACGGAGATTATGAATGAGTTATGATCTCCGTTGCCATCGGGACGTAGAGGCAGTTGCTCACTATTGTCATCTTCCATGATATACTATAATAAACCACCGACAAATTTTTATCAGGGCGGACTTTTCATACCCCTAGGTTGTTATGAACTTTGTTGGGGTTGTCTTTTCTGAACTTTGGTGCTCAAAACTTGTAGGATGTTATGATCTTTATTAGTCAATAGGTGTAGTATTTTATGGCATTGGTTGGTCAATACATGTTAGTCTTTTATGAACATTTTATGCACTTGGGGGTTCTTTACGAATGTACTTGGTTTTGAAATGTTTGGGTGGAAAAACAGACACGTTAAATCCTTCAAGTGACAGGGTCATATAAACAGGTGACATGGTTCATTTCGAAAACAAATTTAAAGTGAAAGCCCAAACTGTAACACGTTAATTCCTTCAAGTGACACGACCATACAAACCGGTGACAAGGGTTATTTTCTTAACAAATTGGCAGACACTAAGAAACGTGAAGCGTCAAAATCAAACAAGTGACAGGTTAAATCCTTCCATGCTTGTTGTTGCCATCTTCCATGACAGACTGTTATAAACCAGTTGCCAATTTATATGAGGGTGTGGTTTTCGTTGCACTAGGTTGTTACTTGATCTTTGTTGTTATGTCGTTGCTAAAAACTTTTAGGATGTTATCATATCTGTTGGTCAGCTGTTTTACTCATTTTTGACATTAATTGCCATCTTCCATGGTAGATTGTAATAAACCACTGACCACTTTATATCAGGGCTTGGTTTTCCTTTCACTAGATGGTTATGAACGTTGTTGTGATTGTACTTTATGAACTTTGTTGCTCAAAGCTTGTAGGATGTTATGATATCCGTTGGTTAGTAGTTGTAGTATTTTTAACATTGGTTGGTCAGTAGATGTTAGTCTTCTATAAACATCATATGTAGTTGGGGTTTTCTTTATCCACGTACTTGTTTTTATAATGTTTGGGTGGAAATAATAGTGACACGTGAAATCCGTCATGTGACAAGGGCATACAAAGAGGTAACAGGGGTGATTTCCTTATGAAAATGGCAGACACGGTGAGAAATGTAAATAAGAAAATTCAAACAGGTGACACATGAAATATGTCATGTGACACCGTACAACTCCAAATAATCCCAGTCTTCTTCGAGCTTCACTTCATAATCTTCGGCCTAAAATGAGCTCCAAAACTCTTTCGTGGGGGTTAGCCCATCATCATCCTCTTCCTCGCTTCTAAGGCATATCACATCCAAACCAGGTCCCGTGTCACCTGAAGAGGTATCCGTGTCACCCAACTCTATTACCTCCAGACCCTGTACCCTGTCACCTGAACACATTCCATTGTCACCTGACGTTTTACCCTTGTCAGGATTGTCCATCGCAGGCATACCCTGTACCTTGTCACCTAAATACATTCCCCTGTCACCTGACGTATTACCTTTGTCAGGATTGTCCATCGTTGCCAGCTCCTTACTCTTCCGTATGACCTCGGTCACCTCTCCCCCAACATTTAACACACCATCTACACACAAGAGGGTTTGATGTGCCTTACCGGATGCGTCATCGTTAACAAAGCTCTCCGTCTCCAATGGCCATACATATATCGCCAGGGGCCATGGGTCTTCTCCGCACTTCAAGTTCAAAAATTTAAACGCCTCGAGGTCGTCATCATCAGCAATAATGATCGGCCGACCCCCTTCTTTCGACTTCAGCACGTACGACAACGCCCACTCTGCATACGAGGCACCATCGTCACCCTTTAGCTTGATTACGTTTTTCAAAGAGTTGAAGTCGATGTCCTGTTTAATCGTGATATTCTTCAACGCCTTCGAACCCACATACACCCATGTACCTTTCTCTACCACCCAAGAACCACGGAGGATGAGAGTGACGCATACCAAGGTGTTTCCACATGAAAAACAAAACTAAAGTTCAGAAGAGAGATTGATGGGTATTTAACGCCATAGATGAAGAGTACTTCGCATAAAACACTTACCCCTTTCATCTGCAAACAAAGGTTTCTGGGGCATCACATTGACACGCAGATTTTGATCACTGACAGGTGCACAGATTGAAGCCGACACGTGCTCTGGAACTAGGTCGGGAGCTTGTCTTCCATGGTGGAACATTCTTCTTCTCTCCCATCTCTTTCCATGAGTTTCTACTTCAGAAATTGTGGGAGAAGAAGAAAATGAAAAGCCTGCCCTTTATACCATACAAAATGGAAAAGAGTTTCACAAAATCACATCAACATCACATCACCCTCTCTTTTCCAATTCGGTGCCAAACCCTTCCTTTTTCTTCCCTCTCTCTTCCCTCACACTTGTTCCCTCCCTTTTGATTCACCTGCTACCGGCCCTTTGGGTCACATTTTCTATTTGCACAAATAACACCATATACCACTTTTTAATTTTTCCAAAACATGGTCTATTTATGCAAATAATTTTGAAAAATGGTCTACTTATGCAAATAGCCCTATATTTATTTTATTTAAAACTATATACTATCAAAACCATAAACTCTGAAAAGCTACTTTGCGTGCCAAATAGATCCTAAGTGAGTGTTTGATAAATAGAAGGTTTTAGATAGGTGTAAGTGGATGTGTATATTTTGTATGAGATCAAGGTTTAAAAATAGGTGTATATCAGTGTTTTTATTTTTAGGAAAAAAACTGAAGGTTCGATAAAGTAAAACAAAGTAATATAAAGATACTCTAGAAGGGGGGTTGAATAGAGTATGCCGGTTTTTCGCAGATAGTCTCAAGACTTTTGAAGCTCGTGCAAAACCCTTTGAGATTAGACTTAGTCTTTTCTTTGAAAATCTGAATCACAAAGTTAAACAATACGAACCAAGTGCGGAAATATGGTAAAGCAGTAAGTAAAGGACGCAACGAATTGTTAACGAGGTTCGGCACGAACTTGGCCTACGTCCCCGCCTAGGGTTCTTCCACAACCCTAGGATTCAACCGGCTTTTATTGATTCACAAGACTTAGGATCCTAGTAGCTCCCCGAGAAGCCTCTCTCCTATACAATTGCAATCTAGTCAACTCACGTTCCCTTGGAGTCCTAGACCAATCTAGAAGAGCCCCACCTCTCTATGCTATCTAGTACAATCCTCTTACTCTCAGTGAATCAATTGCCTAGTGCTCACTTCCTGAGTTATAAACTCTCGAGTATAACACTCTCTCAGAATATATCCTATAAGCTCACTGTGTAACTCTCAAAAGCTTTGAAACAAAATATAAGACTCTTAAGAACAAGCAGAGAGAACACGCTGAAGAGAGATCGTAAACTTGAAGGCTGATTGTGCAATGATATTCGTGAAAGTACGTCCCTCCTCTCTTTCTTCTTCATCTCCTTTATACTTGATAATATCGGTGCCAATTGAAGGAAGAATCTTTGCCCAACGGCTACTTCAGATCATGGCCAAGGAAGGATCTTCGCAATCTTCTATTCCGGGAAACTACGAAGCCACAATCCACCAGATTTGATCTTCACGTCTTTTAGCTTAAGGAAGGAGATATCTTCGAAATACTTGTTGTATGGTTAGTATAAAATGTGTATAATAATATTCGGAAACCATACATAAATAATATAAGATAATAATAACATAAAATACAGGTTTTGAATTTCATCAATACAGCTTTACCGTCAAGACCTTTGACACAAGCTATGTGTCAAAGCCTTTGAAACCTTTCCCGATTTTCATCAAGGGAGTGGAGTTATCAAAAACTTATATGAAAAAATTGTTTAATACTACCTTTGTTCACTTTTAATCGCCTTTTTACTATATATGCACCTTTTTTAGGTGATAGAAACATAATTTAACACTAGTAAACTTGAGTTCTATTTTCATCACTAGTTAATGATTCGTAGTATACGTCTAATGTTATAAATTGTCATTATACGATTCAAAGCAACAATTTTATGCCATTATACTTATTTACTTGAAGTTAATAGATTTCCCTATTGGTGGTATAAAAAGAATGAGAGACTTTGCTAGTGACAAATAAAGTTCAAAAAGTATTTTTTTTATAATGTATTTTTTTATGGTAATTAAAGTTAAATTTAACACGTAGCAGTATCAAATTTGGCCATACAAAAAAATCTTATAACCATTCAAGTAAAGATCTTAAAATCGAATATATACTTAAATTTTTTTACTAAAAAACCTACCTTGTATTATTGGTAAAAATAGAAATTAAGTAAGGTTATCTTGGACTATTCGTCATTTATTCCCTTAGATTGAAGACTAAATAAGTTAACAAGTTATGTGACAAATGTACGTATTTTGTTTATATCTTAACATTAATGAGTTTTTTTCCACTTATACATACAAAAATAGTTATATACACATTACCTTAATTATATATATTATACATTTTTTTTATGGGGCCCTTACTGGATTGGGGGCTCAAGGCGACGACCTCTTTGGCCTATACCCAAGGTCGGCCTTGATATTGCGTCTTGTGTTACTTTACCTAAATTACAAATACATATTATTTTGATAATTATTTTTGGTGGAAGAAAAAAATTTCAAAATCAACCACATGACGCCACATATGTTTCTATGCATCGGCTATAGAATTACAGATAAGAAGTGAATAATTTCTCATCTTTTTTTTTATAGTATGCAAGAAGGAATAAGTCTTTAACGAGCAAAGATCATCCCGACGAGAGGAAAGAGCTAAGATATTACAATTCCCTATGGATCTAGCAATAAATAGAATTAGCTTCTCTATAGCATGTTGGAAGTGAATTGAGATGAAGCTATTTTTGAGATCCTTAATGAATAGTTTGATAGTCATCAAAGCTATCAACGGAAATAGTTTCATGGGAAATTCTAAGAACCATTAAATAAATTAAGGATCTCAAAAATAGCTTCATCTCAATTGAAAGAGCCAGCGTGAAACTAAACGTGTTACTCGACTTAGGTAATGTTTAATTCAGGGGTGTTTTTATATACACCGCAAATCCACCATTAAATATGCACATTCATCTCGACGTGCAAGTCTTTCTGATTAATTAACACTTTTAAAAAATTAATTAATCCACCTTAACCTTGCACGTCGGAATTGACGTGCAAGATTTGGGGTGTATATAGCAGCAACGTTAATTCATCGCACTCTGGTAATTGATTTAATCTTTCTTTCATGGAGCTAGTAGGGTTGGAAATAACCCGCGGGTACCCGCTTTACCTGCATTAATTTTGCGGGTGAAAACCCTCAAAAAAGTGGGTGATGGGTGGAGCGGGTGCAGGTGAAGCGGGTGATGGATGGATTATGGGTGAAGATTTTTCAGCCATAACCCGCCCCATTAACCCGCCCCGTAAACCCGCATAAAACCCTAAAGTTTATATATATATATATATATATATATATATATATATATAGGGGAGGGTTCAAGTGAGAAGTATTTGGTCCGGTGAGAAGGAAAGAAGCCCTGTGATTGGCTGATACAGATCTAAATTAAAAAATATAAAAAAGAAGCTCACGCGCTTTATTCCAACGCCGCTCAGATCTGAATGCCTTCTCTCCTTCCTTCCTCCATGGCTTTTCTGTCTCTCCATCTTAAATACACTTGTAACTTGTTCAACCTTCATCTTCTCTCCGTTCGATCCGCCTCCTCGACCACCTCCACCATCGCCGTCGAGCTCACGACCTCCTCTCCGTCCTCACTGCCGAGCTCCCTCTCACCTTTGTTTTGTGTTCCCCGATTTGGGCTTCTGATTTTTCTCTTCCAGATCGATCATATCGTTGCCGCCATCGGCTTTGAGGCCGACCTCACCGTCGCCAATATCGCGCGCCGCTTCTCCACCGCCGCCTCCATCTCCTGCCACACCCACACCACCGCCTCCATCTACTGCTGCTGATTGCCCATGGACGCCGCCTCTGTTCATCGTTGTCGGGGGTCCTCTCCACCACCGCCTTCATCTCCGGCCACACCCCCACCGCCGCCTCCATTTCCGGCCACACCCACACTGCTGTCGGTTGCTCTGATCCTTTTAAATAATTCCAAGCTTCAAGATTTTATCCCGCTTTGAAACTTTGATGCTCAGTGCTCGATTACCGGCGGCCATTTGTTAAGATTATTTTCCTTGGATTTTCCCTAAATCTTAGTTACGTAATTAATTAGGAATTTTATACTAAGTGGTTCAGGGTTTTTATACCAAGTGGTTCAACATTTTATACCAAGTGGTTCAGCGTTTTAATATCAAATGGTTCAAAGTTTTTATACCAATTGTTTCACCGTTTTTATACGAATTGGTTCAGGGGTTTTATACCAAGTGGTTCAGGGTTTTTATACCAATTTGTTCATCAAATAGATAGAGATTAGTGGTTCATGAAATAAATAATATTGGTTCATGAAATAAATAATATTGGTTCAGGAACTATTTTATTTTAAAAATAAATAAATAATTAATTAAAAATAAAAATTACAAGAAAATAAATGAAGAGTAAAAATTTAAAATTATTAAATAGTACGTGGTTCATCAAATAAAGAGTAGTAGTTAATCAAATAAAGAGTAGTGGTTCATCAAATAAATAGTATTGGTTAATTAAATAAATAAATAAAACAAATAAATAATTAAAAAATAAACATTAAAAGAAAATAAATAAAAATAAATTTTTTATAATTATTAAATAGTAGTAGTTGATGAAACAAATTCTAGTGGTTAATGGAGTAATGTAACTTCATGAACCACTTATTGAGAGCTTAATGAACCACTTCTTGATAGATTCACGAACAACTTCTTTATGGCCGAACCACTATGAATAAAATGGCTGAATCACTGTGAATAAAATTGCTGAACCACTGTGAATGAAATTGTTGAACCACTGTAAATAAAATGACTGAACCATTGTGAAAGAAATTGCTAAACCACCGTGAATAAAATTGTTGAACCATTGTGAATAAAATTGTTGAACCACTGTGAATAAAATTTTGAACCACTGTGAATAAAATTGTTGAACCAGTGTGAATAAAATTGCTGAACCATTGTGAATAAAATTGTCGAACCACTGACAATAAAATTGCTGAACCACTTAGAGTAAGAGGGCTGAACCACTAAGTACTTTCTGAACCTTATGAATCACTTATTGTTAATTTTTTTTCAACAAAACATATACAAAGTGGGTGTCTATGGGTAGATAAAATTAAATTACACCCAAAAATATATTTTTTATATTTTTTTAATAAGTGAAAATGCCAAAAAGTAATTTTTAAAAGTCTATCTCAAGCATTTTTATATGGGTACGTACTTTTTCTAATTAATTAGCAAGGTAGGTGAACACACGCGTGCAATTAATTAGTTTTGAGTGTTAATTAGCGCGTGTGCAACTGAGAGTGTGGGTGCTACTAATTAATCTACATGGGTTTTACTAATTAATTTGAAAAGGCGCGTCTCAGCTGATTTGGCATTAACTTTTGTACACGTGGACCAATCAACGCGCTTCTTTCCTTCTCACTTTTGGAGAGCTGTGTACCGGAACCCAACCCTATATATATATATATATATAGGATGAGGTTAAAGTGAAAAAGAGGCTTAAGATGAAAATTTCTCTTAAAATGAAAAAAAACATACCTGCGTCCCAACGGTAGAAGCAGACAAGCAGCGTCGCTCTCGGACTCCCGCACCCACACCCACCTCGAGCCACCTCCGGCCACCAGCGATCAGCCGCCCTCGAGCCCACCGCTGTGCGCACCCCCGAGCCCAGACGTGGCCCTCTTCGAGCCACCTGCTGCCCCGACGAGCCCAGATGTGGCCCTGTTCGACGCGCCCACCAACAGCTTCGCTTGTCGGCCTCCCACGCCTCCCATGAGCCACCTCCTGCCACCAGCCACCACCTGCTCGAACCCCCTCCCTCAGCCGCACCCCCCGAGACCGGAACCCACATGGTTCGAGCCCAGCCGAGCTCACACCGAGCCCATCTCCCCCATAAGTGTTGTTCGACATTTTTGGCTCGGAATACCTTCGAAATCCCGATTTTGCTCCTTGTTTCAACTAGAATTTGGTATGATTTATAACCCTAAACTTGTTTATTACAATTATTTAGATTGTTTGAATGATTTAGGTTGAGATTGAAAATCCAGGGTTTGATTTAGAGCGGAATTTGGGGCTTTTTGCCAAAAGCCAAATTGATTGAAATTGATGATATGGTTGTGTTTTTGGGTTGATTTTGAGCTAATTTCATGTTCATATCATTGTCAAATTGTTTATGGATCATGAGCTAATTGAATTTTAGAATTTTATATTGCGATATGTTTTAGAATTTGGGGCTTTTTGCCAAAAGCAAAATTGAATGAAATTGATGATATGGTTGTGTTGTTGGGTTGATTTGGAGCTAATATCATGTTCATAGCATTGTCAAATTGTTTATGGATCATGATCTAATTGGATTTTAGAATTTTATTGCGATATATTTTAGAATTTGGGTTTTTTTTGCCATCATCCAAATTGATTGAAATTGATTATATGGTTGGGATGTTGGGTTGATTTGGAGCTAATTTCATGTTCATAGCATTGTCAAATTGGTTGTGAATCATGAGCTAATTGGATTTTAGAATTTTGTTGCGATATGCTTTAGGTCGATTATGTTCTTCTATTTTATCATGAAAATCATAATTTAGCCTATTAGCTCAATTGGTAGAGCAATGTGTGTTTGCACAAAGATGTGGGTTCAAATCCCACATAGGTTACATAATAGACAAGAGCGCAACAATCGCAAATTGTTAATCATGCACATTATAATCTTAGTTATGCACAATTGTATACTACTTTTGCACAATCCTATCTTACTTTTGCACAATTGTATTATTAGATATGCACAACATAATGTTACATTTGCAAAACATAGTGTTATATTTGCACAACTTAAAGTTATATTTTGCACAATATAATGTTATATTCGCACAACATAATATTATATGTGCACAACGTAACATTATATTATTAGATATGCACAACATAATGTTACATTTGCAAAACATAGTGTTATATTCGCACACCTTAAAGTTATATTTGCACAATATAATGTTATATTCGCACAACATTATATTATATGTGCACAACGTAACATTATATTATTAGATATGCACAATATAATGTTACATTTGCAAAACATAGTGTTATATTTGCACAACTTAAAGTTATATTTTCACAATATAATGTTATATATGCATTATATCATCTTATTTGTGCACATTATCATTTTATTATTGCACTTTATAATCTTATTCATGAACGGGAACACAAAAAAAGCAACCATAAATAGCTTAAGCGGGATTTTGAACTCGAACCTTTGTGCATGGGCACATCACTATACCATTTTTTGAGCTAATAAGCTTTTAATGACACCTGTTGCATTAAAGTACAAAACTGTCATAAAATAGCGGTCCATAAAGAAAATTTTTGGTATGACACATTATGAAAATGCACATTTATTAATAATAACATTTATTGTATTATTTGTTCACTTTATATTTTGTAATCTCATCTTTTTCCCTTTTTAAAATAAAGACAAAAACTGTGATGTAACATTCTTGTTGTATTTTTTTAATATTATAGTTGCACCTAACAATATTATTTCAAATAAAAATTACGGGCTAAAATCTGTAATTTTCATAATTGAAATAAGGGCAATATTCGTATGAATAGAAAGTTTGGGGGAGGCATGTGAAATTTACCCCATAATTAGGGTCATTTAACCATTTTCCCATTTACTCATAAAATTAGGCTCATTTACACCAAAATTAGGCCCATCTATTCATTACTCATTTAATTAGGCTCATTTACATTTAAATTAGGCACATTTACATCCAAAATAGACTATTTTCACTTAGGGATTTTCATCTTAAGCCCCCATTTTCATTTGAACCTTTACATATATATATATATATATATATATATATATATATATATATATATATATATATATATAATGTGTGTGATTTGACTATTTTACCATTTTTCAGGTTTAACTTCTACAAACCCTAATCATTGATTAGTGCTTTGCCTACCAAATTTCAATTAGAATGGATATGGTCTCAGTTTGCTCTTCCACGTTATAACAAGCGATATACTAGATTAGTATGTGATTAGTCTAGAGATATATACCCTTCCACTTTCAAATTTTAATTAGCTCGTGATTTTAGTGTTTTGCCGATCAAAAATATAAATACGTACATAAACCCACCCCCTTTGCAATTTTGAGTTTAAATTGGACCACTTGTGTTGATTTGGTTTTTTCTTTTGCTTCACCCATTGGGTACCCGCTCCACCCGCATCACCCGCGTGGGTCGAATGCGGGTGAATAAATTTGCGGGTGATGGATGGAGCGGGTGAAAGTTTTTACCCGTGGGGCGGGTGATGGAGTGGCTTCATCCACCCATAACCCGCCTCATTTCCATCCCTAGGAGCTAGCCTTCAATGACCATAGATGGTAACTAGTAATCAAGTCAATTGGTTTCAAGATGGTGATGATCAAGAGTCTAGAGAGAAAGATGGTACTTACTAACACTACACCAGATTGCAGCTTAGGCAATGAACATAAATGCATGGTTTCGTCAATTGAAAGTAATTCAGGCGACGAACATAGTGAACTCATCAATCAAATAAGCCCTAAAGTTGCCTCATCTTGGGGCTGTATTCAAGCGACAACCTTTGGACAATATTAGTTGCTTGAAATAATTCAGGAGATGGAGTAGTCAATGTTGGTCGTTTGAACGAGTCTCAAAAGTGGGTCATTGATAATGTCGGTCGCTTAAGGTAATTCAGACGACAGAGTAATCAATGTTAGTTGCCTGAATGAGTGCCAAAAAATAGGAATCATTCAAGTGACGACGAATTTCTGAATTTTGGTCGCTTGAGGTAATTCAGGTGATCGTCGGAATTGACGGTCGGTTCGGCTAAACCGAAAAAAACCGATTTTTTTTGAATTATTTTATATTTTCATTTACCACAAAATTCAAATTATGAATCTTTATTTATCATGTTTAATGTTTGATTTTTTTTGGCGCTTTGTTTCACTTTCACTTGTTAGCTTCTTCGATGTTTTTTTCTCTTTCTGTACATTTTTTAACTTAGCAGCACAGGTTTGCACTGGTGTGCAATGTGCAGTGGCTGTTTTTAGCCATTGTTGTGCTGTAGTCAATGTTCTAAAAAACGATCGGCGGATGCTCGGCGGTGAGGTACCGCCAAGCGTCAAGATGGTTCGGCGGCCTTATTGGCGGATTCATGGCGGTCAAAACGTTTTCTTAATATTTTCTTATCTTTACCCCCTATATTAGGATTAGAATACATATGAAATAATAAATATTCATTTATAAAGTGTTTACCATCACTATATTAACAAAACATAATGCAAATGAAAGTTAAGTGATTAAGCCTTGACCATTTTAACGTTATTCGGCTCAAAACAAACAAAAAGTGACATAAACATATATGTTAAAAAACAAAAACCCAATCGATATCATCACTCATAGATTCGACATTAGAAGCCATTGATAAAAGACTTTAACGGAATCTACATAAATAAAGAACATAAAACAAGACAATATACACATGTTCAAAATTGAAGACTTTACTGATCAATATATTGAAATCAAAATCAAAATTCACAAGTTCAACAACCCTATTGTTCGTTAAAAAATCAGAATCACGAGGGTTGTTTGCCTGTTGATTAAAAGTCAGCCTATTTGTTGATTTCGTTCAAAATCACAAGTTCAAAAGTTCGGATTTCAGCCTATTCAATTGCAATTGCAAGTCTGCAATTCAGTAGTTGCAAACCTGCGACTTTGCGAGAGCGGACGGACACTGGAAAGAGAGGATGTGATCGAGAGAGACTGAGAGAGACATACCGTCAAGGCGTGAAGCCAGTCGAGCACCACCCGAGTCACCGCCGGCGCCAGTCATGATCCACCAGTCCACCACCACCAGGGAAGAGAAGTCGAGCACGAGCAGAGCCGGTGAGGCGAGAGATTCAGAGACGTCAAACACCGAAGAAGCCGAATGGATGATCGTCAAAACGAATTGAGCCGCAAGAACGAAATTGTCAAAGAAAAAGATTGAATTATCCGTCCTGGCCGCCAAGGCCGTCCCATCCCGCCAAGGTCGTCCCGTCCCGTCTCGCACCTGCCAAGCCCGCCAAGCTACACTGTCACGGTCGCTATGGCATGCTTCCGCCAAGAGCACTCCGCCAAGGCCTATTTCATGGCGGGAGGGCACCGCCAACCATCTTGGCGCCGTCTTGGCGGCCGCCAAGGCCGAATTTTAGAACACTGGTTGTAGTTTGCACAAGCTCACCCTCCTAGGCCCCCACAAGCTCAAAATCCAATTGTTGTGGCTTTTGTGCAATTTTTTTTTGTTGTTGTGTTAATCCGAAATTCTCTCCCGCAAGGTCAAAATCAAATTGCTCAATTAATTTCAGTTCACTTAGGTTCATAACCGAACCGAACCGAAGTCGAACCGGCTGAAAACCGAACCAAACCTATTAGTTTCGGTTCGGTTTGCGGTTTACCTTTTTTGGGATTTCGGTTTTCGGTTCGATTCAGTTTGGCTAGGTTCGGATCGGTTTTAGGCCGATGATCAGCCTTGCCTAAATGGGTAGCAATCATTTAGGTGACGACAAATTTTTGAATGTTGGTCGCTTGAGGTATTTCAGGTGACAGATTAGTCAATGTTGGTCACCCGGTTTAGTTAATTAATTAGTTTTGTACATTTTGAGGTAAGTTAAAAAGAAAGAAAACTTACTAATTCCTTGGTTTGTAATAGTTCAGAAGGCATGCATATGGGACTTGAACCCCAATGGATGAATCCTGTCAAAATACGAAGGTTGAGCGGTATACGTGAATTTCAGAATCTTGAAGAGCAGGTGAAGAGTTTTGTTTCTTCCCTCCCGGCTCGGCCAGTTAATCACTGGTACCCTATCCCTAACCTGTAAGACCCGAGGTCTTTAGAGGCACCAACCCAAGCCACCTAACCCTCTCAGGTTTGTTGTTCTCAGTTGGAGTCTGAAAAGACAGTCCCATCAGGCCCAAGGGACTGCCCCCCCGGGTGGAGCGTACCCGAGCATACTGTCGGAGCACTTCCGAGCCCAGAGTCGGCTTTGATACCATTTGTAAGACTCGGGGTCTTAAGAGGAGTCAACCCATGCCACCTAGTCCTCTCAGGTCTGTTTCCCTCAACTGGAGTCTGAAAAGGAAAATCTCTTGTGACATAGGTAGTGCTTCAATCATTTATAAATCACTCTCAACATCCTTATGATATCCGATGTGGGACAGGGGTGTTACACAACCAACATTCGATCACTACACGCCAAGCTGCAGCTCAGGCGACGAACATAAATGGTTCCATCACTACTAATGTTGGTAAGGTGATGACGAATTTCTAAATGTTGGTCGATTGAGGTAATTTAGGTGACGGAGATAATATGTGTAGTCAATGTTGGTCGCTTGAATTAGTGACAAAAGTGGGTCATCAATAGCAATCATTTAGGTGGCGATGAATTTTTTATCGAAAAAAATTTAAGCTATAAAAGACAATATGACAGTAAGTGATCAAACATGACAACAAGTGATAAAAAAAAATGGCCAAACTAACACCAAACACTACACAGTTCGTGGGACATGATTAGAAAAAATTGTTTACAAAAATAGCAGTATCACATCTGAAATTTAGAAGACAAAAGAACAGACCCAACACGGAAGGAGGGGTGGGCTGAGCTTTGCTGCATCCCACCCTAATTTTAATACAGAATATGTATAATATTGCTGAAGTATGAAGCACAAGGTAGGAAATGACCTGTTGGTAGTGGGCTTACCCTATAAATCCTAAGACCCAAGATCGATTCTCTCCACAACCACTATCAATCCCCTTTTTCATTCCTCTTATCAATTTGTGCATCTACTTCTATCTATTTTATAACTATATAAATAGTTCAAAAATTTTCACAATTTTTTTTTACTATATACACAATAAATTATATATGACATAGATATTAATTTCATCACTATATTTCCCTACTTTCATTCAAATTTTTTTTTTTCTCATAATAATTTTTCTTCATGTTATAAGGGTATCCAGCACACCCAAACTTTCATTCCTGGTTCCGTCATTGGGAAAGACAATCAAATAACCAATGCAATATTTCACATGTGACAAAAAATTATCCCTGCAATACTCCCCTTGTGCTATCAATTAAGGTTGAGACTAGGGCTCCTTGATAACAATTCCAGGACCATTTGTTGTTGATCTATCAATCACCCCCCAACATCTTCATAACTTATGTCAATACTCCCTCCGATCGGAAATAAACAATGTTTGACTTTTGTGCATGTAGTTTTAGGAGCTAAAAACTATATAAAATCTTTTTTTTTTTAATTTTTTTCACAATTTAATACTAATTAGTAATAAGTATTAACTTGTGAAAAAAATAATTAAAATAAATAAGATTTTGTAAAGTATTTAGCCCCTAAAAGGCTAAAACTACGTGCACAAAAGTCAAACATCGTTTGTTTTCGACCGGAGAGAGTACCTTCTACACCCTTCCCCTACTAGCAGATAAAGGTGCTCTTTCGCTGCCACCAAATGCAGATCCTCTCCCTCTTGTAGATGTTCTCCCCTACCTCTTCCCCTTTTATTGGCATTTGTTGTAACTAAAAAGAAAATAAATAATAATGTGAGTTTTTTTTTTACTATGTACTTGAACTTTAAATCGAAAAGTTGGATTTTTTCTACGCACCTGATGAAAGTCAAGCACTTGAAAAATGTCCAGGTTGAACACCCTTGATCTGTTTGCTCTAATATTGCTTATGCATCCCTTTTTTTTCTTCATACTAGCTAGATATTCTGTTGGGGTTGAAATGTCATCCCGGCCAATCCTATTTTTTCTCCCCTTTGGCCTGCCTCTCTTCTTGGATTGGTCTCCATGGATGACTTGTACTGTGCGTGGAAGATCCATTTTCGTTTATCATGACCATTGCAACCACGCACAATTAGTACATTTGGTAGGCAATCCTTTTCTGCAATAACTGATTTTCTTCTTCGGTTTGTCAACATCTCTTCTTCTGTTTTTCTTCCTTCTACCATGCCGTCTCTTTTGAATATTTGGGGGCAATACCATTCTTTCCCATCATCATGATCCCAAAAATTATACTAGATATCGGTTGCAACAATCTAGAATATGTTTGCGCATATGTTTGGGCCTTATACCACATGGCAAGGTAGTCTTCGGGCTTTTTATTCATGTACAAGATTGCACTCATAACATGACAACAAGGCACACCAGTTAACTCCCATACTCTTATCCCCTTGTGTAACACCTCCGATCCAGATTGGTCATTGCCACCATTCCATCGATAGTCACATTTTTTTTTTGCTCATCATATGCCTCCTGAAACTTCTCACTAATCCTTGGAGCAACACCAGCTACAAACTTGGAAATAAACTCTTTCTTTTCCTTCATTTTGTCCTTGAAGCAAGTCGAATGTCTTCAAACATTGGAATTATTGGCTTATATCTTGCTAAGAAGATGAAAGAGTTGAAAGTTTCTGCAATGTTGTTGTCTACAACATCACATTGGCTATGGGTATTGAAATGAGACTTGCAAAATTTCTCGTTCCATAAAAGTATCATATATAGGCATCTTTAGACAAATTCTTTAAATTAGTAACTTCTACAATAAACTGACCATTGTTGTTGCTTTCACACACTTCCAAAACTGTTGTTCAAGCTCTCTTCCTTTGTGCACTTTCTCCAATTTGAAAAAATATGTCTAGTACATTGTCGATGCTCAATGTTTGGTTACAATGCATGAATTAATTGAACAAGCTCCTGAAATTATATAAACATTGGTTCCTATTAGACACATACAAATACAACTCAACAAAAACATTTTAATTAAAAAAATTAATTAATATAAATAGAAAAAAAAGACGGTGCACTAACCTTTTGTTGGTATGAAATTATAGTCCAACCATCACCAAATCCTATGTCAAGATATTCACCTACAAGTTTAAGGAACCATTCCCAACTAATTTTGTTCCCCATCTCAACTACCACCCACACAATAGGATACATGTGATTATTTCCATCGCGATCAACTGCACATAGAAGTTGTCCTCCACAAGCATGCTTTAAAAAGCATCCATCAACACCAATGATCAGTCTACAATTTTCTACAAAGCTTTTCTTCAATGCATCAAAACAAAGATAGAATTTTTTAAACATTGTAGCCTCACTTGGAAGAGCTTCCGAAGTCTTCAAAACACATTTAGTGTTGAGATTTGTGACATATAACTCTCAAAGATATGGCTTAATTTAAAACTCCATATTGGCACTTCATCAAATGATCAACTGCATAAAGAGCATTGATTTTAGCTCTAACTCACATCTTAGGGTGTACTAACCAATTTTGAGATATCAATTTATTTTTTGAAAGTCCTCCCACATTTGGGTTCTCCTCGTAAAACCGTAATAGGTCATGCGCCCGTGTGCTCCAAATCTTTGCAAGCACCCACATATAACCATGACAACATACATGAATCCTTTTCTGATCATTCTTAATATACCTAATGTCCTTCTTTTGTTGTACACTATACCATAAAATTGCCTCTCTTAGGACCTTTTGAGATTAAAATCTCAATCTCACTTCAAAGTAGACATTCCTCATATTTGTTTGCTCATTGAAAAATGGATAACCCATCATTCCTTTTCCTTTCTTTGCTTTCAACGGCTCACTTTCAGTTTTAGATTCTTCATTCTCATCACTAATAAATAGTTTCTCATCATCTGAATTCCTCTAGTCAAATTGATAGTCTCCTTCATAAGTAGTCCAATAAGTTGGCCACTTACTTGCTGGAACACTTTAATTTCCAATTATCAACTTCCTTCGGTTCGATTTGCCCAATTGATAAAAATGTGATCAAAGAACCATTTATGCCACTTATTTAGACAAAGCATTAGTGTAGATACAATGTCACCTAATAACTAAAAAATATAAAGGGTATGCAAGTGTATGAAGTGAAAGATGGCAAACCTTCTTCATGTACTTCTACTTGGCTTGTTATAGAAGGTCCAACCCAATTCTTATGTAACCTTCTCAAATTTAAATTATTTTCTCAGATATAAATCAAAACATGAATGTCATATTGTAATTCCTTCGAAATTGGTCAGGACATTTAATATAGTTATATGAATTTGCACCATCACTATCTTCATCACTAGAATTGATGTATTGTAGGAAGTTGTCTAAGCCACCATCCACAATTTTTTCTTTAGTTACCATGCATCATCTTCCATCACTTTCATTTTCCTTTTTTTTGTAACTCTCGTATCATCTTCAATATCCTCCTCGACCGGTTGCAAATCAAAGGGATCAATCTTGTAATTTTCATCGTCTATAATGTCATCAAAGTAAGAAGATGAAGTTCCATTCAAAATAGAGATTATCGTAGGTGGTGCATGTACATCAATTTGAGATGATTGAGAAAGAGGAGGTTCAAGGAGATCAGTGTTTGGCCTTCCTCTCCTTGGAGTCAACATTTTCTAGTACAATTTGACGGTTAATCCATCTCTTCTCATTTAAAAAAAAACACAAACCCTAAACAACACTAAACCCCTAAATAGTTAAAAGCATTAATACTCTAATCAATAAGGGCATAATTACCAGTAGACAATAGGCATTGATCCATCTACTTCACTGCTCACATGATGAATTGAACATCCTTCTTGTAGTCCTTCAATCACAACTAGGGGCTCACTACTACATTTTCGACATTTGGCTGCGGTAAAAAACCGTTGCCTAAAGCCCAAAAACCGCTTCCATAGGCCTTTGGCGGCGGTTTACCGACCGCACCATCTGCTCCCGTTTCCATAGACCTATGGCAGCGGTTTCATACCCTTATGGCCGCGGCTCTTGCCAGACAGATAGACCGCTGCCCTAGGTACTATAAACCGCTGCCAAAAAGGCTATGGGGACGGTTGTGAGTGGGAACTTAGGAAGCGGTTATAGAAATCCTTAGGCAACGGTTCCTAAAATCCTATAGAGGCGATACAATACACCTATGGCAGCGGTTATGTACATATGGAAGCACTTTTTGATACCTATGGAAGCGGTTCTAGTGATTAGGCAGCGGTTTGTTAGAGCCTTTGGCAGCGGTTGTGTAAGATGATCTGGTGATTTGGTAATCCTATAGAGACGGAATTAGGTGTCTGTGGTGGCAGTTTTTGGTTATTTGGAAGCGGATTTGAATATTTGTGGCAACGGTTGATTATTCTTCAGCAGCGGTCTTTCTATAATTTGGCAGCGGTTTTCGAGGGAAGGGGTATTGGATTATCATATATATGGGAGCGGATTTGTATATGTGGAAGCGCTTTAGGACTTCTATGGTGGCGGTTGTAGTGATATGGGCAGTGGGTTAATGGTTAATTGGCAGCGATTTAGTGTGAGGGGCTCAAGATCGGATGAGAATTTGGAAGCGGATTTTGGGCTCTATGGCAGCGGTTAAAATAAAAATATGGCAACACAAAGAAGCACATTTGGCAGCGGTTGTTATGAATTGGAAATGAAATTCCCAGCTCGGTTTATTGAAAATACATATTATATATATATATATATATATATATATATATATATATATATATATATATATATATATATATATATATATATATATATATATATATAAACCTGTATAATAGAAATTGATATATTTGTATAAACCTGTATAATAGAAATTGATATATTTGTATACATTTAAATCATAAAAGTAAATGAAGTACAAAATGAAGAATATAAATTCAAAATATTGACATTTCATTGCATTGTAATAGTGAATAGCAAAGTTTCATTACAAAAGGTGTAGTTTGCTAAGTGTTAGCTAGGTATAGCATATAAACAAAAGGCAAACCCAAAACAATGAGCATGTGCAATGTGGTTTGCAACTTAGCTAGAGTAAAAGTGGAATCCTACCAAAAGTATACCAATGTGCAATATGGTATATATGCAACCTAGAGAAAAAGTGGAAACCGAGCAAAAGTGTACCAACATGTGCAATATGGACATTGTACGTACGTTGATGAGCAAAATGTCGGGATACCTACAAAAAAGGGCAAAAAAAAAAAACAGTTGCTCAAACAAAGTGCAATGACATATATAGAAGAAATGGCATTTCAGACATGTCTTCATAAATCATCACCAAAAGAACAATTATGAATTATTGTTATTTGCATTGCCCATAACCATCCCAAAATTATGAAAAACATGGTCACATAAAAATGCATGGCAACACTATACAAATTTGAATAATCAAAGTAAAGCTAGCATTCAGCATACATGTTTTCTACCTTCAAGCAAAGAGGGGGGCTGTGAGAAGGCAGAGCCACAATTTATACAATACTCAGCACAAAACACACACACCAAGGGAGAAGGCAGAGCCACAATTTGAAAAATATATATATATATACCACATCATGTGAGTGCTACAGAACAGATAATGGCAAATAGCAAAACCTGTAAGTTGAGATTATTACCTGGTCAAAATAAGATGGATAGGGCAATCAAGAACCTAAGGTACTGTGCACTAATCGTCGACCTCTTGGTCAGACCTACAAATATTAATAAACAGAAAATGTGAAAATAAATTACAAAAGTGGTGATTATATATAAAGAATTATATATGGATACACATATATCAGACAAAAAATGTTAAAAGCATGAGTCTAACTCACATAACAGATCAAAAGCTAATGGCTCATAATTAAGGATGGCAAAAAACTGATGAATATTGTGAGGAATTAGGCTAACTCACATAACATCATCGCCCTAGGAAGTAAATCCAACTTCTTGGTTTTCTGATGATTCGGGTGAAGTTGGTATGTCTTCGTTGTTCGTAGATAAGTTGGGAATGACAATATGAACTCCGGGATTAGCATCTCGTAACTTGGAAAGAACCGTCATCAAGGTGTCCTCCATCTTTTTGTTAAAGTGTTCTGCAATGCCCTCCAAGAACACGTCGGGGAGCACAAATGGGGTCTTCACATCCTTACATTTGAAACTTGACTTGGTCACACCTAGTCCTTGCATACGCAAGCGCCCATTATGCTCTTTCTTGGTGATCACATCAAAATATGGATCAGTTTTGCTGCTCCCTTCACCCACTGAGTTTGTGGATTTCATTTTCTTCTTTATGAGACAAAAACAAAAACCAAAATATTCTATGTGATGTACTTTATCAGAAATTCAGCAACATATAGATCAGTAGTGTTAATAGACTCACAATGTTTGAAAGTGTCTCATCATTTTGTGTGAGATAGGTACGTCCTTCCACTCGCTTTCTAGACTCCGTGTATACATCCACTTCTGATGGGCGTTGCTTCTGTGGGTCATTTTGTTGCTACATAAAAAAGATAAAGTCAAACTGAATAAAAACTCTTTTAGACTTCCGAAGGGATGGAATACTATTGACATGTGTTTACCATCAAATGTCGCTTGAGAGTATGATACTGGACCCATAGTATGCATATCACCTTGCTTAGCTCTATTATCTTTATTTTTGTTACTGATTTCCTAAGTATTCACATGTGAAATCAGTTTTTCATTTAGGTTGAGACAGACAACTGAAGGGCAATAACATACGAGCTTCAATGCATACCTTAGCTTTGTCTGATGCGAAATACTTCATTAGGTCAATGAATTCCTCTTTTGGTATCGCATTGGGCCGGTTGGCCACCGTCTCTGCCATCGTAGTATATGGGGTGTAATGTTTGTCCTTCACTTTTCCTTTGTAAGCTCGCCATTTTGAACCAACACTCCCCAACACCCATGATTTTCCTTCGTTTGGTACAATGAATTTTTTCTTGGTTACCAATATCACCAATGTTAGCTTATGCACATGAGTAACTACATGCAAATACATCACCTGAATAGAAATACAAGTACATTACCTAAACATACTCCCAAATTTTATCTTTCGTAGGCACGGCTCTCCAATCTTTGTAATTCAAAGGTGCAAAGTTGGAGTCTCGAGCTAAAGTTCTCAGGAAGTGACTGAAAGTGCTCACAATCTGCTTTGTAGGCCCAACTGGTTGTTTCTTGTCATTCAAAATGATTGCATCACGAGTTTCCATGGTTCGTGAATGAACCTTTGCCAAAATGGTTTTCCCACGACGTTTCTTATCTTCAAAAACTGATTCTACATTACCAACTGCATGTCAATGTCATCCCAGAGTTATATACATATAAGAGAATTATGCACCATTAGGCAAAGGAAACAGTTGGTCATGTAGACGTACCCGTTGCATTTCTAGTTGCTATAACAAGGTCGGTTGAGTCTCCATTGTCATTGTTTTCATCAACCCCATCTCCAGTTTGGTTATTTTCTGGACCTTGAGGAACAGTTTCTAACCCATCTGTTTGCATATCAATGCTGTCATTATGGGAACTCCCTTTCAAGAGTTGATTTGTTCTCATATTCTCATATCTAGTAGTAGTCCCTGGAATATCTTTAGAAGACTCGGCCTCAGCTGTATTCGGTGGCTTAACCAAATTGCTTTGCTTCCCTTTCACAGATTGTAGCTTCTTCAACTTTGCATTTTTTGCCATTGATCCCGGAGCACAGACGTTGGTCCTATCTTTTTGCATAGCCATTGCACCTTTTGGTTGAGCGGGCTTCCTACATTGTTTATGTTGGCCTGTCACATAATCTTCATTATCTGGTTGTGGCTTCCCACATTGTTTCTCTTGGCCTTTTGCATACTTTACCAGAACTTTGTTGAGAAAATTATCGCTAAAACCTTTCGCTGTCAATGTTGCAGCATTTGACTCCAATCTTTTCAACTTGTCCAGTTCGTAGGGTGTCATTGTTCCCTTTTGTGTGCCCGATGTCTTTTCTTTCTTCGCCATTTATCCTGTAGCACAACCAAAGTGAACTCATGTTATTTCTTATATAAATGAGACTAGTTTTCATGAAGAAAGTTTAAAATAATCACTTGAATTACTTTAAGAGTCTTAAAAAAAACCTGTGTCCTAAATGAATACTGATAATGAAAATAATCACTTGAATTATTTTTCGTGAAGAAGTTATTTTTTGGGATGGAAATACCTATTTTTTATAAATGACTACTGATAATGAAAATTATTTATGAATGTGTTCAACATGTTTAAATGAACTCAAGTCAGGTTGTTACACATTGAAGGGAAACTGTTAAAAGGTGAAGCCGAGAGTTAGGAGGGAAATATAGAAATGAAACATGGATGACATTACTTTCCTAAATCAATGTATGTCTTCCAAAACAGTTATCACAGTGGGTTAATAAATGTGCTCACTGTTTTCAGAAATTTAAGTTTTGCAAAACTGTTATGACAGTGACTGTTATCAGAAATTTTTCTTCCAACACTTTCTGAAATTTATCAAAAAAGAGCTAGAAAAGGTGGTTACTTTTCTGGTACTTGATTTGCCCATACACTTATCACTTAAAAGGCTGTCACTTTGGCTTTGATTTGGGAAGACACTCTTCACTATAGCAGATGAGTCAATGCATTTTCAGAATTTACCCAATGGGTAAATTCCACATTTCTAGGAGCTACTAAAGGGGGGAAAAGAAGTAAATGCGTGTAGGTGTTAAAGTGGACAGAATTTTAGTCAAATTTACCCTCCCAAGTTACTTAATGTGGTAAATGCTTGTAGGTGATAGGCTCACCTACATCCATCCGTTGGCCTCTACCCATCTATAAAAAAAAGGAACCAACCACCCTTACCAAAGCACACACCTCTACCTTTGAACCAACCAAACATCTCTTCGCATTCTCTCCCTCTGCGAAATGGCCTCCTCTAGCATCCCTTACCCGATCATCATCTCCTCAGACAACTCCGACAGTGACGAACCCACCAACAAGAAAGGTGACTTATTGTCTTGTATGTTTTAACAATCTCACTGATTTGGTTAAATTTTTAGTAATGTATGCTTTTTTTTTCCATGTTTTCAGGGAAGATACGTTTGGCCACCCCTTACAACGCAGGGGATGAGGTGGAAGTCATTGGGGGTGAGAATGGGTACTTGGGCTCCTTCTACGAGGATGTTGTCATCCGCCTATTCGATCCCGTGCACTATGAGGTTGAATACGTGACGCTCCATGACGCCCGAAGGAGACGCCCTCTGAGGGAAGTAGTTCCGATGGGCCGACTTCGTCCCCTTCCCCCTCATAGGGAGTATGAGGGCTACCGGCGTGAGGACCGTATGGACTGTCAAGCCAATGATGGGTGGTGGTCGGGTCGGATTGTAGGGTTCAACTATGAAGCCCAACTTTTCATTGTTACCTTCCCCCTCACTGGGGATATTGTTGAGTATCCGACCAGGGAATGCGCCCTCACTTTGATTGGATTGACGGCCACTGGACTACCCAACCACAATTCCGATACATGTTGCACTGAACTACTTCTTAGGAGGGAATGGTTGTTATGGTTGTATGTTTGTTATGGTTGTTATGTTGCACTGAACTTTTTCATTTGTGATGGTTGTCATAAACCTTGTTTCTGGTACTTATGGTTGTGATGTTTGTTAAGCTTTATCTGTCATGGTACTTGTTTGTTATCAACCTTTAATGTTATTGCAGTTTTCCTTTCACAATGTTAGTTGATGGTTTATGTTAAAGGTTTCCTCTTGTTAACTTGATGATTTGGTGGTTACTTTTCTGGTACTTATGGTTTTGGTAACTTATGGTTTTGGCACTGATAAGTAATCTGAAATATATATAGATATGCTTGAAGTTTCTGGTACTTATGGTTTTGGAGTTGTAGACACACATGAAAAATGAAAATGTAAATGAAAACACATCAAAGTTTTCAACTCAGACCATAGCTCCAACCATTAAACACACATGATCTCAAATAACTAAGAAATTACCTCTCAATCAGCAAGACCAAGTAATTACCTCTTCATTGCAGGAAACTTCGCCCCTTGCTTAAAGTGTTCACCTCAGACCTGGGGAACACATTTACTCACCCATTAGACATAGCTATCAGAAACATTATAGAAGAAACAACATGTATAAGAAACAGTATTGAACAAACATGATCTCAAATGACTAAGAAACAACATTATCCCATATACGAAACATTATAAAGCGAAAATGATTAGAGAGAACATTGTTTGACAACTAATTAACTATCTTCTAATACATTTCCTGATAAGTCAACTATTGTAGCATTTACATCCGCTCTCGTAATGCTAATGTCAACCCCATCATCACTAGAATCAAATCTCTTAACACGAGGGGATTCCTTCAAGTATATGTCCACATATTCGTCACCCTCTTCAGTAACAGTTGAGACATATCTAGGAAGATCTTCTACGACATAGCTCCAACCATTTGATAATGGGTCTTCAACGTAGAATACTTGGTGTGCTTGAGACGCCAATATGAATGGCTCATCTTCATAAATGCGCTTCTTTCGATTAACCCGAGGGAGTCCATGAGTGTCTTCTTCAGATTGAAACCAAACACACCCAAACAAAATCAGTCTCCACTTTCCCTCTAAACCAGTCAATGAAATCCTTACAATGGGTTTGTGCAGTGTCCCACTTTCTTTTCTTCTTGGTTCTGGCAATTAGTGTCTCATGCTCACTACAATAACAATAAATTACACAAACATATTCTTCAATATTCCATCCAAGGGTGAAAAATATTTTACACTATAGAAATAAGGTTTATTATATTACCTAATATATCTGTCAACTTCTTCTTTATGGCAGTTGAAGAGGAAGTATCGATGTGCTTGAGCCCATTTTATGTCATCAATCCTAGAACGCTCAAGGTTTGTTGTTTTCCTTTGTCTTCCCTTCCCCATTATAGGATGACCCATATGAGGGAAACATGATTTCCCAATTTGATCATCTGTAATGGTGGATCCCCGATGTAGATATCTAGCACAAAAGGCGGTGCATTCATCAACTAAGTACGACTCTTCCATTGATCCTTCTGACCGACTCTTATTCCGAACATAAGATTTCAATTTTCGAAGATCTCGTTCAATTGGATACATCCATCTATGACATACAGGTCCCCCAAGTCTGATTTCTTCTACTAAGTGGATTGGTAAATGAACCATAATGTCAAAAAATGCACAGGGAAAAATCTTTTCAAACTGACAAAGAATCTCATATTGTAAGTACTCTAAATCTGCAGGGTCAACAACTTTCTTGCAGATGGCCTTGAAAAAAGCACTCAATCTGATGAAAGGCCTTGCAACATCCTCGGGAAGACATGTCTTCACAACAATGGGAAGTAAATACTGCATGAAAAAGTGAGCATCGTGACTCTTATAACCTAGAATTCTCCTCTATTGAACCTGAACACATCGACCAATGGCAGAATCACAAACTTGTGGTAACTTGGCATTTTTGATCACACTACAAAATCTGCGCTTCTCCTCCCCTGTCATCCAAAACCGCGATTTTGCAATTTCAAGCTTCTCACCATCAGCAACAAACTTAGGCTGAAGCTCCTCCATCATATCAAGTTCCACCAGATCCATTCGAGCTTTCACATGATCCTTAGTTTTTCCAGGAATATCTAACAATGTCCCAATAATATTATCACATATGTTCTTTTCTATATGCATCACATCAAGACAATGTCGAATGTCAATATGCTTCCAATAATGCAAAAGAAAAAAGATTGACTTTTTCTTCCAAGGGCAGACATACTTCTTCTTACTCTTCATATTCCTTTTTGGCTCTTTTGGTTTGTTTTTTCCAAACTCAGTTTTAAAGCCAGCCAACAACTCCAAAGTCTCACTTCCTGTCAAGCGCACCGGAGCTATTTCATCATCAATATTTTTGTTAAAATGCCTTCTATCACGCCAATATGGGTGATTCCTTCCCAAAAACCTACGATGACCTGTGTAACACATCTTTCTACTATGTGTTAAATAGTGCGACCGATTTTCATAATGACAAGAAGGACATGCCAATTTCCCTTTCGTGCTCCATCTAGATAGCATAGCAAAGACAGGAAAATCACTTATGGTAGTCATCAAGGCTACGTGCATATTGAACATTTAGTTTCTTGAGGCATCATATGTTTCTATGCCAGCCGTAAACAACTCTGTCAAGTCCTTGATAAGAGGCTGTAAATACACATCAATATCATTTTCCGGTGAAGAAGGACCTAGGATGATTAGGGCAAGCATTAAAAATTCTGACTTCATTGACATCCAAGGGGGCAGGTTGTAAGTGGTCAGTATAATAGGCCATGTACTATGGACAATACTCATTGAGTTAAATGGGCTAAATCCATCACTAGCTAACCCTAATCTCACATTGCGCGACTCGTCACCAAATGATGGATAAAGTACATCAAAGTTCTTCCAAGATTCACCATCTGCTGGATGTCTCAATAACCCATCCTTCGGACGTCCATCTGCATGCCATGTCATGTTTTGTGCAATCTCTCGACACATGAATAATCTTTGCAACCTCTTCTTAACTGGAAAGTATCTAAGTACTTTTGCAGGTATTTCTGAAGCGTTGCAAGTTTCGCCATCTTTTTCAGCTGATTTCCATCGAGAAGTCTTGCATATAGGACAACTTGTTGCTTCAGCATTATCTTCCCAATACAAGATGCAATCGTTAACACATGCATCAATCCTAGTGTACTGAAGACCCAACATCTTTAGGACCTTCTTCGCTTCAGTATAAGAAGTAGGCAACTTTGCATCCGGTTGCATGACTTTTATAATTTTTAGCAGATCAATGAAGGCACCATTGCTCAGTTTATGGTCTCGCTTATGAACGAATAAGCGAATTAGAAAGGAAAGCTTCGAAAAACTCTTGCAACCAGGATACAATTCTTTCTGGGCCTCTTCCACTAACTTGTAAAAACTGGTTGCCTCTTCATTTGGACCATTATTGAATGTGTCATGCAATAGATCGTCCATGTATCTCCAAACTCATTTGCCCCATCGTTTACCACATTACCATCATTAGGTTGCGATTCTCCTACTTCCTCTGGCAGCCTATGGAAACCCTTCACAATCATGTGATCCTTGACAGTTTGTTGTTCTAACCAATTACGACGATAACAAACTTTGCAAGGGCAACGAATTTCGCCTCCTCGTGCTTCATTTGCAAATGCCTTTTCTATATACTCATCCACTCCTTTTGAGTATTCCTTACTCCATCTCAGATGCATCCACCACTTCATGCTACTTTTGTCCATGCCTAATAAATTGTATTTTTATAAGTCATTTATTATAGCAAGGACTATATGATATGAGTTCTTGGATTATTGTGTCACCTATTATCCTAGTTAGCTTTTACAAGGCTTGCATTGCAGCCAGCAGTGAACAAAAGAGGGAAATGCTGGCTGCTGCTGGCCATTTTTTCTGTAGTTGCATGCTGCAGTTAGTACTTCAAGTATAAAGAAGTTTTTTTTTCATTATCACTTGTAGGAGGAAAATTTACTAAACAATATCAGTTCCAATCAATCAAGAAACAAACATAACGAGGCCAGCACACGAATAATTTCAATGAAAGACAAAAAATGCAGAAATTATGACGAATAAAAATATAGCAACTAAGAAAAACCAATAACAAACCATGAAATAAAAGAACTTCTACTTTAGCCAATACTTGAAAATATTTTTAGATTCATACTCTTACAAATACTTGAAAATAGGTATTTATATATTTAACATTACATCCAGTCATCTTACAAATATTTAACAACATTAGATACATAAAATAGAAGAAGAAGTACTTGCATGCCCTTTCACAAGATTTCAAAGTTACACCAACGCACTGGGCAACTCTCTTTCGGTGTTCCCTTAAATGAATAACCTCCTCCTGTAAAAAACAAAAGACAGGGAAATGCAAGGTTTAGATATATATATATATATATATATATATATATATCCTTTGTATACATTCAGGAAGGTCATGATCACCTTGAGAATTTGAAGAGTGAGCAAGTAATTCTTCATAATATCATTTCGAAACCATACACACTCATATTTCACCTACTCTAAGCATGTTATGGAACCAACTCACATATTGCAACAAGTTATATTCCACCATATCTAACATAAAATATAAACAAGCTTTGACAGATGGGACACAATTCAAGACACAATAAAACCAACTCACATATATTAAGTCATTAAAATCATTAATAAAGGGTATAACTTGGTACACCTCTCAATCTGTCATAGGCCATACCTAAACATACACCGACTAAGACAACGTTGAAGTAAATCAAGGAGAACCCCCACCCTAAAAAAATCCACTTATATATTAACCTTTTTTGTTTTAGTTTATGTTTTCAAGTCCAACATCCTTTATGAGGAAGAGGAAAATTTATGTTGCTGTCCACAATACCCTGATGAGTTTAATGACTTAATAAAAAGGAATCATTTTCTCAGAACAGTCATAAACTAAATATAGCATAGTTGTTCATTCTTGGCTTCTCTTGCAAAGAGATTAATCCAGAAGGACCTCTGGTTCTTATTGGAAGATGATGGTTATATTCACATATGCTTGTTCAGTTGGAACATAAAAAAAACAAATTCAATAACATTTTTTGAAAATCAAAAGCCATTAGCCTACAGACAGCCACCAGATGAGGAACACCTTCACCCTAAAATGTAACAACCAGATGAAGAACACCTCCACCATAAAAACTAACAGATGAGGAACACCTCCACCATAAAAGCAACACAGAACGCACCATCAAAATGAAAAACCAACAGAGACAGCCACCAGAAAAGCATAACAGATAGCAAAATTACAAAATATGCAAAATTCTCGAGTTCATCATATTACAAACTAAGAGGACAAGCTTTCCATAACCTGAGATTGCTTCAAATTGCTTCAACTTTGAATCACTTGAAATTCCTTCGCCCAAATCGCTTTACTTCAACTTCGTTCCCCCAAGTTGAGTTACCATGCAAAATAACAAAAAGCAAAATTACATAAGATGCACAAATATCCAGTTCATCTTAGAAGAAAAGAAGAGGACAAGCTGGATAGATCACCTGAAATTGCTTCAACTTGGAATCGCTTGAAATTGCTTCGCCCTAATCCTTCCCCCAAATCGATTTACTTCAACAAGTCAAATTCCAGAAATTGCTTTACTGGCTCATCCCTCAAACTCCCAAATTTCCCTAAATCGTTCACCCTAATCCTTCCCCAACTGGATACCCCTAATCGTTTGAGTCGCTCATCCCTCAAAACCAGTGGCGGATCCTGGACTTGTTGATTGAGGGGGCAAAAAATTACGATAAAAAAATATTGTATGTAAAATTAAACCCTAATTTTTCTTTTCCGAAAAATCATCAATATTATGGATGTGTAACTAGAATAAAAACATAAATTTTGCATGATTTATTTCATGATTTTCAAATATTTCAATATAACCTCCTAATTTAAAGTTCTCGGATATAATTACATTATTAAAATATGAAATTAATAAATGATAACTACAGAAACCCCTATCGGTTGGTAAATGATGTCGGAAATATTGTAATTCAGTGCTGAAATTTGAAACGCTTATAACATTTTGCTCAGATATTGGATTTGAGCTTATAATATATCAAATCGAAGCTATCGACGAGAGGAATATGTATGGTAAATTTTATTTTAAACTGGGGGGGGGGGGGGGCGACTGCTACCTCTGGCCCTAAAGAGGATCCGCCTCTGCTCAAAACCCCTAATCACCTAACCCTTCTATTTTCCCCAAATGATCGAAACCCCGACCCCAAAACCCCAAATCCCCTTTTTCATTTTCCGCGCGGGCGTTTTAATTTTTTTGGGTGAAATTAGGGCGGGCCGGAATTAGTGAGCCCGCCAAACCCATGAACCGCTGCCTCTAATACGTTACTTTACCCGGGCTTTGGTGAACCGCCGTAATAGGTTTTCTCACTTCACTAAACCGCTTCCAAAATAAGAATAGACCGCCTCCATAGACCTCTGATATCAAAACTGCTGCCTAAACCGCCTCCAAAAACTGAACCTATTCTAAATTCTCAAAATCTACCTAAACCGCTGCAAAAACCGCCACCTTATCAAACCGCCCCCACCAACCGCCCTCTTTTCTCTTAAATGTAGTAGTGGCTTGATATCTTTTTGCCACTATGGAATACGTTATGTGTGAATATGAGATAGAGGTAAGAGGATGTGGGGGTTTATTTGGTTTTTATTTTCCGATTTGGTGTAGTTATGATAGTTTAAACCGATTTAATATAAAAAAAATGGGACCAATTTTTGAAACACAACTCCAAGTAGAGAAAACGGGGCATTTGTCCCTAATTAAAAACTATCAAAATATACGTACTTGTACTTGTTCCTAAATATACTAATTTGTCTTTTTGCCCAATTCAGATGACAAAGTAGTCAATGTTGGTCGCTTAAACGAGTCATAAAAGTGGATCATTGTTAATGTTAGTCACCTAAGGTAATTTAGAAGACAGAGTAATCAATGTTAGTCACCTGAATAAGTACCAAAAAATAGGAATCATTTAGGTGACGACGAATTTTTGAATGTTGGTCGATTGAGGTAACTCAGGGGACGGTGATAATATGTGTAGAAAATGTTGGTTGCCTGAATGGGTATCAATCATTCAGGTGACAATAAATTTTTGAGTGTTGGTCGCTTGAGATATTTCAAGCAAAGGATTAGTCAATGTTGGTCGCCTGAACGAGTGTCAAAAGTGAGTCATCAAATATCAACCATTAGTTTAGTTAATTAATTAGTTTTGTACGTTAAAAATGGAGGTAAGTTAAAAGGAAAGAAACTTACAAATTCCTTGGTTTGTAATAGGTGGAAAGGCATACACATGGGACTTGAACCCTAATGGATGAATCCGGTCGAAATGAAGAGGTTGAGCGGGAGGGGCAGTTATAGCTAGCTATGTGAATTGCAAAATCTTGAAGAGCAGGTGAAGAGTATAGCTTGCTTCTTCACACCTGACCCGAGCAATTATACACTGGTATCCCGTCGCTGTCGCACAACCAACACCTGACGTGATACATGCATGGGATATTAGCAATTTAGCATGTTTTCATGGTTTATATAAGTTAATGATTTTGTTTTTAGTGTGATGTTTATAAGACTATTTATATGTAATACAGGAGGACTTATACAAGTTTGTTTAATTAATCTATCTTATTAATAATTATAATAATTATGCCTTCGTTTTTTTATCAAGTAAAAAATTAAAATACCATAAAAAACAATGTCTGGTAAATTGAGAGGGCGAAAAAAGCACGTAAATAATAATACAATGAAAACACGTAAATACACGTGAAATGTATAAAAAATAACCCTATACCTATGAATCACGCAGATGTCAGGCCAATCGAAGTGAAGGACTCGACGACATGTCGTGGATGGCGAGTTCATGGGATAACTGACGCTAAGATGCACACCGTTTCACCGCCGAAAGACGAAAAGTAGAAATCCAAACACGGTACGAGGTGACTCCCGAGGGGGGGGGGGGGAGGGAGTGTGGATCACACAATAAATCATATTATGCCTTGGTGTTTTTCTACAAATCAATAGAAATAAACATATCAATCACTTTTATTTTATATAAATTAACATTTTTCGATAAATTATAAAAATAACACTATATTAGCCTTAAATTCAGCACATCTTTATCTATCAATGTGGGCGCACAAAGCCATGACCTCAAAAATGGATAATACATAGTTATAAAAAGTTATAGTTAAATATATGATTTCATTAAGATATTACATTGTATCGGCCGCAACCATCATCATGCCCAATGCAATGCATAGCCAATTCCATGGTCCATGAGTTAAATGTGTGACGAAGTTGTTGCTAGTTTCCATAGTGAATCCTATTTTATTTGGATCCCTTCATGTCGGAATTAAATGTTGAGATCAGTTATTGAAAAGTAAAGAACTTTAGTGATTGATTATGAAATAAAAAAAATAAATGACGGCTATTATACTATAAATAAACCCTATTTGAAATTATTTTGATAGTTTTATAATAAGCGACCAAAGTAGACTGTTTATGAACATATATTTTTTTTAAATGCCAGGAAAGAAATTTGATAATTCAAACAAGTTTGACTACCGAGAGATTGGGCAAATCGATAGATGAATAAATTAAACCATTATGAGTAACAAACAACAATCTGAATACATTTGAAATAATAAAAAAAAAGAAGAACAAAATTGTAAACACCGGAAAATTTAAATGCCGAATTTGGAAAGCTTTCGGAAAACCATCCTCAAGCATCTTGCTATTTTTGGAAATTTTTTGAAATAATTCCGACATCCCTTTGAATTTAAGGTTTGACGGATTATATTTCCGCTGTCTAGTTTCAGATTTAAAAACATAGAGTCTCGTGGGTCGCTTTGAAATGATTTGAATTTTTTATTCGGATTTTCGGGATTCGGGATAGGTTGTCCGGATTCGAGGCCGGACGAGTGGAATCTCTCTCTCTCTCTCTCTCTCTCTCTCTCTCTCTCTCTCTCTCTCTCTCTCTTCTTCCTTCCTGATAGCGTCTATTTAGTCATGTTTACAGGACACTCTTGGTTAGAGTTTGGGGCGTTTTACTCAAGCATTTGCCTATTTCTTAGCCCTTAGTGTCCCATTTCGAGGATTCGGTGTCTACCGCTAGTTTGTTGTGATTTCTGGTACTTTTGAGCAGTTTTGGAGCCGATTCAAGAGCTAAAGGATAAGAATGTGATTAGAGGCGCTTCCATGTGGAAATAAGTCATCAAAGACGGGCTAAAGGGGTCGAGAGATGAGCAAAAATATGAGACAAGATGCAAGCATATCAAGTGAATCACTCATATGAGCTCAAGACGATGTAGCACGACTCGCGGGATGGCTTTCACAAGGAAATTTATGCAATTTTCAGCTACAACAAGCTGTCACAACTCGTGGGAGGCCTTCACGAGTCGTGACAAGTGAACTCATCTGTTTTGTGGCGTACTGCAGGCTGTCACGACCTGTGACAGACTCTTCACGAGTCGTGACAGTGTCAGATCCGCCCAGACCATTCAGATTTCGGTTGGTTCTTTTTTTTATTGGGATTTATTTAAAACAAAAGGAGGAGTTACGTTTTGGGGGGTCTCTGAGACCGAAATTCTGACATTGTTGGGGAGATTTTTGAAGCTTTGGAGACTAGAGATTTTTGGGGAAGAAAAACTTGGTCGATTAATCAAATTCCAGTAATTCTGTTTCCATCTCTGTTGTTCTATGTTTGTCTTGTAGAATTTGATTGAATCAAGCATGTACTTTTCCATGAGTGGATAGATCTCTTGTTCTAGGGTCGGGGTGATCCTGGCGATGCGGAAATAGACTCGTTCTTAGTATTGTTTGATTGATTTCTGATTTTGTTTGGTGATTTAATCCTATTGCGCCAGCCCTAATCGATGAGAATTGGTTAGAACTGATTTTGGGTTTGAAATCGAAAGACTAAAACCCTAAATTGGAATTTAGATGGTGAATTTAGGCCGAAAGGCTAGAGATTTTTGGGGAAGAAAAACTTGGTCGATTAATCAAATTCCAGTAATTCTGTTTCCATCTCTGTTGTTCTATGTTTGTCTTGTAGAATTTGATTGAATCAAGCATGTACTTTTCCATGAGTGGATAGATCTCTTGTTCTAGGGTCGGGGTGATCCTGGCGATGCGGAAATAGACTCGTTCTTAGTATTGTTTGATTGATTTCTGATTTTGTTTGGTGATTTAATCCTATTGCGCCAGCCCTAATCGATGAGAATTGGTTAGAACTGATTTTGAGTTTGAAATCGAAAGACTAAAACCCTAAATTGGAATTTAGATGGTGAATTTAGGCCGAAAGGCTATTTGATCCATTGGAACCATAGGATTAAACCCGAAGTTTAGTTGATCGAAAGTGAAATTGAACTTCTTGAGGATTATGGATTGTTATAGATATTCTAGATGATCGTTATATCAACTGAGACCGAAAGGCGAAGAGTATGTGATTTTCATTTAGAATTCTAAGCGCTTAAGGGTTCTAAATTGGTTGCTTGAAACCGAAAGGAGATCGTTAATCGATTTAGACACATTCGCTTCGATTCCGAAAGGAGCTTTGCGATTACCTTAGACAATCTACCTTCACTTTTGAGTTAGAAATCATTCAAGCGAGAATATATTTTGGTCTATTGACGATGCATCGTTGGTGAATCCCTAGCCCTAGAATATCTTCCATACATATATTTCTCATCTCTTTTTATCGGTGTTTGCTATTTCCTTACACACACATGTTCCCTCAATTTGTTCGTTACTTTTGGGCTTAGTCGAGCTAGTTTGAAATTGACAATTGATATTCCTCCAGTCCTTGTGGATACGACACTTGATTACTACAGCTAAATCCCATACACTTGAGGGTGTAGGTTTTTAGCCTATCATGTTTTTGGTGCCGTTGCCGGGGACCGGTGCTAGTATCGATCGTCCTTTTGACGACTAGTTCTCTAAGTTCTTTTTGTTGATTTGATTTGTTTTTCTTTTTGTTTTTGGCCTCAGGTTGTGCTTTGAATGCGAAAAAAAGAAAGGCTCTAGCAATCTAGTGCCTTTTGATCATGAACCTGAACGAACATTCCACAAAAGAAGAGCTGAACAAAAAGCTGCTAGAGCAGACATGATGGCTGATGCTATGGCCAAATTGCAGAACTAGAGCGGCAAATGGCTCAGAGAGATCAAGAAAATGCCGAACTTTGACAACAACTAGCTGATCAACAATTACAGCTCGGTCAACCACAAGGGCCGACAACTTTAGGAGAGTGGATGGATCCAGCTCAGTTCTTACCACAACCAGGTGTTGTTCTTCCTACTTTAACAGCCGTTAATTTTGAGTTGAAGCCTGAATTGTTGAATATGATAAGGCAAAATATGTTCAACGGGCTTCCTATTGAGAGTCCCCATCAACACATATCCACCTTCAAAGAACTGATGGATACGATGAGAGTTCAAGGTGTCGCTTCTGAAGAGCTATTATTGCGATCATTCCATTTCTCACTTGCAGGGAAAGCTAGACACTGGTACAACTCTATCCCTGCTGGCACAGTCACCACTTGGGAGGAACTGTCATTTGAGTTCCTGAATCAATTCTTCCCGCCAGTCAAGACTGTCGAGATGAGGTGGAAGATAAATGCTTTTGTGGTTGGCGATGGGGAGAAAATCCATGAATCGTGGGAGAGATTCAAGGATCTTTTGTTTGAGTGTCCTCACCATGGGATATCAAAGCTGAATCTGTTGGAGATTTTCTATAAAGCTGTCAGTGACAACACTAGAGTACTTATTGACTCCTCATCTGGAGGAGAATTTTCGGAAATGGGAGCTGAAGATGCGTGGGCATTCATTGAGAAGTCGGCTAAGAGATGTGGGAAATACTCGCAACCCATGGCGCTCTCTACTGTCAAAACGGGTGCAGGGATCTATGAGGTTGATGCTGAAACTTATAAGGATTCTAGATATGACTCATTGGCTGCTGAAATTAAATGTCTAGCCTCGGTTATGGAGAAGTCCTTGCCCACCAAGGAAATGAGTGCCACGAATTCTAGGCCGGTGCCTTGTCAATTTTGTGGATCCCAAGACCACACCATCTCGGCCTGTCAGATTTATGGTTCTCAAGGTATCGGGAGTCAGGATGACGAAGTCAACTACATGTGAAATTCGAATAGAGGCCAGGGTTACAATATGAACTTCGACAACTACAATCCTCGAGCGAGGGATCACCCCGATTTCTCTTATTCTAACAGACAAGCTGCAGAAGGATCACCACCTGGATTTCCTCCAAAACCCCCACCACAGAAGGACAAGATGGAGTTAATGATGGAACAATTTATGGGAACCGTTAAGAACTTATCAGTAGGGGTGATATTCGAGCCGAACGAGCCGAGCTTGACATGTTCAAGCTTGGCTCGAACGGGAAACGAGCCGAGCCGAGCTCGAGCCCAAAAACTATTCGAGCTTTTTTTGGCGCTCAAGCTCGGCTCGCGAGCCCAAGGTGAAACTCGAGCTCGGCTTATTTAAGCTCGAACAAGCTCAACGAACGAGCCTGAGCTCGTTTGAGCTCGTCAGTTGGGCTCGTTTGAGCTCGTTCGGCTCGGTTCGTATATAAAAGTTGAATGCAAACCACATTACACAGGAAGATGAAGCAAGCAAAAATTCATCAATTTCAATTTCTACAAATTTCTAATCACCATATTTATTAATTTACACAAATTTCCCATTTCCCTGTGAGGATGAACACTGAGCAAATTTCTAATCCCACAGAATGGGTACTGAGTACTCAGTTTCAAGATGAACAACAGGAACCTCTAAAAATTTCAATTTCTACTTCTACATAGATCTAATCCCGCAGCAAGCAAGCAACATTTCGTATCAATCACGAGCGACTAACAGAAGGATGAAGGAGGAAGTGACAAACCACCGAGGAGCCGATGAGGGAGTAATGGCTAGTTGGCTACTGATCGAGTTCGCCGGCGTCGCTGAACTAAAGGACTAGTGGAGGAGCAAGGAAGATGAAAAGGGAGGGAGCAAGGAACCACGAACATCGACGGAGGAGGAACCACACGGACATCTAGGAGGAAGAATGAACGAGTGAAGACGGAAGAGAAGTTCGGCACTTCGACGGGGCTGGCGGCGATTGAAAGTGTGGCCATTGATGGAAGGAATGAGTGAATTGCTAAAGCCTGAAGAGAGATTAGGATAGAGAAGAGAGGTGGCGGCTTAACTGTTGAAGATTGAAGCAATCCACTTAACGAAGCGCTTCAGCCACTTCATAACCCTAGGAGGGGCAGTATTGTAAATTCTCATATCGAGCTTCTGGGCTCGGTTCGGGCTCGGTTCGAGCCTAAAATACTGTTCAAGCTCAGCTTGTTTTATGAATTCGAACGAGCCGAGCTCGAGCTTTTCCGAGCCAAGCCCGAGCCGAGCTTGAGCTGTTCGGCTCATATAACAGCCCTACTTATCAGGTGAAGTACAAAATCTTAGTAGAGGTCAGAAGATGCTTGAGACTCAAGTAGCTCAGCAGGTTAATAACACTGCTAGGCCCGCTGGTCAGTTTCCTGGGCATACTGAAGAGAATCCCAAGGTACAGATTTCTGTTGTATCTTTAAGAAGCGGCAAGCAACTAGAAGATTTGACGGCTGTAGCACTGAAAGAGACTAAGAACAGAGTTGAAGCTGAAATGGAAAAAGGCTCCTGAACCGGTGAAAGATTCGCCATATGTGTCGCCGCCTCCTTACAAGCCACCGCTTCCGTTTCCACAAAGAAAGGCTCAATCTCAATCCGAGGCGCAGTTTAGAAAGTTTTTGGAGGTGTTGAAGAAGCTCTACGTCAATACTCCGCACACTGAAGTTTTGACCCAAATGCCATCCTATATGAAGTTTCTGAAGAAGATCCTCTCTAACAAGAGGAAGCTCGATGAGTGCCAAGCAGTGTTTCTTACCGAGGAGTGCAGCGCCTTAATTGAGAACAAGCTACCACCTAAGCTGGAGGACCCAGGTAGTTTCGTTGTCCCTATTTCCTTTGGTCATAGTCCTGATTTTAAAGCTTTATGTGATTTGGGAGTTAGTGCTAGTTTGCTTCCTCTCTCAATTTGCAAGAAACTGGGTCTAGGAGAGCCTAGACCGGTTAGGATGCAGTTGATCATGGTGAACAAGTCCATTGCCCACCCAGTTGGTATTTTAGAGAATGTTCCTATTAAGGTGGGTAAGTATTTTGTACCGGTGGACTTTGTTGTATTGGATATGGATGTCAGCACCCCCGTTCCTATCGTTCTTGGAAGACCTTTCTTGGCCACTGCAGGGGCTCTGATTGACGTACGAAAAGGGACCCTCTCTTTTGAGATAGGGGATGAGAAGGTTGAATTTAACCTCCCTAAACCTTTAGAACCACCTGTTGTTGAATCTATGTGTAGCAGGATTGATGTTGCCGGTAAAGGGGGCTATGATGCCATGAAAGAAGTGTTCAATCGAGACCCTCCAAAGTTTGCTCTAACAAAAAGTGTGGTCAATGGTGCTGCAAATGAGTTATTTGCTTATGTATCTCGAGATTTAACAGTCTTTGTGGAGGATCCCAAATCTGTTTTGCAGGTATATGACGGAGTCTCTACGGGTGAAGCTAAAGGAAGACCTCCCGAAACAGTTCAAGAAGGTGATTTGGTGCTACTTTTCCACTCAAGGCTAAAACTGGCTCCAGGGAAGCTGATATCAAGGTGGAGCGGCCCCTTCAAGATCAAAGGAATGCATCCCCATGGACTTGTTGAGGTATGGAGCAAACGGACCGGCAAGTTCAAGGTGAATGGACAAAGACTAAAGGAATACTCCGCCGTAGATCCGACCAAGGACGTTGTTTCCATTCAACCACCTTGACCCAAGCAATCGAAGGTAATGGAAGGTCGGCTTCAGACTTTAAACTAGCACTTCTTGGGAGGCAACCCGAGGTATATTTTCTTTATTTTTTAGTTTTCAATTTTTTTTTCTTTTGTTTTTTTTTTTGTGGTTGATTTGCAAAAGTGCAAGTATGGGGTGGAGAGTGCACTATATTGAGAATATAATTTGTGTTTTGAGCTGAATTGAAGGTGTTTGACACCTATCTACTAACCTCCATCTTGCCGAGTTTGTTGCTTGTTTGTGTTGGTTATCTTGCCTAGGTTTGGACGCAAATGGCTCTAGCTTGGCTACCTTCTAGACACATTCTAGACACATGCTCTACATGTTGAAATTGTGAGTATTCCCATCTCTTACTTGATTGTTTTGCACATTGAGGACAATACTTTGTCTAAGTATGGGGTGGGGGGTGAATACTTCACAATTTTTTTGAAGTTTTTGTGTCAATTTGGCCCGCACTTATTGGAATGTTTGATGACTGCTTGAGCATTGAGTCATTGCCTTGTTTGACTAGCTAGATTGTATACCCTCTTGCTTGATCTTATGTGTATCTTGCCTCATACTTGGATACTCGAGCTTGACTTGATACCGCATTATTGGGTTTGTGTGCACAAATTGAAATATGATTGAGGCAGTTTTGTCATCCAATTTATCCTTGCCTACCCTTGCATTTGACTATCTGCTTGAAGCCTTCTGAGCCTTAGAAGCCTGTTTCTTTGGTAGCTCCACAAGATTTTCATAACCGCTACTTGCCTTTCCCTAATCCGGGATTTTGGGTCATGGTAGTGTATTTTGTTGTGTGGATGTGCTTCAAGTATAGGATTATTTCGCTTGATTGTGATTGAAAGAAGAAAAAGAAAAAAAAAGAAAGAGAAAAAGTCTTGGGATAAGAGGAGGATAAAATTCACTCTTGTGCAAAAGTCAAGAAAAAAATACGGTTAGTAACCGATCCTGCTTGTGGAGAATAAAATTCACACAAGGAGGAAGAAGTGCAAAGTGAGGAGGCCAAGACACTTAGTAACCGGGTACATTCATCACAAATGTTTGTATTCATGTAAAACGATGTCGAGGCTAGAGAGGTAAGAAAAAGAGTGAAAAAAAAAGAATTTTTCATTGAAGTGGTTGACAAAAGTGAAGATGAAAAAGTTGTTGTGATGGAGTTTGTTTGTTGGATTAGTATGAGTTTGATTCTTTGAAGTTGGTGTTTTTCCAGTTGTTCTCGCATGATCCTTTTTCCAGGATTCTAGCACCACATGGCCTAAAGTTATCCATACCTTGCTCTTTCACCTTTGCCCCATCACAACCCTATAAAGTCCTCATGAATTTGTTCTATGCATAATTCCAAGCGGTGGAGATTATCCAGGTTGTTCAAGCTTTGTGGATAGCGAGTATTTAGATTGAGATTCGAGGGAAGTGTATTAGAGGGTTTTTGTATTTTGAAGAGCTAGTCAAGCTTGGTTGTTAGCTATGATATGCTAGGATGGCATTCGTCAAATATTTTGATTTAGTAGACGCTATATTGTGGTTTATTGTCTTAGTCTTTCTTGGGGACAAGCAAGGTTAAGTATGGGGTATTTTGATAGCGTCTATTTAGTCATGTTTACAGGACACTCTTGGTTAGAGTTTAGGGCGTTTTACTCAAGCATTTGCCTATTTCTTAGCCCTTAGTGTCCCATTTCGAGGAATCGATGTCTACCGCTAGTTTGTTGTGATTTCTGGTACTTTTGAGCAGTTTTGGAGCCGATTCAAGAGCTAAAGGATAAGAAGGTGATTAGAGGCGCTTCCATGTGGAAATAAGTCATCAAAGACGGGCTAAAGGGGTTGAGAGATGAGCAAAAATATGAGACAAGATGCAAGCATATCAAGTGAATCACTCATAGGAGCTCAAGACGATGTAGCACGACTCGCGGGATGGCCTTCACAAGGGAATTTGTGCAATTTTCAGCTACAGCAAGCTGTCACGACTCGTGGCAGGTCTTCACGAGTCTGACAAGTGAACTCATCTGTTTTGTGGCGTACTGCAGGCTGTCACGACCCGTGACAGACTTTTCACGAGTCGTGACAGTGTCAGATCCGCCGAGACCTTTCAGATTTCGGTTGGTTCTTTTATTTGTTGGGATTTATTTAAAACAAAGGGAGAGTTACGTTTTGGGGGGTCTCTGAGACCGAAATTCTGAGATTGTTGGGGAGCTTTTTGAAGCTTTGGAGACTAGAGATTTTTGGGGAACAAAAACTTGGTCGATTAATCAAATTCCGGTAATTCTATTTCCATCTCTGTTGTTCTATGTTTGTCTTGTCGAATTTGATTGAATCAAGCATGTACTTTTCCATGAGTGGCTAGATCTCTTGTTTTAGGGTCGGGGTGATCCCGGCGATGCGGAAATAGACTCATTCTTAGTATTTTTTGATTGATTTCTGATTTTGTTTGGTGATTTAATCCTATTGCGCTAGCCCTAATCGATGAGAATTGGTTAGAACTGATTTTGGGTTTGAAATTGAAAGACTAAAACCCTAAATTGGAATTTAGATGATGAAGTTAGGCCGAAAGGCTATTTGATCCATTGGAACCATAGGATTAAACCCGAAGTTTAGTTGATCGAAAGTAAAATTGAACTTCTTGAGGATTATGGATTGTTATAGATATTCTAGATGATCGTTATATCAATTGAGACCGAAAGGCGAAGTTGATGTGATTTTCATTTAGAATTCTGAGCGCTTAAGGGTTCTAAATTGGTTGCTTGAAACCGAAAGGATATCGTTAATCAATTTAGACACATTCGCTTCGATTCCGAAAGGAGCTTTGCGATTACCTTAGACAATCTACCTTCATTTTTGAGTTAGAAATCATTCAAGCGAGAATATATTTTGGTCTATTGACGATGCATCGTTGGTGAATCCCTAGCCCTAGAATATCTTCCATACATATATTTCTCATCTCTTTTATCGGTGTTTGCTATTTCCTTACACACACATTTTCCCTCAATTTGTTCTATACTTTTGGGCTTAGTCGAGCTAGTTTAAAATTGACAATCGATATTCCTCCGGTCCTTGTGGCTACGACACTTGATTACTACAGCTGAACCTCATACACTTGTGGGTGTTGGTTTTTAGCCTATCACTTCCCACTCACCCTCTTTATGGTTTTCGTCTTTTCCCTCATTAAAACCCTAGAGTGCCCATTTGCCCCCCTATATAAAGAAAGCCACAATCCTTAGGAGACAATATTACCCTAAAATTCTAAGCCAAACACCCAAATCCTAGCCTCCCTCTCTCACTATCTCCAATTGAGATTCAAACCATAAGTCACCTTCACTCTCTCCTCTTCAATCCTTCACACCCACCTTCAAATCTTTTCATTTGTGTTTCTCCCGGCCCAAAGACCATCAAACACACCTCCATTACCTCCTCCTTGAAGATCGAGCCAAGAAGACGAAGGTTGGACGTCATTTCAAGCAAAACAACAATTCCTTGGGGATTTCGCCACCACGAGTTGGAGCCCAGAACACTTTTCGCCGCCCTGAGTTCTTGGTCGCGGCCATGAAATCGAGCCCAACAACAGATATAACACCTGAAAAACGTGAAATCGAGCCCTTCTTTCTTATTTTCCCTATTTTTTGAAGGTGAGCTATATCTCTCTCGTTTTTGCTCGTTTTGGTCTCAAACTTTGCAAAGAAGCTCTTTTGCTCATTCTTTACCTTTCCTAGGCTCGATCTCTCATTTCCTCGTTGATTTAGAGCTCGGAGGACCCTATTGGAGCATCTTGAAGACTTTCCTTGAAGAAGCTTAGGTAATCCCTCTTCCTCTCTCCCCCTCTAGTTATCGTTTGTGTCTTTTGGTGTTGATTAAGGTCGGGATTTGATATGCTTTAACTTGGTTTTGGTTTTTCAAAGAAAGGAATTCCTTGAAGGCAAAAAATGAATCAAAAGCTTCGAATCTCGCCGTGGCGAAACCATGATCGGCGCGGCGAGTTAGAACAAAGCCCAGGAGGAGAAAGGAGCCATCTCACGACCGCGAGTGTGGCTTTATCCGCGGCAAAAGTTGCCTCTCGCGACCAACGAGGGCCTCTTTCTCGCGGGGACTCTGGGTGGGGTTTCACCACGGCGAGGAGGTCATCTCGCCGCCGCGAAAACTACCCCATTAGCATAATGGCCGAGGCATCTCCCTTGTTTCTTGGGGTTTGGGTTGGGTTTTGGGTTGGACCATTTTGGGTCGGATTTTGGTCAAAGGTCGATTTTAGAAATGAGAATTTGAAAATATTATTTAAATGATTATTTTAATGAGTCGAAAAAGGATTTTAACGGAAGTTGAAAAGTGTCGGTTTATTGAGTTGAATGCTTCGAAAATATTTTGAAGAACTTGTATTTTAAATCAAATGTCGAAATTTCTTAAACATCGCAACTTGACTAAGGTTCAATGATTTAATGACTTGATGTTTTATGAACCTCGTGTAACGGATTGACTTAACTTGACTTGTCGGATTTCAAACTCTTGTAACCAAATACCGTTTGATGTTGTTATGCTAGTTTTGAAATTAGGACTTGGCATGAGTAATGAGGAGTTACGAAAACTTGATGGGAATTGGGAATCTCATAATGGCTTGGCTTTCGAGTGTTTTCTTGTATCGGAAAATGGTTTGAGATGGTTTAACTTGCGATTGGTTTTGGAAATGTTTTGGGAACATGGTCTCTGTCTGTGTGATTAGTAGCATTGTAGCTTATCACATTCTTTAATATTATAATAGGTGCTTGTTGATTGATTGGATTATACTTTCCGCTATACCTTGTTGTTAGGCTTTCCAGGTAAGTTTCTTTATATGGACTTACTCAGACTGATGAGATAAACCTTCCTATATGTAGTCATATGACATACTAGGTATTGCATAAGCATTGAAGCATGTCATGTAGTATCATCCTAGGACTTGCATACTTGAATGAGCATTCAACTACTCTATGCGGTTGGAAAACAGGACGGTTGTTATGTGTGAGTCCTAGAGTCTTTGCTAAAGTCATAGGATAGCCCAGCTTCATCGGGTTTGTACCGAGTCATTATTGTCACAAGATATGACATGAGCTTGATTGTTTTATGAGCTTGATATTATAAGCATGATGATGAGATGATTATTGATGCGCACATATACCACTTGCGGGTGGAATTGCTATGTTATAGCACTGAGCTGGCCAGGGTTCGGCCTAACGGAAAGGGGGTTGGAGGTAGGAGAGGGATATGCCACTTGACATTCTTTGGCTCATTTATCATATTTTTGCATATTATATCCTGATGAGCACGACTTGCGTGTTTAAGTTCTGTTCTGCATTAGAAGCATCTTTATTTAAGTATAGCGTATGTGTATGCCTACTTGTGGGGCCCAGAATGCGATTGGGCATCGGTCTGATCCTTGCCCCACATATTGTTTTTAGGTTTAGATGTAGATTATGTGTGATCAAGGATTCTTTGGCGATGGATATGTTCTGGGCGAATATCGACCGAGAGATTGACTTCTATCGTACTAACTTGAAGGATTTCCAATCATGTGTTTTATGTTTTGGTTTTGACCCGGCTCCGCCGTGGCAAGTGATATCTGCTTTTAGTTTTACGTAACTTTGTCTGAAAAATGAATTTGAGCGACTTAGTCTACAAGACATGTTATGGGTTCCCAACGACCATCCACTATTTTTGGGTTTTGAAATCCCTACTTTCAACACTAATATTGAGGTTTGAAACCTTGCTCCGCACTTGAATTGCAAGATCCAAACGAAGGTATCCAACATTCGAAACGTAACCCGAATATTTATATTTGGGCCGTTATAAAAATAAAGATCAAATAGAATACACAGGGTGGGTCATGTGTAACTATCTCTTATTGTGTTTTGTGTTAACAAATCTTAGCCATAGATTGAGTAAAAATGGATGGATGAGATTATTCCCCACGTATAATTAATTATAATATTAAAAGTAAAAACCACCCATTAACCCTTTTCACGGGCGTGTCTTGCATTGTCCTCGTTTATGATTTCGACATTGATCAAATTCAAATATTCTTCCAATAGTATGATGTTAATTTGTTTTTTTTAATCATTTTTCAAATCTTATTTAATTTCTTTCCTAATATTTTCCTATCCTATTATTACTGTGCCTTCCTGGGATACTATCTCTCGGTTTATTTTTCTAATTCGTTGCCCTGATGCAATCTTGTGGTGGTATCCGGAATTTGTTTACGAGGCATCATTGTAGTTGACTGTTTTCATTTTGTTGTGTGTGAGCGTTGTTTTGTTGCAATTCCAATAATTTTTCTTCAATTCGTTTTAATCAATAATTTTTCTTCAATTCGTTTTAATTGTCTAAAATTTTTTCTGATAGTTTTTTTTTGTTCCGTATATTCTTTCGATAGCCTTTTTAAGAGTTGGGTCTTTTTTTTTACCACTTGGAACATGTAGGATCCTGCACATCTCAATCTGAAGTCGCATTTTCTCAAATTTGAATGGTCTGCCTTTTCAGTTTTCATTGGAATCCCGATCCAGTAAAATAGGGAAAACAAATCGCGAAAAGGCATGATTTCTGATTGCTTTAAAAACTTCCAAACAACATACCCAACCCAATCACTATCCAATCTGAACTAATGCGTGAGGGGAAAAACTTTAAAAAGGTTTTGCTTTCCAAAAATCGTGCATACTCTATTCATCCCCGTTCTAGAGTATTATTCTTTGTCTACTAGACTCTTCACTAGAGGTGACAATCGGGCGAGTCGGATCGGGTTCGGGTCGGGTTCAGGTCGGGTTATTCGGTTTCGGGTCATATTGGACTCGGGTTGATATCGGGTGTGATGACAATTCGGGTCTGATCGAGTTCGGGTCGGGTTTATTCGGGCATTAGTTTATCGGATACAATCGGGTTTTCGGGTCCTATTCGGTTCAGGCGAATCGGGTTTCGATCGAGTTTGGGTGAATTGGGTGTCGGTCTAAACTGGTTCGGATGAATCGGGTTTCGGTCTAAGCGGGTTCGGGTGAATCGGGTTTTGGTCACAATGGTTTTGGTTGAATTGAGCTCAGTCAAATCGAACCCGCAAGAATCATATTGGATAAAACAAATCAATTTTTTTTACCTATGAGATATTTATCCTTGTATATAGATTAAACTAATGTTTATCAATTCTTAATCAATACTACATTCGTTAAAAAAATGCAAGTCTTCTCACTTTTTTATAATATTTTTAAAAAAAAGTCAAAATCATATAAAATATTGTTTTTTTAATATTAATTTCATACTTATTACTCATAACTACGAAATTATAAAAATAACAAAAAATTGATATTTATATAGTTTGGGCGTCTTAAAAATTGCTAAAAAGTTATTTTTTTTTTAATGGAGGGAGTACAAAATTACATTTAATTATACTATATGCATGATAATATTACCATCCATTATTAAGTAATCAAATACTTGAGTTGTTTTGAGTATTTTAGGGAAAATGCTAAGATTTTTGTTGATTTCGGATATAATCGGGTTTGGGTTATTTCGAGTGTCAGGTATAAACGGGTTCGGGTAATTTCGGGTTTCGGATATGCTCGGGTCGGGCAATTTTGGGTTTCGGGCTGATTTCGGGTCGGTCTATTCGGATATAATCGGTTTCGGGTTCTTACTGGGTTCGGATTGCTTTCGGGTTCGGGCTTAACTCGAATCGATTCGGTCGGTCTCGGATCCAAACTCTTTTTTTTTCAATTATTCAGGTATCGAACAGGTTCGGATCGGATCAATCGGGTCGATTTTCTCGGGTCGGTATTGCCAGCTCTACTCTTCACTACCCCATCTAAACTGATGCGTGAAGGGGAAAATATCTTGAAGATGGATATTTCCAGTCCTCTGCAGCTTTCAAATTCCATCTCTCCGTGGAGAGAACTTGAGGTTCACAATTCACATGGGAACACGCTTTTAATTTTTGAATAGATTTTTCAAATTTGAAATTTCTCCACCAACAGTCAACACCAATCACCAATCTGGATAGAAATTGGTGCTCAATCCTCACTAATCAGTAATCACACCACTCCCCTTACTTTTCTATTAGTAATATCAACCTTGTCTCGAAAACCAGATCTGAATCGATCGATAGATCAATCAATAATGGATCCCGCCGAGGGAACTGCGCGCACTCTGGAAGAGGAAGAGGAACAGGTGGACGCCGGCAGGACTCTGGCCGACGATCTGGACGCATCTCCCTCGGTGGAGAGGCTCTTCGACGGTAAGAAGGTACCGTCGTGGCAGGCACAGCTAACTGTGAGGGCTTTCGTTGTGAGCTTGATCCTCAGCGTGCTGTTCACCTTCATAGTGATGAAGCTCAATCTGACTACCGGCATCATCCCTTCCCTCAACGTCTCCGCCGGCTTCCTCGGCTTCTTCTTCGTCAAGACGTGGACCAAGGTTCTCGGCAAGGCCGGCCTTCTCCGTCAGCCCTTCACTCGCCAGGAGAACACTGTTATTCAGACCTGTGTTGTCGCCTCTTCTGGCATCGCCTTCAGCGGTAATTATCTCACCTCCCTCTCTTGATTCTCCGTTTCGCTTCACTGTTTGGTTCCGATTTGAATCGAATTTGAATTTCAAACTTCAACAAAGACTAACAAACACAAACTGCCGTTAACATTCACACTCTGGATGGAGGGATTTGGTGGAATTTTTAAAGATAGGAAGTGAAGGGAAAATAAATTTTGTATTTGGATGAGCCCTTTGGATAAAGGGAAGGAATCTGAAATTTGAGTAACTGCTCAATTCTATGGGATTTCACAACCCACCAAAAAAGGTGGAATTTAGTAGGAAACTGAAATTCCTTCCCTCTTCCCTTCCTTTCCTTTCCTCTTTTCATTCTCTCATCCCTCCCTTCCCCTAAAAAAACCCATGACCCAAACAGAAGGTCAAACAAGGACAAATTCAGCACCAATTAAGCAGAAACACGAACGATATCCTCAACTACAGTACGTTTAAAATTTGAAATTACGTCTAATTATAGATGAACTCAGCCAAATAAGCTTTGAGTATCATACCACGGGATATCTTGTCGGCCGGCTTCTTTCTCCGCCGGAGAAGTTCCGAAGGGGAGAGCTGTGTTGTCCGCTCCTTCGATTTCACCACCAGGCTACAGAGACGACGAATTAATTGATCGAGATGCGGAGAAAGGGAGTTCATATTCGAGATTGACAGGAAGAAGAAGAGAAAGCCCTCCAAATCTCCAGTTTCTTCTTTTGTCCGCTCCTTTGTCCAGATCATCTTCCTCACCATCGTCACCGCTCTTTGGCTTGGCCTTTCGGTTTCGTCGCCACCGCCGAGAAGCCAAAGTCAGCACTGATCTCGTCTTCTCCGACCTCGAGAAGCCAAAGTCAACACCGATCTCATATTTGGGGATCTCAGATTTGTCCGCTAGTGCGAATTCGAACACCATGATGATAATAGAGAGAGGTAGATCATCGATCTCATCTTCTCCGACCTCGAGTAGCCAAACTCAGCATCGATCTCAGATTTGGGGATCTCCGATGATGTCCTCCGCCGACCCTAACTCAATCTGGATTGCCTTCTCAGCAACAACCCGAGCTTCCGACACCACTCCTTCAATGATTTCGACGTTCCTCACTTTCCATGTCTCCAATATCAATAACCTTCATTTCCTTAACTCTTACAAGATAAAACACACAGTCTACCAGCCTCTCTCTAATCACCCTTTTCATCTGCGGAAACTAGAGAGAATTTATTTGCATTTCTCATGAAATGGTAGGCCAACTTCTCTTCTTTCTTGCAAATGAAGCCACTAATTCTAAAGCACGTGCATTCAATGTGGTATTCATAAAATAGATAGGGAAATTTACAGAAAACCACCCCTTAAATATAGGTGTTTTCACTTAACCACCCCTTAAATTCAAAATTACAGAAAACCACCTTTTAAATGGTTTTTACTTACAACTCACCACCCCTTCATCTATTTTCATTAATTTATTATTAAATATATTATATTTTAATATTTTTAAACTTAAATTTGATTATAAATATATTCAAAATTTTAATTTAAGGGCTCGATTATATTTCAGGGATAATTTTATTGTTTTAAAAAAAATATAGCCTACAATTATTATCTTAATAATTATATTTAAGTTATGATTAATTGATAACCTAATTTTTTTAAAATTTAGGTAAATTTAAAGAAAAAAAGTTACATGTAACAAATAAAATGGATCAAACTCAAATTTTAAGTTGAAAATTATTAACTATTTATTATTATTTTTTAAAAATAAATAAAATGATCATTAAAATATAATCGAGCCCTTAAATTTAAATTTTGAATATATTTATAACCAAATTTGAGTTTAAAGATATTAAAATATAATGTATTTAATGATAAATTAATGAAAATAGATGAAGGGGTGGTGAGTTGTAAGTAAGAATTATTTAAAGGGTGGTTTTCTGTAATTTTGAATTTAAGGGATGGTTAAGTGAAAACAACCATATTTAAGGGGTGGTTTTCTGTAAATTTCCCAAATAGATATGTAGGTTGTTGCAATTATACCGAAAAAAAATATAGGGATTTTTAAAAGGACATGATACATTTGCACTAGGTGTAAAATTTAAATTTTACTCTACAAATACTAACATGACATGTGGTGAAAAAGTGATATAAAAAGTAATCAAGCCTACAAGTCTAGCTCTTTCTTCTTTTCTTGCTCATGATAACCTATGTACTCCTCTCATCACCAATTCATGTGGGTCCCATCCAATACAAGTTTTAGTTTATTTAAAAAAACTATAATGATATGATTAAATTAAAATTTTCAGTTATAATAACACTCCTTAATAATTGTGGATACCACCCACACTTGTATAAACAACTCATTTTATATTGATTTTTTTAATAAAAACTAACATAATTTTATTTACATAAACTCGTAGAGATATTTAGAGTATATTGATTTGTCAAATATTATTTTTTTATATTTTTCTGATAAAAAGTTATTATATACGGAGTATTTTTTTGATGAAAAAATTATTATATTTTTTTCAATTTCCTTTTTTTAATAATATCCTAAAATAAATTACTATGTATTTATTTAATATAAGAGATATAAAATTATATATAATAGGGGTGGCATGGGACGGGACGGGATTGGGGTAATCCTGCGTCCCGTCCCGTTATTTTTTACGGGACGAGATTGATTTTACCTTTTTTAAATCCCTTCGGGTCTTATCCCTCATGGAACGGGATCGGAACAGGACGGGATTTATCCCTCATAAAAAAAAATACAATTGACTCAAAAAATAATGAATAAAAAGGTGTAAATTAAAGTCTTACGTAACAATCTCATTATAAAATATAGCAGGCAGTAGCAAGTAGCAAATTAAATTATTACATAATCTCATTACAAAGTAAGTACAAATACAGACTATACAGTAGCTTCGATGAAAAATAAATAAATACAGTAGCGCAATTTCCCATCCTTTGAGTTTAAATAAGTGTTAAGGTATACTATAAATATATTTTTATATGTTTTTATTATTTTAATATATATATATATATATATATATATATATATATATATATAATTTTATATATATGCGGGACGAGACGGGATTTGGAGGATACGAACTCTCCGTCCCACGTCCCGTCCCTCGTAATTTTTGCGGGATGAGATTGAATTTTTTTTCCTAAATCCCACCGGGATCGGGACAGGATTTGCGGGATTTGTGTCCACTCCCAATATATACGGAGTAATACATTGAATAAATATTGCGGGCAAAACAATATAATGTGACGTTTCATTTACTGCGTACGTCTTTTTTTTTTCCTTGATCAAGTATCGTTTTACAATTTTTTTTTTGCTTAATACAAGTGATTGACGACTTTGTTAGAAATACATGTAATGATTGACATCTTTTTTTTCCCTTAATCTATGATTTTATATTGTTGTACTTACAATTTATTTTTTAAAGAATAAAAATAAAATATTTCTATATATCATATAGTTTATTAGTCTTTAAAATAATAACTAAATAATAATGGTAATTGTGAAATACTTTTTACTTTTTGAATCATTTTCCTCTTTAGTGGAATCATACAATTTGAGTGGTAGTGTAAAATGTTTACTTTTACACCTAGTGTTCCTTTTTAAAAATATATTTCCTACTTTTCCTGCTTCTGCTTGGAGAAAGAAAATATAAAACATGTTGGAGATGAAAAAACGCTGGAATTTGCTAAAATCCTCTATTTCCTCTCAAAACGAGTACGTGTGTGAGTGAGATGCTCCTACAACATTTACAATAAATTATGGAAAATATATATCCCTAAAATTAAAAAGTAAATACCAATCTACAAAAAAAAATAAGCTCAAACTCCAATAGGTTTTCTATTTTGAATATTTGTACATTTATAAATTTTGTACTCTACATATTAGCCAACAGTAAGTGAATTTATTTGCCATTCACATGGATTGGTAGATCAACTTCTCTTACTTCTTCGTCTCTGTTAGACTCCATGTATGTGACGATCATGATGTAGTAGTGAGTCCACCTTGTGTTGCACAGAGGGGATCACAATCAAGGCACTTAGCTAAAATCGGTTGCGTTTGTATAAGAATTCAATCTGTTACTCTGAGCAATCAATCAAGTGTGTTTATTGAAACCATTTTCCTCTCTTTCTTTCTCTCCAAGTTCCACGTTTCTTAGCTTTGGTTATTTGCAAATCTAGCTTCCACATATTAACATGGTATCAGGCTACGAAATTCTTCGATCCTTTCGTTTTCTGCTTCCGCGTTTGGATCTCTGTACTTTGTTTTTTCTTTGATTCGCGTTTTCACCATGGATGAGCTTTACCTTTATCATTCTGACCGTCGGGACTTTGTTCTTTCTACTCGTCTGTTTAACGATGGCAACTACAACCATTGGAAACGATCTTGCGAGGTCTAGTTATTTTGCAAGAGGTGGATATCCAAATGGATATCCACCTCTTGCAAAAACTATGTGTGATCATTGCAAGTATACAAGTCACTATGTTGACAAGTGTTGGAAACTTATTGGTTATCCACCTGGGAAGGGGCCTTCGTCGTCTTCTTCTCCTTCGACTACCGGATCTTCTTCCAAACCGGCCTCTACTTCTGCAGCTACTTCGCTGACTCAAGCTCAGTATGACAAGGTCCTTTCTCTTCTCAGCAAGTCTGATCTAGACCAATCAAAGGCAATGTTAGCGAGTACAAGTACTTGTCTCTTATCTTTGAATCATAATTCAATTTTGATCATTGAGAGCGGGACAACTAGCCATATTACTCCCCATTTACATTCATTTTCTTTTAATAAACCCATAGATTGACCTTATTTCATCACCCTGCCTAATGGCAGGCAATCTCCAATTTCTCATATTGGTGACATTGCATTAGCCCCACATATTTTGCTTAAAAATGTTCTTCATGTTCATGGTTTTCATTTCAATTTTATTTATGTAAAGAAACTTGCTACAGATCTCAATTCACACATCATTCCCCCCCCCCCCCCCCCCCAACCTCCCCCGACAATTGCTTCATTCATGCCCCTTTTATGAAACAACCATTTCTTTCTCCTTGGCAAATAATTGCAAAGGACTTTATATTGTGACTAAGAATTATCAAGATCTGCTGGGTCCCACAAGACCTTAAGCTTCTACTGTCACAGTTTCATCTTCTTTTCCTTTCAATAATGACAATCAATTTCATTCGGCCAGTGTGGCTTGTAAATCAACTTTGTTACATTGTAGGATGGGGCATATCCCCTTTGATCAATTGTGTTTCATTGATGCTTTTGTAACCACAACTCACAAACCTGATTTCATTTGTCAAATATGTTCTATGGCCAAATAGCACATGCCCTCTTTTTCCTTGCATCATTCACGTTCTAAACACGTTAATCATGATGATTTTCGATATTTCTTGACCATTGTTGATGATCATTCTCGTTGTACATGGAATTATCTCATGTCCCACAAAAGCAATGCTCTCTCAATTCTTAAGAATTTTGTTCTCTTAATCAAAACTCAATTTCAAAAAACCATCAAAGCTTTTAGATCTGATAATGCAGCTGAGTTTTGGGATTCATCTACCCAAAAGTTTTTTCTTTCAAAAGGACTTGTTCATCAAACAAGCTGTGTTGAATCTCCCCAACAAAATGGATTTGTTGAGAGGAAGCACAAGCATCTCCTAAAAGTTGCTTGTGCTCTCAAATTTCAATCCATTCTACCTTTTAATATTGGGGAGAGTGCCTATTAACTGCCACTTACTTGATTAATCGATCACCTTTGCCTTCTTTAAAGAATTCCTCTCCTTATGAATTGTTGTTTCAGAAATCTCCTTCTTACACACACTTGACAGTGTTTGGTTGTTTGTGCTATGTGAGCACATTAAAATGAGACAAGGACAAGTTCCAGCCACGAGCTATCCCTTGTGTTTTCCTGGGTTATTCGTTTGGGAAAAGCTCTTACAGGCTGCTGAATCCCAAGGCTCATGATATCTTTCATTTTAGAGATGTCGTCTTCCATGAGTATTTCTTTCCCTTTCATTCTCATTCCTTTGGTCATGATTCTTCTTCCACCTTACCTGTCATATCTCATGACACTTCTCAAATTGATTTCTCTCCCAACATCATCCTTCCTTCCACCACTGCCTTTCCTTCATCTTCTGAGCCCTTTGTGACAGTACGAAGATCTTCAAGTTCTCACCAAAACCTAGCTTATCTCAGAGATTTCATTTGCACTAATTCCTTTGTTGAACCTTTGGCTTCTTTTCAGCTTCCTTACCTTCTTCTTCTTTTGCCCTGCTTGCTCATATACATTCATACATTGAACCACAACTTCTTACAAAGAGGCTGCCAATGATCCTAACTGGGTTATGGCCATGGAAAAAGAGATCAATGCTTTATCTGCTAATAAAACCTAAGAATGGTCTCTTTGCCAAAAGGAAATAAGGTCGTCGGGTGCAAGTGGGTTTACAAAGTCAAGTTGAAGGTTGATGGCGCCTTGGAGAGACACAAGGCTCGGTTAGTTGCAAAAGGTTACACTCAAATGGAGGGCATAGACTTTCATGATACTTTCTCCCCTGTGGACAAAATGACCACCATCCGAGCAATATGTTATTTCTCTAGCTGCATCCAAGAACTAGGACATTCATCAATGTGATGTGAACAACACCTTTCTCCATGGGGATTTATTCAAAGAGGTCTATATGGGAGTTCCAGAGGGCATGTCTAATCCCTAGAATTTGGTTTGTCACATGCACAAATCTCTTTATGGTTTAAAATAGGCTTCCCGCTAATGGTTTTACAAACTCATAGCTGCCTTCAAGCTCACTGGCTTTGTTCAGTCTCAGAGTGATCATTCCCTCTTCATTGGGAGATGTGGCAATCATCAAACTCTCATTGCCATCTATATAGATGATTTGCTTATTACTGGATCGGATTCCTCTGAGATTTCTCCTCTTAAGAAGTATTTTGATAATGTGTTTAACATCAAAGACCTGGGTCTATTGCATTACTTTCTTGGCCTAGAGGTTAGCTATGTGCCAAATGGCACTGCCTTGTTTCAGAAGAAGTTTGGTCAATAGTTGATTGCTGATGTTGAACTCACAGATTGCACCTCCACTTGCACCTCTTCCTCAGAACTTGAAGCCTGCTTCTGACATTGGTGATCCTCTACCTAATCCCTTCATCTACAAACAGTTAGTGGGAAAGTTGAACTTTCTCACACACACCATACCTTACATGTGCTTTGCAGTTCAATATATCCTTTAGTCAAGTTATGCAACATGCACTAAGTTCTCATCTTCAGGCCTTGCTCCACACTATCAGATATGTTGTTGGAACTTTTGACAAAGGCATTGTGCTAAGAGGACATGATAAGCCTGTGGTGAAAGCTTTCACAAATTCTGATTGATCTTCGTGTCCTTCCACCCGACGCTCTGTTACTGATTTTGTTATTCTTCTTAGTGATTCTCCAATTTTATGGAAGTCCAAGAAGGAGGGAGTGGTTGCCAGGAGCTCCTCCAAAGCTGAATATAGAGCGACGGCAACCACTACCTCAGAGGTCACATGGGTAGTTTATCTCCTTGAAGAGATTGGTGCTGATCCTGTAAAGCTTGTTGAGTTGTTTTGTGACAACAAATCAGCCATGGAGATTGCCCGGAATCCTATGTATCACAAAAGAACGAAACACATATAGATTGATTGTCACTTTACCTACCAAAAGGTTGTAGAAGGTTTGATTGTTCTGTGTTTCATTCCAAGTGAAGCTCAACTTGCTGATGTCTTCACTAAAAGTAGTCTTCGCCACAACATAACCTTTTGCTTTCCAAACTAGGAATGTCTCACTTCCCAGTTTGAGGGGGGTGTTCGACTCCATGTATGTGATGATAATGATGTAAGGATGACAATTTCATACGCACCCGACGGATATCCGTCTCACCCGACCAAAAAAGTGGGTGATAATCCAAAATAAAGCAGATATTGAATGGGTGATGGGTGAACGGGTGATGGGTGAACGGGTGATGGGTCGGGTCGGATTCGGGTGAAGACATTCTCCACCCGTCACCCGACTTATATTATATAATTATATTTTATATATAAAATTAGCAATATACCCCAAAACCCTAATTCAAGATACTTGTCAAAAGATTAAAATGTAAATATCTTATCATAAAGTAAGTTATGCAATTTTTATTTGAAGATATGCAATACAATTGACTCCTAATTAAAATGGAAACGTGAATGCAATGGGCTACTAATTAATGTTTATTCGTTGATGTAAAAAACTTGAAACATAAAATGCAAGTATCTTTAGCGGCTTGGTGTTTAATCTCACCCCATTTTAGATTGAATTCAATCACCCTTGGTTCAAATCCTATTAGACACATTTTTTTCATTTATTTTTTCCTTAATCCATTTTCCATTATTTTAAATTTCTTACAATTTATTTGGTATTTTACAATTAAACAATTATAATTTTTCTTATAAATTTAAGATATTCTCTCCATATATTTTTAAAAAAAATAGTTCTAATAAAATATAATATAAAAATTATCCAGAAAAAATTGTGCCCAACCCGAAAAAATTTCTAGATTCGCCCCTGCCCATCACCCGACCCATTGTCATCCTTATCATGATGTAGTAGTGAGTCCACCTTGTGTTGCACACAGGGGATCACAGCAGCCAAGGCACTTAGCTAGCTAAAATCGGTTGCAACGGTTTGTATAAGAACTCAATATGTTACTCTGAGCAATCAATCAAGTGTGTTTGTTGAAACCATTTCCCTCTCTTTCTTTCTCTCCAAGTTTCACATTTCTCAGCTTTGGTTCTCTGCAAATCTAGCTTTCATGGATTAACACTCTCAAATGAAGCGACCAATTATAAAATACTACATTCAATGTGGTATTTTGTGAAAAGAAAACAGAAAAGTGATACTATTTACTTTGGGTAAACATTTGTTTTTATTTTGTGCACCTAACATGAGCTACCTTCATTTCATTAATCCTTTCATGACATAATTGGATATACACGCACATTCTAAAATACCAGATAGTAAAAGAAACAATTAATTTTACAATGAAAGTAATAATTGTTGTATTAATTATGTACATAGCTGTTATTAATTATTAGCCTCTAGTTTGGTACTCAGTTTAAACTTTCATGTTGTTCTTCACCATAGGAGGATTTGGTAGCTACCTATTTGGTATGAGTGAAGCTATTGCCAAACAATCAGGCCAAGACAACACTCCAGATAACATAAAAAATCCCTCTCTTCACTGGATGATTGGATTTCTCTTTGTGGTCAGTTTCCTTGGTCTATTTTCGGTCGTTCCCCTAAGGAAGGTATATATAAGATCATATTCTAAGTTTACACTGTTATATCTTTTATATATATATATATATATATATATATATATATATATATATATATATATATATATATATATATATATATATATATGATTAGGAGCTTAAAGTGTATGTATTTAAGCAAGTCCTTCTTTATTTCAGATCATGATTATAGATTTCAAATTGTGTTATCCAAGTGGAACAGCTACTTCCTATCTTATCAACAACTTTCATACTCCGCAAGGTCTTAGATTAGCAAAGTAAGTTTTTGTTCATGATCTCATTTAAACCTATTTTATTTATTTGTATGAAGACATTGTATTATTGTTGACACATATATATTGCCCCTAATCTAGGAAGCAACTGAAAGCATTGGGAAAGTTCTTCACCTTGAGCTTCTTGTGGGGTTTCTTTCAATGGTTTTATACAGCAGGAGATGGATGTGGATTCATAAATTATCCTACTTTCGGGATGAAAGCCCTAGACAATACGTATGCAAATATCAATCCTCTTGCTTATTAATTCACATTAATTTGCTCTCAAATTTATTCTTTGTCATTGGATATGCAGGTTTTACTTTGATTTTTCAGCAACCTATATGGGAGTAGGGATGATATGTCCGTACATTGTTAACGTATCTTTGCTTTTGGGAGCGATTTTGTCTTGGGGTATCATGTGGCCTCTAATTGCTAATAGAAAAGGTCATTGGTATGAAGCAAGCCTCTCGCCAAAAAGCTTTCAAGGTTTGCAAGCATATAAGGTATCTTCTAGTTATATCCTATTGGAAAAATGTGCTCATATAAAAAAAACAATTTTTTTTTTAATTCTCATGTTTTCTTTTATTAAAACTGTAGGTTTTCATAGCTATTGCAATTATCCTAGGGGATGGACTGTTCAACTTTGTGTTAGTTCTATCTCAAACTATCAAGGGTTTATACAAGGAGTTTCGTAACAAGGCCAATGGTGGACTTCTCCGATCAAATGAGGTCACTTCCCCAATTATCTCTTCGGCTCTATCTTATGATGATCAACGTAGAACTCAAGTTTTTCTTAAAGACCAGATTCCGACGTGGATGGCAGTTGGTCTCTACATCACCATAGCTATTGTCTCCACCATTACGCTACCACATATATTCCATCCGCTTAAATGGTACTATATCATTGTAATGTATATTGTTGCACCTGTTATGGCATTTTGTAATGCCTATGGAACTGGCCTTACCGATTGGTCCTTGGCATCCACCTATGGCAAGCTAGCCATCTTCTCGATTGGAGCTTGGGCTGGAGCTGAACATGGTGGGGTTCTCGCGGGTCTAGCAGCATGTGGCGTTATGATGAACATAGTTTCAACTGCATCCGATCTAATGCAAGACTTCAAGACTGGTTACTTGACTTTGGCCTCCCCGAGATCCATGTTTGTGAGCCAAATAATTGGGACTTCAATGGGATGTATAGTGTCTCCATGTGTCTTCTGGTTGTTCTACAAGGCCTTTCCTGATCTAGGAATAACCGGGTCGACATATCCAGCACCTAATGCCCTTGTCTATAGGAACATGTCCATTCTAGGGGTTGAAGGTTTCTCAGCCTTGCCAAAGAATTGCCTAACTTTATGCTATATTTTCTTCATTGGAGCTATCATTGTCAATGGCATAAAACAGGTTGGGAAGAAGTATGATCAAAAGTGGTCAAAGTACATACCTATTCCCATGGCAATGGCTATACCATTCTACATTGGTGCCTACTTCACTATTGATATGTGTGTTGGAAGCTTGATCTTGTTCATATGGCAGTGGAGAAACAAGGCCAGTGCAGATGTATATTCTCCTGTAGTTGCATCAGGGCTGATATGTGGCGACGGGATATGGACTTTGCCAGCTTCCATATTAGCCTTAGCAGGTGTCAAGCCACCCATTTGTATGAAGTTTTTATCACAATCAACAAACACAAGGGTTGATGTGTTCTTGCACAACTAAGAAAATCCTCCCACTTTTGAAGTTGCTCAATTGTTGCTCTTTCGTTTTGTATTGTTATTTCTTATAAATTTAACCTTTTATACATAAAAAGTTGTATAAAATTGTCAATTTTATCTAGAATATACTTTACAATTCATATAAGGTATCTTCATAAGCATAATAGATAAGCTCAGATCACCTCATTGTCACTAATAATGTTATTTCTAACATCTAATAAGACCGATTATTAATCCACAAGATCTTGATTGGCCAATGCCAAATCTTTGATGACCCAACAATGTTTCGGGCTAGAAAGAAGCGAATTCGGGTAATAAAGAAACCAACAACGACCATCCAGTAAACCAAGCACTAATCGATGATAATATGCAATCCGAAAGCCAAACAACCAAGCAATCACAAAAAAAAGGATAAAAACATAAATATCGACACAAGATTTACGTCGGAAAACCATTTCTAACAAAAGGATAAAAAAATCCATTTTCCTCCCACCGGAGCAACCAATTCACTAATCAACAAATCAATAGAAGTATTTAACAATCAAATCCCACACCGAGACAAACAAATATGAAGATCTCAAATACCAATCTAAATACAATATGGATCTAGGAATGATTCCTCTCCAAAATATAGATAAACACTTGTAATCGGATTAGATTTCCATAGAGAGAAAAATATCAATCAATAAACACCTATTGTTGATTTGCCGAAGGGGGTAAGCGGATTACTAAATCAAGAGACAAAACACCTCGCTCAAATCTCTTATCTTTTCTCTCCTTTCTCCCACCTCTCTCTTTTTCCATTTTTTTGGTCCTAATGGTAGTTGCTTACTTCTCTTGTGTGCCACAAATCAAAGGCAAAACAATGTCCTTTACTTCACAAATAGAAGTCATTTAAGGTGTCAACTTGGGTTGAACCAAAAAATGGGCTATAGGCACAACAATCTTCCTCCTCCAGCCTAAGGGGAAGATGTTTCAACTCATCTTGGTCTCATTCACATCCCAATCTTGTCTCACCACAGAGATGCAGAACTGATGCTCGCTAACTGCCACCATCACCCTCTAGCCCCCCCTCCTCCACACCTCTCTAGTACTCCGAGGTAGAACTCCTCGTGAATGCATGCCCTCCTCTTTCTAACCCTCTAGTAGTTTCTTCTCTCCGTGTTGACTCATCATGCTTAGATCTATCACCAGTCATAACACCTAAAGAACTCCCCTCTGATGCGGCTATCCCATCAGCATGATTCTCTAAAGCATAATGTAGACAAATCACAAGTTCCCAAGATCACCTTAACGCCGTCCAATTTTTCCACAATAGTTGTGCAATTGTCTCGTTGCTTATGTGGTGATAAACACTATTATCCACCCTATGATGGTTCAAACTGCCTTCCTATGTAGTTTCTTTTACTTATTATCGGACGTCTCAGTTGGCTTTCTTGATCCAAAATCAATCGAATCAAACATGTCTTTTCAATACAACACATCCTCCATCTTTGTTTACCAGTGTAGAATGACAGAATCGATATAAAGTCCTCCTTAGGGTTTCCATTCATTGATATAACATATATATAGGTTACAAAGGTATTGGGCCTTAATGGGCTTTTAGCCCATTATACAATATTAAGACCTATGTAATCTATCAAACCCCCGCAGTCAAAACGGGAGGGGTCCTTACAGTGAGACTGGAACGAAAATCAATGAATAACTGTCGAGGTAAACCCTTGGTGAATATATCAGTACGCTGATAAGAGGACGGGACATGGAGAACGCGGACATGTCCAATGGCAACCTTGTCCCTAACGAAGTGGAGATCAAGCTCAATGTGCTTCGTGCGTTGATGCCGGACTGGGTTGCTAGCCAGGTAGACGGAGGAGACGTTGTCCGTATAAACCAGAGTGGCCTTCTGAAGGGGACAATGGAGCTCAAGTAGGAGGTTCCGGAGCCAAGAGCACTCGGACACAACGTTGGCAACACCCTTGTATTCGGCCTCGGCGCTGGAGCGAGATACGACGGACTGACGCTTGGCTGACCATGACACAAGGGTGTCGTTGAGGAAGATGCAGTACCCAGACGTGGAGCGACGTGTGTCAGGCCAACCACCCCAATCCGCATAAGTGTAAGCAACAAGATCGAGCTTAGAGGAAGGAGTGATCGTGGTGCCGAGCTCAAGAGTGCCGCTGATGTACCGAATGATCCGCTTCAAAGCCTGAAAGTGAGGTTCCCTAGGTGCATGCATGAACAAGCAGACCTGCTGAATGACGTAACTAATGTTAGGCCTGGTGAAAGTGAGATACTGAAGAGCACCAGCGAGGCTCCTGTACAATGTCGGGTCATCAACCAAAGGACCAGAATGAGCACCGAGCTTGTTGGATGTATCGACAGAGGTGGCGACTGGATTACAGTTGACCATCTTAGCCCGAGCAACAATCTCTGCAGCATACTTACTCTGTGAGAGAAACAGACCTGACGCATGACGCTGAACAGTAACTCCCAAAAAGTAAGACAACTGACCCAGATCAGACATGGCGAATTCCGCACTCAACTGCGAAATAATAGACGTCCGAAGAGCATCAGAAGAGGCGGTGAGAATAATGTCGTCGACATATAGCAGCAGGAATGCCAAGTCTGAGCCTCGGCGATAGATAAACAGAGACGAATCAGAACGGCTGCCAATGAAACCCAAACGGAGTAGATGAGAGGCAAAACGCTGGAACCAAGCCCGCGGAGCCTGTTTCAGACCATATAGAGAGCGCTTGAGGAGACAGACATGCTTCGAACGGTCAGCATCAGCAAACCCCGGCGGCTGAAACATGTAGATCGTCTTATTCAGATGGCCATGGAGAAATGCGTTCTTGACATCTAATTGATGGATGGCCCAGTTGCGCGATAGAGCTAGACTCAGAACCACTCGGATAGTGGTAGGCTTGACCACAGGGCTAAACGTCTTATCACAATCAATACCTGCCTGCTGAGATCTACCGTTCACCACAAGACGGGCCTTGTAGCGCTCCAAAGTCCCATCAGATAGGAACTTGTGACGAAAGAGCCACATACAACGAATGACGTTCACCTCAGGAGGGCGAGGAACAAGAACCCAAGTACCATTCTTCGTAAGGGCCCTGTATTCGTCGAGCATAGCCGCCTGCCAATTCGGGTCTTGGAGGGCTGTTTTGTGGGAGGTGGGAATAGGGGAGAGGGAGATTTGGGTGGAGGCAGAGGGTGATTGGGTGTCGGGACGGATGGGAGCAAGAGGGGCTAAGCATGGGGATGAGGCGGCGGGCGCAGCAGAGCTGCGGGTAAGGGGTGTAGAGGCGGTGTGGGATGCGGCGGGCGCAGCATACCCTGCGGCGGGCGCCGCCAGTGGGTGATGCGAGACGGGAAGGGATGCGACGGGCGCCGCCAGTAGGTGATGCGATGCCGGGGGCATGGGCAATTGATAGGCTGCGGGCGCAGCAGTGTGCGGCGCCCGCAGCATTGGTGTTTGGCGGGGGGACTGCTTTGCTAGATCATGAGGTTGGATGGTGGGGCAATGGGTGGTAGTCATGGATACAATCTGACGGGGTCGGAAGACACCGGAGATGCTGCGGGTGTGTGGTCTGGTGGTGGGGGGTGGGGGGGTGGGGGAGGGGGAGACGTAGGAGCACCGGGAGAGCTCTGGGGAAACAGAAAATGAGGAAAGGAAGACTCTGACTCAAACTCAGACACAGGAGGTGTAGGAGAGGGGAGGAGAGGAGAAGCAAAGGGGAAGCGAGACTCGTCAAAGGTGACATGACGAGACACAATGAGCTTATGGGTCTTGATATCGAGGTAGAGGTAACCGTGATGATCAGACGGATAGCCTAGGAAGACACAAGGAGTGGAGCGCGGGTGAAGCTTATGTGGGGCGGTGGAGGACTGGTTTGGGAAGCACAAGCACCCGAAGGTACGAAGATGATCATACCTAGGCAAAGTGTAATAGAGGGCCTGACCTGACGAGCGATGTTGGAGGGTAGTGGAAGGTAGAATGTTGAGGAGATAGCATGTGGTTGTTAAGGCGTAAGGCCAATAGGAAAGGGAAATAGATGCGTGGAAGAGTAGAGAGCGCATCATGTTGGTAATGGTTCTGATGATTCGTTCAGTCTTGCCATTCTGCTGAGAAATATAGGGGCAAGACAAGCGATATGAGATCCCGTTTGCGGCAAAGAAAGAGTGAAAGTCTTTTTTGTCAAATTCACGACCATTGTCACATTGGAAACATTTAATGGATATGTGAAACTGTGTTTTGATGTAGGTATGGAATCTGGCAAAGACAGGAAACACTTGAGACTTGAAATGCAATGGGAAGACCCATAAGTAATGAGTGTAATCATCAAGAAACAAGAGGTAGTACTTGTGACCCTCCTTGATAGACACAGGAGATGTCCAAATATCGCTGTGAATGATATCAAAGGGAGCAAGGGTAGAAGTCAAAGACCGTTGGAACGACAGTCTGGCATGTTTGCCTAGTTGGCAGGAAGAGCATAAACCAGAGCGTGGGTCTTTAGTACAAGTGACAAGATTCTGGGAACGGAGGACATCTAGAACGACAGTGCTGGGATGGCCCAGACGTGCATGCCACAGACTGGACGACGATGCCGAGAGGGCGACTGGGCACGACTAACTGGACGTAGGAGGTGGTGTGACAGGGTAGAGCTCCCCGGTGTTGTTACATCTCATGCGAGTAACCCCCGTAGTAAGATCGTTCACAGAGAAACCATAGGGATCAAACGTAAGGGAAACGTTGTTGTCAGTAGTGAACCGACGGACAGAGATAAGGTTTTTGACAATCTTTGGGGCAATAAGGACATTGTTGAGGTGTAGTGGGTGGGTTTGGGTCTGTAATTTGGCGTGGCCAATTCCCGAAGTAGCAAGACGGCCACCATTTCCAACGATAATAGAGTGGGCAGGACCCTTAAAAGAAATAGATGAGAGGTTACCTGAGGAGTTCGTCATGTGGGAGGTGGCACCAGTGTCCATGTACCAAGAAGAGTCTGAAGATGTCGGCTGCGTAGAGGAGAAGGCGTGATGCAGAGCTGGCGGAACATAGCCTGGGTCAGGCGATGTCAGAGAGGCCTGAGGACCGGCATGTCGAGGGGTAGGATATCTAGAGTATCCAGAGAAGGCGTGATGTTGGTGATCGTAGAGAGCCATGGTAAGAGATTTTTTTTATGCCACCTACCTTAATAAATAATTAAGTTAGGGTCAGAAACGAAAATAGGAGAACACAAGGGTTGTTTTTGGAATTTCTTCAAAAGAGATTAAAAGCGTCTGCTTTCTTTTCCTTCGAAACACGTTCAGAGACGGGGAGGAGGGCTGCGGCTGAGGTCGGGCACGGGGTCACCGAATCGGGGCTCGGTGAAGTTCGGCGGCTGCAGGGAGTGTCGGCGGGGGAGGTATCGAAGAGAAAGGACCGGATTTGGGATCGGCGGCGGTCGAGAGAGAGGGTGTGGGGGATGGCGAATCCGGGGTCGGGGTTGCCGGAGTTGCGGAGGGGTGGCCGGATCTGGGAATTGGGCTCGGCAGGGCGGTTAAGGTGCTCGGATATGGGGATCCGGGATGTAAGTGGCCAGATCCGGTGTTCAAGTGGTCGGCGAGGGCGAATCTGGGCAGCGACGGTGGCCACGAGCGAGGACGACGGAGTGCGAGAGCGAGAGGGGTGGATTCGGAACTAGGCTCGGGGCTACGTCGGTGGTGCCTGGTGATTGGATCCGGTCGGAGGGGTGCTTGCCGGTAAGAGAAGAGGGGAGGCGGTAGGATCAGATTAGGGTTCCGTCAGGAAGAAAAGGTTGTGATACCATGTAGAATGACAGAATCGATGTAAAGTCCTCCTTAGGGTTTCCATTCATTGATATAACATATATATAGGTTACAAAGGTATTGGGCCTTAATAGGATTTTAGTCCATTATACAATATTAAGACCTATGTAATCTATCAACCAGATAGAGAAATTTGAAGCCCTTATTTTTACCATCTCAAAAGTTAGTAGTAAGGGTGTTATATATGAACCATAAGATAGGTTCACAATAAGCTTAGGTATATACAATGATCGATAACCACACAAAACAAAGACATAAACTTTGATTCCCCGATAGCAACTCCAAAATTTGACGGGAAGAATTTATCGTTATTCCTGTAAAAATAAAACTCAAACTTAAAAACTAGTATAATAAGTGATAATGCATTTTTGTATAGGCATTCTAGGTAGTTTTAGATTAGTTTAGGTTGCATTAGATAGGTTTTTATAGTTAAGTCACATCTTTCTCCTTCTTTGTTCGAAGTTCGGATTCTAAACTTTTTTTTTATTAACTATGTAGATTCACGGATGCAAGCTTGGAGAGATGGTGCAAGAGGGCGATGATAGAGCCTTAAAGCTGAGAAGGCAGTTAGGATGACTTGAAGATGAAGAGTAGAAGACCCAAGAAGGAGCTAAAAAGAATCCAAGTAAATAGAAGAAGGAAGCGCAATGGATGCTGAGATCGCGCCCGCAGGAAGTGATCCGGGACCCACCGAGCTTGCCGCCCGCGTAAAGATCTTCAGCAATCGCAACGAGCGTGTACAACAAACTCACTTAAGATTATTATTTTTAATTAAAATTGTGGGCCCTGCTCGGATTTCCACTCAACTCTCATGAGACAAGCGTGTACAACAAACTTACTTGATGTAACTGTTGAAATACTGGCATGTAGAAAATCAGGGGACCACTTTGATTTATTTTTTTTATTGTTCCAAATTTTATCCATTTTCTTTTTTAAAAAATATTTTATCAAACAAATCAAGATCATGATAATTGTTATTGTTACGTGAGATATGTGTAAATCATCAGCAGTTTTATCCAAGCGGTCGTTGAAGAAGATCGAAGAATCAAAACCAGGGTGAGAGTCGTCGTTACCAACACTGTAATCGATGGATTCAAGTAATGGTTTATGAAACGTTATTAGTAGGTGAACTATTCAGTGTTTGAAAGAAAATATTCTATCGTAACTATGAAATTGTTGGGGCTGATGGCCAAATGGGGATGCAAAAACCCTTGTAGTTAATTAGGTTGTGGATTAATTGACATCATGTAGATTTATGTAAATGATATTTTTTTATATGTGATGACGTAGATTGGGAAAAAGGAAAGGATTAGGATGTTGACAATAGAGGTGGTGCAAATGCGGATGATGTTCAGGCTGGATATGTGCAATCACAATCACCGGGGAAAATCAAATATTGGATTCCAACTTGTGAGGTATCGTTAATCACAGGGGGAAACCAAATATTGGATTCCAACTTGTGAGGTATCGTTGAAACCAGTTGTTGGTAAGACGTTCCCAAACAGTAGAAGATGGGATGGAGTTTTACAAGAAGTATGGGGAAATCATTGGGCTTGATGTACATATTGGTGGAGCACGTAGACATCCAACGGACGAAATCATTATGCATCTCTACATGATGTGTAATATGCATGGTTTTGCGATAAAAAGTGCAAACAAAGGAAAGTGGAAATGGTTGACCAACCGTGTGGCGTGCAAGGCTCACATATTTCTGAAGTGCAAAGGATTGGATGGGTATGAGATAGCTTGAATGGAGGAGCGACATATGCACCCCCTTGAGCAAGATGAAGCAAATAAAATTTTGAAGGTGCGTAGGATGCTGGACTTTGGACACAAAACGTTCATGATCAACTATGCACGAGCACATTTGGTTCCATCTATGACACATCAACTTATGAAAAAATTTAGACAAGGCTCTACACATGGAGGTCCAGAGATGCAGGATGTAAAAAACTTTAAACGAGATGTGATGGGCTATATTTCGGGTGCGGATGCACAAATGGTGCTTGATAAGTTTATGCATAAGAGACATTCATCATCCGCTTTCTTCTTTGATCATGCTATCAACGAAAAGAACCAACTAATACGTTTATTCTGGTGTGATCCTATAGCTCGTGCTAATTTTGTTGCATTTGGTGATGTTGTGTCATTTGACTCAACATATCGGACGAACAAGTATGTGTTCAAAACATTACACTATAATATTTTGTATTAGTTATTATTCTGTGAAAGTGGTGAAAATATTCGGTATTGATGCAGTAACTATTCATCCGTTTATGAAAAGTTAGTTTTTTAAAGCCAGAGATGTGTTGAGGTAATTGATATCAAATGAAAATCCTAATCACATATTTGTAATAACTTTTGGTTTGTGTGGTGTATATATACAGGTGCATGATTTTTGCGCCTTTCACAGGTTTGGATAACAATCATAAAACAGTCACGTTTGGGGCCGGATTATTGCTAATAGAGGATAAGCAATCGTACAAATGGTTGTTTGAGAACTTTCAAAAAGCCATGGGGAAGGACCCTATGGTAATTGTAACAGATCAGGACATTTCCATGAGAGAGGCTATTCCGGAGGTGTTTCCTAATACCCGACATCGATTTTGCATGTGGCATATAATGATGAAAGTTCCTAGAGAGGTAAATGTTATGTTATTGCTCCATTGTAACAGTACGAATGGTATAACCACTACAAAAAAAAAAGAATTTAGCATCGGCAATTTACCGTGGCGAAAAGCTTATTTGGGGTGGCAAAACACATTTAGCCACGGACGTAGCCACGGGAAACTAGGGGTGGCGAAGTCTGCGGTGGCAAAATGATAATAGCTACGGATGATAGCCGTGGCGACCAACCTAGCCACGGCATAGCGACGGAATAGCGACGCTTGTCCAAAGGAACCAAATTTCGCCACCCCAGAGAGTTGTCGTAGCTAGGTAAGTTTCATCCAACAATTTCCCTCCAAAATTTGGCGCCATTTTTTCACATTTTGTGACGGTCTTTCTGCCGTGGCTACTAGAGTAGTACCCAATTTCCAGCCAAAAATTTCCCTCCCTAATTTGGCGCCATTTTCACCAGTTTGCGACGGTAGAACGCCGTGGCTACGGTATGAATTTGTAAAAAAAATATACCGCCAGAATTCTGACGCATTTTCACACCTTGCCACGGCAAGACCCCGACGCTAATTTCCTCGACTATTTCTCCATCTCGCCACGGTATATAGTCGTTGCCAAGTGTAATGGCAACTCAATTTTCTCCTTTTTTCATTCTCATAATCCGAACTTGTCCTAATGTGCCTAATCAAACCTGTCCTAATGTGTCTATCAAAGCATTTTTACAAAAATTGTACAACCATAACAATTCTTCCAAATTACATATTCAGACAAAGCAAAAGTGCATTCAACATTGTAATTACACCTAATTGTTTGAAAGGTCACACAAACGACTTATGCATTCGAAGTCTTTAGTCTAAAGTTCAAACTTCCCGACAAAATGAGAATGTACTTACATAAAGCCAAAAATTGGGCGCAATGTCCTGATCTTGGTGCCAGTTTGAATCCCCATTTCACCTCTTCATTCAGCAAGCCTTACAGAAGGGTCGTCACTGCATGCATCATCTTCTTCTTCCTCAGATTCAACATCATCTTCAGCGGTGATCGGGGTCGTGGTCTTCAGTGGTTGATCGGGGGGGGGGGGGGGATAAGAGAAGAGCTCCTTCTCCTATAGACTCTCTCTGATGGACACTATTTGCCTGTAATAAAAAGCACGTAAAAAAAAGATTTATCGAAAGAAATAGACTCGACTTTATCTAACAAAAAAAATGTAGAGCATTCACTTGATTTATCGAGAGAAATAAAGTTCCCCTATTCGGATCTTGAAAAAACAGTACATTCCAAACATTTAGTATAACATTCACTTGATTGTATAGGTCACTAGAACTAAGTGATAACATGACACAAATAGTTATATATCCTTTGTATTTTATCTTCTTTTTTTCCTTTCAATTTATTAGTATAACAGTACATACCAAAAAGTAGCCTAATTAAAAAACCATGGCATATGATGAATCCATCAGTGACTAAGATAATTCAATATATAATGTGTAAAAGTAGCCTAATTAAACACAAGAGTGGATCAATTGAATAATAATAATCACTAGGATATGGATGTGCATATGAAAATTGGATGAGAAGAAACACCTAAACGCTAAACACCATATAGCAAAAGTTAAACTAACCTGTGCTTGTGATTGTGAGCTTCCCCTATCATTGCACCCGAAAGTCGTCATCAAGTCAGCTTTGAAGTCTACAAGTTTCTGTTCGACAATATTTGTGAGGTTGTCAGCCACCTCTTTGAATTGGCATAGCACATCCTCATTGGAAATAGATTTGTTTGATGATCCTGGATACACCATACGAGGAGGGGCACTTGCACCATATGTCCGACAGTATCCATGGCCATCCTCTCCAACAACCCGATGGAATATCTTGTCTTTGACGTCAGTTAGGTCCCTTTGATCCTCTGGTTCCAAACTTAATAGTTTGTTATAGTCCTTCTACATTATGACAATGCAAAAAGAACAATTTAAAGAGTGTCTGCACACGTAAGACACTGAAATAAATTTTGATATATACAAGGTCGAACAAACTTACAATAGCTTCAATAACGTCATGATCATCTTTGTTGCGAGATTTGATCCACACACTCATCTTATCAACCGGTTGGCCACTTTTATTCATCTAATTGAAAATGTGAAGGAAAAACTGATCAGATCAAATCCATCACAAACGAACAGTAAGAATGTAAAGGAAAAACCGATGAGATAAAAATCTGAAATGTAAAAGAAACACTAACAGTAACAATGCCCTCCAATGGATCATCAGATCAAAATCAAAATTGATCAGAAACAGCTCAAAATATATATGTTACTAACAAAAACAACTCAAATGACAGAATATGTTACTAACAAAAACAGCTCAAATGACAGCTCAAATGGAGATCCATGAGAAAATATATATGTTACTAACAAAAACAGCTCAAAATTGATCAGAAACAGCTCAAATGACAGAATATGATGCTAAATAATAATACTAACAGAAACACTAACAATAACAATGCCATCCGAATCATCGACATTTGATGCTATATATTATAGAATGCACTTAAAGCTTTTAATTATTTATACTCAAAGAAGGTGCAACTATACATGTACCTCATGTCTAATTTCGGCAAAAGACTTTCGACCTGTGACATGTGATGGTCCATGCTTATCTCGATTCATAGAGTTCTGCTGGGCTTGTTCCTATATATACATATGAAGACATTGCACAAGAAGTCACTTAATAAACAATAAATAAAATATAAGCACGTACAATATTATGTAAATAAGCAAAACCTCCGCCTCTTTGGTTCTCCAATATGCAGTAAGAGCAATCCAATCAGGTGGTAAAACAGTCGGAGGATTCTTCTTCTCAAGATCTGGATCATCTATGAACTTCAAAAAAAATGCCTTCTTGGTTTTTGACTTGTAGTCCTTCCACATGCTATTGCACGATCTTAGGCAAACCTCTTTATAACCGTTCGGAACATTCAACAAATTTCTCTACAAGTTATTAACACCATACATTACAGCAACTTTAAAGAATATAAACGAGAACAGAATAATTTATACACAAGTTGTAAGGATGTGCAAATGTGAGGCTCACCTCAACTTCTGCCTAGATACCTTCCTTTACGGAGTCATCTATACTGGTCCATTCCAGATGTGTCAATGGGAGTTTGTGTCCATCACGCACTATTATCCCTAGTTGAGCCTTCAGACGTTTGGCATTCTCCCCTACAGGTTGGCAGACTTCGTTGAATTCAACAGGGAATTTGGAACCAGTGTTCCAACCCGGCACACCCTTACTATGGCCTCGATGGGCAATGGGTTGAGCTTGAACTTAAAAAAAACACAAAAGAAGATACAAATGAAATTGACTTCAGTAAATAGCTTCCAACTAGAGCAGAAGAGCCTAAAATTAATTGAAAAACTCATAACACACATGAAAATCACGTTAAGTTTCACAAAATCTGAATGGTTCTTAAGTGTAGTTGATATATGACCAATTAACAATCACTTAAAGATTCAAAATGAACAAACCCTAGCTGTTTTTGTTCTATATAAATCCACCCTTACAGTAGTGCAATTTCCCAAATGGAAGACCCGAATGAAGTACAAACAGCTTAAAATTGACTTCACTAAATATGTTGATTATGGTAAAACTGCATTACCAGGAGGATCTTCCACTAGAGCATCAGAATGAGCTTGAAGTTGACCTTGAACTTCAAAAAAAAAATACAGTCATATGAAATATAATATCTTTCCATAATTTGTTAAATAGCTCTCCATAATTTGTTTCAAACTGCATTACCATGAGGAACCACACTGAGTTGAGCTTGAGCTGGAGATGGAGTTGAAAGTGGAGCACTAAGTACTGGGACGGATGCAGAGGGAGCGCTACTGCTGGGAAGCGCTGTAGCAGCTGATAACGAAGCTGGAGCGCTACTGCTGGGAAGCGCTGTAGAAGCTGATAACGAAGCTGGAGCGCTACTGCTGGGAAGCGCTGTAGCTGCTGATATCGAAGCTGGAGCGCAACTGCTGGGAAGCGATGTAGCTGCTGATATCGAAGCTGGAGCGCTACTGATGGGAAGCGTTGTAGCTGCTGATATCGAAGGTGGAGCGCTAACGGGGACTGATGCAGCTACTGTTTGCCTAGATACTAGGAACTCGAACATGGTTCGCGGTCTACCGGGTCCGCCCTTTCTTTTCTTCATGTTTGCCTATAAAAATATAAAACCCTTTGTGTAAGATTACAAACCAAAGTTATTAGATAAAAAATACAATAATGTATCATAACCAAGAAAGTATCATAAAAGTTATCAAAAAATACAATAATGTATCATTTGTGTAAGATTACAATATGATCATTAAAGTAAATAATGGCTAATTCATACCCTCTATCAACCAACTCGGTTCTTGTATCAATCTCATCATAAGCATCCACATGGGAATACTCTTTTGATTCCACTTCCCCAACAGTAAGCCACCCATGTCCAGTAGGATCCGGGTTATACCACACTTGACATGCTTGAGATGCGAATATAAACGGCTCATCCCCAACTCGATCTTGCAAGTACAATAATTTGTGGAAGTTCACCAAGGTGAATTTAAAAGGGTCCAACATCACACCGGCCGAAGGATGTGCCCACTCACACCGAAATAATACATAGTTGATATCTACAGCATATGTAACCCTTATAATATCGGTTAATCTCCCGTAGTATGTTGTAGAATCTCCTTCTAAAAACACCCCACAATTTTGTCTCGTTCTTTTGTTGTCTAAACTTTTCACACGAAATAAATACCCATTGCAAGTGTATGAGGTCATCCTTGCTGCTACGGGTGAAGGGGGGTTAGACAATGCCACAATTTCATCACTTACCACATCACCTGCCCGTAGCAATCCTTCCACCTATAATATTTAGTTAGGATTAGTTGTTGATGGTTGCAGAAGCAATTGAATCTTGGAGCATGATGTTAAGGGCATATGCAAAGTTGCCACTTACATGTGATTGAAACCATTCAGAAAACTCATTGAAATGAGTTAATGCCACTGACTGATCGTTTGCCGTAGGATTTTATTTTTTAATAAATACCAAATGTGCCCTTCACAAGATAAAATAGGAAAAGGGTTACCAAGGATCAATCATAAATTGATAACCTTAAATGACTATCATTTGTACTTAAAATGCAGTCAGCTTACTTCAGATAGGGCGTCACAACATTAGTATGAAATAAGACCCATCGATGTATTTGTGCTCGCATTATTTCTGGAAGAATGAATGTCTTTCCCTTGTTGTCATCGTCTGTTTTCCTTCTTGGAGGTCTCTGGGACTTGCTCTCCACATCTTCTAGATATTGAGCACAAAAGTTCATGCATTCTTCCATAACATACTCTTTCGCTAATGACGCTTCTGGGCATGCATGTTGTCTTACATAATTCTTCAAAGTAAGGAGAAACCTCTCTATAGGGTACATCCAACGAAACTGGACAGCCCCACCAATTACAGCTTCCTCGGCAAGATGTATCGGCAAATGCTCCATTACATCCATAAAAGATGGTGGAAATATTTTCTCAATCTCACAAAGAGTTATGGTAATGTCAGAACGACTTTCTTCCAATGTAGCACGAGAATTGACCTTCGAGCACAACCCCTTGAAGAACTTCCCTACGTCAATCAGAACAGAAACCACATTCCTAGGCAAGGAACTCCGTACACATAGTGGAATGAGCTGTTGGATAAGGATGTGATAATCATGGCTTTTAAGCCCTCCAATGGAACGATCCTTCAAATTAACTCTCCGAGCAATGTTGGAGCATGAACCATCAGGCATTCTTGCCTGGGATAAGGCTAGCAGAAACTTATCTTTCCCGTCATTGTCCATCTCAAATTCAGCTCTCTCATAATACTCAGCACCTGTCTCCGTGCGCTTCACATGGTACTCCTTTCGAATTCCCAAGGTTTCAAGGTCACGACGAGAAGAGACGTTGTCCTTGTTTTTTCCTTTAACTCCCATGATTGTGTGCAGAACATTTTCGGCAAAGTTTTTCTCAGCATGCATTGCATCTATACTATGCGGTAGAAGATTGTCTTTCCAATAAGGTAGCTCAAACAAGATGCTTTTTTTCTTCCAATTATGCTGTTTTTTTTTTATGGATCCCTTCCCGGTTTCTCAGGTCCCATCTTATGTCTCACGATCATGTCTTGCTTTTTATAACAGGTAAGCACCCCATTCTCATGAAGTTGTGACAGACGTTCAACCCCGGTCATTCTTGAAGGAGCTTCGGCAAATTCTCGCCCATTGTAGAAGGACTTTGCATCTCTTCGGTACTTGTGATCATATGGCAGGAACCTCCTACTCTTCCCGTAAGACCACTTGTGGCTTGCCTTCAAATATGTTGCTCCTGACTTTGTGTTGCAATTTGGGCACCCATATTCACCTTTAGTACTCCATCCGGATAAGTTGGCATAAGCAGGAAAGTCGTTAATGGTCCACAGTAAAGCTGCTCGCAATTGAAACATTTGGTTGGTGGAAGCATCAAAAGTTTCTATGCCCACTTCCCATAGTTCCTTCAATTCATCAATTAATGGCTCCAAATACACATCTATCTTATCACCGGGCCCTTTCGGTCCATCAATGAGCACAGAAAGATATATAAATGGTTGCTTCAAGATATACATGGGTGGCAAATTGTACGGAACTAGGATAACAGGCCATGTGTTATAGCTAACATTTTGATTCCCAAACGGATTAAATCCATCGGAGGCAATTCCTAGACGTACATTCCTCATCTCTGCTCCAAACGTCGGGTGTGTAGCATCAAGATGCTTCCAAGCAGGAGAGTCTGCAGGGTGCCTGAACACACCATCATTCACACGCTTCAAGCAATGCCATTTCATAAGAGTTGCTGATTGCGTTGTAGCAAACAGCCTCTGCAATCTTGGTTTCAACGGAAAGTATCTTGCTTGTTGTGCAGCTCGTCGTGTCCCGAATTCTGAACCTCCAGCCGTTTCCCTCCATCGAGATGCATTGCATATTGCACATTCATCTAGGTGTGCATCTTCATTTCGAAATAGCATACAACTATTAGGACACGCATCCACGGTTGTGAAACTGAAACCTAAATCATCAACCAACTTCTGGGCTTGATAATAAGACTTAGGAAGGTGAACTTCGTCAGGCAAAGTCTCATCAAATATTTCTAACAACTCTTTAAAAGATTTGTCTGTCCATCCGTACAAACTTTTGGCTTGTAATAGGCGAACAACAAAAGACAAAGTTGTATGTTTCTTAGACCCAGGATATAGAGGTTGGTGCGCATCTTGCATCAGCTTCATAAACTGCGTAGTGGTCTCAGTTGGGCCAGGAGTAGCACCTACCCGCTCACCATCATCATTCTGATGTTCTAATGTAGGTATATTGGTGGTTCGTAAAGCATCTTCAACTAATCTAGCCATATCCACATCCATATACCCATCCGCTGCAGGCAGCCCTTCATTCCTCTGTTGCAGTTCCTCAATCAGATCATTAATGGTCTCAGCATGTTTAGTCCACAACTTATAGGCAACCCAAAATCCATTAGTCTGAAGGTGCATACGCACAACTTCCCTAACATACAACTGCCTATTTCTACATTTCCTACAAGGACAGTATATGCAAGAACCAACATCCTTGTTGGCATATGCGAAGTCTAAAAATTCATCTAACTTAGCAAAATACGGCACGGAAACTCTAGTTCCCCAGTCAATCCATGACTTGTCTATAGGCATTGTAATGACCTATATATACACGAATTACTTACACCTACATCAAAGACATACATAGCGCATATGATGTCTTTGAAAGAAATACAGATAAGTATGAAGGTGAATACATGCACAGATGAACACATATGCAGAAACTGTTAAAGGTGATATACTTTTGAAAGAAGTGGATGAATACACTTCTGAGTGAGTATGTTCATACTACTATAAGTATTACTCACGTTAAGGCATCCTATATTAGAGTTATTTAAACAAGTATAACCTTTTACCTTTTTTATGTAAAAGTAGATGCTTTGTGTAATGGGTGTTCTTTGTTTTGTATAGAGATGTGTACTTACAACATATAATTTTATAAGTTCACTTATCTCCATTGGTATACAAACTTTAGGGATATATTTTAACAAATGAGTAAAGAATTGGGAACATAGATTGGGTGTTTTCGAGTATTATAAACAAAGTAAAGAAGCAATTGTACTAATTTGTAAGTTTACTTATCTGAATTGGTATACACTTTGCTTTAGGGATATATTTTATGAAATGAGTAAAGAAGCAAGAATTATGAACACTTAAAGAGTGAATACAAGTTACTGTCAACCAACAATGGAGAACATGGATTGGGTGTTTTAGAGTGTTATAAACAAAGTAAATAAGCCAAAAAACACCTTAAACTTTCAGAAACAAAGCTCACAGTTCAACTGTAGTGGCTCTATTGATTCTTCAAAAGTAGGGTGCTCGTGAAACTCAAGTACTTTGCCAAACTGTTAAGTATCCATGTACGCAATTGCACATACCATTTGAAGTCAGTAGGAATAACATATATTTATAACATATATTTATAATACAAGGCAATAAAAGTACAAAAATACAGAACATTCAGATTGGTTCTTTTATTACTTTTCCAAAAAAATACCTTTATTATAATAAGAGGCCACAAAAGTCAAAAAAATACAAAAAATACAGAAATACAGAAAAATAAAAAATGCAAAAAAATCAGAATATACAGAAAAAGTTATATCACATGTTGAACAACCCCAATTTCAATAAATATATAATAGAAAATAAAGGATTAACCTATAAAAGTCCAAACAATCAGAAATGCAGAAATTTCAGAAAGTAAAACATACAGCTATACAGAAATTAAAAAGCAACAGAAATGCAGAAGCAACATAACTATAGAATTTCAGAAATCAGAAGTTCATCCCCATCACATATTGAATAGTTCATCCCCATCACATGTTGAATAGTTCAACCCCAATTTGATAAACCAACAAGCAAAAATCAGAAATTCACCCCAGCCCTCCAATCACATGTTCACATGTTCAATAGTTCAACCCCAAATTGATACAATAAATACCGATCCATATATGGCTTGGTAAGGGGTAAGAGTTCAGTAATTCCCATAAGGCATTCTACCATCTCTCTCACAACCCTCTCTCCCACAACCATCTCCCCTTGAAAGAAATGGCATCCTCGTCACACCACCACGCCCACTCATCTGGCCTCCCACCCCGCCCTGTCCAAATCAACATAGCGTCCGATAGCTCAGACGATGGGTATGAGAGTTCAGGTAACCAGAATGATTGTGTTGGATTGGGTTTTCATTTTTGGTATGTGTATGATTATATTAACTGATTTATGTTTATTTATGTAGGACCAGCGCCGCCCCCATATCGACTTAATTAAAAGGTCGAGGTCGTAGGGGGCGAGCCTGGGATGCTAGGGTCCTTCTTCGAGGGGATCATTGTACGAAAAGTGGATCCAACACACTGGGAGGTGGAGTATGAAACCATCCTAGCAGAGAACAGAAGAGAGAAGCTTAGGGAAATCCTCCCGGTTCTCCGAATTCGTCCCCGTCCACCTCGTGTTGCATATGACTCCTATGTGCGGGAGGACTGGGTGGATTGTCTCACAAGAGACGGGTATTGGTCAGGTAAGGTGAGTGATGTGTGTGCTTTTGGGAATATCAAAACATTCGAGGTCGAATTCCCTTTGATGGGGAACAAGGTTAAGGAGGTTTATCGTGCCAATCGGTTGCGCCCACATGTCGATTGGGATGGATACAAATTCACTACGCAGCCGCATTTTCGCTTCATGTTACAATGAATTTCTATTTCAATGTGTTATTTCTTGTCTAATCCTACTGTTGTTTAAGGACATTATTGTGTGGTGGAGGGTTTTAAATGTTTCTGCCATTGTTGTGTAATCCTTCAAGGATGTTGCTACTGATGGTTATGTATTTTCGTACTCATTGTTATGTACTTTGTTACTTGTGATTCTAGAAAGTGTTATATGTTATGTTGTGTTTTGCTTTATGTTTTTTATTCATCTAATATCTAATGTACTGTCATTTTCCTACTCATTGTAATGGAGTTTGCATACACATGCACCTATACATGCTCGGTCACTCACAGATTCACTTATACAAGCACAATTACAAAGACATCTTTAAACATTCTAGAGAAAAATACATTTAAACTAGCCAAAAAAACTAGAGAAGATTTTGATGGAACAAAATACTCAATGGACATATTTGTGATCAACTATCAATACAATATCAAGTGATTACTGTTTTACTTCATGAATTTCTAACAAAATATAAGAGATAAAGTGAATATTAAAATTAAGGAAAAAATGAACTATTAAATTATTGTGAAGAGAAATAAATAAAATCATCATCTGGCCAATAACATGTTTCTTCAGAAATTGAGAGACTTCATATGAGACAATGCTCTTTATAAATCAGGTGGTGTGAAAGGCATATTCCTCTTACTATTCAAAACTTACCCGTCATCTCAGATTTAAGGGTTAAATTCAGAGAATTTCATAAAACCTCCAAAAATCATCTGTTATAATAAAGTCATTAAGAACCCAACTGGACCCCCAAATTGATTCCCATTTAGTCTTTTTTTTTTTGTTCTTTGATGGCTCTCTCTCTCTCTCTCATACTTTTCCTATTAAACCTGTGCAAGGACTCTCACAATGCACTCTTTTCCATCTCCTTCAGTTTTGCATACTCTCTCATTGCTCTAGTATATTCATCTTAGTTTGCAAGTCTCCCTCTTTCTCTACATGGCAGAACCTTTGAAGTATCAGGCAAGTGATTACACACATGATGAACAATCCTCTTAAGCTACCTACTTTTACTTTGTTCTTATTTCCTTGTTTGACAAAATCCTAAACAAGCCCAACTTAATTGCAGACATGGTTCTTGAGAGTTCGAATCCACTGTGAAGGATGCAAGAAAAAGGTCAAGAAGATCCTGCAGAACATTGATGGTAGTGTAAACCCTCTCTTTTATGTGCTAACTTGTATATGTGTGTGTGTGTGTGTGTGTGTGTGTGTGTGTGTGTGTGTGTGTGTGTGTGTGTGTGTGTGTGTGTGTGTGTGTGTGTGTGTGTGTGTGTGTGTGATGTTTTAGGCACCAAATCAGAACTAGTTGTTCTTGACACAAAACTGTTTTTATGCGGAAGACAGATTTGAACGTCAAGCAATGCCATATAAGTGTATGATCTTACCATATTGGATGTTGTTTTGAAATTTCAGAGGGTTATAGGACAGAAATAGACCCTCAGCAGCAAAAGGTCACAATCCAGATGGAGGGGAAGGTTAGGACAAAAGGAGCTTAGGAAAGTGAAGGTGGTAAGTAATATTTGCCTGCTCTAGAACAAAGTGAGAATTGTCTCATATAATAACTAACTAAGAACAAAAAAGGACTTAACAAAGGGCTAATGTCATTACTATTAAACTCCTTGTTGTTCAGGGTTTCATTAGGGAAATATCTCCGTGCACCATTCCTCAATTTGTGTTGAGAGTAATTCTCTCTAGCAAACATTATTCATTATTAGGAGACAAACATGCTGGTTTTTAAATACTATGACAGTAGTGAATTAAGTAGCAGAAAGAGTCCAGACTAATCAAAGCAAGTATAAGATTGCATCTTAACAGCACATGCGTTATCTTTTAGCTAGTTCAATCAATATAGGATCCCTTCACTTCAATAAGTTCAATCAGTTCAAACCTAAATGATTTTTCATAACAGTTCAAACCTAAATGATTTTTCATAACAGTTCAAACCTAAATGATTTTTAGCAGTAGATGTGTTATCTTTTATCTAGTTCAATCAGTTTACCTCCTCTATACGTGTACACAAGAACTTGAATGTGAATGGTTCATGAATGTGAATGTTTTGAAAATCAGCATCACAGATAAATGAACTTGTACACAAGGACTTGAAAAAAAAGACACCTCAATCATAGACCTAAATCATTATCAATACACCACAGTGAAGCAAACGTCAATATGTCATCAAAATACGCTTCTTTAACCTTGACAAATTTAAACTCAAGCTTTAAAAAAAAAATTACATCTACTGCTTTGTTTATCTATTATGAACCTTGGAAGGCAGAATTAGAGTCAAAGATTTAAAGCTATCATTATCAACGTAGTCAATTAGCATTCATCAACAAACCAAAGCACAGCTAACAAAATGCAGTCAATTATCATTTGAATGTAGGTTCTCTCTGCAGACGCATTTCGACATGGATCCTTTACACCTCATTAAGGAGATTAGACATTAACAAAATGCAGTTTCAAGCTTGAAAAACACTTACAAATCCCAAGCATCTCACCTATCCCTCTGAAAAGTTTCATCATTAACAAAATAAGCAGAATTGAAATCACACAAAAAAATAAAGCAAAGCACAATAAAGCAAAGCACAAAATACAATCAAAGCACAAAACAGTTTCATCTCACTGCCTCAAATCCCTAATTTCTCAAATATAGCTCATGAAACAGCAAATCCAATCACAAACAAAGCACCAATCGAAAGAAAATGTGGAGAGAAAAGTGATTGAGCCAAACCTAGGGCCGAAAACGAACTTGTTGGAAGCTGCAATCGAAACCAGGCTCCAATCCAACGAGCTCTCAGTTCCTTGCCCTTCGAATCTGATTCAGGAACGAGAGCTCATGAAACAGCGTATCCAATCACAAACAAGGCACCAATCAAAAGGAAATGGAGAGAGAAGTGATTGAAACGAACCTAGGGGCGAACAAGAAGTTGCTGGAAGCTACAATTGAAACTCTAGGCTCAACGAGTGGTCAGTTTTTGCCCTAGGCGCCGGCAAGACTTCGATTTCTACAAATTAACACGTGAACAACGTCTTTACATAAAACCCTAGCTAGAAATGTGTGTGGAAGGAGATTCGGGGAGGAAGAAGGCTTACCAACGTCGATTGTGGGACAAGAGGCGAAGGAGGAGGGAGGCTTCAGACCGGAAGAAGAAGGCGTGCTCAGACCGGAGATTCGGGGAGGAAGACGTGCTCAGATGTGGCCGACTTCAGACCGGAAGAAGAAGGCGTGCTCAGATCTACATCTGGAGAGGGAATTTTGCGTATTTAGCCTCAAATTTTAGCGATTTAGGGTTGAATGTGGGGGAGATTTGGGGTTGAATGTGGGAGATTTGGGATTTGGGATTTAGGGTTTGAACGTGGAGAGAGAAAAGGACAGAAAGTGGTGAGATAGAAAGTGAAAATAGAAAGTGGGGTTTGATATTTGGGATTAGGGTAGATTTGGAGCGAGTCCTGTAACTTTGGCGCCATTCCAATTTTTTTTTGCCACGGCTGAGTCTTGCCGTCACACCCATGTCCACCAGCTGAAGTGAAGATAGCCACGGGATAGTTGTTGCCGTGGCAAATTTCAGCTACGGCTCCTCATCCGTTGCTAGACGACAGCCAAAATCTACCTACTAGCTACGGCAGACCCTTGCCGTTGCTACCGTACTCCTCATCCGTAGCTCCACCGTGGCCAAAATCACCCTACTAGCTACGACAAACCCTTGCCGTTGCTACCGTGCGTGGCAAAATTCTTTTTTTTTTGTAGTGAACTTTATTTTTACAATATGAACAAGATGGAAGCATGTAGCAATTATGTTGATGATTATTATTCAATAAGTTGGTATCAAATATTCACTGAGTAGATGATTAGTATTAAGTAAGCTGGTAGCATGTATTCAATACGTGGATAGTTACTATTCAATAAGTTGGTAGCAAGTATTCTCTTTTTTTATGATGAATATTCGTTATAATACATATTGAAATGCGTTTTTGTCCGATAAATCAAAATGATCTCAATTTGTGTTTATATGTAAATATTACTAGTTCCAAAAGAAGTTTGTCTCAACAAAGAATTTCAGCAGAAAATAAACAAAGTTGTATGGAGCTACGAAATCACCGTTGAAAAGTTCGATGAGATGTGGAAGGAAATGTTGTCTGAATTTTCATTGGAAAATAATAAATGACTTATGTACAAGTTGAGGATGAATTGGATACCTGCATTTTTTTATAGATGTGTCAATGGGCGGTTTAATTTGAATGGCATCCATTTTAGAGTCTGCTAATAGCTTCTTCGGAAAGTATTCAAGCCGACATTTCAACATGGTCAAGTTAATGATGCAATTTGATAATTCCATGGATACTCAACGACACACACAAGAAAAGCTCGACATTGAATCCGCAATTGCAGTTTTAACTTATGTGACTCCTCTTGATATTGAGCGGCATGCAACATTTGTGTATACTTTGAGGGTCTTTGCTAAGGTTCAACAAGAGATTGCTGATTCAATCACCATTTACAATGTGACAAACGAGACTCAGGAGGTTTCAGGCAAGACTCATGTGGTCGCAGAAGAATATGTTGGGGACTTTCATGTGGTATATGAAGCAGCAACCGAGGTTTCTACATGCAATTGTAATACTCTCTATAGGATTGGAATCCCTTGCAAAAATATATTTGCAAAGTAAAAATATATGAGTATGAAGACCATACCATCCGTAATGGTAAAAGTGAGGTGGATTAAGCAAGCTAGGGACATGTTCATGTTGATGATGCGGTGCTAAAGCAGTGTGCCGCGATTGAGGCTAGAAAGTTGGTAGTGAACAAGCTATGGGCCAGGGCACCATATACTCCATGGTCGATCTCGTGGAGGATAATAGTAATATTATCGATGATTTTATGAAGAATTTGCTAGAGAAGAAATCTCAATACATGTAGAAAGTAGATCGCTCCAGATCAGTTGGGTTAAGCAAAGAGTCGTTTGTTGAGAAGTATGTCGGGGTAAAGCCTCCAGCCAAGGTACTTATTCTACCCCCATCTCAAGCAAAGAACAAAGAACATAGGTTGAAGGGGTTGTTGGAGAAGGCAATAGAGAAAGCCGCAAAGGCAAAATCGAGAAAGTGTGAAAGTTATGGTTGAAGGGGAGGGTGGATGCGGTCTCCAAGTAGTGCCACTATATCATCGCTTGATAATGTGAAATCTATAGTCAGTTTAGCTTCTTCGTCCGGGTGTTGAAAAAATATTTTGAAAACCGTATGATCAGTGTCACAAACATAATTACATCCATGGGTTCCTTTTTATATGTACTGATTTATATAATATAATATGTGTTATGTAATTACTCTGGGTCGACTTCTTTGACAACAACTACGAAATTGGATTGCTTCTTGTTGTTCCGTTGTTCAGGATCAATGACTCTGTAAATAAAAGGACTTTACTCAATATTAGAGCATTGTGCCTCTCTCTGTGGCCTTCCCTTTATGAGTTCACCTTCTGCAGCTTGTAGAACTGCTTTCCCTGTTGATGAGGCAACAATATAATATGTAAATACACCTTTTAGTATTATAGTAATCTATCCCTTTTTGGACGTGAATACCTACCTTATCCGCATTTACAGTAGTTGTGTCTTTCGCTCCCATTTCTCTTGATTCTCTGACATTTTCAACCTACCAAACCAGGGAGTAACTGGGTCAATTCTTTGTTATACAAATGAATACTAAATAACCTTGTGTCTAATACTACGCTTATCCCATAGAACAGTTACAACAATTGGCCGGATAATGAAATCAAGAGTCAACACTACAATATATTTAGGTGCAGATTAAACTTGTACCATAGGGGTATGTTCAATTTGTGGTGATCTATCCACTCTCACATTTGATATGCCCATAATTTCGTCCTACACCAAACAAAGTTTATTATTATCGTGTTCCATAATAAAACGTGTATCCAAATGAATTCTAACTACTAAGTCGACGTATAATTCCTTTGTATAGTGGAATACGTACTACTAAGGTATTATTATTGATATGATTCTTGGTGAATGACATGCAACTAGTACGAATACTGTAAAATAAGGTACTAGTATTGGTGAATAAGTACTTTATCAATGGGTATGGTAGATGCTTCATTCGACACCATTTATGTTGATTTTATCACATTTGCAAACTAGAAAACCAATGTCACACCATTTTAATTATTGGGTATACAATTGAATACTTACTGATATGGTGAAGAATATTCCGTATATATCATGGAATACTTACATCTATGGGTGTTGTAGGAGGTGGCCTATCTGCTATCAGTTCTTTTATGCCCTCATTATCAACCTACATCAAACAAGATTTAATATTCACGCGTTGCATATTAAGTCGCTTATCCAATTGCATGCTTACCAATAAGTGTCCTAACATATCTTTGAACATATATTAAGTCACCCTATTACCTCTATCACGGCTAGTGTCCTTGCGTCATGGACATTGGTGGTCTCCTCCTTCACCTACGTATATATGTGGAACACGGTTTTAACATCATTCCAATTCGTGGTTAACTGAAGAATTTATACTTTCCTTTTACCTTATGTTCGTTGTTGTAGGTGTTGTCCACATTGGTTGTGACATCGGCGGTAGTTCCATCTCCCTTAATAATCTCAGCAATGACATTGGCTACAGGATCCTTAATTCCAATATCACATCTTGGAACTCCCAAATTGAAGGATGGCCATTTGTTTCTTTCTAACACATGCTCCGCCCTTGCTTTTAGTGCTCCATCAATCAAATCCATGTTATGCATGAATGCAAGGTCATTCCAAAATGGTTGGGTTCCTAGGGACAGAATAGTAGCAGCTTGCATCGAAGACATGGATTCTAGACCTGTAGGGTTTGTCGACAAATTCCTTAATTTGTCAACTCAACTGCATCGCTGAGGTAACCAAATCTACATATTATAGCGAAACAAAACAAAAATGAATATTTCAAATTAACTGCATAATTGGTTGTTAACATTGACTTTTTATGTGATTCATCCAAATAAGATCTAATTTTCGGCAAATATTAACCCTATATTCACAGCGATTTAAAAAAAGGGTATTGAACCTCCCGAATAAATATTGTTTTCCAACATTTGTTTATACTCCGTATAAATTAAATATAATAAAACGAAAAGTAGGCAGGAAGATGGATTTTAGATTTTTATGTGTTTGTGGGAGAGAATGGTTAAAATATTAAGCATGCAGTAAGGTCCAAAGGATGCAATTGCTGCTAATCAAGTAGCTAGAGCTCTCCAGGGCGCATAGAAGTGGGAATAGTTAATTTAGAGATCCAACAACCAACCAAAACCAATGTAATGTAAGGTTCAAAGTCGGGCCTCATTCTGGTCAGACTTCTTTAATTGTTTGAGTGATTCAAAAAATTAAACGTGTAAGGTGAGGTACGGGTGAGGATGTGGTTGAAAATGGCTCGGGTGCCCCGTGTGTTCTTCCTCTTCTTCCCTTTTCTATCACCCTCACCTTGTGGATTACCATCACCCTCTTCTCCTTCAGCATCCCTCGCTTTAGATTCCGTCTCTTCTTCGTCTGCAATTACATGAGCCAATTAATTTGAATATAAAGATGACCTATAACCACAGGTTTTTGTACATTTACCAATCACATATAGTCTTAAAATGTCTTACAAATCATCCACTTAATTAATGAACCTTTTCACTTGACGCTTTTATCCTTATTTACCTTATTGAATATATTAAATAAGGAATCAACCTTTTACAATGGTTGTCATCAACAAGTAACCGACAACTCACCTTACTCATCCACAAGGACGCACATTTACAAGATTATTGTTTGACAAATTACCGCACAGTTGACTCATTACCTTCCTCACTTGATGTTTCGATCCCTGCTCGTTTGGTCCGACAATTGTAGGTCTTGGAAAATATTGTTTTCTATCCAATTTCAGCTCGCACTGGATGTTCTTGAAAAGTCATCACTGCTGTCTTCTGGATTCACTGCCCGTTTCCTCATTGACTTGTTGGAAAATGCTTCCTTCCCACTGTCGACGCTTGTCTTTCCACCTCGTTTAGTCATCATCTTCCTCCCTATTAGACACATGAATGAGAATGAAAAATCTACAAAATTCAACACAATATTCAAAGTACTCATCAAGATCACACATCTATTCGAATTGACCAATTAATCTTCACCATTCATTAAGAATTCATCAACTTCTCACAAATATTCATCAAAGATTCACCCATATCTCACAATTAGCTATCAACTATTCATCCAATATTCATTAAGATCTCACAATTATTCATCAAGAATTCATAAAAGATTCATCAAGATCTCAAAGTTATTCATCAAGTATTCGTAAAGGTTTCATACACATGCATAATCTATCTATTTCAATTTTCCATTTTGTCATTGATATTAATCAAGTTATTGCAACCGTATATTTCACCAAAGAATCACCAATATACATGAGAAACATCTGTACGTAACACCACCACCGAAGCATCAAGATCTCATAGATGCATCGATTTCTCACAACTATTCATCTAGTCATCACTTATTCATCAAATTTTATCAACGATTCATACACATGCAGTAAATATGCATCTCTAGTTCCAAATATGTCGAATATTTCATACACTTGCAATCAATCACGTCCACAAATTGGGGATTCATCAATATCTCACAAATATTCATCAAAGATTCTTCCATAACTCATATTTATTCATCAACTATTCATCCAATATTCATCAAGATCTCATAATTATTTATTAAGAATTCATAAAAGATTCAACAAGATCTCAAAGATATTCATCAATTATTCATAAAAGATTCATACATAAAGGATTCATCGAGATCTCACAAATATTCATCAACTATTCATCAAAGATTCATCCAATCTTCATCAAGAATTCACAACTATTTATCAAGAATTCATACAAGATTCATCAAGATCTCAAAGATATTAATCAACTATTCATACATCTACATAATCTATCTATCTCAATTTCCCACTTTGTCAATGATATTCATCAAGTGATTGCAATTGTGCATTTCACCAAAGAATCACCAATACACATGAGAATCATCATTAAACCACCACCGAGGCATCAAGCTCTCAAAGATGCATCGATTTCTCACAACTTTTCATCAAGTAGTCATCAAATATATATATCAAGATGTCACAAATAATCATCAAGTATTTATCAAAGATTCATACACATGCAGTAAATATTCATCTCAAGTTCCACATTTGTCGAATATTTCATACAATACTTACGACTATTTATATATGTAATTGATTGCAAGTGTTCATTCCACTAAAAATAATCAATACATATGAATATTTATTATCATTCAAGTGAATATACTTTACAATCTTCTTATAAATCACCAATTGTTGACCCATCGACAACCCATTCGTCTCAATCATAACAATTTCAACTATCATAAATAAATTATTCATCTAATTTCGTCATTAATCAAGTGATAAGCATCGGGATTTAACAAATTTTCAGAAAAACTCTATCTGAACTTCCTGTTACTCAAACAATCGTTATTCAAACCAAACCTACATCAAACAGCGTTGTTCACCACTGATTCAGCAAGGAGATGTTGGGAATTCATAAAGATGCTGAAACTTACCCATGTTGGTGTTGAAAGTGCTTCTTCGACTACCTACTAAAGATGTTGCAGAATCTTTCTAAACAGTGATCACGGCTTCGAGTTCGCTCCTCCTTCGATTGCAGCAACAGATGTGGTGGCTTCGAGTTTGCTCCTCCTTCGACTGCAGGTGCCGACGAGGAGTGGCACCGCTCAGATGATCCGTTTTCGCCGATTTCTCCCTAAGAGAAGAGAGTTTTTGTGCGCTGGTTTTCGTTCATGCGGTAGGGTCACAAAGATAAAGATCTATATCTTTCTATTTTATCCAAAAAAAAAGTGATTTGTGTTTTATCCAAAAAAAAAAAGATATTTGGGTTGGGATAGCACGCGTCTGGGAAGAATTAAAAGGGGTGGGTTTTCAAATTTTCAATTAAAAAAAAAACAATTTCGGGAATGAATTCAAGCCCTCCATTTCTAACGATCCAATGACTTATAATTGTTAACACTTAATACCATAAGAGATAGGAACACATGTCCTATATATATGATAAGGTTCGGGTGAGAACGAAAGAAACAATTTTATTGGTTGAAATAGATCTACATTTTTAATCCCCTCACGCGTCGTGTCTCCCGTCTGTTTCAATCTTTTTCTTCTTCATCTTTTGTTCCTCCACCATATCCAAAACCCCCTATCACCCTCACTCTCTCTCTCTGTGCATATCCTTTGATCTCAAATCTACATCGGCGCAGCCTTGGACAATGGGCGAAAGCCCGATCCAGCAATATCGTGTCAGTGAAGAAGGGTAATGCCACTTATAAAGTTCTTTCGTTGAGTGCACCTTTCTAAGAAGAGTAGCTGTCAAAAGGCGTGCTCGCCTTCTTCTTCCAAATCGTTCATATTGCTGCCGCCATCGGCTCTCCCGATAGTCCTTTCCGACGACTCCCCCGATGAACTGGAGGTAGGGAGAAGGGCTGCTTTTCACCGGGACATTCGGAGCCCTTTATAATGCAGACGCCGAGTAGGTGCCTCGACCTAAGCCTCTTCCATGGATCCGTCCTCAGCAGAGCTACTTAATTCTGCTTCGTGAAGAGATTTGATGATTCCGGGAGCTGCTGCTGCTGGATCGGTCTCGCCCCGATCTTAATTGCTCATTGAACCTCCTGAATAAATATTGTTTTCCAAAATTTGTTTATACTCCGTATAAATTAAATATACTAAAACAAAAAGTAGGTAGGAAGAGGGATTTTAGATTTTTATGTGTTTGCAGGAGGGAATGATTGAAATATCAAACATGCAATAAGGTCCAAAGGATGCAATTGTTGCTAATCAAGTAGCGAGAGCTCTGCATGACGCATAGATCTTCGCCGATGGGAACCAGACGAACCCCCAATCGTACAGGACGAAGCCCCCATCGTCGTCGACCTTACCGGAGGGCTCACCGCAAAATCAGAACAGGGGAGAAAAGTGTAGCGTGCTTACCCCCACCTCCAGCACAAGACGAAGCCCCAATCGCACCTCCATTCGCAACCATTGGAGGCTCCACCTTCCAGATCAGATACGCCAAAGTCGAGGACGATAGGGGGACGAAGAAACAGTAGCACATACCGTGGTCAAAGCAGCATCTACTCGCTTCGACGCCATCGCATATGTTGCTTCTTGTTACCCACATTTCCCCTTAAATTCATGTTGAAAAGAAAGGAAGGGGAGTCGCCATGGGAGAAGAGGAAGAAGAAGAAAACAAATCTGGATGTCCCTGTAGCCTCACAATCGCGCCGGTGATGGATGACGTTGAGATGCTCATCCGTCTACCCAATCTCCCTCTTCATCTCCTCGATCTCCCCCAACAGCGTGCTCTCGCTTCTCTCCATATCCACAACCCTAATTAGCAGAAACCAACGTGCATAACCTCCTTTTAATCTCACGCGTCAGGGAGGGAGAGTCCGGATGGTTTCCACCCTTGTGTGCGGGACCTACCTAGTTTTAATTTTAAAAAAAACGTTTTTAATCTCATCCATTCATCACCATCCGATCAATGGCCCACAATTGTGCACAAGGTATACCCTAAGACTTGTGCACAATTGATCCTCTCTCTCTCTCTCTCTCTCTCTCTCTCTCTCTCTCTCTATATATATATATATATATATATATATATATATATATATATATATATATATATATATATATATATAAAAGAAAATCTAACAAGAATTAATATATAGGAGCTCTCATACTTGAATAAGAAAGATTGACTAACAGAGAGCAACAACAAACATGTATCAACACATCCGACCAAAAAACTAGGTCACATAGAGCAACAATATCGAAAGCAGGTGTCTTAATCAAAAGCAAATTACTCAAACTCAAATCCAACCCACCATCACACCACGCAAAAACCACACATCTAAGAAAACAACAATTCCAAGACTTCTCCCTCCTCCTAATCACAGTCCAACCCCACCCTGACCAACAATCAAACCAAACCAAACTACCACTGCTGCAACTCTAAATCAACACAATAAAAGAAAGTATCATGCTCAACAGGAAAACTCTCTAAGCTGCGAAACATCAATCGAGCGAATCCGACTACGAGAGGGTAATAGAATCAGGTACGACGACCAAGGTATGGCCCATTTTTTTAAAAATAAAATAATAGGTAAAAACTTAAGAAAAATTAATATAAAGAATATTTATTTATTTATTAAATTAAGGATTTCGTTAACGAAAATTATGTATATAAGAGATATTTTAACCTATGTAGCCCGTCTAAATTTTAATATCTATTTCTGTAACACTACCAATTGAAATAAGCTTTACTCCTTAGTATTTTTGTATTTTAACCTAGAAGATCGAGCAATAACATTACTAAACGTTATCTTCGTTTATGCAAAACGTTACTCCTTAGTCCTTGTAACACTACCAATTGAAATAAGCTTTTTAACAAAGCGATATTTAGATAGTCAATTAAATTTGTTGCAATATTTTTGTCATAATGGCTTGAACAAAGTGGTACGGCACTATACGGCGGGCGAAAGGGGTCCCACAATGAGATAATATAGCAAGTACGGATGAATGATGATTACGTCAGCATCCCTTGGACCCACTCTTGTTGTAGCGTACGGTTGCTAGCTGCTGCATCCATGGTAGTTGTACTCGAAAAGGACTTCCCTTCCTCCTCTTTGAGTGCACACTCACCTCCTGCAGCAGCTAACACTTGGTTTCTACTTTGATTTACTCCGCATTTTATTTTTTATTCGTTTTAATTTCACTTCCGAGTTGTTTCAAAAATATTCCGAAAGTAATTAAAACTTGTCATTTTAATACTTATTTGGTACATTTGAAAAAAAATATACATTTTGTCTAATTTTGGTTCCTAAATTCTTTCCATTTCATTTTAATTCCTTTTAAAATTGTACCTCGTATTTTGAAAACCGCACTTCCACTCTAGCGTCAGTCCGCTATCGAGGAAATTTATTGGCATGTATCAGGAACGCTGCGTTTCGAAAAATCACCCATTATTAGACCACTTTTTTTTTATCAATTGATTTTAATTAACATATAATCTCATATTTTTAATTAATTTTAGATTGAACATGAATTGTAATAACTTAATCAAATTTTGATATGATATCAAGATACAATATTGTTATAAAAAATTTTTTTAAAAAAATGAATATTTTATATACCTCTCTGCTCGCGAAAACATGTCGTTTTAGAGTTTTGATTTTGTTCAAGAAAACATATCGTTTAAGACATTATACCTATTTATTTTCCAATATAATTGACGTTTAGCATTTGAATTTGTTGGATCCAATTTTAATATTGTGATTGTACTTTGTTTTGGGAAAATGAAGAAGGTAAAGATTCTAATACGTATTATGGAGTAGGGACGAATTAAGTAGTTTAAATATTCTTTAAAATTTGTGTTCGGGGCTTAACTTATTAAATTCCAGTGGACCATATGACATGAGGGTCACACGTCCAAACACTCCATGCATTAACCAAGCCGAGCACACACAATCAAGGGGATTCCATCCTAAAATACAATATAAATAAAACCTGAAATACTTCTCTCGAAAGGCCTTTAACACGGACTGGCTTGGGAAATACCTAGCTAGTCGGGCCCTTTTTTATTTTTAGTTCAACGGATCATAGATAGAAAATTTATGGAAGTAAGAAGAAAATGAATGTTTGTAGTGTTTCGATCTAGAATCAAAATGGCATTTTGATTTTCGTTAAAAAAAAACTATAGGTTCTTGCAAAATTCGTCTATTTTTTAGCTATTGTGTTGAAATTAATGTATCCGTTAAAACTCTCCGGCTTTAGATGTCATCGGCTTATATGCAAGACTTGGATTCGTTATATTATCAATATAGAATGTATTATTTTTCACATCTTCCACAAATATATAATTTCTATCATTCTAAAAATACATGCAATGACTTATTTTTTCAAGTATAAACTTGTCATATAAAATTAAAAACAAGTAGTGCACCGATCAAAATATATTAATTTCCAACTGCAACCCGTACATGGAAAGCATCATCACGTACACTTGGCTAAAACTACCTCGATCTCCTTCAAACCCCACACAACTGATCGATCGATCTCTCCAACTCTATAAAATCAACTCACTTCACTGATCCGTTGCCACACTTCCTAATCAAACCTAGCTCGATCAATCGACCACGTATATATATATATAGAGTACGTTAATGTCGAACTCGAGCGAAGGTGAGGGCGCAGCGGGCAACAACAACGGCCAGGCGGCGGCGTCGACGACCTACAAGTGCCGAGCATGCGGGAAGGGCTTCACGTCGGTGCAGGCTCTCGGCGGCCACCAGAACGCCCACAGGAGGGAGAGATTCGCCCTAAAGCGCCGCCAGATCGAGATGAAGCGCCACCTGGCTCGGCAGTCCCACTCTCCCCAGATCCTCCTCCCCCGCGGCTTCCCTCTCCCGCCGCCGCCTGCACCTCCCTGCGCTCTCAACTCCATTATGCCGCCTCAGGCCGCTAATGCAGTGGCTGATTTTGGGGCGGACATCATCGACGGCCTCGACCTCACCCTCAAGCTCTAAAATCACCCATCTCCACCCTACGGCCTTAACTACTTAATTAACTTTGGAGGAGATCGGTTTTAAATTACTATAAACCCTCCGTTCGATAAAACATAAGTTTTATTTTATGAAAATGTCTTTCATAATAATTAGAAGTTTGATAACTGTAAATTCAAATAAAGTAACGTAATAAAAGAGGATATATATATTAGTACATGTAAATTTGTTAATTTTCGTAATTAAATTACGCACGAATAGGTAGAATCAGGTATTTTGGAGAAGGAATGAAATATGTAATTAAATAAGGTGATAAATAAGAGATTAGATTTAGACTTTCGAGTACGTACGTACTATATATAATTTCATACGTACAACATCTACTAATTAAAAACAAGCAAATCTCAAGGAACTCACGTTGTAACGATCTCACAAATTAAATTAAGCTATATATCGATCTTTCGACCACTTTGATAACAATGGAGATTGCTAATTGAGTTTGTTTTGGAGCTCATATATCACCAATTTGCACTTTCTTGATCGATCACCATGTTGACAAATCAAGGAATTAGAAGCCATGGAGTACGTAGGTCAGGTGTTGTATATAGATTCATTTTCGCGGTGGTTATGTTGGTGGTCGTGGTCTTCTCGATCTCTGGCCGGCCACGGCCACCACAGTGTCTCTGAAGTGGGAGGGATCGGAGTTGATGGAGGTGCCATATATATATATATAGGACACGTCTGCTTTATAACGGTGGAAATTAATGGGGAGGTCAAGTTTTGTTATGGAGCTATATATATTCGGGTGGTCGGGCTCGATCATCATGGTTTCAAACGTTTGTGTGTATCAATTCAATGGGAAAAACACTAGAGTTCCTAATCACCGCATGATATTTCCAAAGTTCTCTTTTATTTTTACGAAAAAAAGGTCACTTATGGGGAAAAAAATCTGAACTTTGGTTTGAATTGATCACCTCAAAAGGTGGATTCTTTTGTACAAATATTCATAGATGATTATTGAGAGATTGAAGATGAAAGAGTTAGTTATTTTCAAAACCTGATATTTATATTTATAATTACAATATAGGAATAGATTTTCCAACATACTTCTAGAAACTCCCAGAAAACATTAAATAGATATAGCTAATTGGAGTCAATAAATGCAGCAGTAATTAATTCATCTAGGGACTAATCTGACAACTTTACTGTCTAACACCCCCTACAAGCTTGGCCATAGAAATCATTCATGCCAAGCTTGGATATGAGCCACTCAAATCTACCAGGATGAAGCCCCTTGGTGAGAAGATTTGCCAAGTGAAATTCAGAGGAAACATGAGAAATTTGAATGATTCCTGCATCAATTTTTTCTTTGATGAAATGTCGGTCAATCTCCACGTGCTTTGTCTTGTCATGGTGAACAGGATCATGAGCTATGTTGATGGGGACTTATTGTCACAGAATAGCTTCATAAGATCTTCCCACTGAACTCTTGAGTCATTTAAAATAATTTTCATCCATAATAATTCAAAATTTTCATGTGCCAGTGCACGAAATTCAGCTTCAACACTTGAGCATGACTCCTTGCTTCTTACTTCTCCAAACAACCAAATTTCCACCAAGATATACACAAAAACCTATAGTGGAACGTCTGCTTAAAATATCACCAACATGGTCAGCATCGATCTGTATAAGCTTCAAGTAGAAGCTTGTCACTTTTGGTGAACAAAATACTTTTCCCATCAGTACCTTTAAGATACCTATGCATCCTATATGCAGCTTGGAGATGTGATTCTCTAGGATATATCTTGCATGAACTGACTGATATATGATACTTATTGAGAAAGCGATGTCTGGTCTGGTGTGAGCAAGATATATCAGCTTCCCACATAATTTCTGGTAGAGTTTCTTGTCCACTTCTGGTTCAGTTTCAACTTTCGCCAATTTCTGGTTGTAGTCAATAGGAGTGGTAACTGGTTTGCAGTCTTCCATCCTTGCCTCTTGAAGAAGATCTTTGGTATATTTTTGTTGAGGGATAAATATATCAGATTTGGATCGAGCTACTTCAATTCCCAAGAAGTACCTCAAATTCTCGAGTGGGTGTGGCTTTTAGATAAGCTTGCCTAGCAGGATCATTTCCCGTTATAATAATGTCATCCACGTACATAAACAAGGAGGATGCTTACTCCCCCGAAGTCAGAGTGCCTTACAAATAAAGTATGGTCACCCTGACTCTGAGTATATCCAGCAGCAAGCATCACACTCTTGAATCTGCCAATCCAGGCATGTGGAGATTGCTTCAGACCATACAAAGCTTTCTTTAGCTTGCAGACATGACGAGAAGAGCTAGAAGAAAAACCCGGAGGCAAGCTCATATAGATATCCTCATTGAGATACCCATTGAGGAAAGCATTCTTCATATCAAACTAGTACAGCTCCCGGTCAAGATGAGTAGCAATAGATAGAAGCAAGCGAATTGTAGACATCTTGGCAACCGGAGCAAATGTTTCCTGATAATCCAAATCATAAGTTTGAGTGAAGCCAGAAGTTACTAGACGGGCTTTGTACTTAGCAAGAGAGCCATAAGCATGGTACTTGACAGCATAGACCCACTTGCAACTCACAATATTGTGACCAAGTGGACTGTCCACTAACTCCCACGTATGATTAGTCTCAAGAGCCGCCATCGCTTCCATCATAGCATGTCTCCACTCAGCTGATTTGAAGGCTTCTTTGACATTCTTAGGAATTCGAATATGATCAAGGTTAGTAAGAAATCGACGGTGTTGACCAGAATATTTTTCAAGAGAAGCATAATTGGACAACGGATAAAGGAGCCTTTTTGTACAAGCCCTTGAACCTATACTGAAAGCAATTGGAAGGTCAGTGGTGTTGATGCATGCACTAATGGAGATGTAGATTTACAGTGCAACAAGCGCATGACTCAGATCAGAGATTGGAACCGGCTTGCTAGAGGAAGAGGGAACCCTCCTGAAGTACTTCTTGTCGAATCAAGGAGAGGTGATTTGTGGAATGTGTGGTGGTGATTGGGGTAAAGTGTGAGTGGGAGGGATTCCACCTTGTGATGAGGGTGGATTCTCTAACGATGGTATGGAGGTTTCAATAAGGGCATCAGCAGTAACAGGGAATGTGTCGGGGCTGAAGGCATCAGATGGACCAACATCATCACCAATAGATGAAGTTTGAGGGATGATGGGGGCCATAGTAGGAGCCATTGGACGATGATTGTGAGCAATCCTGAAATGGACTCCCCACACTCAAGATTACTAGGGACTTGAGCAGGCTGCGAGGGGCTGTGATATGGAGTATTTTCATCAAAAGTTAAGTCTGCAGTAACATAAGTGTGTTTGGTAAGCGAGCAATAGCACTTGTAACCCTTTTTAGTGTTGGAATAACCTAAAAAGATGCACTTTTTAGCCCGGGGATCAAGTTTACCTCGGCATGGAGTATGAATATGGATTGAATACAGACCTGAAAACCCTAGGCTCTAACCCATGGTCAATTGAGAGATGGGGAAAAAAGGATTGGAGGTGTTGAACTGGAGTTTGGTACTTGGGCAGTTGGGTGTTTTAGAAGGGGTTCAGTTAATCAAGTAGACAGCGGCGAGAGATGCTTCACCCCAAAAAAACTTTGGAACGCAACCCTAGTAACATTCAAAATGTGCCCATTTTTTCCGCTCAACAAGGCCATTTTGTTGTGGTATATACACATAGGAAGACTCGTATACAATGCCTTTTGTGGTGAAAAAAAAAGAGGATAAGGTTTGATTGAAGTAATCCTTGGCTTTATCGGATCGAATGCGTTGAATTGAAATACCAAATTGATTAAGAATCAAGGCATAAAACGCAGAGATGATATCACTAGCTTCATATTTGTGTTTAAGCAAGAAAAACCAAGTGACTCGTGTGCAATCATCAATCAATGTAAGAAACCAATGCAAGTAGACTCATTGATATTCTTAACTGGTGCAGGACCCCAAATATCACTATGAATTAACTCAAAAGGACGCATACATCTCTTGTCTCGGCTAGGAAATGGGACACGTTTGTGTTTGGCCTAACAATTAGGAAAAACCAGACTTTCTGACTCCAAGCCAATAAAAAGAGTTGGAAACAAATGCTTCATAAGGGAAAAGGATGGATGTCCTAGGCGGTAGTGTTGCAGCCAAAGTTTGGTTGTATTTGTGGTGTTAAGGTAGGTGGCAAAAGTAGAGTGATCCAAGATGTAAAGGTCCCCACTTTCTCTACCATGTCCAATCATCTTCCCTGAACCATGCTCTTGTATTGCACAACTAGAACAAGAGAAAGTAAGGGTACAGTTAAGAGCATGAACCAATTAATTTCTTAATTGATATGAGATTAGATGAGAGATTGGAAATATAAAAAAAATGTTGAGGGGCAATAGTGTCATTTCCTAAGATGAGAGATGATGTCCCATTTGCAGTAATAAGATGCTTCTTACAAGACAAGGGGTGATAGGAGATTAAAAGGGATTGATCATTAGTCATATGATTAGTTGCACCGTTGTCCATAATCCACTCCCCCACAAATTCATTTTCTATACCTGCAAGAGCCAATGGCTCAAAAGAGGAGGAACCTGAGGAAGCTTGAAGGGTCTGCAGCATGCTTTGGAGATGCTTGATTTGAGCCGCCACTTCAGCAGGAGAGGAAGAAGAGAGTTCCCAGTGGTGAAGGCTAAAGCATTGTGGGCATGTGGCTTATTTGGCTGCAGATTAAAAGGTGGTTGTGTGGTGGAGGAGCTAGTTGCAGAAGCCTTCTTCCCAAAATCTCGGTTAGGTGGCCTTGGTGTGCTTGGATTTCTTGTAGTGGGTGCACCAAAGATCATTAATGTCCATTTTTCAGACTTTGAAAAAAGGTTCATTTATTTAGCTGAAGCAGAGGAAGGATTGAGCATGATGCCCCTTCGTGTCTCTTCTGCTCGAACAGTGGCAATATTCTCTACCAAGGAGGGAAGAGGCTTTGTGTCAAAAACTTGGATCCGGACTAGATCAAACTCGGGACTCAAGGTAGCAAGAAAGATGTATGAGTGACTTCTGTCTACAGAAAACCGCAACGTACAGTTCTTGTTCATCAGGATCCTCCGGAATAAGAGATTGAGATTGATCAATCTCCTGCCAAAGGTTCAGCAGAATGGTGGCCAACTCTGAAACCGCCATCGAACCTTGCTTGGTGGAGTAGACCTTCACAAAAAGTTCAAATATCGCATCCTCGTCTTGGGCGAAAGTTTGTCCCCAAGATTTTTTTTTCATGGAAAATAATCTCCTGCTGCAATTCCCGAAGCTCCTACCAAACACCATAGCTTTAGCAATTTGACTTTTTTTTTTTTTTGAACTCCCTAAAACCTCTAAACTACCCTTAAGCGCGTGTTTGGCAAAAAGGGTTTTTTTTTAAGGGTTGGGTATTTTTTAGGGGTTGGAGTTTATTTTGGGTATTATGGAGGTGTGGAAGTTGGAGGTTTTATTTTAAAAATAACCTTGTAAAAAAGTTGATTGGTGTTTGGTTGGTATAAGGGGTTGGAGGTATATATTTATTAGGGGTGGGCATAAATCCCGCAAATCCCGGGCCCGTCCCGGTCCCGTCCCGATCCTGGTGGGATTTGAAAAAAAAATAATGAATCCCGTTCCGGTCCCGTCCCGCAAAAATTATGCGGGACGGGACGCGGGACGAAGATTCTTCATCCCGCAAATCCCGTCCCGTCCCGCATATATATTATATTTTTTTATATTAATATATTATACAGTATATACAAAAATACAGTATACGTATTACGTAAGTATATATCATATATGCAGTGTATATACATGCAGTGTTAATATATATACAGTGTCAATGTAGATGCAATGTCAATGCATGTCAATGTGTGTGTTTATATATAACAGTGTATATTACAGTGTCTATTTGTATAATATTGTGGGTATACATAATATATATAGCGTGGGTATATATATATATATGAGAAACTATAAAATATAAAAATATTGTAAATTTATAGGTGTTATATTTTTAGAAATTGGAAAATGTTAGAGAATTTAAAATATTTTTTATTTGAGGGACAAGGCCTGCCCCGTCCCGGTCCCGTCCCGTGAGGGATAAGGCCCGCGCGGAATTGAAAAAAAAATAGAGAATCCCGTCCCGCAAAAATTACGCGGGACGGGACGCGGGACGAGCCCCATCCCGTCCCGTCCCGCGCCCACCCCTAATTTATGGTGAAAATGACTATAATACCCTCACTTTCTTTCTTCATCACCTACCCATCGTCTTCTTTCTTTCTAATCGACAAATGCCCATCCAAAACCCTAAACGTCCGTTGTTGGCTGCTTCAAGGTAAGCCCTTCCTCCTCCTACAATTTTTCGAATTCGACCCAAAAGGGGACTGGGATTGAAGGTGGGTTGCTGGTCGGTAACGTTTTCAATGGTGAATGGAGTGGGGACCGGGATTGAAGATGGGTTGCTGATCAGTAACCTTTTCGATGGTGAATCGAGTGCTGGTCGGTAACGTTTTCGATGGTGAATCGAGCGAGGACCGGGATTGAAGGTGGATTGCTGGTCGGCAAGCGAAGAACGAACGTCAGTGCGAGTGCGAGGGAAGCTCTGAAGGGGCAAAAATGAACAAAATCTGATAACCTCATAAAATAAACTCCCAAAGCTACCCCTCAAGCTTCTAAAATCAGGAGAAAAAAAACTCACCTCAAACCCCATAACCTTGAGTCAAAACTGCTTCCAAACATGGAGCTTCAAAACTTCCATTTTTTTTTAACCTCCAAAACCTCTTGACAACTGCTTTCAAACACACCCTAAATCTAATACCAAACACATAACTCTTCTCTAGGGTATCAATTGGTCTTGGACTCGAGACCTAATTACTTTCTTTTTTAGTCTAGGGATAATTATTAAATACGTGTTTTTTTATAGAAGTTGTTTAAGGGAGAGATGAAAGAATTATTGATTTACTTTACAGCTGCGCTAATGGAATCCCCAACCACATGGCAGTGTAATCATCTAGTCTGTATTTTATTGTTATGGATCACCTTGCATATGTGTTCATCATCCTCATTGGCAATTTCATATGATGATAAGGTATTATATGCAATCCTTAAAACTAATCTCTACTCACAGTGCGTAGCTGCATACCGAGGCCTTGCACCATCCCAATTCCCAACCCCAACCATCCAAACCACTGGATGACTTTTTGAAACGCACCGTCTAGCTCCTTTGTAGGTTCTTCTATCTTATTTTCCGATCCTTGAAGATGGTTTGATCCTTGAAACTGTCATAGCTTGGTGATACTTCTCATTTTTAGGAGCTAACTTCTAAGGCCAATGGACATTTTTGTTTGACATTAACCCACTGATAACAGTTTCCCAGACCACTAGGTCAACAACAAGTATATCCCACAATAAAGCAGGGTCGGGGGGTGGTTCCGATTGACCCAAAACAATAAGCCACATGAATTAGATGGAGACAAGACAAACAGTAGAAAAGGAGGTAATAGCAAGTAGGTAGGAAGGCGGAAAAGAAGCGTAAAGAATAGGTTATGAGTTCAAATTCAATCTTTAGTCTTTATTTTCAATATTTGTATTGGAACTTCAGAGGCCCAGTCCTCTTTTGACGATGTCTAAGAAACGGTCTGCCCATTGAAATATGTAGTTTGTAAATCTCATTCACACTGTCATCCTAAACTTAACACAACCTAAAGTAAACCCTAAAAATCTAGAAGCAAATCATGCACCCATTTTTTTCTATCTATTATTGTTAATTAAAAAAAAAGGCAATAAATAGTTGCTTGGGAGTTGGGACTACCGAACTCAATATGCTTCCATTTATGGTTTGTGTTAACAATATATGAAGCCGCAAAGAGATAATTACATGAAGAGTGAAGGTGATGATTTTCCCACAACCCCTTGAAATATATGCATCATCCATTCCCATACCAATAGTGAAATCTAAAACTACAGATTTTATGTTGACCGCCGAAAAGATTGCTGACGAGCTTAAAATCTATTTTCACCTGCTGAGGAGGTAGGCCGAGAATCCGAGGTTGCGCAAAGCGTTTATTCTGCTCCGTCTTTGGAACTGATGTCTGTAAAGATGAATGTCATCCGGATCTGCAGTCTAACAAAACCAGCTTAAAAATATATGCAAAAGTGAAGTTTAACTCAAGCTATCACATTACAATGGACATGAAGTAAATAGTTAAGACGGTTAATTTGGTTAGCAAATTAGCAATCCCATTCGCATCTTCAAATCGAGCAAGGTTTAGATTTGGGTCATGTAAGGGCAGGGTAGTTTCGGGGTTGAGTTGGGTGACGTTTTGACTGATCTCTCCAAAAATTAGAATTATCTGCTGCACTTTTGTCAAACTTTGCCATTCAAACAAAATATCCTAGTTGTCGTTCAAATACACACGAGAATAAGAATGGGTGCAGAAGGCAAAACATATGAGATATTACCTTGTAAAATCCAAGGATGGATTGAACTAGGATGTCCAACTTCAATGAGTAATCGAAGTGTTATTGTTCCAGCCTGAGCCTTTGGAAGAACACCAGGAACTGAGACTCGGGTGCCCAGTAAACAAAACCAACTACTGGACCCGACTTGATGTACTGTTCAAGCATCAACCAAAATCAATATAAACAAAAGGTACATCTACATAAACAGAAGGAAGCTAATGTTGGGTAGATGGAGGCAAGAAAATCACTCGCACCTTTCCGTCTAGGATGACAAGTTCACCATCAACCCATCTAGGATCCTGAAAGCCTGGCTCAGAAAGCCTTCCTTGTCCCCTGTATCTTGCAATCTGGGAAATCAGAATGATTAAACAAAAAGAATGAACTAGAATCCTAATGAAAAACCGAAATATTCAATTTGATAAATACCACTCCAAACTCCTCCGGAATGATTCCTTTATGAGGAAGCTGATAACTTTTACCAATCTTTGCACGGAATCCAACCTGCAAAAGACTAGTTTTAACTAAAAATTTTGAAGAAAGAGCAACAAAAACTCTGACCTACTAGGAAATAGAAGTGACTGATAACCTGAGCAGAAATAACAATAGTTAAGCTTAAATGAGACTTCCGTAAAGACTAGCTATAGGCCTATATGCATGATGTCAAAACAAAATTTAATTCAATTTGTGAATTCAAAGATGTAGGGACAAAATATTGAATAAATTTCATCTTATCATTATCATTAAAGTAGTAATATGAAAAGGGATTTCTACAGGTCTCTATTTATCTTTCAGAAACAATTGTTCCTATGCGTGCAGATATCAGAAGCTATTGCCCATAATAGGAAACAGTGAACCATGTTACTTTACCATGAAGGACATTTGGTAAATAGGAGACGTGAAGGGAAGATATAAAGTTTTTTTAAATAAAATTACACGACAGTTGACTACTCTTATTTCTTCATTCCTTTGATTCACCCCCAGGTGGAAATCAAACTCAAACATGATATGATCTTTTCTTTTAAATATAAAACTAGAAACTGGATTGTTGCCCCGTGCTATGCACATACTCGATTTATATTGTCTATAATATTATGATATATTACTAATATTATGATAGTTAAAAATATTATGATATTTGGTAATCAAATAGGATATTATCAACAAAAATACAACATTAGTAATAGAAAAACAAAACAAGTATGGAGAGAATACATTTTCACTATAATATACTCATTGTTTGATCTCTACACTCAATCAAATTTTAATAAGTACATTTTTTTCTACTTATTCTTTATATACAAAAATAAAGTAAGTTTTGCTAAAAATATTTCATACTCATATTTGACTAAATTTGTAGATAGTGTGCTCATATTTCTATATGTACCCTTATTGCTATGTATATATGCAATATGCACAAATTTAATAATTTTCCTTTAACTTACTCTTTCAATATTTCTCATTTAATTCAAAACTAAATAATCTTCACTGATAACTTGATACATTTATTGGGTCAAAAAGCCTCTTTTATAAGTTATATAGAATATAGATATAGATTTCCAATTGAATTTAACTAAACGACCCAAATCCTTGAAGAAGAAAGAAAGAAAAAAAAGCCCTAAATGATCCTCCACAGGACAAATAAAGAAGAACAGGGAGCTGTGACACACTGACACCAATAGATAATTCATTCTTCTTCCATCCATGCTGAGATGAGTTGCTAAAGGAATCACTAGCACAAGTTATTCTTAAATAAGTGATAGTTGTCATCAAATAAGTCTAAAGCAGAGAAGGATAATTCTTTCTTCTTCCATCCATGCTGAGATGAGTTGTTAATGGAGTCACTAGCACAATTTATTCTTAAATAAGTGATAGTACTATCATCAAATAAGTCTACAGCAGAGAAGGATGGTACATTGAAGGTTAAAGCCTCATCTTGCAAAATGTGCAAAGAAACAAAAAAATTAAAAACAAATCTCAATCAACACCTAAGGTCAGCGAATGACCCAGACAAGTCTTGCCTGGTTTAGGTGGGAGGATTGACGGATGAGGAATCAGGACAGGATGAGCTATACAGATACCTTGTGTTTGGTCGATTTTTGCTTCTACCCCAAACCATTCCCAGTTTGGTGATGTGCTAATTCCCTATAAATTGCTTATTTTCAACCTAGAGTACACACTCCAGTTTCTTCTTCTCAATGTAATAGTCTGTTTGGTGCAATGTGCTCCTTCCCTATGATTAAGTGTTACAAGGAGGTTATAATGCATAAGTTGGATGCACCAAACAAACCTTACACCAATCCCCTAAACGTATCCAAGCAGTCTCAATTAAGAATCAAGTTTCAATCAATACCTTCAAAGCCCAATTCCTAGTTCCGAATCCATAAAGTAGAACTTCAACCAAAAACCACTTATACCACTTTGGAATGAACGTAATTCATCTGAGCCCCCACTACTTCATTAGATTGGCGGACCTGAGCAAATAGTTCCTACTTCCTACGGGCACTGTTCTAAAAATATCCTTCAAGACCTGCCTAAACCCTTGACCTCACCCTGCCGCCAAGGCTGTGAAGGTCATCAAAACCCGCCTAGATCCCTCCTAGACCCTTAACCCTACCCTACCACCAAGCACCTGCCAAGCTTTTTTTTAGAACATTGCCTTCAGATGATCTACTGTAATTCCAAATCCAGATTATGAAACATAGACCCTGAATATATTGTATAAGCAGGCTACCAAATTTTCAATCACTAGGCAAAAAGTCAATTCCAAAAAAGAGATATATGGGATGGTGTGCGAATAATATCCCGCAATGACGACCCACTACATCCTGCTGAAGCGGGGTCTGGAGAGTCAGTGCATCCATTCCCCCAAGTCAGGAGGATGTTTTCTAAAGGCCCAGGGTCAATGGAGAAACAAAGTTATACTACAGGATACAGATGGAGACCAAAGTAAATGATAAAAGAAGGGCCTAAAACAAGAAGAGAAACTATTAACCAAGATCAACAATCAGTACTGCGACTCGTCATTGGACCCAAGGAACAAGGGATGTTAAACACCTAATGCCACACACAAAGGATGTTGCACGGGTATCGGGTTTTACTAATAATATGTAACAAAATGCAAACCGTACAGATCAAGTTAAAAGGGAAAAATTGTCCTCATAACTGATGCAGAACTCACAGAATAACAATTAACTAAATGGAGAAAGATATCAAGGCCAAAGTGAAGAAAAACCATTTCTACACTTCGTTTGTAAGTTTTGCGACTGACAATAGTATCGCACATTTTCATATGAATTATGAGAACTATAAAAAATAATACAAGTATTGTTCAACAGGGTAATCCTTAGCATCATCATAAACAGAGCAATACCACCAGAAAGTTCAAAACTTTACGCCCATAAAAACAATCTAGCATCGAAAATATGCCAATTCAACTGAGGATCCCACATTTCCAGTTCACGAATACAATCAGTCAAATGAGATAAAGGCTAAGAAGATGAAGGTACCTGGCCAGCTGGCACATACGGATCCCCTGTTATTTTTACAGCTTCCACGTACTCATAGAACTCAAGATCGCCCTCGTTAGTTGAGCTATCTTCTTTCCATTGACCAAACTTGTGCCTCAACTGGATCACTTCATATGCAAAAGGTCCATGTGAACCAACATACAGTCCTAAATAAAAGAACAAAAACACCATACTACATATTTCAAATACCATATGTAGTAATATAATGTAACTATCAATAAACACTAGAAGATCACTTGAGAAGGAAAATGTTGAATTTCAAACAAGATGTTCTAAAGTTGATTTACCGTTCAGAGGGTCTGGAAATTCTGGCAATTCAATGCGATTGAACGTCGTAGTCCCAGACAAAGGTTGCCTAGATCGAGCCTGACTTAGGCTGAAACTAATTAGATCACCAACATCTTTGAGGACCTGCACGTTTTAGAACACACTTACACATGTAAATACTAAAAAAAGCAAGAACTGGACAGTTTTTTATAATAACATAGAACAAAAAATACGATGCAGACTATTCAAGTACAACCTTCATTGGAACCCTCTCTCCCTTTTTGGCAAACTTTTCAAGATCAAATAATATGCGCTGAGGACTTCGTCGGCCTTTAAACTTAGATTTCCTTTTTGCTGGAGACTGATCCTCACCACCAGAAGTTCCCTGGTCATCATCATTCTCCACTGTCAAAGAGAATGATTTCCTTCCCTTTTTCTCGAGCTTTGCAGGGACTCTAAGCAAGTCTTTGGTAGATACACTGCTAGAAAGTCTCTGCATAAGACCAGTAACAATCATTTTTGCAGCAAAATCACTTTGTTCCTCTCTGTCAGAAAAGCCAATGCCAGTTCCCAAGTCAATGCCATCATTTTTATCACCCCCTTCATCAACAGGTCCATCTTCAGCCTTCACTCCATCTATCTCAGCCTGTTTTTCTTCACTGTTATCTTCATCTTGCATCAACTGCCCCGATATGAAAGATACCGAATCCTGGTTAACCTTTTCTGGAATGGTTACCTTCAATACTTTAACATGTACATCAGGAACTGGATTTTGCAAAGCACGTGGAAACCCAGACAGTCCATCAGCTACATCAGAATCGTCTCCATCTTTGTTGCCCTCGGATTCTTCAGTGGCAGGATCAAAAAGGTCGGTTTTGCCCCCACTCGGGTTTATAGTATTCATGTTGCCAGAGGATGTGGACAATTTAGGGAAGGCTGATGGAGAACTTTGAGAAACAACCCTCCGCTTTAAATACACAGTCTGCAGTACCAAGCAAATCAAAATGACATAAATGCTTGTAGTAATTTGTTTCACCTAACTGACAGGAGATAGTTGGTTCACTGAACACTCAAACCACCCTCCACATTAGAAGAGTTTATGAAATCGTGCATTTACCCTGTGGAATTGCAAATTCTGAGCAGTGTCCAAATTTTTTCAAAAATCCAACCGGTAACTACGAGGTTTAGCTATGTCCAAGCCGTCAATGATGTTTATCATCAATGATTTGTTTATTGCCGATGTGTCAACCATATTCAATAATAAACTGTTTTATTGCAAAAGACAACTTGAGAACAATAAATAGAATCCCACCTTCGCCCAAGAGAAAGTAGAAAACAAAAAGAAGGAAGTAGACACAAGCTTTAAACAATCTTTGATGGAGAAACAGTACCACACAGATTATCGTACGATTCTCGGTTGTCCTATCATCTTTTATGTTATTTGATTATATTTGGCTGTCTGATAAGCCTAACATCTGGATTATGACTATCAAGGAAATTATGAGGTCTTAGCCTCATTGGATTGAACTGGAATTAGGGAAAATACATAAAATAGGGAGGATACTCCCTCTAGGCCGATACACCTCTACTTCTCAAATTCATGAAAAATAACCCAATGCCCAAATGGGATGACGATACCCCTTATTTATATTCTCTTTGTTCGGCAAAATATGTCATTTATTATTCACACATTTTTTTAGGAGGATAAAAACCATACTGAATATCAATATCAATTTTTTTTTTAAATAATCTCATACTACTTGTTAATGAATATGAAATTATTTTTAAAAAATAATAAAATAGTCGATATTTTATAATTTTTATCTTTCTAAAAAAAACGTAAGTGAATAGGAAAACGACATGTATTGCCGAACGGAGGGAGTACTAGATTATAAGCATTACTCTCCAAGTGCTAATCCTTACAATAAACTTTTCGAAATTAGCACTTGAAAAGTTTATTGTAAGCATTACTCTCCAAGTGCTAATCCTTACAATATACTTTTCTAGGTTATACTAATCAACCTATAATAAAACTTTTGCCTCAACTCTCCAAGTGCTAATAAAACTTTTTATAGCGTTGCTATTCTATATTTCTATTAATGTAGTATGACCATACACGAAATAAATGATTCTAATCATAGAAAAACAACCAGCTTTTCCAATGTTTCACAGCACAAATAAGATAAAATACGGTACTATCCTATCATGTTTTTAAGGATAAATTATACTAATGGTCCCTAAACATTACTATAATATTTTCCTTATTAGTCCTTAAGCTTAGAATTGTTCTATTTAAGTCTCTAAACTTTAATCCCTTTTTTCTTGTTGGTCCCAAAACTTTACGTTCTATTTTAGTCCCTAGACTCATGGTCCTTCCACCAATTAAAAATGATAATTTAGAAATTTGATCAACAATTAAAATAACTAAAGGCTTGTTTGGCTGGCAACCCAAAAACCTAGGAATTAGAAAATCCCAATAAGTAGAAGAAATATATGTGTTCGGTTGACCTTTTTATAATATAAAAACCCAGGAATTCAACTTCCCGAGAATTGAAATTCCCCCAATTTGGAGGAAATTCACTTACCTGGCCCCCCTAGGTAAGTTCAACTTCCGCCCTTTTGTATTTGAAAATTTTCAATTCCCCCATTTAATCATCTAAACTAAAAAATCAACCAAACAAAATTCACAATTTCAATCAATTGGATTTCATGGGAGTTGAATTCTCATTAAGTAGCTCCCTGGCAATTTCAATTCCCATGCTAAACCAAATGAGTCCTAAAAATGGGAGAATAAAATAAGACAAGAGCAAGGCACAAAAGACTTGGGTGGGGGAATGAGAACTACTTTTTAAAAAATTGAGTGAGGGGTTACGAGTGCAAAAGTTTCAATATTTCAAAGACTTGATTAGAACAACTTAAAATTTAGGGACCAATAAGGAAAACTTTATGATGCTTAGGGACCTAAGTAAAACAACTCCAAGTTAAAGGACTGATATAGAAAATGGTACAAAGCTCAAGGATTATCAACGTAATTGACATATTTTTAATATAGAGTGTGATAATTAATGGTAAATCGAACTACAAGAAACAATTGCCCAGGAATGGCAGAGCAGGAAACCGATTTGAGGTTTATATTGCAGCTTTCATAGCCATCTTAGTGTAGGAGAATAAATTTGTTGACAAATTGGCAGCATGCCTGCAAATAAATCAGATAGCTGCATGTTGTATGGACAAATAATAAAGATACATTAAGATGAGAAAAAGATGTGCGAATTTAACAAAATGAATACATCATTTTAAGTGTGTGTGTATAAGTGCATTCATGACATGAAAGACTACTGGCCTAAATACAATGCAGTACGGTATTTTCCATTTTCCTCAATAATAAAGGAGAGAATGATACCTGCTGCTTGTAGTCACCACTGTCATTCAATATCAGGAAAATCTCAAACAAAGGAGCACCAACTTTGGATGTAGCAAGCTGCCTGAAAGAAATTTCATGAATCTAATAACAGTGTAAATAATCCTATAAAGAAAAGCTGAAAATATTTCTTGAAAGCTGACAAGAACCAGCACCATAAAAGTTAGCACTTAAGGCCTGAAAATACATTATGTCCATTAAGAGGTTATAGACAAGTAATCCTATCAGGTTTAGATTGGATCATCTTCATATTGGGTCGACTTCAAAAGAACTTTCATAATTCATTCATATTTAGAACAGAGACATGCACTGAGTCCTACGCAGGTTTTATACTGTGAAAGCAAATCTAGATCAAAACCAGCTTATCAAGTTCACAGTTTCATTTCTCCAAACCTAGCGGATGCGGTGAAGTAAGATTAAAAGCCTGCCTATGAAGTTGAATTTACAGAAAGGTACACCTAAAAAAGATCTCAACTGCAATGCCCTCTTTACTAAAACTCATAAGTTAGACATTCCTCTATGAGATTTAGAGATCATTTCATATTTCAAAATACATGATTTGAAAAGATGGGTGAAGCAAGAAGATAACTATACCGTGGGCTGTAACTTCTTGCTACATATCTACCATGTTCTGCACTGATACAAATTATACAACCGTAAGGATCTTTTCTATCATCTGAGATTCCAGCCCACCATCCGACCTGAAAGTACAGACTTACTATATTCACTTTTCAACGTATGAAAAATTATGTCTCCTTGGCAGGAAAAACAGAACATTTGTTTACTGAAAACGACTACGCACACTACAATTCTTAAGGTAAACTGAAATCAAGCACAAAAAGAATCAAATATTGATAAGAAACTTATATTCTTCACACCCATAATTTGAACACAGTTTCCACTTTCCCATTTTGTCCCTTAGAGAGATACGTGCAAAATTACTAAACCCTATTTTCTTCTCCTCTCTTCTATCTTCCTTCTCTTCCCCCTCCCTCTCAACGTTTTGAGGGTGTGAAGGCCAAGAATGGAACACCAACAACCAAATACCAACCATCGAAGCCACCTACCAGTCACCAAAAGAAACCGCCAAACACCACACTAATTTCTTCTTAATTGATTTGGAACTTATGAGGGTTTACTTTTTGACGGGATTGGGAAAATTCAATTTCTCAAGGCAGTAGATTGATTTTGTGTTTTTATGTAATAAAAAATTGTTCACCTTTTAAAATTTTGGATGATTTGGAACGTTTATCAGTAATATTTTTGAAGGATCTTATTTCATTACTGTCACTTTTTTCCTTGCAGTCTCCATCCTTCACCTTCTCTCTGTCACCATGCCTTTGAGGCTGCCTTATCAATTATCATCTCTTCCCTATCCTTATCCTTATCATCTTCATACAACAACCTTGACGATCCTTGTGACCATCAATCAAGATCTATCTTTGCGCTTATGCACAGCTTGCAAAGCTAACCAGATCTCTAAGTACACTTGGTTTCATATTATTTGGTAAGTGGGAGGCTAGGGGTGAGTGAGGAATGGAAGTTAGGATGTGAATAAAGCTCAGTCAAGGCGGAGAATAGGAGAAATAATCAACTAGTTTGGGTTAGTGGATTTAGTGCTGCTACTGCAAGGGATAAAGGGAACAGGGAGGTGGAGATAGAGTGGCAGAGGTTAATGGGAAAAAGGGATGGTGTACTGCAGTAGTATGTACTATGCAGTAATGTAGTTAGTTGTGGGAGTAGTCGTGTTATAATTTTAACAAAAAGAAACCGTAGTTTGTTTCCTGAACACAACCAAAACACCATTAATCAAGAATCAAGTTCCACGAAGCAAGAAGAAAAGGGTCAAATTTGTCAAAAAAAATTTTACCAAGTATAATGGTTACTACATGATCACAATGATCCTCCTAAAAATTACATGAGCACAAACAAATAAACAATGTATAAGCATCACAAAAACCTCAAATGTGGTTATATCTGAAATATCTTATTTTTCATATACATACTATTACTATGAGATAATGAAGGGGCAGGAAAAGAAAAAAAAAGGCAGCAAGTGACGATTTAGACTATGCTAGCAAGTAGCACCTTAAAATGCAATGAACTATTCACTAGTATGATACACTGCAGAAAAGATAGATAGTATTCTGTTACTAAACAAAAGAAAATATATTTACTTATTTAGCAACCCATCTATTAAACTCTAAGGTACTGTGAGATTACTTCCCAATAAACTATGATATCTCACTCTCATAGGCACTAATAACTACCTCATGTAACAATGCTTCCAACACCCATAGATCTCAATCAATAGGACAAGATAGAGACATCAAACTCTCTTTTGATGGATCAGCGACCAATAGTCCAATACTATAGTCAAGCAAACTATAAAAAGAATTTCCTTCAACAGTTTCATACATGATAGATTTCTGCAGAAATAATTACAATATAAAATATTTCTTACTAGGTTTTTTTGTTAACTTACTAATCCAGCAGCAGCGTTATCACGCACAAAGGCAGCATCCTGGTAACGCTCTTCATCTATGGCTTTCTTCAGTGAAGATTTGCAACAACAGAAAGAAGTCAGCATACACTCTTTTTTCCTATGGATAAAGTCCAGCAAATAAGAGTCATACATTGAAGTAAGATATCACGCTGCCAACTGTATCTCTACTAGATATAGCTGCAATAGCAACCCTGATCCTTGCTGCTTCTTCATAATCCTCGTTGTCAATTGCATATCCCAGCTTTGACTACGGAGATTAGTAAATAAAAATCACGATAGAGCAAATAGGAAAGGAAGCATGTCACAAAACAATAAGCTCAATGAGATAAACATCCTTTCAAGAAGCTTGCATGGACAAAGAAAACAACAAAACATGCCACGGTGAACAGGAATAAATGGTCTTTACAGTCCCCCTTTCTAGGTTGTGAAAAAAATGCCTGAGGTAAGCACGTCCAAGAAAGTTGCAATCAGCTGCATTTCTTAAAAATTCGAAAGCTTGATAGTGTTATCAACTCTCTCCAACATTTTTACATCAAACCCATTTCTGATGGCTAGTGCAGCAGTGCTATCGTCCTATGGTGTTGGCAGTGGAGGAGAATCCGGTTTCATCACCAAATACTATTTTCACAACTCTAGTGGTGTCATTCGACAGCATCCAGTTGATGGCCAAAATAATTGAGCTCCCAAATTAGATGGGAAGGGCGGAAGAGCATAATGCCATTCAAAAGACCCAACTGGGGATCAAGTGGCAGTGTCCATGGTTAACATGGAAGGTCTTCTCTGCATTGGGAAGTTATTGTAGAGGATCATGTTATGGTCCTTTTTCGGTTCATCTAGTTATTGTTTTTGCTATGAGAGGACTACTTAATTATTCCAATCAAGAAAGACACTGGAATGCTTTTTGAACTAAGCTTCTGTTTCAAGATGCAGCTGCTCTAAGTATGATTTCTCTTACTAATTTCCTGGAAAGACAAGTCTGCCGGAAAAAAACCTCCTCAGCGTGCAATGGATAACAGGTTTGGTAGCAAAAAAGAGCTCCCTTCCTCGGTGTGCAAGAGCCAAGAGGTGCTCTCAAGAGGGACGCAGTTATAGACAACTATTACTGAATTTTAACATCGTCCCTGGTTGAGTTCACTTATTTGGCAAATGCCTAAGTTCCACTCGCCTAACAGCTACCGTGATCAAACTATTTGCACTATGAGAACAAATTGTGGGATTTCATCATTCCATCCACCTGCATTAGTTCTAAACTAGAAACCAGGCCTAGTACAGAGAGTGGTTCCAATTAAAACCAAATAAACCGCCATGAAATTCAAACAATAATGAAAGATATTTGATACCTTGAGCACTGAAATCAAGCGCTCCTGCTCCTCAACCTCCATGAAATGCTTCTCCCACAGTCCCCAATCCCAGTCCTCATCTTTAACCATCTCCATATCTCTACCAGGCGCAACTCCCTCCCCGGCCACCGTCCGCGATTTCAAGAAGTCATCGAACTTCCGAGCCACACTTCTGAAGAATTGGCCCACCGAGGAGTCCCGAAGGCGGTCTTCGTCGTCGCCCTGCGAGACGGAGTCGGGGGAACGGGAATGGCAACAGGAGAAGCTGGATTCGGGAGCCCTATAGAAGGGAGGAGAGTGAGACGGCGAATGTAAGAGAGATTGGGGCTTACGGAAAAGAGAGGCTGCGACGGTGGGGTTTCTGAAGGGGAGAGAGAGGTTGCTCTGGAGGTTAGTGTCAGAAGAGGAGGAGGAAATCGGCGGCGGCACCTGGAACACCGGGAGAGATACCGGCGACGATGCCATGGGAGAAGGAAGGGAAGGGAGGAGCCAATGCCCAATAGGCCAATAGTGGTAACGGGTGGGTTTGGGTTATCGAGGTAAGCGGATATTTAGAGGATAAGAGCCGCAAGTTTGCTCATCTCATCAAAATATGAAATTCGTTTGAATTTATATGCCGAAGTGTAACAAATTGCTCCAATTTTTTAAGCTTTGTGCAAGGTTTTTTTTTTTAACAGGAAAGAATTTGGAGAAATCGATCCCAATGTGAGATAGACAGTCAATTGCTCGATTGTCGTTCCTATAGATGTTGGAGATCTCAAATTCAGAAAACAAGCACAGAGCGAAAAGAGAGTCGAAAATGAGCATCTCGATCTCGCCTGAGTAAGAACCACCAGATTTTAGGTTGTTTATAATACTAAGATTGTCGTTTTCAATGCAAATGTGTTTAATGTTGAGTTCAACCAACTTAAGAACACCCTTCCATAATCCGAAACATTCGGATCCAATAACGGAAGGAGAAGAAGAGGTGCTGGATTCAACAAATAGAACACCACCCTTATCATTACGGATAAGAAAACCGTATGAGCTAAAGTTGTTAGTGGAAAGAGTTCCATCAAAGTTTAGTTTATACCACCGAGCCCTGGGCTTGGACCACTTAGTTACTCGTTGATAGTTCTTTCTTTGAACTATAGTTTTCTTTTGTATGTCTTGTTCTATGCCTATGTCATCATGTCTAGGCTTGTCCACGATGGGTCCGACCCGGCGGGTCACGGGTCGGGAAATCAGGACGTGGACCCAAACCCATGGGATAGGCGGGTCGGCGGGTAAGATGACACATCGGGTCAACAGGTCGATCCGTTTTTTAAAAAAAATGATTTTTTTAAAATTTACCCAAAATATGCCCTTTTCAAAAAAAAAAAAAAAAATCGACCCGACGGGTCATTTTCACAAAACCCTCGACCCTAACTCGAACCCATGACCCATCATGACCCTTGACCCGTCTGACCTATGGACATGCCTAGCTTAGCCTTTTCCCAGTTATATATTTGGTCATGACTAATAAAGGACATTATTGTGTTTGGGTTAGGGTTGACTTTATCAAAAAGGGTTTTGTTACTAAAGAACCATAAGCACCACCATGCAGTTACGAGGGTGGAAAATTCAAGATTACCGAGAGAGGCTTGTAGGGAGCACAAAGCCTCATTAGTGTTGGTCGAGGTGTCGTAGATTGATTGTATTAAAAAAAATTGGGAAAAGTTGGTGTATTGTCAGTTTTATAGTGGGCATTCGAAGAGGAACTGATCAATATCCTCGAAAAGAATTCCACAAAGGGGGCAGTTAGTGGGAACGCCAGACCCATGACAAGCCAGTTTGACAGAGGCGGGAAGTAGGCGTGGCCACGGGTCGGACCCGGCGGGTCGAACACGTCGACCCGCCTATCCCGGGAAGTTGGTGTATATATATGTGTACTCCATCCTCCCTTAACCCGGCGGGTCAAGGGTCAGGGAAGGGCGACCCGAACCCTAACCCGGAAATTCCACGGGTTGGCGGGTTCGGGTTGACCCGTTGACCCGCCGGATTCCCAAATTAAAAAAAAATTTTATTTTTTTTAATATTTTTGACTAAAAAAATTTTAAAAAAAATGATATGTAAAGACTTTTTATACATATCACTTGTTATATCCATTTCATTTTAATATGAAGTGGAAAAAAACATGAGAAATTTTATATTTTTATAAAACTTCCTTCATCCACTACAATATAAATGTAGGGATATAAAACTTCTCAAACTTTACTTCATTTCATTTTAAGAAATAAAGCTTAAAGTGAAGAGTGGGAGTTAAGGGAGGATGGAGTACACATATATATACATCCATCCCTTCTCATTCTATCTCTCAACTTTCAATGTGGGACAACTCTTGTTCCACATTGAAAGTTGAGAGAATAGGGGATGTCTTCCAAATCTATAAAAAGGGAAGGGTGATAGTGTTTTTGACCCACATTGCACATTGCAAACTAGTTTATGTTTATATATTATGAATTATTCTAAGAATAATATACATAGTAATTATTATAAACATAAAAAAAAAAAAATTGGGATGGCGGGTTGACCCGCCGGGTCATCGGGTTTAAAACCCCTGACCCTACCCGTTGACCCGGACCCGCCGGGTCACCCGTACGACCCGTCGGGTCACGGGTCGACCCGTAACCCGTGGGCACCCCTAGCGGGAAGGCCATTTTTAGAGACCCTTCACAAGAAATCTTTCATTTTTGGAGCAGAGTCTAATTTCCATATCCAATGGAAGTCCGAATTTGCGTGGTTTTTGAATTTATGTATTAGTTCAATCGTAGAGGCAGTTGAAAACCGTCCATTCTTGCTCACTGTTATAAAAAACACTCTTGGCGTCCGCCTAGACACCGCCGAGACGCTTGGAGTAGGCTAGCCGCCAAGACGCTTGGCGTAGGCTAGCCGCCAAGGTGTTTGGTATTTGACACTTTGACGGTTTGTTTAGAATTTGAGATTGATTTTTATTGTTTTATTTTGTTAATATATAAATTATCGATTGTGATGTTTATTTGAACATGTGTATGAGATTTATATTTGAATCTAACAATGGCTAAAATGATCATTATTTTTATTTGATTTGTACGATTTTTTTTATTTAAAGATGTTAATTACTTTGAAAATGCATATTTTATTACATTATACGAGTTTTAAATATGTTCAAGAGTGAAATATAAGAAAATAACCAAAAACTGTTTTATCCATTAAGAATCAGCCAATAAGGTCTCCAAACCGTCTTGGCGCTTGATGGTACCTTGTCGTCAAGCATCCGCCAAGCGACTTTTAGAACATTGTTCTTGCTATAGGACCAGTATATTCTATCTTGGTGATCGAATATGCTTACATATTGGGGTTTTGGTAATAGAGTAGTTTAAAGAGTTACTACTATATAACATACTAATTTATATTTTTATAATTTAATACTTAAATAAAACAAACTAATTAATATTTTTAGGCTAAATTTTCATAAAATCATATATCGTCTAATGCTGAAAGCAAAAAGACAAAGTTACCCATTATATAGGTCCCGTCATCAACTCACCACCCATTTGCTTATGTCGTGTAATGCTGAAAGCAAAAAGATAAAGTTACCCCTCCCCTTTGGTGTTGGTTTTGGAGTTTGACATGGAGAAAGATAAAAATGTCCCCATGACCTCATTTGATTATTATTTTTTTGTCCTTTTAAGATTGATTACTATGTGTGAGGCGAATTTGCGATTTCGGTAGAGCAACCAAGGGATTTAGAAGTGAAGACTCCAAATTGCAAATGGCAAAGAAGGTTACGATAGTATCTATTTCTTAATTAAGTGATGTGTAAAAAAAATTAGGGTTTTTGTTGAACCGTTGGGGTGGAATTATGTCATCGTCTTGTAACACTGGGTGCTCTTTGAAGCTAGTGCAAAAAAAAAAATCCCATGAATATTGGACAGTAGGTGCTCTGTTGAGCAAGGTTCTCTTTTTTTAAGCCAATTTAGCCAAAAAGAAAGAATCCCCACTATGTGCTCTTTTTTTCAATTTATGTTCATGAAGCACTTACACTTTTAAAGAATCTTTTGGTTAGTTTATGATGTTTATTTGCTCTAGCGTGGTCCCTAATGTTAGTGTATGACATGTGTATGTATGGTGCATTTATTTCAATTATTTTAATAGCATGATATAGTAATGTATCTGCTATCTTGTTGTGTGTTTGACCTATATTACATTTATTTTTCCTTTGTCCTAGACATTGAATAAGAATGAGTATTGTACATGGTGGGGGGATGTCTTCAAATCCAGAGCTAGATGAATATGAAGCTAGTGGAGATTTTGTTTTAGGATTAGATTAAGGGGATGAACATTTTATGAACGAAGGTGATGCCGAAGATGATGGTATTTTTTATGTTTATGTTGATGAAGACGTGCAAGATGATTTGGGGAGGTTATTGGATGATGATGACAGAGTATCTCCGATTGAACAAACTATAAAAAGTGATGAATCGGATGAATTGAGAAGCTTTAGTGAATCAAAAGGTTAAAAAGTTTTTGCTTACTGCAAATATAAGTGTGATTATATCATGAAACATTCAAGGAAAAAGTGTGCGTGTAAGAAAAAGTTATGTGATTTGTAGGCACGTGCTAGAAGAATGGGTAGTGATGGTACATTTTGTGAGAGTATGAAATTGATTGTAATGTCCTCCTTAGGGTTTCCATTCATTGATATAACATATATATATATACATATATATATATATATATATATATATATATATATATATATATATATATATATATATATATATGTTACAAAGGTATTGAGTCTTAATGGGCTTTTAGCCCACTATACAATATTAAGACCTATGTAATCTATCAAACCCCCGCAGTCGAAACTGGAGGGGGTCGTACAGTGAGACTGGAGCGAAAATCAATGAACAACTGTCTAGGTAAACCCTTGGTGAATATATCAGCGTACTGATACGAGGACGGGACATGTAGAACGCGGACATGTCCGATGGCAACCTTGTCCCTGACGAAGTGGAGATCAAGCTCAATGTGCTTCGTGCGTTGATGCTGGACCGGGTTGCTAGCCAGATAGACGGCAGAGATGTTATCAGTGTAGACCAGAGTGGCCTTCATAAGAGGGCAACGGAGCTCAAGTAGGAGATTGCGGAGCCAAGAGCACTCGGAGACAACGTTGGCAACGCCCCTGTATTCGGCCTCAGCGCTGGAGCGAGACACGACAGACTGACGCTTGGCCGACCACGAAACAAGAGTGTCATTGAGGAAGACACAGTAACCAGACGTGGAGCGACGTGTGTCAGGACAACCACCCCAATCCGCATCAGTGTAAGCAACAAGGTCAAGCTTAGAGGAAGGAGTGATCGTGGTGCCGAGCTCGAGTGTGCCGCTGATGTACCGAATGATCCGCTTTAAGGCATGAAAGTGGGGTTCCCTGGGTGCATGCATGAACAAGCAGATCTGCTGAACGGCGTAACTGATATCAGGTCTGGTGAAGGTGAGATACTGAAGAGCACCAGCAAGGCTCCTGTACAATGTCGGATCATCAACCAAAGGACCAGAGTGAGCGCTGAGCTTGTTGGATGTATCGACAGGGGTGGCGACAGGATTGCAGTTACTCATCTTAGCCCGAGCAACAATCTCAGCACCATACTTACTCTGTGAGAGGAATAGCCCAGACGCATGCCGCTGAACAGCAACTCCCAAGAAGTAAGACAATTGACCCAAATCTGACATAGCGAATTCAGCACTCAGCTGTGAAATAATCGACGTCCGAAGAGCATCAGAAGAGGCGGTAAGAATGATGTCGTCAACATACAGTAACAGAAATGCCATGTCGGAGCCTCTGCGATAGATGAACAGGGACGAATCCGAGCGACTGCCAATGAAACCCAAGCGGAGCAGATGAGAAGCAAAGCGCTGGAACCAAACTCGCGGAGCCTATTTCAGACCATACAGAGAGCGCTTCAGAAGACAGACGTGCTTGGGACGATCAGCATCAGTAAATCCCGACGGCTGAAACATGTAGACTGTCTCATTCAAGTGACCATGCAGAAAAGCGTTCTTGACATCCAGCTAATGAATGGCCCATTTGCGCTACAGAGCTAAGCTCAATACCACTCGGATAGTGGCAGGCTTGACCACAGGGCTGAAGGTCTCATCACAATCAATACCTACCTGCTGAGATCGACCGTTGACGACAAGACGTGCTTTATAGCGCTCCAACGTCCCATCAGAGCGGAACTTGTGACGGAAGAGCCACATACAGCGAACGACGTTCGCCGCTGGAGGGCGAGGGACAAGAACCCAAGTACCATTCTTTGTAAGGGCCCTGTATTCGTCAAGCATAGCCGCCTGCCAATTCGGGTCGAGGAAGGCTGTTTTGTGGGAGGTGGGGATGGGGGACAGGGAGGTAGAGGTGGAGGAAGGGGTTGAGTGGGAGTCGGGAGGGATGGGGGCAAGGGGGGCGGAGCGGGGTTGATTTGCGGCGGGCGCCGCCAGTGTGTGGGACGGAGGGTAGGGATGGTTTAGTTGATTGGCGGCGGGCGCCGCAAGGGGTGCGACGGGCGCCGCAAGGGGTGCTGCGGGCGCCGCAAGGTGTGCTGCGGGCGCCGCCAGTGTGTGGGACGGAGGGTAAGGACGGTTTAGTTGATTGGCTGCGGGCGCCGCATTTTGCGGCGGGCGCAGCATTACAATATGGCAATCCGACGGAGGGATGTAGGCATGGTGTTGAGCGGCGGGGTGATGTGTGGTGGTCATCGAGACGATTTGACGGGGTCGGAAGACACCAGAGACGTTGCGGGTGTGTGGTCTGGTGGGGGGTGGTAGTGGTGGGGGGGGGGGAGGGGGAGAGGCAGGAGCACCGGGAGAGCTCTAGGGAAGAAGAAAATGCGGGAATGGTGACTCAGACTCTGACGGAGACACGGTGGGTGTGGGAGACGCAAAAGGGAATCGCGACTCATCAAAGGTGACATGGCGAGAGAGAATGATCTTGTGGGTCTTGATATCGAGGTAGATGTAACCGCGATAATCAGACGGGTAGTCAAGAAAGACACAAGGGGTGGAGCGTGGGTGAAGCTTGTGAGGGGCGGTGGATGATTGATTTGGAAAACACAAGCAACCAAAGGTACGAAGGTGATCATACCTGGGTAAAGTGAAATACAGTGCCTGAAATGGTGAGCGATGGTGGAGGGTGGTGGAAGGTAGGATGTTTAGGAGGTAGCACGTGGTGGCTAAGGCATAAGGCCAAAAGTGAGGGGGAATGGATGCGTGGAAGAGGAGAGTGCGCATCATATTGGTAATGGTTCGGATGATTCGTTCGGCCTTGCCATTTTGTTGGGAGGTGTAGGGGCAGGACAAGCGATAGGAGATCCCATTGGTATTGAAGAAAGTGTGAAAATCTTTGTTGTCAAATTCACGACCATTGTCACATTGAAAGCACTTGGTAGAGGTGTGAAATTGTGTTTTGATGTAAGCATGGAATTTGGCAAAGATAGGAAACACTTGAGATTTAAAGTGCAAAGGGAAAACCCATAAGAAATGTGTATAATCATCCAGAAACAACGGGTAATACTTATGACCCTCCTTGCTAAGCATAGGAGATGTCCAAATATCACTATGAATAATATCAAAAAGTGCAAATGTATTGTTTAAGGACCGCTGAAAAAGAAGTCTGGCATGCTTGCCTAACTGACACGAAAAACATAAACTAGAGCGAGGCTCTTTATTACATTGGACAAAACTCTTAGAACGAAGAAAATCTAAAACTGCAGGATTGGGATGACCAAGGCGTGCATGCCAAAGACTGGATGATGATGCCGAGAGGGCGACTGGACTTGACGGGCTGGATGGTGAGGGCGACGACACAGGATAGAGCTCCCCGGTGCTATTACATCTCAGACGAGTAACCCCCGTAGTAAGATCCTTCACAGAGAAACCAAACGGATCAAACACAAGAGAAACATTATTGTCAGTGGTGAACCGACGGACAGATATAAGGTTTTTGACAAGTTTGGGGGCAACAAGGACGTTGTTGAGGTGTAATGGGTTGGTAAGGGTTGGTAGTGTGGCGTGGCCAATGCTCGAAGTAGCAAGGCGACCACCGTTTTCGACGATAATAGAATGAGCAGGACCCTTAAAAGAAAGAGATGAGAGAGTACCTGAGGAGTTCGTCATATGAGAGGTGGCACCAGTGTCCATGTACCAAGAGGCGTCAGGAGGTGCCAGCTGCATTGAAGAGAAGGCGTGATGCACATCAGTCGGAGGAGGGTATGCCTGATCAGACGACGACGGGTAGGCCTGATGACCGACGGGGCGAGGAGCAGGACCCAACAAGCCCTGCTGACGGTTAGGATACGGGGATGGTCTGCGATACGTCGAACCGGGGTAGCCAAAGGGCATCCAAGGTGGGTAGCCAGGGTTGGGGTACCAAGAGGGGTTGCGGGACTCGTACTGCTGCGGGCGCCGACCATTGCTGCTGCCGCCGCGTCCCCTGCCGCGGTCGCGACCGCCGCCTCTCGGTCCCTGCTGATCGTTGCTTCGGTTGGGGTGGGAGGCAAACTGCTCGTCGATGTCGCTGGACGAGACTAATGCCGTCTTGTCCTTGGCGGATTCAGTGGTCTGACGGCGAAGGCGAGTCTCCTCCAGGATCAATTGAGATCTGGTCTTTTCGAATGTAGGGAGAGGTTCCGTCTGCTGAATATGAGTAGCAGCAGCGTTGTATTCAGAAGGGAGACCAGAGAGTACCTGGAGAACAAGGCGGGTGGCACTGGGTTTGGAGTCGACGGCTTCGAGTTGATCAGCCAGGGTTTTGATGTGCTGACAATAGGCAGATATCGATGGAAAAGAGGAAAGCTTGCAACTTGAAAATTCGTGCTCGAGATAGACAGCACGGGTGGACTTGTTGTCTTGAAAGAGATTCTGAAGTTTCTTCCAAGCATCCGAGGCGGTGTCTTTGGGGTTGAGGATGGTGGTTAAGAGATATTTGGAGATGGTGTTGAAGATCCATTGAAGGACAATGGTGTCAAGTTGAGCGAAGAGATCGTTGTCTTCACTTTCAGGGCGATTGACGGAGGAGTCAATATGGTGGAGGACTTTATGAGCCTTAACATGGGTCGTGAAGAGGTGCGACCACATGGTGTAGGTACTGGACTCGTGATCAAGGATGATGGGGATGCAATTCTTGATGTTGGAGATGGTGAGGGCGGAATGGAAGGGTGGCTTTGTGGCGGTGGTTTCGTTGGCCATTGAGACGAGAAGGAGAGAGAGAGGGTCGGCAGCTAGGGGTGGCCGAGAAGGGTGGTGGGCGGCGCCGGTGGGGCGGCGGCAAGGGGGTGGGGCGTCGGCAAGGGGGTGGGGTGGCGGCTAGGGTTTAGAAAAATAAGAAAAATAAGAAATAGGGTGTGAGGATTTTAGGCTGTGATACCATGTGAGAGTATGAAATTGATTGTAATGTCCTCCTTAGGGTTTCCATTCATTGATATAACATATATATATATGTTACAAAGGTATTGGGCCTTAATGGGCTTTTAACCCACTATACAATATTAAGACCTATGTAATCTATCACATTTGAGTTGAAGATCTTCAACTCAAAGTGACTTCTATTTGGTTGGATGAGAAGTATATAGAGCATTATAGAGAAGATCCACACTGAAATTTGTAGGCATTTATGAGCACAGTGTTGAGGGAATATAATGTCGAAGTGGATTATATGCAAGCATGGAGAGCAAGATTAAGAGACTATTTGATGACTCAAGAGGATGCAAAGAAACAAGATGGAAGGGTTTGAGATTATACCTTGATTGTTATGAAGTGTAATCCTATAAGCTCAGTGCTTGTTAAGGTTTGTTATGGTGAGCCAGAAAAACTATTATTTCAAAGACTGTATGTTTGTCTAGATGCATGTAAGAAGGGATTTTTTATTGGCATGTAGACCTATAATTGGGTTGGATGGATGTCATTTAAAAGGTACATATACGAGGCAGATATTGTGCGTAATTGGGAATGAAAATATATTTCTAATTGCCTACACAATTGTTGAGGTATAAAGAAAGGAAACATGATGTTGGTTTTTGGAGCTACTAATGCTAGATCTAGAAGGAGGCACATTCACATTTCACATTCATCTCAAATAGGTAGAAGGTGACATTTTCGCATCTATAACCAAGTTTTTTGTTTTAGTTTGTTATTAAAAAAAAAGTATTTTGGCTTCTTCTAATATTATATTTCTGTGTAGGGATTGCAACAAGCTTTGAGTCTAGTTGTCCCTATGGCAAATATTAGAGTTTGTGTGAGACACTTGTACAATAACTTCAATGTGAGGTGGTGGGACAAGGGTTCAAATATGTCTTATGGGTTGATGCAAGAGCTTCAAACAAAGCCTTATTTTGATAAGGGAATGGACTATATAAAAAACTTGGATGAAGGTGCACATGAGTATCTTACTCAGGCAAATCCTAGTACTTGGTCACAACATGGCTTCAAGCATACTTCTAGTTCCAGGTCATATATGCAACTTAATAATGTTTTTGAAACATTCAATATCTACATTTTGAAAGGTAGGGATTTTTTTAAAAAATCTCGATTCGATATTACGATTCCAACGATCTAAAAATGAAAAAACGACCCCGATCCTTTTTTGCGATTCTAACGATCCTATAAAATGTCTATTATAAGAAATTTCTAATATTTACACTTTAAATCTAAGAAATTTACAATATATTTAGTTAATATATATTATATTTAGTTTATTTTTAAAATTTTACAATCTTTATGGGTATTTTTTTTTATTTGGAAAAAAATCGGTTAGGGGTTACCTAACCGATAACATCTTGACGGATGAGGTCAAGTAGACCCGGATCAATGTCTAAACAATCACCCCTAACAGAGCGGCAAATGTGTGCAACCTTATCCGTCACTCTGTTACTACAACGGGGCACATGAGAGAAAGAAACATCTCTAAAATTTTGGAGGAGAATTTTGATACACGTCCGGCCGGTTGTAAAGTGATTTATGATAATCAACGAGTCATTCTCGATCTAGATCGTGGGTATGTTCATACGCGTAGCTTGAATGATACCGATTTATAGTGTAAGGGCCTCAATTATAATGTGAGATTGTCTATCAGTGATATACTGTGTTGACGTTGTTGTATTTATTTATTCATTTATTTATAAATCCTAAAAGAGCTCAAATTCCAAAAGGGTAAACCCCAAAAGAGATTCCCGTTTGAACAAATCCCCGAAATGGTTTAAATAAAATCCCGAAAGGGTTAATCAATTTATTGCAAGAATTTGACTAAAGCTCTTTCTTATCCTAAAACCCACTAAGGCATGAATTTTTGGGATGTGTTCGGCTTCGCTTGATGTGACGTGACGGTCTATTGCTTAGTTGGGGTTCTAGCAGTCGGAGTTGGGATCCGTTGGAATTGTGGTAGTGTGTACGGGGTGACTCCGTGTACAAAAAAATTCCTTAGAGATTTATCTTCACTACCCATAAAGATGTCTGATCACGATGGTGCTTGACTTTATCCATAGGCTACGCCCCCAACCTTCTACTCCGTAGCTTTTAAGTTTGTTGTGTTTCATCTTTCAATTGCCCAATCTTTTACACCTTTTTGTATTTATTTATATTGTGTATTTAATAGTTCACTATCTCCCGACCTCTCTAGCTTCACAGTTATCTGAACTAGGAAACCCATTTTGATGGCAGTAGTACGCGCTCCACGCGCCACTTCTTTTCCCCCCAATTTGCTTCCCCGTTACCATGTTCTACAGACCCAATCTTTTCAAAACCTCCCCCTCAACCCTCGTTCGCGAGCCCGATCCGACGGTCTTCTGGCATCTCCTTGCCGATTTTGCCCCTATGAGTCCTTCTCGACAGGTGATTGCTCCGTTGCCTGGTCGATGGTCTCTAATCCAAATCAAAGCCCTAACCCTCGGTTCGGTCCCATCTCTATCGGACCCAAGTTCCTGAAATTCCCGAGGAAAAAAGTAAGGAAGAAGGGGGCTCTTTGGAGGGGGAGGCCCTTCGGTTCTAGGAAAGGTGCGACATCGGTTGGCTTGGTGCGGGGCGAGTCCAGCAAAAGGCGTGGGTGGCGAGGCAAGTTCTTGTCACCCGGGAGGATTTCTAAGGGATTGGGGGTGATAGATCTCAGAAAAAGAATGAAGTGGCTCTCCGGGGGTGTGGTGGTTGGAGTGCTTATCTTTCGTTCGGTTGCAGTTGTGTTGGGGTTCGGGGTCGTTGGTTCTCTGCCCGGCGGTAGTGGGTGGATGGTTGGTTTCCATCCAAGCTCCTCGTGTGCTGTTCTGGTGGGGATCTCTTCCCCTATCTCCACATCAGTGGATCTTTCACTCACGTACAGGTCGCTCCCTAATTTTTTTTACCTGTCCTTACCTAATTGCAGTTTAATGTTCATGAAATACACCACCCTTAAGTGGTTGGAAAAAACTGTGTTAGAGGCTTATGTCTCTTTACCTCTTACCCCTCGATTTTCGAGCCTTGAAAAATCTGTGGTCATTGGGGCTGTAATGGCTCCTTTACCATGTTCGAATGGTGAACTGGATCTCATAAAAGTTGGTTCTAAAAGTCTGAACTCTCAACAAACCACTGTTTATCGGTGCCCCAACAAAAACGTGAAGGAGCCATGTGCTTCCTCACCCTCTACCTCCCGAAAGGGCCCTCTGAATTGATGGTTAAACAGGTGCTTGAAGGTTCTACAAATCAGTCAATCTTTGCTTTGCATCTCCTGGCATCGACATCAATATCCTTGCGAATTGTGAGACTGCTTCCCGCTACTAAAATTTGCAACTTCTCGTCTTGCAACTGGTTTGCTACATACCCTTCATTGGGTATCCAAAAGACATCATTTTCTCTTGTCAGCTCCAGGTACTGTAGCACTCTCCAATTTCATGAAAATGGCTTCTGTTCGTTTATTCCCCTCCCTAATCCGACTCTGTTATTGATAGATGACCTAAATTGGACTTTTGTTTGGATTATTATATGCTGCACCTTTTGGTGTTTGGAAAAAACGGTGCTAGAGGTTCATTCCTCTTCACCCCTTACCCCCGATTTTCGGGCCTTGAACAAACTGTGGATCTTGGGGCTTTTACAGTTCCAATCTTCGGTTTTGATGTAGAAATGTTATTCATAAAATTTATTACTGAAAATTATTACTTAGTTGGTGATCAGATTTGGTTAATGTCGTCTCCTCACCACTCTTCCGGATTGTTTCTCTGTAATCCTCCTCTTAACACCACTCTCTCGGTTGGCACACAGCTTCCAAATCCCTTGTTCGAAGTTTGTTTGCTAGGCTTGACGGTGTTACAGCTTCTATCTAAATGTTGCTTTCAGAGAATTTTTGGTGGAACAAGCTGGCCAGATTTGCTTGGTTCTAGTAATGTGTTTGGGGCTTCTTCCCAGCTGAAGAGTGATCGTAAAAAACACTTGGCCCTTGCCCCTTCTTGCTGCTCAGATGATAAAATTGTTAGGGGTAGAAAGGCTATCTGGATGTTGCTGGTGGTTAAGCTACCTCTTTGGATACTCTATTTACAAAATCTCATACTTAAGAACACTCTTTGCAACAAGTTTTGGAACAAACCCGCTTGTAGGTGTAGTAAGATCATGTTTGTTTCAATATGTATGCCTAAACATATGATTCAAGTTTATACCTTTGGTAATTTCTGGTGCAAAATTGCTGGCTCGGGATATGTATTTGCTATGTTGAACAACTCGATGGTGTTTATTATAGTTAAAAGGCTTAACAAAGCCAATGCTGAGAAAACTATAATAATTAAAGGGCATCATGATGCTTACATTTATGTTCTTTGTGTGCATAAAAAAATAAAAAATAAACACACTGATACTCTATTGGTAACTCTCTTTGGTGATGTCATTGAAGCTATAGAAATTAGGAAAAAAACAAGGTATGTGTGGAATAAATTAAGGGATGATCTTGAATGTAAGCTCTTCCAGCTTGTCTCGATCCTTGTTTGTATAAATGATTCTCCTATTTGTCCAAACTTTGTTTGGGCGTTGGATAAATTTTTGGATTATTCGTGTATTGTGTTTATGCATATTAAGGTTAATGATTGACAAATCTTAATTTGGTACCAAGCGGATGGGGTCTATAAATTTTCGCCCCTATCTTACCACATAAATTGGTTTAAATGAAAGTCTGTTACTGGAACTGCAGAGGGATTGGTAAGAGGAATTTCTAGATAGAAGTTGATGCTCTTTGTAAAAATGATCACTTCCAAATTTTGGCGCTAGCTGAAACAAAAACAGAAACCATTCCGGATGCCAAGGTATGGAAGAATATTGGCTTTGACGAGGCTATTTGGTCTCCTAGTGAGGGGCGATCGGGGGGAATTGGGATTTTATGGAAAACTCATCAGCTGATAAACGAATTCATATCTGTCGAAATCCACTTACCTCGTATCATTGGACTGAAATATGAAAACCAAAATGACCAAAAATTGATCCTTATCCTCTTCGTTTATGCTCCTCCTGATCCACGGGATAAAGATGCGTTCTGGGATACTTTAACCACAATAGTGTGTAACGCCTCTATCCCTTGCATTATTACGGGGGACTTAAATGAAATTGCTTGCAGTGATGACAAGCTTGGTGGTGCAATCACCCGTCCTTCTTAGTTTACTCGCTTAGCTCAATTTAAAAACATTTGTTCCCTCAATGATCTCCCTTGTTTTGGGAATCCATTCACTTGGCGTCAGGGAACCGACGGTAATTATAACATCTACGAAAAAATTGATCGTGTACTAATCCATCATCAAATCTTACACGAATTCCCCAACATTATTACTAAAAACGGGGCATTCTCTACATCGGATCACTGCCCTATTTCAATTACACTTGAGAACAGTGTTGCTTTCAAAGCCCCCCCTTTTAAATTTGAGAACGCTTGGCTTCAGCGGAAAGATTTCCATAATATTGTCAAACAATCGTGGAGAGCGACTTGCCCTGGTTCGACCATGTTCCAATTAATGTTCAAACAAAAAATCCTAAAGCAAAAAGCAAAAACTTGGAATAAGTTTACTTTTGGAAACATCTTTCGACAATTACAGAAGGTAGAGAACGAATTGCTCGAAATCCAATCTTCTACAACATTGGGGGTGCGATAAGGCCAAACAGCAAAGAACACCGCCTTATTAAAAAAAAGGAAAAGCTTCTCCTTTTTCAAAAGACGTTCTGGAACCAAAGGGCGAAAACTAAGCACCTTAAGCTATCAGATTCAAACACTTCCTATTTCCACCACGTGGCCTCGGGACGAAGACACCGAAAACAAATCCGTAACATTCTTTCAGGCAGCGGCACTTTAATGAATGAGGAAGAAAATGTCAGAAATGAAATTAAAAGCGATTTTGAGAAACGCTTCAAAAAGGAGCCAACCGATGAAACTTTATTAGATGAAATGCTTACCCTAATTCAACCGTCTATTACGGTGGAGGAAAATGAATTCCTTATTCGACACCCGACTAACAAAGAAATAAAAACTGCAATGTTTAACCTTGGAAAAAATAAATCCCCAGGCCCTCATGGATTTACAACCGAGTTCTACAAAAAATACTGGGATATCGTTGGTATTTCTATCATCCGTGCGGTTAAGGGTTTTTTTCTCTCTGGAAAGATTCTTAAACAAATTAACCATACTTTCATCTCTCTTTTACCAAAAATTGATAACCCGACTGCTACCAATCATTACCGACCAATCACTTTATATTCCACAATTTACAAAATCATTTCCAAGATCCTTACTGAAAGAATCAAATGCATTATTGGAAAACTAATTCACCCGCTTCAAGGCGCCTTTGTGTCAGATAGGGCCATACAAGACAACGTTCTAATAGCCCACGAAATTTTCCACTCTTTCAGATCCCATAAGGGTCGTGTGGGGTGGCTTGCGATTAAACTTGACATGGAAAAAACTTACGATAGAGTAGACTGGAACTTCACCAAAAAAGTCCTCCAGAAATTTGGGTTCCACTCAACCTTCGTTTCTTGGGTTATGGAATGCATCTCGTGTGTTTCTTTCTCAATACTTGTAAAAAATGGCCCAACAGAATTGTTCTTCCCATCTCGGGGCATTCGACAAGGGGACCCCCTTTCCCCTTTTTTGTTCATCCTCGGAGCTGAAATTCTAGCACGAAGCTTAACGGCGGAGTCTAGCCCGGATAGAAGCCCGATTGGCTTTTCCTTTGGTAGTGGAGGTCCGAAAATCCCGTTCCTCTCCTCTGCAGATGATATAATTATTTTCTCCAAAGGTAGTACCGAGGGGGGCACAAAGTTAGGAAAATCATTGAGGCTTATTGTAAAGTATCCGGTCAAAAAGTTAATTACCAGAAATCTAGTTTTCAAGCTACCAAAGGAATCCCAAACTCCCGGATCTCCGAGCTCAGTAACTGCCTAAACATTTCAAATGTCTCCCCCTTGGAAAAATACTTGGGTTGCCTTATTATCAATGATAGAGTCAACAAAGACACTTTTGAAGACATCATCTGCAAATCCAAAGAGCAACTCAGTCAGTGGCGTGCTAGTGCTCTGTCACAACATGGGTGCGCCATCCTAATCAACTCTAATTTAGCGGCCAAGCCGCTATATGCAATGCAAAATTTCCTACTACCAGCGTCAATACATAAAGAATTAGACCAAGTAAACCGAAGGTTCTTCTGGAACAAAGATATCCAACACCGCCCCCTTATCGGCTGGGATAGAATTTGCATACCCAAAAATTTTGGTGGTCTTGGAATACGAAAATCAAAAGATATGAATGAGGCCCTTCAAATGAAACTTCTATGGAAAATATTAGTTATCAAACATAAGTACCTTCGTTCGTCAAATCTTTTGGAATATAAAAAAAAGGGCGATCTATCTTGGCAATGGGCCAAATTAACAACCCTCATTGACACTTTTAAAACTGGGCTGATCTGGTCAGTTGGAAATGGAAAGTCGATCAAATTCTGGACGGATAACTGGGTCTCGTCTTGCTCATTACAATCAAGGAGTGATTGCCCTCCAATAACTAATATTGAAGAATCCGTTAGTGATTATATACTCGGCGGAAAATAGTGGTCGAAGAAGCTCTGCCGGGTGCTACAAGTTAATATCGTAAATGAAATCTCGGATATCCCTATGCCCGTCGCTCCCTTTGAAGACCGACTGTACTGGTGGCCTGATAGGGAGGGCTGGTTCACCACCTCAAGTGCGTACAAACTGGTGTCTGGACAGGCCTCGCAGCGTCTGGACCCAAATACCTGGATCTGGAGCTTGGACACCCCACCAAAGGTGAAAAACTTTCTATGGAAAATATGTCAGGATAGTCTTCCTACGGCTTTAAGGCTTGCACAACGTGGTGTTTCCGTGCCTTCCACTTGTTGTTTGTGCAATTGTGTTGGTGAAGACGAGGCTCGCATTTTTCTGGAATGCCAGTATGCGACCTCTCTCCTACAACTCCCGAATCATATCAAATCACATATTGCTTCCATGCTCAACCTATCTAGAGATATTAAACCGGTTATGTCTTACATTGGAGAAAACATTAACGTAAAACAGATCCAAAGCTAAGCTAGCTTTTTCTTGGTGGACCACGTGGTACATTCGAAATCAATATGTCTTCGGATCAAGTCGTATATCGAGTAGAGATTCATGTCTACACATCATTAAAACACATGAGGAGAACTGGTGCAAAGCATCTAGTCTTGATGCATGCTTCGAAGAAGAGACCCATATACACTCACAAAAAAGTAATCACAGGTGACAGAAGAATAAACAAGCAAACATTAGGTGGCGTAAACCGCCAAAAGGGGGTTTTCAAACTGAATTTTGACGGGTCTTCACTTATTGACAAAACTAGTACAGCGGGAACCATTATTCGTGACTGGGAAGGACACCCAATTAACATTGGGTACAAACATCTCGGTACTCAAAGTCCGTTAAAAGCAGAAGCTCTAGCTCTAAAACTTGGTGTGCAGCAGGCATTACATTTACAAACTACCATAATTCACATTGAAGATGACTCCCGTATAATAATAGACCACCTAAACAAAGGGACGATATGCCCATGGGAAATTGAACTCATTATTTTTGATATCAAACTTATGCTAACAAATCTGGAAAGTGACTTTCCTCCATATTCCCCGTATAGGCAATAGAGTGGCAGACAAAGTTGCACATCTTTGCTATTCTGCCTGCGAAATTAATATTGTAAAAAATTCTAGTCTTCTTGACCTCGTCCGAAAGGATGCCTTCAGTTAGAGCCCGCTCACCCGAAATCTTTCCTAATCAAAAAAAAAAAAAAACAGTTATCTGAACTACAATTTTTACTTGATAAAGATAAAGAAAAAAAAAATCCTAATAAGAGTCCAGCAATTGAAGGAAGTTCCACTCTGGCAGGCAGGCAGGCGGCAGCAACCGGGGAAATGGAGAAAGCAGGGCAGAAATCTGAAATCGGGAGCTCAAATCATGTGGAAGAAGCAACTCAATCAAAGACCTCATCTAATGGTTCTATCTCTGGATTCGACTCGCTTCACCATCTCCTCCGCGCTTCCCTTAAACCAGAGCTCTTCCAGGTTTTTAATCTCCGCCAATTTGAATTCTATGATTTCTTCATATTTCTACTTCCTGATCGCCCTTCTTCGATTTACGGCACCAATTTCAGGATCTTATCCGTTTGATTGATGGCTGTTCTTTCACTGCCCGAGTCAAACCCTCATTCTTAATTATGTCGTAGATCATTGACCTGGACTCCTTTTGAATATTTTATGTCCTTTTTCATGCTTATTTGTGGATTTCAAAGTTTTGTTTGTGTTTCGGTCTTCTCTGTTGAAATATGCGAGACTGTTATACCGAAGATTGAAGGGCAGGCTTGTTTTCTGTTGGCTGGATGATCAAATCAACTGTGTTCAGAGATCATTGTTTGCCTTAGTCTTTGACCTGGGAGTTGTTTGGCTGAATCATGGTTTATATCATTGTTTTAATTGAGAGTAGCGTTCATAGCCAGATCATGGTTTATATCATTGTTTTAATTGAGAGTAACGGTGCTTATGCTGTATGGCTTGTGTTCAGAGATCCTATTGCTAAATCATGGATAGTTCATAGCATTATTGTTTCAAATGAGGGACGCGCAACTGTATGCATTCGGAAAGACTTGTTGCTAGGTAGATTGCCATATAAGTCTGGTTTTCGGGTGAAGTGATCGACATGTGTTCTATATAGTCTATAGTTGATGGCTTGATGCTACCAATCTCGGTATTGCTGTTGTCTTTTTTTTTTTTTTTTTTTACATCATCATGATTGAGGGCTTATTACTCTGAGAGCTGCTAAATAGATGTTTTACATGTATATATATGTATTTTTTTAAATATAAATTGGCATAAAGTTCAACTATATTTGTTTCCTTTATTTGGAAATATAAAACTCAGTACATATTTCCTGATCTATTTCTAAATCGCTTATAATATTGCTCGGATTTAAACTATATTTTAAGAGACTTATTGCTTCTTTAAAATTAGTACAAAGTCCTACAAATTAGTTTAGCTTTTTAAAGGGTGAAAAAAAATCCTTTCTGTTTTAGTGTATGCTGTAATTGAATTTAGCTTTTCGAGATAGAGAGGCCCTCTTATGTACATACTGATTAGGAACTTTAGAAGACAAAGTTGTGAAAGCTGGTTAATGGATGATGAAATAAACGTTTGCAGGAAGTCAGCCGGCTGCTTTTGGGGCTGAACTGTGGAAGGGCACTTGATCTTTTGACTTTGCCAGGGACAGCATCTACCTTGTCCTCTAATCATGATTTTGATCTGCAGGTGAGGATTTTATTAATCAATTGACATTATGAAACATCAACTTTCAAAATACTATTTTATGATGATTAGCAATCTTAACAAGATAGTAAAAGAGTGATATCTAATTTATAGCTTTCCCTGCATGTTTTTGTTGAGTGTTTATAAAAAAATTGCACGACTCATTCTCTGGTGATTCTGAGAGAAGTGGGGGTCTTTGGTGATTTTGAGGGTAGTGCAAGTCTTTGGTGATTTCAGGGAAAAAAAAAAAAAAAGAGTCTCACAGCTGGTTCAAAATTCGTGTTTCAGTTGAGAAAAATATGTTCATTTCTGGTTTTTCAAGGAAAAAACTTATTGCTGGGAAACTTGTCTGGTAAGCAGAAACTTGGAGTACCAAACTTAGCTTGCTGCTGCTTTTCAAAAATACAAAATGTCAACAGTCCATGTAATAGAATTACATTGTCTACGTAATGCACTTTAACAGCTTAATGAGATATCAATGGAACTTGGTTATTATCAGATGAAAGCATTATATTAGAGATATATTGTGTACAGTAAGAGGACCTAGTAGTCTTCTTGTAGTTTTTCTGATTTTATCCTCCTTAAGTCATTTTTCTGGATCTAAAGCTTAATTTCCTAAAGGAAAGATTTGTAAATACTCAAGATCCTTTTGGGGATATAACAAATCCTATTTGAATTAGACACCTCTCACGACTTAATTATCCTCAACCTTCTTCTTTCAGTTGCATTATAGAGAATTATTCCTGTATCTAAAACATCTCCTGTGCTCATATGAAATCTTGGTGTCGTAAGCACATTGCGTTTTTTTTTCAATCAAATATTTTTTTCAGTTGTTTGATTCAAAATTACATGCAACTCTGCAGGGATATTGCTTCCGTGCTGAAAAGGAATCATTAAGAGAGCCTCGAATTGTTCGAGTTGGTCTGATTCAAAACTCTATCGCTGCCCCTACCACGTCACCTTTTGCGGAACAGAGAGTGACCATCTTTGAGAAACTGAAGCCCATAATAGATGCTGCAGGTGTTTCTGGAGTCAACATATTATGTCTGCAAGTAAGCTCCACATCATATTTTGCGATTGATCTATTATGCTTCCTCGGTTATCAAGGAATTGTACCATGTAATATATCCAGGAAGCATGGACAATGCCATTTGCCTTCTGCACTCGTGAGAAGCGGTGGTGCGAATTTGCTGAGCCAGTTGATGGGGAGTCAACCAAATTTTTGCAAGAACTTGCACAGAAATATAACATGGTCATAATAAGTCCTATTCTGGAAAGAGATGTCAACCATGGAGAGACTCTCTGGAACACTGCAGTCATAATCGGGAACAACGGAAACATAATTGGGAAACATCGAAAGGTAATCTCCGCTTCTTTTCCTTGACATCACTTCTCTTTGTTATTGTCAATTGTTTGCAATGAAATGTTGATGCATTTAACAGAATCATATACCGCGAGTTGGAGACTTCAATGAGAGTACGTATTATATGGAGGGAAATACAGGACACCCTGTGTTCGAGACAGCTTTTGGGAAGATCGCTGTCAACATATGCTACGGGAGGCACCATCCTTTGAATTGGCTAGGTTTTGGCTTGAATGGTGCTGAAATCGTCTTCAATCCTTCTGCCACAGTTGGTGAACTCAGCGAACCTATGTGGCCAATCGAGGTAGTTTTCTCCCACTCTTTCCTCTCCTTTCAGCGAAACTATGCACCTGAAGGAATAGTAGCTGAAGAGTACAGCCCATATATATACCTCGTTGCCTCTTTCATGTTAACAACAATAGCTGTTGAACATTTCTAACAGGCACGAAACGCTGCAATAGCAAACAGCTACTTTGTAGGCTCAATCAACCGTGTCGGGACAGAGGTCTTCCCGAATGCGTTCACATCAGGTGACGGGAAGCCCGAACACAAGGATTTCGGACACTTCTACGGCTCCAGCCACTTCTCCGCACCCGATGCTTCGTGCTCACCGTCCCTCTCGAGGTACAGAGACGGCTTGCTGGTAGCTGACATGGACCTGAATCTCTGCAGGCAGCTCAAGGATAAGTGGGGGTTCCGAATGACTGCTCGGTACGATCTCTATGCCGAACTGCTTGCCCAGTACTTGAACCCAGACTTCGAGCCCCAAGTGATTGCTGATCCCCTATTGCATAAAAAGGCAGCTTAATTTCACACCCCTAAGAATCGGTGCAATATGGAAAGCTGGAAACTACTGTTGCAATTTCATTCGTGTAAATGAACACTGAATAAAATGGTCTCTACTTGAACATTGATGTGGCACAACGTTTTTCTATGATTAAAAAAGTCAGTTATGTTTTTTCTAAACAAAACCAAGTATTCCTTTGGGAGGACTGAGGAGGGAAAGAATAAAGAAAGTGTTGAGGCAACGGAAACTCTTTTTCCTCCCCAACAAACAAAAAAAGCATCTACCATCCCTTATTTACAAAGAAAAGATGAGTGCAGATCCAACGAGAGAGAGCGAGGACGAATTCATGGTGCATTGTTTGGTTACCCAGCAAATCGATCTCCACTTTCTCTGAATTATACACGATTTATCAGCCAGCAAAACAATGTCACATCCTCCGTCGCAGCCACCGCCGACGCTGCATAGGCGTTCCTCTTCCGGCGGGAGGCTGCACGTTTCCAGAACCGATCCCTTCCTCGTGGTTTGCAGGTGCTTCAGCTTAATTACCGCGGTAACCGCCATCCTCTGTATTGCCGTCAACGTGCTCTCCGCCTTCCGATCCTTCAAGAATGGATCTGATGTACATTCATCCACTCGAATTCTCTGTTTCTCAGCTATCTCTCCTTTTACTTTTCGGCTTTCTCTGTCGAATTTTGAGAATAAATGTCATGCTTCGCTGCAATTCGTAGGTATTTGACGGGATTTTCCGGTGTTACGCTGTGGCTATTGCGATCTTCGTGGTTATGGTTGAGACGGAATGGAGCGTCATTTTCAAATTCTGGAAGGTAACTTTTCTTTCCGTTTTAACTTTAACTCTCCTTCTCAAACTGCTAACTTGTTTACTTTTTTCTTTAAAATAGTGATGAGATGATTGTTGCTAATTCACTTTGTATTGGCAAAACATGCACTTCCTTATGAACTATGAAGTATGAACTATTACTAACATATTCTTGTTGGTTAGATGCTCTATGCATTGCTATTTGAGGAATCAGACAGTTCTCGAATCTCGCTATTTTGAATTTTCTGTAAAGATTGAATGATCACCTATTTGTTTGTTTCACATCCTCTATTGATTTATCAAACAACCTGAGATTTCAAGCAAATATAGTTTGTAATTGTGTAAGAAATTTTAGATATCATGGCACTTTCAAAGCATAAGATGTCTATTGTGTTTACATGGCTTGCTAGCTAAACGAGAGTGTTTCGCCTCTCCCCTTCAAGGAAGCGTCTACGTTTATGATGTCTTTTGTGTTTACATAGCTTACATGTCCATGACTGTTTGTACAATGTATTGCATTTGTGGCTCCCACGTTTATGGGTTTTTTGTGCTATCTTAGTTTCAGAGTGATGAACTGGATCTCTATTCTTTATGTGGCAGGTTTTGGAGTATTGGGCCGGTAGAGGCATGCTACAAATCTTGTATGTATAGTTTACAAACTATAGATACTACTTTCAAAATGCTTCATATTGTGCAACTTTTCATTTTGTCTAAATTCTCTGTCTTGCTTTGATAATTGGGGTAACTCTAGTTTTCATCTTTTAAAGTCCATATAAGTTGACCTGGTCAAATGTAGGTAGACCCTCAAAAATAAAGATTTTTTTCATTTAAAATAGCATCATGTTAGAAACTTTTCGGGTGCTTATCATAAGGATCCTTGTATACTAGACCAGGGTTCAGGGTTGGAGGTGAGCTGACCCTAAGACCATGAAATTGAAGATGTTTTATGTATTCCTTAACAAGATTTCCAATTCATCCCTTTCTAGGGATGAAGCTTTGACATTGTTCGTAAACTTCATTAAATAGAGACTACAGACAATCATTGAAGTTTTGAATTCTCTAAGCCATATCATGCTTTATAAGGAAACTAGTCGCTTGGATAACTTTGATGTCTATTTGGAAGGTAAAACACATCCTGGGATATAGGACAACCTTGTAAAGTGAGATACGAACTCAAGAGTGTAGCAGAGCTGAAGAACAAAGCGGAAAATTCTTCTAGATCTTGATACAAGAAGAAACGCAATTTCATAACTCTTATATGTAATGCTGCAAAGAAGAAGAAGTATTTCTAAAAAAATTGTTGCTAACTTTTTTTTTTTTTTTTTGGTTTCCCCACCTCAGTATGGCATTTATCAAGTGTTATGAGGATTTATTTAGTCATAATATAGAACTTAATGGTATAGTTCCCTATTTGTATTGAATCGATGATCTGTTTTCTTCAGTGTCGCTGTCATGACCAGAGCATATCCTGATTATTCTGGAGAAAAAGAGGCCATTGTTCTTCTGCAGAATATGGCATGCTATATGCTGCTTGGATGTGGTGTTGTGTATATCATATCGGTAAGATAGATCATAGAGTTTACCTATTAATCTATTATCATTTTGATGTCCATAGACTTTGGTATGCAAATATTATTGTGCACATCATTTATGGCTAAGTGGTACCTTGGTCATATATTGGGATTTATGGCTAAGTAGCTAAGTGATTTCCCTTGTAGAGAACCCAAAATTGAGCACCTTCTGAGTCATAACTTGATACAACCATACTCATAGATAACCCAAACTTGAATGCTATTGGACGTGAACCTAGATTGCTCAACAAGCTAACCTGATTGACAGGGTACCATAAATTTCCCGGGATTCTTGAATATCATTTTTTTTGTTTTGTTTCAAACGAATGCTGTAAGATTGTGATTGATATGTTTGTAACCTTTGTCTGGTTCATTTTTTTATATAAATATTTTCAAATCAACAATTGTGTTATGTTATATGCATCAAGGCCTTTTACAATGAACTATGTCTACAGGGATTACTATGCATTGGTGTTGTCAAGCGTGCTCGTCAAAGGAAAGAAACTTCAAGGGAACAAACAATTAATGATCTAGAGGTATGGTGTCATCCTACTTTCCGTGATCTCATTTTGCCTTAATTGTACAAATACAAAGAGCTAAGTCATCAATTTGAATTTCGAATGTCAGCAACACAACAAATTAAGGCATATATATAGTTAATTTTTACTGCAATTAGATGTTTTGCAAGTTGTTAAAAAAAAAACTACGTGGAGTTCAAAACCTAGTTGAATTTGAAATTGTTATGAGTGCTTTAATTTTTGTCATAGACTATCACAGAAACTCAAACTAGTTGAAGAACTTGTTGTTGCCCATAGCTTAATTAATAAGCATGTAAAGCTATGTTCTGAGCTAGATAACCTAAAACAGTGCATTGATGCTTATTTCTTTAGATATGTATTTACTCCATTAGTTGGATTTCTTAACTTGATTTTTTATCTCAATCATATAAACTTTTTTTTTTTTTTTTATAATTTGTTGGCGTTTCTGTACAAAACAAGCCATGTTTGTCCTACAAAGATCATATTTCAGATTGATCGATCTTGTGGCTCTCATTCAGCATTCATCATGTGTTGCCTGCCATTAATTGAATCGAGTGTTGAGTTGTCTTCCAACAGTTTTCATTACAGCAAACGAAATCTTATTCCACGACTATCTGTAGAGACTCTACGGATGGTTGCTTCATGGAAGTATCTTTCTACTTATACATCCGAAATGAGATGGAAAACATATGGATTGTTCATACTAAAGCTGACAATTTATGTGTTTTTTTTTGTTCACATGAAAAACAATGAAGAAATCTGAGACTTACAGTTTCTTGGAGGAGAAATACTTCCAATTGAGCTTTATAGTTTTTGTAATTGATCATTTTTTGTGGGTCTATGCAGGAGCTAGAGGCGCGGCGGCTGGAACTTGAAGCCTTGCTATTACAACCAAATTTGGATGAGTAGCAATATGAATGCAACCATATCCAAACTCAATCTCAACATCTATCTTCATGAATTCATTTGTAAATCTAGGGAACATTTATTTTTCCCATTTCAGATGCTAGCTTATGCCTTTGTTAATTGTTATCATCAAATTGTATAGCCAGTAGGTTTAGAGTGAATATGCATGGTATATATTTATTGATGAAAACATTGCATGTAATCACTTGCATCTTATCCTCTGTTTAAATGATACAATATTTCACTTGGATAAAGAGTTAATCAAGTATTCAAAGTGTGTAGGTTTGGAAATGGGATCAATACCAGCATGGAGATAGGATTAGAACTAGTTTATTAAACATCCTTTTTCATAGAAACCAAAAACATTGTTTTGATAGAAAATATAGATGATAGCTCTTATTAGCAACTTATTTTATGATGGAACTCTCTATTGAGCTTATTCGTACGTAAATGACCATTGATCATTAGTCTCTTGGACTAAGTTTCTAACTCCTTTTGTCCTCACCCTTTAGATACTAGTTGGGTCCCATGTGTGAATGACTGATGGACGTTCTTGGTAACTATCTAAAATTTTTAATTATTTTTCTAAATTTATATAGAAAAATCGAAAGAAGTGTGGTACCAAACAAAGTTTGTAATTCTTAATCCAAAGAAGGCCAACTCGGAAAGAAGTGCGATATCAACTTGAAAACATTATCTCAACATATTTGGGGAAATGGTTTAATTTAGTGAATGTCCAAAAAAAAAAGTCGTAAATGTCCACTTTTTAAATAAATTAAATAAATGTCAATTTTTAACATTTTTACCCTTTCTTCCATATCTCTACTCTACCCCTCCCTCTTTCCCCTTTAACTTTTTTAGTTTTGACATTGACTAGTCAACATTGACCATTTCGGTCAATGCCTAAATTTAGTGACAGTTTTTTCGGTGACAAGTAATATTTTTTGGTGACAGTTGTTTTGGTGACAATTGACGTTTTTTGGTGACATTTTATTTTTTCTAGTGAAATTTGAGGGATTTTTTTTATAGTGACAATTGATTTTTTTTTTGTGACATATATTTTTTTTGGCATTTGATTTTCTTCTGGTGACAATTTCTAATATCATTTTTTTCCGCTGACAAATGGTTTTTTTTATTTACTAATAGATTATTTTTCCCGTGACAATTTTTGGTGACAACTATTAGTGATGAGGATGATGACAATATATTGTCACCACGATATTGACGTTTGTTTCGGTGACAATTGACGTTTTTAGTGACAACTGTAAAATTATTTTTTATTTTTAAAACTATTTTCCTTTAAGACAAATGGATAAACATCATGCAATTTGTTTAATAGTGTAAAATATTTTATTTTCCACGCGACTTTTCCTTATTTTTGTGCTCCAAAGCTAGTGCCTCTCTTCTAGATGGTGTATTGGCTAAGGGGTCGGCTGATAATGATATGCTTTGAATTTTAGCAGTCATCTTATTGAGTAATGATGTCCTACAACATCCAATGTGAACTTGGGTGTGACACAAAAATAGTTTAGGTATTTTTTATCGATAAAAAAAATTAAAAAAATTATATTTAGATGGTACATCTTTAATAACATATATTTGTATATTTTTTTTTAATAAAAATAATAATTTAGTAAGTCTTATAATTAATATTCTAAAATAACCACTCTTTTTTTTTAAATATTTTTTAAAATATCATTTTTATTAAAAAAATTATACAAATATATGTTATTAAAGATATACAATCTAAATATAATTTTTATAATTTTTTTTATCACTAAAAAATACCTTAACTATTTTTGTGTTACACCCAAGGTCACATTGGGTGTTGTAGGAGATCTTTACTCATCTTATTAGGTCTTAATAACCACTCCGTATTTTATTAGTTTAGGGACTAGGATCACATTATTTATTAAAGTATCGAATTGGCCTCCCCATGGTTTTAAGAATCATAGTTTTAACGTATTGAATTTAATTTTTAAGACAATATCAAGGGAGATTTTCACGGTTTTAGAAACTATGATCAATCAATCTTCTACCATTTCTGAGATTGTGATCTCCCATGTAATTAGTGATATTTTCATGATTCGAATAGAGACCATTTAAAATAATGGTTTTTCTATCCTATGTCCCAAAGCTATAGGATAAGAAATTAAATTGAGAAAGATTCCCTACAAAAAAGGCAAACATCGACCCTAAAAATCTAATTAAAAAAAATACTAAAATAATTAAAGTTTAAAAAAAAATCTAAATTTAGGGTCTTATCTATGCCCTTGGAACATAAGATACAAAAATCGTTAAAATAATACTCCCTCCGTTCCAAAATAGATGGTCTTTTACTTTTCAGCACATTTTTTAAGGAGCGAAAAACTCCATGAAATATTATTTTTTAATTAATTTTTTATATATAATTAGGTACTTATTAGTAATAAGTATCAAATAGTATAAAAATTTTAATTAAAAAAGTAATATTTTATAGAGTTTTCCGCTCCTTAAAAAGCGTGCTAAAAAGTAAAAGCCCATCCATTTTGAAACGGAGGGAGTACTAATACCCGATGACTTAATTGGTAATAACAACGTACTTCCTTTTAAAAAGATCTTTGTTCAGATTACTTCTATATGGTTGATGATGAAAACATATCTTAGTCCAGTGGTATAACTGAAGTCAAATCTATCCAAATTAATTTGTTTCTTGAATAATAAAATAAAATAAAATAGATAATAATATGAGAGAATTTGGTGATTTGAACCCTTTTGCATATTTGATTAGGTAGTTAGCCTCTTTAATTATTTTTTTAGCCGGCGAAACTGTCATTAAATTTTTACTAGGCGTTCTAGACCCTTTCTCCTTCACCCACTCTCCTTCCCCGACAATACTCCAATTTGTCGTCCAATGTCTTCTCCCTCCCTCCCGCCGCTCATTTGCGTCCACCAATCACCGCCGCCGGTCACCTCCTCCGGCTGTAGCTTGTCGCCGGCGCCACCCCAACCCCAACCGAACCCCCTCCCCGAGCCCGCTCCCTACCCTCGCATCCTCACCCCCCGCAGAACCCCCCTCACAACCTCTCCCCTCGATTTCAGACTTCAACAGCCCGAGCCCATCCTCAACCACCACCCAGCCCCTCCCCTTGGTCGTCGGCGTCGTGGCCTGGTCCTCCCTCAGCCTAATACACCAGATCTGGAATTTTATTTTGACCCGCCGCAGCCATCTCTGCAAATTTCCAACGGGGAAGAAGGGTTTGTGTTGTAATTTCTAATAAATTATGAAACCGGCCCAAAATTTTTAAAACTTACAAATTATCCCTATATTTTATATAATTACAGAAAGCAGCCTAAAACTTTCAGGGATGCATATTTTGTCCTTGTGAAGTATTCACATATCCTGAAGATGATATGTAACCCCCGAAGTGGTTGGCCCTATATTTTATTGATTCCGCATTATATTACTTACATTGATGCATTTTTTTTAGTTGATGACATGTTATAATAGGTGTTTTTACGTATACAACCTATATTAATGTCGTAGTTTCAAAGACTTTGTATTTTTATATGTGCAATAAGGTGACAATATTTTGATTCCACGTTTTAATCTCTTATGTCATCAATTATATAAAATTGTCACCATAAATAATTGTGATTAATGAAGCGTAATAACAAATGTCATCCATGAATAAAAATTTAATGAATATGTCACCACAAGTGATTGCATCAATGAAGTGTAATCACAAACGTGTCATCAGTGAATGAAAGTCTAATCGATGAAAATAAATCGATATACAATTGATTAAATTAAAAACATGTGGCATCAATCGATTTGATTAAAAAAAAATGGCATCAAATAATTACATTATAAAAATGACATCAAAATACCATTTTGAAAAATTTGTATCACATTAAAGAAAAAAATGTCATCAAAAATACTACTTTGAAAAAATATCATCAAAAATATGGCATCACGGTAAAAAAAATATCATCAAAAAATTGACATAAAAAAAGTGGCATCTGTCGTTAACAGTAAAAAAAAATGGCATCAATGATCAACGTGACATTACTATAAACAAAAAATGTCATCAAGGTTTAAAAAAAGTGACATTAAAAAAGTGTCATCCAATCATTTCATTAGAAAAGTGGCATCAAATTGAAAATAAAATATAGTAAAATTTTGGCATCAAAACGGTAAAATATGACATCATTAAAAAAAATGGCATCAAAATGGGTTGGTCAACATTGACCGGACAATGGTCAAACGGTTGACCATTGACCAACCCACTCTATTGGGAAGGGGTCTACATCAAACTAATTAAATTAATTTGGGGCCTAAGTGCCAAATTGAATATTCAAAAAAGGTTATCTACCAAAATCACCCTAATAATATCAATAATTAGTTTAATTAATTGACCATGATACAACCAAATTAATAGATGTAATTGATCAAATTTTCCTTTCCAATATATGTATTCAATATTTTATTTTAATTAATGCAGCGTATAAAACTTGGGTTCGTTTGGTTGAATGCGGGAAGTACAATTTCTGGGAACTTACTTCCCATGAATTGAATTCCCGTGAAATGCACTTCCCATGAATTAAACAAAGTTGTTTGGTTGAATTTTGGTTTTTAGTGATATAAAGAGGGAAATAAATAAATTCATGTTAAAAATTGGGGGAAGTTGAACTTACCTAGTCCCTCCTAGGTAAGTGAACTTTCTAAGATTTGTAGGAATTGAAATTCCTGGAAAGTTGAATTCATGCATCATTCTGTCAACCAAACACAGAAATATATCCTACTTCCTGGGTTTTTTAACTTCCTGTGTTTTTAATTGACTAACCAAACGATGCCTAAGAATATTATAATTGATTTAAAAAGAAAAAAATAAAATAATGATCAATAAGATAGATTTAGTAAGTTAAAAAATATAATTGATTAAAGTATAGATATATTACTAATATAGTTGGCAACAATCACGTTTTGTAAGGAGAGAGAGATGAGAGGCTCTTTCTCTAAAACCAAATCCTAAACCTAATACCACCTCCACCACCTCCACCGCACCACCGCCACCCCATCACCGCACCACCACCGCCACCCCACCACAGCACCATCCCACCACCCTCCCTCTAAAAAACCCTAAACAGAAAATTCCTTAGTCCCTCCTCCCCGCCTACCAAACGCCACCGCCACCACTTCTCAGGCCACCGCCGTCAACCGAGCCATCCCCCTTTGTTAACCCAATTGGCTTGATCCTCGGGCGTTTGGGGCCACTCTTCCTCCGTTTCGGCCGGCTGGGGTGTTTTTTCCCCTCTTCGACCTCTGGTAGTTGGGCCGTGGTGTGTGTCGACCGGTGATTGGATGTCGGTGGGGGTCCGGCTTGTAAAGGCTCGGATTTCTTAAATCCAAATTTTCGAAAAAAGGAAATTAAAAATGAATTTTAAAACGGATTTAATTCGGATATTTCAAAGGAAACTCGTCCTGAATTTAATAAATCGAATTTGAGACTCTTAAAGCGAATTCCTGCCCAATTTTGAACTTTTGAAGGACAATTTTGTCCTTTCACCTCGGGATTGAAATTAACTTCGGATGTCAGTATTCTCGTGATTTTGAAACATTGATTTGATCGAGTACCGATAAGGTCGAGAGAGAGATTTCAGAATTTATTATTATTATTATTTTCGGTAAACTTTGAATTATCCTTGGGACCACTCCCTTCTCTCCCCATTCGGACTCACATGCAACCCCTATACCTCCGGCTCACCTCTTTGTGTTTCATTCCCAAATCAAGCACAACATTTCCCCCCACTCCCTCTTTCCTCCCTTTGTTGACTCTCCCATTTTAGCATGCTGCCAAACTGACCCTTGAAAAGCAGCTTCTATGCCTTAAGCAAAGCTGCAAAACCCAATTTCCCCCTCTGCCATTCTGATTTCAAAAGAGACATAACCTCCCCTCACATTTCTTCACTCTCCATTTCTTGTTATCCTTCAAACACTTGACCCCTTTTTCCTCTCCCTGTCTTCCCGTTTGAAAGAAATTAAACCCAACCTCTCTTTCCCATTTCCAAGTCCAAGCTCCTCCTCGGATCATCAGGTAAACAGCCCTCTTGGCCTCCTTTGCATAGCCAACACCACCAATCCTTGACGTTGCCAGCTCTACCAGCACCAGCAGGCCGGATCCGCATCTCCGAGCACAACCCGAGCCACTCTTGAGCACTCCCGAGCACCAGATGAGCACCCTGGAACTCCGAGCCCTGCTTCCCGCGAGCCACAACGAGCAGCCCATTGACAGCTCGTTCTCCCCCTCCTCCGGGTCGCAGACCATGCATCCTCCCTCTTCCACCTCTGCTTTTCGACGACCACCAACAGCAGCCAGAGCCACCGCCGACGCCGAGCTCTCCCTGTTTTACGTTCCGCTTCGGTAAGATTCGATTCCGCTCGTCCTCTCTCCTTCACCTCTTATCAGCTTGAAAGCTTCCGCCTTTGACCTTCCATGTCTCTCCCGAGCACTTCCGATTGAAGAATCCGCCTCGACGTACCCGGACGCCGCCTCCCCGAGCTCCATTTCCGGCGAACGACTCCCTCGGCGAGCCCTCCCTTTCTCTCTCTCCTTTCTTGTCGATTCTCTATTGCTTGGTGTCGGGTTGGATGATCGGAGCTCGAAATCGGCGCCGGCGAGCCTCCCTCTCTCCTTCTCCTTTCCTTCGTTGCAAACCGCCGTCGGCTCCTCTGTATTCTTTCGAACAGCTTTTAAATGGGTTGAAGAAAGGAGACTGGGTCCCGCGCCTCCACCTTGGCAGCCACATGGCATGGGGCTCTTCTTTTCTAATTCCGGCTTTCAAGATTAAAAGGAGATGGGCTGATTTTTGGGCCTAATTTTCAACTCCCTTCTTTTCTAGGGTTTGGGCCTAATTTACTCTTGGGTCTATTTTGTGATAAAGTGTGAGGGAATGAATATGTTTGGCTTGGATGACTTTGCATAAAATGGAATTTTAAAGGGGGGAATTATTAGTAAATACCCCACTTTGATAATTGGTTTGCAAAAATATCTAGGTTTGAAAACAATTGCATCAATATTTAAAATTTTGCAAAAATACCTTATCTAATTATCAAAACTACCCACCACACCAAAAAATCAGGAAAAAAAGGTTAAATATTTTTTGGTATTTATCATTTTTCTTATATTTTTAAATTATATTAAATAATTTAAAAAATTATGTAATTTCAAAAAAAAAAAAAGTTAATCCCAATCTCAATCATTCCCAATCCAAAACAATGATCCGAGCCCGCCCTAAGCCTCCGGCTCCGGCTCGCTGCCCTCACTCTCCGGTGCAATCACTTTGCGACACCGCCCTTACCCTACGCATCGTTGCCCTCTTCTACCGTCTTAACTCGTGCCCGGCCCCAAGAGCAACCCGACCATCCGACCTTAGCCTCTCTCAGCCTCCGGCTTCGGCTCTGACTCACCGCTCTCACCCTCCGGCGCAATTGTTGCCCTTTCTACCGCAATAACTCGTTGGTGCCCTTGCCCTTCCGATATGCTTAAAGGCGTTGCTTCTGAAATTTTGCGGTGCCCTCTGATTTATTTGATGAAAACCATAACGATCTAGAAATGCTCTGAAATTTGTTTTAAGAATCAGTTCGTGATCCAACTTCTTGATTTTCATTCTATTTTGTTTGATCAAACAATGATGATGTTCTGAGTTTTTTTTTGGGAATCAGTTCTTGATTCAACTCTTTCATTTCTTGATTTTCTTCTATTTTGTTTGATCGAACGATGATGATTAGATTGTTATGAGTGAAGGTAGTTAAGTTTTTAGTGTACTGAATTGTGACTGTTTTTTGTAGAATATGAGTAAAAGGTTGGTAGTAGAATTAAATGTAACCGCTTTTGAAATTTTATGTTATCCTCCATTGGATCATTTGTCTTGATGTTTGCTAAGGTTTCTTGGTTTGACTTTCTATGATGTTAATGTTCTGAATCCTGAATTATGTTTTGATTTTACGTGCTCACTTGGTAGTGCAATTAATTATCTGATGAGCCAATGATTCATGTCTAAGTGATTAATCAACTTTGTTCATTCATGAACCAGAATCATGACATTTGCCCATATAAACTGGGAACAAGAATCATTGATTTCTCGATTCCTGTAGGACATTTTTATTAATGTATAACCAAAATATGGATTTGTTCTTAGCAGAGATATTAGTTGGTGGTGTTTCCACCATAGATACGACCGGAGTAACAACTGGCTTGGATGCAGGAATTAGAGGTTTGCTAGAGGGTCTTGCAATTGAAGGTTTCTCAAGTGACTTACACGAAGCTGCAATCACAAAATCAAGTTTGTAAATAATTGATGCTTGGGCCACATTGATGGATGAAGCTGCCTTGTTAGCTTGTTGCGTGCTATCCCAATCTTTACTCAATTTCTCCCCGATTATTGAGCACATCCTGCCAATGTTCACAATTAGCATTGTCAACAATTATATTCATCCTGTCAATGTTATAATATTATGATTTCAAAACATATATTGACAATCATTTTGTAAATATGGTTAATAATATTGAAGATATGATTCACCGTATCTTTAGTGAATCTTTTCCTGATTATAGCTTCAATCCTGTCAAAATAAGCATTTATTCTGTCACTATGAACATGAATCCTGTCAGTGAAAACAAATAACTTTGTTGACTTCGACATGTCTTTAATTTCATCCGGTTAGTTTATTATTTTTAATTTTCTGGAAAAAAATATTAAAAGCATTATTTTAATATATTTTTTAATTTTTAAATCTTTTTTTTACTTTTCTTTAATTTATAATTCTCCTTTAAATGATTTTTACATTTAAATTTAAAAGTAAAATCAATCATTATTTTTAGCACAAATGACCTATTTTTTAGCACAAATAACCAACCTATTCTATTTTTGCTATTCTCAGAAAATGGGTATACTTTTGCAAACCAAACACCGATTTGGTGTATTTATGCAAATCAGACTTTTAAAGGCTTAAAAATATTTTATGAAAATATTAAATAAATGGCATAATATATATATTATTATTTCTGATTTACAAATATAATATTATGAGACTTGGATATTTAAAAGGATATTGTCGGATTTAAATCAAAAAAGGAATTTGACGAGCATTTTCAAAAGGTCGAAATTTCTAACTAGTTAATTCGAGTTTTGAAATGGTTTTGGGACTAACTTGGGAATTATGTGAACGATGACTGACTAACTAGCATGTTGATGTGAATGGTTGACTAATATCATGATTGGTATGAACTAATGGCATGATTGATTGACTAATGGCATGATGAAGTGTTAGACTTATGTATAGTTCACTTATGCTTTCGAGATATGATGAATATGATAAACTTGGTATATGTGATGTGCAGATTATCATTGCGGATATATTGTGGCGAATATATGAATGCGGCTTAATGGAATGATGAGAATGATATGGTATTGTGGAATGTGGCATCAGGATGAGTGGTTGAACTTGATGTGATGATAATTGCGATATGATTGTCATTCTCGTTAAATGATGTATGCTTGAATGCTTGAATGATTAGACGTAGACTTATATATATGTTCTGATATGTATATAGGTAATACCTTGTGATTATGAATGATGTATGCTGGATCCTCTATTATGTTGTTCTGCATATCCAAGTGAGTTCCTATATGAGCTCACTCAGATTCGAAAAGAGATCTCCCTACTTGTAGCCATGTGCATACTAGGTGCTTGCATTCATAATAAAGCATGCCATGTAGTATCCTGCTAGGATTGCACTCATGTTTGAGCATTCGTTTACTCATTGCTTTTGTAAACAGAACGACCGTTATCTGTGAAGTAACTAGAGTCATTGCTAGGGTTATAGGACGACCTAGTCTCATCGGGTCCCGTCCTGAGTCAATCGAGTCATGAACTTCCTTATATTATGATATGCGTGCGGGCTTTATTGTGGATACGGGTTGAGCATGCGTGCCACCCGATTATATGGAATGCATTCACGAGCTGGCCAGTCTCCGCCCAATCGGAAGGGGGTGGAGGTAGGAGAGGGATATACCACTTGGTATTCGGTGCTAAGGCCTTATTATATTTATGCACTTGATCTTAGGAGCATGTTAGTGTGTTAACATTCCGCCCTACATCTAGAAACATCTTTATTAGGACTAGCGTGTGTATGTGTGTGCTTGTTTGGGATTACACTGCGTAGGGCTTCGATCTGACACCGCCCCGCATACATTTTTTTAGGTTTGTTTTGCAGCATGATTGTTCCTTACTTCTGTAACGTGGGAACTCTCTTGGGCGATTGCAAAGAAATGGTCTAACCTTAGATTTCAATAAATACGCTTATTGATTTGTTTTGACCCGGCTCTGCCGTGGCACCCTCTTGTATTAAACCTTGATTCTGCTATTTGCATGACTGTTGGTTTTCCACGCTTAGACTTATGACAGGTACATGGGACTTCCCCGGGGATTCCAACGATCTCTTCGAATTTTGGGTATGAAATCCCAGTTGAAAACGATAGAGTAGAATTTCAAACCTTCAACCTGTACTCGGGGCGCAAGATCCTAACGAGGGGTTTCATCCCTCGAAACGTAACCCGGGAATCATAATCCCGGGCCGTTACACGGTTGTCCTCTCCGGTGTCGACACGCCTGCCTCTCCTCCGACCATGACGAGATCCCCCCACTCCTCCTTGATCCTTGGGGGCCAAGCTTCGGGTCCTTGGGGCCCAAGTTTCGGGTCCTTAGGGCCCAAGCTTCGGGTCCTTTGAGCCCTAGTTTGGTTCCTCCGGGCCCAAGGTTTAGGGGGAAAAAAAAACCCGAAAGGGTTGAAACCTTCCCGAAAGGGCCTAAATCCCGTAAGGGCTTGAAAATCCCGTTAGGGTTTGAATAAATTCTCTTTCGTATGAAAGGGATTAAAGGTGCGTGTCTTCAAGGGTGATTCTTGGTTGTGATCCTTGTTGCTTGGCGTTCCTCTTCCATGCTGAAGCTTTGGCAACCGGTGTCGGGATTGGCTGGGGTCGTGGTGGTGTGTATCGAGGCGACTTCGCGTTAGACTATTCCTTGGAGGATCGTCTTCGACACTGCCCACAGGACTGACTCCTGATATACCGCTGGCTAACGGTGTCGCCGCCTGGGGATGCTTGGCACATGATCTTAGTCTACGTTGTCTCCAGCTTGTACGAGGTTGGCTCGCTTGCTTGTCCGGGATTACGCCTCCCACTTTGTAGTTTGTTGCACCTTTTTATATATGTAGAGACGGTTTCACCGTCTGCCGACTTCGTCGGCTTTTCGAGTTGTGAGGTATGCCGGGCTCTCGAATTATTTCTTAATAAAAAAAATTACTAATATAGTTGAAGTGAGATATACTTTTCTAAATACATAATTCTTTTCTTAATGATAATTAATAATTATCTATATATAATGTGTTAAAATGATGAGATAAAAATTATTATTAATGATATATTTAATAAGATATATACTATATGTGTATTTTAATTAAAAAGATAATTCATTTACCTATAAATATTTATGGATAGTTGTATTATATTATTATATTCTTATAGATAAAACATAAAAAATAAAAGATAAAAGATACCCTTCTTAAAAAAAAAACGCGTTAACTAACTTGAGCCTCCTTAAATCTCTTCTATAAATACTGCTCTCGCCCCAATTTCCCAATCTCAAACCCTAATTCTGTCTTCTTCCATCACCGATTGATCTTCTTCCACTAATTCTGTCTTTTTCCACTAACGATTGATCTTCTTCGCGGTCTATCCATCACCATCGTCGACCTCCGATCGATATCCATCACCCTCGTCGATCTTCGACAACCTCCGATCGATTTCTCCGCGTCCACCTCCGATTAAGATCCATCACCGTCGATCTTCTTCGACCCACCGATCCATCGCCGTCGCCGCTGTCGACCTCTCTGTATACGATCGATCGTTTCATCGCTTCCCTAAAGATCTAGATTGAATCAGATTATCATATTCTTGTAATCTTTATATACAAATATACAATTATATTACAGGCTCTGCCTATTTTGTACAATTTCGCCTTTTTGGCCATTAATAATAAATTGATTGTGATTGATTGTGGTCTCGTTCGGATTGGTCCAGATCATGGCGTGGGTGTATTACAAATTTAAAAATGAGAAAAATTTCGCATCTGTTTCCCTCGAAGATCCTTATATATCTGTCTCTGAACTAAAAGAGCGAATCTTTGAATTGCGATATTTGAGTCAAGGCACTGATATTGATCTTCATATCTACAATGCTGAAACTGTTAGACAATAATTCATATTTCAAATACATGAAGATGTGTTTTGGGCTAAATAGTGGAACGTTCCGGAAGAATGTGGAATGCAGCGGAAGTCTCCGGAATATGGTGGAATATTTTGGAAGCATACAGAAGAGTGCGGAAGATTCCGGAAGCGTGTGGAACCCTATGGAAGGTTCTGGAACCGTGAAGAGTCTAGGTGGGTCTAGACTTATGTAGAGTCCTCCGGAATCTTGGAGAACGTTAGGAAATGTATGGTAGAGAAGTCTAGAAATAAAGAGGAGCAATCAAGGTCTAGAATATTCTAGGAGAATGGTGAGGTCTAGTAAGCCTAGAATTTTCTAGTCTTTTGTAGGAGATGCATGGAGGTGATGCAACCAACATTGGCTCCTATAAATAGGCCATGGGTACTTGCATTTTGTGATGTGTGAGTGAAGAGTGAGTCTCCTCAAGTTGTGTAGTGTGTGAAGTTGTGAGTCGAGTGAATCCTCACAAGTGTAGTGTGAGTGAGTTGGTCAAGAGTGGTGAGTGTTAGTGAGAGTCTTGTATCGAGTGAGGTGTACAAAATATTTTGTACATTAATACAAGTCCTCTTTTGTAAGGAGAGTTTGTCCATCTGAGTCACACGGTCGAGTGAGTTGCTACCCGTTTTTCCCCAACAGTGGTATCAGAGCCGAAGGTTGCGAAGGGCTTCGGAGTCGAAGAATCGGTGTAGCATTTGTCGGTGGAAGGATTCCGTGTAGACATGATGGCGTCGAGTGTGATGAAGACGTTCGAGATCCCACTCTTTGATGGTAAGACCAACTTCACGATGTGGCAGAGTACAATTCAAGACGTTATGGTGCAGCAAGGTCTTGATCAAGCCCTTGAGGAGGAGAAGCCCACATCCATGAGCGAGAGAGAGTGGAGTAGACTTCAGAAGAAGGCGGTGAGTACAATCCGGTTGGCACTTGCTCCCGAGATCAAGTCCAGTGTGATGAAGGAGACCTCGCCAAAGGCGTTGTGGGAGAAGCTCGAGAGCATTTACGCGTCGAAGTCGTTGATGAATCGGTTGTGTCTGAAGATGGAGTTATACTCGCTCAGGATGGAGGAAGGAGGTAATCTTCATGACCACATTAACTTATTTAATCAACTAGTATGCCAGTTGATGAATGCAGACGATAATATTAAGGATGAAGAGCAAGCATTATTGTTGCTAGCGTCATTACCGAGGTCCTACAAGCCTTTGGTGCAAACGTTGCTTGTAGGAAGGACGACTCTCACTCTAGAGGAGGTAACGGTTGCGTTACGAGAGAGTGAGAGGATGACGAAGAATGACGCTCTCAACAATGGAGGGGATCGCATACTAGTTGCGGAGAATCGAGAGCGAGGGAGGAGCCAGTCGAGGGGGAATGATCGCCAGAGGTGGAGATCCAGATCACGTCCAAGTCGTGACCCGGATAATGTAGAGTTGAGGAACGGTGACCCGAAATGGAGATCCCAGTCATATCAACGGCGGGATTTTAGTGATGTGGAGTGTTATTATTGCGGGGAGAAGGGTCACATACAAGTGAGGTGTCCGCAATTCAGGGAGGACGTGAAGATATTGAGAAAGACGTCCTTGCGAAAGAATGATGATGGCTCCCAAACGAATGTGGTCAGTGCGGTTGATAGTGAAGTTGGTGGTTATGAGGAGGTGTACTTAGCAACGAGTGAAGAGGTTGCTAAGTCAGAGTGGGTGATGGATAATGCCGCGTCAATGCATATTTGCAGGGATCAAGCGTTATTTGACACCTTGAAGACTAATGGAGAGTTTGGCCTTTGCAACCTAGCGAGCGGAGAGAAGTTGCGAGTTGAAGGCATCGGGAGCGTGAGGATGAGGCTCCATGACGGTACACGCCAGACTCTTCATAACGTGAGGTACGTGCCTTCAAGCAATGTTAATATACTTTCATTGGGTGCGATGACGAATGAGGGATATGAGTATGTTGGCACGAAGAGTTGGTGCAAGGTGTTTAAGGGAAGACGCTTGATCATGCAAGGCAGGAAGAATGGGAAGAACATTTGTTTCTTCGAAGGACAAGTCGTGCAGAGGAGATATCACGACAAAGAGATCAAGATGCAGAAAAAGGTGCGATTTAAGGATGAAGAGGAGATATTTGAAATATGAATTAAGGGAGGAATTGTTAGACAATAATTCATATTTCAAATACATGAAGATGTGTTTTGGGCTAAATAGTGGAACGTTCCGGAAGAATGTGGAATGCAGCGGAAGTCTCCGGAATATGGTGGAATATTTTGGAAGCATACAGAAGAGTGCGGAAGATTCCGGAAGCGTGTGGAACCCTATGGAAGGTTCTGGAACCGTGAAGAGTCTAGGTGGGTCTAGACTTATGTAGAGTCCTCCGGAATCTTGGAGAACGTTAGGAAATGTATGGTAGAGAAGTCTAGAAATAAAGAGGAGCAATCAAGGTCTAGAATATTCTAGGAGAATGGTGAGGTCTAGTAAGCCTAGAATTTTCTAGTCTTTTGTAGGAGATGCATGGAGGTGATGCAACCAACATTGGCTCCTATAAATAGGCCATGGGTACTTGCATTTTGTGATGTGTGAGTGAAGAGTGAGTCTCCTCAAGTTGTGTAGTGTGTGAAGTTGTGAGTCGAGTGAATCCTCACAAGTGTAGTGTGAGTGAGTTGGTCAAGAGTGGTGAGTGTTAGTGAGAGTCTTGTATCGAGTGAGGTGTACAAAATATTTTGTACATTAATACAAGTCCTCTTTTGTAAGGAGAGTTTGTCCATCTGAGTCACACGGTCGAGTGAGTTGCTACCCGTTTTTCCCCAACAGAAACTAACGAAGGTTTGTGATCCTGAATCAAAATTTTACTTATTATACAGATAAAGTCTAGTTTGAATGATGATTTTGGGATTGGAATCGTACTATACTGAAGGCTGCAATTTAGAGCCTTTAATTTAATGGGAATTTCTGGTGCTAAGTTATAATTAGATTATAATTATAGCCTTAAGTGTACTATACTGAATGCTGAAACTAACAAAGGTTTGAATGATAAAGTATAGTTTGAATGATGTTTAAGATTATGATTAGATTTATTTATGCTAAATCTATTTGGTATATATTGATAATCTGATATTGTACTTGTATTATAAAAGTCCAGCTGAGTTAGTTTTGGTAGACTAACCTGTATTTTTATATTTTCATTTCATGATATTTAGACCTGTATTTTTATTTTATATTTTCAGAGTACCTTGATGAAGAAACATTGATCCTCAAGAATACTTCTGTCATAGTTCGGAGAGTTCCAGGATACCGTCGCGTAAAATCTGGTTCAGGTCAATCTGGTTTTAAGTGGCTAAAACCTCCGCAAGGATATGTGTGTCGTCGATGCAACAAACCAGGTGAGTTGATACAAAGCCCTCTTGTCATGAATATCCATTAACCATTATGTTTTCAATGTTGCTATGTATGCTAAACACGCCAACTTTGTATGTTATCAGGGCATTTAATTCAGTACTGCGTGACACATGGTGATCCAGCATATGATGTTAAGCGTGTTGCTACTGCGATACCTAATGAGTATGTTTCCTTCATCTTTTGGTTCTGATTTATGCCATCTTCCAAGGGTTGTTGTAATTTGATAATGATTTGTTGTTGTTTGATATAGGTCTACTTTTGAAAAAGAAATGGCAAGCATCCCTACAACTCATTCAGTTGGAGATTTTCCTCCTGAGCTTTACTGTGTATTGTGCAATCAAGTGATGAGAGATGCTGTACTCACCAGCAGATGTTGCTTGAATAGCTTTTGTGATAAATGTAAGTTGTTAAGGCCCTGGACATTGATTTATGACAGATCCTTTATGTTGATTTTATATGGATGCTTTTTTACTCCTTAATCCTCTTTGCCATTTTTGTCTTTGGGAATATAATCCTTTTGGACTGAACTGTTTTTACTCAGGTATTAGGGACAACATAATTTCTAAATCGAGCTGTGTCTGTGGGGCTAAAGATGTACTTGCTGACGATCTTATACCAAACAAGACGTTGAGGGATACTATTACTCGCTTCTCAGACTCTTCTAGCAGCAGCAGCAGCAGCAATAACAGTGCTCGAAGCCTCTTCCAACTTCGAGAAACGCAAGCTTTCATCCATTCTGATCAAGCTGGGGACCCTTACAAGAAACGCAAGCTTTCATCCGTTCCCAAGCCGTTGAGCCATACGAGGACCTGTGTACCGTGTGGGCCACTGCGAGTTCAGTAACCATGACAGCCATTTTGAGGCCTCGACGACACCTAGAGAGCAAGTAGTTGAAGAATGGCTGAACATGAGGCTGCATTCCCTTTTGTATTCTTTCTACTGTGTGGTTTGGATTTGAGGGTGGCTTAGTTTTGGCCACTCCAGTATTTGTAGTTTGAACATATGACTTTTATATGTAATGTAACTCGTTTATTGATGAATTCCTAATAAAAGTTATCCATTTTTCGTTAAATATCCTTTTTCTCAGTTTTACTTTTGCAATGTCAATTGTCATTTATCTATTGAATTTCTCGTCTTGAATTTTCCTATCCTTGGGATTATTTATCATTAATTGCAATAGGGTGAATAACATAATACGTCAAAGAAAGCAAAAGACTACAAGTATATTAATGACAATTAGCCTACTTTCATAAAATTAATACTTAGTAATATATATTCATTATTAATTTCCCAAAATATAACAAATGGAATGGAGATGACATCCCATGTATACTCTTCAAGCAAGCTCATGTCTTGGTGTTTTGTTACCTTGGGAGGAACTGGTTCAGCAATTAAGAAGGGAGGGAGTGTGAGGTTCACAATGTGTTCCTGTAGACCTCCATCCAAGGTTTTGTAAAGCTCAAGACAGACAAGACCTGTGGACATAGCAGTTGCTGAAGCAATTGCAGGTATGATTCTTCTAGCAATGAATTGAGCTTCCAGCTTATCAACTTCGGGTATGCCATAGTTCCTGGCCCTCGTCTTGGCAAGCTCAGCTATATCATATCCATGTGATAGTTGATATCATCTTCTAAACCAAAAGGCAATGGGAGCTTGTCTGTTGCTAGAAGTTCAAAAATATCTTCTTCATTCTCTAAAATAAGGAAAAAAGAGATAAAGCAGCATTAGAAATCATTCTGGAAAAAAGAGATAAAGAAGCATTAGAAATCATTCTACATATGAAATACTGAAAAGATGACACAAGGCATTATCAGCATACGCCCCAAGCTTGAAGGCCATAAATAAGCTACTGCACATTTTTGCCAGTCATGAGATCGAAGACTGAAAAAGCCAATTCTTGGCGGCACCAATTCTGCTATGCATAAAAAGAAACAAGAGACTCCATTCCAAGCCGAGCAAAAGAGTTCATAGTGTAAGCATAAAAATCAGCAAGGCCAACACTTTAAAAACGATACTTAGAACATGAAAGGAAAAAACAGAATCCATATGAAAAAGCCACACTAAATGGAATAGTTATATAACAAACTAAAGGATATCAATTTACAAAGGTAATTGGTGATTTAGGGCCATAATGCTCGTTTTTTCTCAGCCACGAAAGTATAAATGCTGTATTAGGTAGTTTAAGACAGTCACTAAGTATAGAAAGGTATGTAATTTGCTAAGATAAAGAAAAGGTACATGGGAGTGGCGACATTGAAATATTTAGGGATCAAAGAACTTGTTGGGCGAATCTAGGAGGAATTAAATAATATCTAATAGTGACCATATGAATAAATTCATGAACTTTGTGTTTATAGCTTTTATGCTCTTCCACTTTGCCTCGCCCATGAGTGTGAATTGTCATTGATATGGACCTGCTAAATACACTTGATAGACAAGTGCAATTAGCCAGTAAAAAGGAAACTCTGAAACCTGCAGATGACAGGTTAGCTAAAATCATTCCATCTCTCTGTACTTGACTAAGGAGATCGCCTTTTTTGTTTCTCATATGCTTAGCTGTAATGTAACATCGTCTAATGGCTTAGCAAAGGAGTTTGTTTCTGCACAATATCTGATAATTTATGTTCATTGGTGTATAAAGAGGTCACTGGAATATTGTATGATCGGTATGTTTAATTCTTTTCAGAAAGGTAGGGAAGATATATTATCAGACCCAATGTTAAGTGAGGTTATTAGCAGTTATCAATTTATCATGTGTTGTTGTTAGTCTATTGCAGGGAGGAGTTCAGAGTGACCTTCAAAAAGGAGAATCCAAATGTGAAAGGTGTTGGACCTGTAAGTCTGAATAAGATTTGCCTCTCTTTTTTATGAACTTGTGTGAATCTGATTTTGACACTTTACATTGACGAGCTTCGCTTTGGACATTGATTTGATTACTATGTGATTGAAGGTTGGAAAAGCGGGAGGCGGGAAGTGGAAATCCATGTCTGCAGATGTGAGTAGTTTGCAGTTTGCTTAATTCTCCATATATGTGTAGAACAGGGAATAAGTTGTGTAAACTGACGTACTTTGTTATTCATTGGAAAAGATAATTTATACAAGGTAAGAGGATAATCAGTTCCTAAAATCTCTCAACTGCAATTCAAATTACAAAATAAAAGCTTAAAGATAAATATCTTAATTATCATTAACATTCCCCCTCAAGTGAAACGATCTATCAGTGAGTTGAAGCTTGCAAAGAAGATCTTGGAATCGGGGACGAAGCAACGGCTTAGTGAGTACATCGGCGAGTTGATCATTGGTAGAGACATGACTGACGTGCAGGGTGCCTTTCTGAACTTGTTCTCTTACAAAGTGATATGCAAGAGCTATATGCTTCATCCGGGAGTGAAACACCGGATTAGAGCTAAGGCTTGTGGCACCCAAATTGTCACAATATATTGCTGGCTGCTGAAGCATGTGGACATCTAATTCATCAAGTAGATGGAGGACCCAAAGAACTTCAGAGGCAGTATCTGCGAGCGCCTTGTACTCTGATTCCGTTGAAGATCGAGAAACCGATCTCTGCTTACGAGAACTCCACGAAATCGGAGTACCCCCAAGGTAGACGATGTACCCAGTTGTAGATACGAAATCATCTTTGTCTCCTGCCCAATCGACATGTAGAACCGGAGACGATGTGGAGGAGATGTTAATACCAAGGTGTAGGGTACCTGATAGATAGCGGAGGAGGCGTTTTAAGGCTGCCCAATGATCTGAAGTTGGCGCCTGCATATACTGGGAGAGCTTGCTGACCGTAAAGGCGATGTCGGGCCGAGTGAGGCCTAAGTATTGGAGGCTGCCTACAAGAGCGCGGTACTCCGTTGGTGCAGGAAGCCGAGTACCTGCGTCTTTTAGAAGAGGAGCAGTAGACATCGGAGTTGCCACGGGTTTCGATAAGTCCATACCTGCCTTCACAAGAAGATCAGTGACATACTTCTTTTGTGATAGGAAGATCCCTGTCGGAGACGGAATGACCTCGACCCCAAGAAAGTATGACAAAGGACCCAAATCTTTCAACGAAAACTTTGCAGCCAGGCATCCCACCAAATGATCAATAACCGAAGATGAATTACCGGTGATGATTATATCATCAAAGTGTTGATCATGTCGATATATAAACAAGGATGCATCGGCAATAGACTTGACAAATCCAGCATGTAAGAGAAAGACAGTCAGCTCATTATACCACGCCCTCGGCGCCTGTTTGAGGCCATAAATGGCCTTATGCAGCTTGCACAAGTGGTTCGGATACTTACTGTCAATGAATCCCGGCGGCTGAGTCATGTAAACATCATCATAGAGTTTGCCTTGAAGAAAGGCGTTATTGACATCAAGTTGATGAAGCCGCCGCCCCTTTGTAACCGTAACCGCCAATGTAAGGATGATACGAACCGTGACCGGTTTGATGACCGGACTGAAGGTTTCTTTGTAATCCAACCCGGATCTCTGATGGAACCTTTTGCTACCAGTCAAGCTTTTAGCTTGTCGACCCGTCCATTCGGAAGGTACTTGATACGAAACACCCATTTGCAACCAACTTGATTGTAGTCTGGCGAAGGGGGAACTAGGTCCCATGTGTGATTGGATCAAAGGGCATCATACTCAGCTTGCATTGCAATCCTCCATTTTGGACTCTTTAGGGCTTGTGTGATGGTTTTTGGTTCAACTGGAGAAGGTAGGGATTTCTGGATGTGGAGGTTCAATTTGTTAATTGGCTTGGTTATATTTTTTTGTGATCTTGTGACAGGGCCTGGACGAGTGGATTTGGGGGGAGGATTGGGAGGTGGGGCCGGAATAGGTGGAGGGAGGGCAATGGTTGAAAGTGTGGGAGATGGTTCCGTAATTGGTGGGGAGGAGGGGAAAAGTGGAGAGATTGGTGGAAGTGGGCCCGGATTAGGTGGGGATGAGAGATTGGGGTGGGGTGGGACCGATTCACATGAAAATTGGGTTGTTGAGGGTGAGATTTGGGTGGATGTTTGAGAGGTGACGGGAGGCTTGGGATTTAGAATAGGAATTAAAAAATTGCTCCATTCCGATCCAATGGGTGGCTTATTATTTGTGGTTGGTGACATTATTTTATACGGAAACTCAGTCTCAACAAATTTAACGTGTCTGGATGTATAAATACGATGAGTAATTGGATCCATACATTGATAGGCACTTTGGGTTGATGAATAACCTATAAAAACACAAGCAATTGACCGTGGTTGAAGTTTGTGGGCATTGTAAGGACGCAACCAAGGATAACACAGGCAACCAAAACTCTTAAATTTGTGATAATCCGGCAACACATTCAATAACTTGAAATAGAGAGACTCATTTCGAAGAGTAGGAGTAGGAAGTCTATTTATTAGATAGGTGGCGGTGATCAAAGAATGAGGCCAATGATCTAAAGGCATTCCTGAGTGAGTCAGGAGAGATAAGCCAGTTTCAACAATATGACGGTGCTTTCGCTCCGATATACCATTGTGTTCCGGCGTGTGAGGGGGGGATGTAAAATGAGTAATCCCTTCCAAGCCTAAGAAATGACGTAAAGCAATGAATTCTCCACCATTGTCCGTGTATAAAATTTTGATTTTGTGTTTGAAGAAATTTTCCACCAAAGCTTTGTATTTGATGAAGATTTGTTTTGTGTCAGACTTATTTTTGAGTGGAAAAAGCCAAGTGTATCGAGTGAAATGATCTACGAATATGACATAGTATTTAAAGCCATCATAAGACACAATTGGCGAGCTCCAAACATCGGAGAAAACAACCTCAAGAGGATAAGTAGACACAATAGTTGACTCATAAAATGGAAGCTTGTGGCTCTTATTGACATTACAAGAAGGACAATCTGATTGTTTGAATGGAAATTTTGACAAATTGAAATTTTTTGCTAGAAATTGAAAGACAGACGTCGACGGATGGCCAAGTTGGTGATGAAGGGAGGCTGATCCGACTGACTTTTGAAGAGACTGGACACTGGGACTGGTGGATTGGTGGAGTTTCAACTGGACGCCTGGACTAGGACTTGGCCACAAGTATATGCCATCAACGCAGGGACCTTTAATGAGGATTTTCTTGGACCTGATGTCCTGTATAAAAAAGAAATCAGATAAGAAAACCACCGCATATGGACTATGTTTTGTAAGTTTTGAAACTGATAAAATGTTTTTGGTCATGGAAGGAACACAAAGAACGTTTTCAAGAGCAAAAACTTGAGAATTTGAAGGTAAAGAAATGCTGCCAGAATGAGAGATTTTTAAACCTGTGCCATCGCCCACAACCATCTCGTCAGGGCCATTGTAAGGGTAGTGTATTGCAAGGTTGTTGAGGTCATTTGTAATATGGTGCGAAGCACCGTTGTCAACCAACCAGTTCCGAGATGTAGCAGCAACATTGCCCTTTGGAGGGGCTGCTGGGAACCTAGCCGAGGAAGGAAGGGTCACAGTTGGGTGGAGTTGTCGGAAGACGGGACATTGGGTAAGGACATGGCCTATCTCTTTGCACCATTGACAGCGCCCTCGGAAGGGTTTACTGCCAGTTGGAGTCGAAGAGGTATGGGGTTTGTTTGGTTGTTGCCAAGGCTGTTTGGGAGGGGTAGGTTGAGTCAGAAAGGAGGATTGCCATGCCGGCTGAGTAGAGGTAGGCTTACCTTTGCCTTTGGAGTTCTTGGTTTGGACATTGAACGCTGCTGCAGGTTCGATATTGAGCTTTGCCTCCTCCTTGAGACTAAGTTCATGGTTAAGTAGCTTCTCGTGAAGTTCTTCAAACGTGATCGCAGTGTCCCGAGCATTGATAGCATAGACCACTGGCTTGTAGGGCTCATCCAAGCCACGAAGTACATAATTAGTGATGTCTTTGGTGGCGACCGGAGCATTGAGGGATGCAAGAAGATCAGCCGAAGCCTTCACCTTTTGCATATACTCGGTCACTGTTAGAGAGCCTTTGCTTGAGGAACGAAGCCGCTCCTTGATTAACTTGATATGCCCTCGGGAGCTTTTGCCATACGTGTTGTTCAGGATGTCCCAGACTTGTTTGGCAGAGGTCGCTGTAGTCACCAGACAAGCAACGAACGGGGAGAGAGTTCCTAGTATCGCACCATAGAGGATGCGATCCTGTCTTTTGTAGGTGAGGTAGGCCGGGTTCGGGGTCGTGTTGTTGTTAACTGTGACGGTTTCTGCAGGGGCATAATGAGAGCCGTCAAGAAATTTGAACAGATCGTAACCTTCGAGAGTGGCTTGAATTTGAACCTTCCATGGGAGAAAATTGGTGGAGTCGAGCTTGATGATATTGGAGAGGATGGCCACTGTAAAAGGGTGATTGGGTTCATGTGGATTAGGGATTTGTGTGGCAAATTCTACTGCCATAGTTAACAGGGAGATTTTGTGAGAGGATCGTATACGGCTGATACCATGTAGAACAGGGAATAAGTTGTGTAAACTGACGTACTTTGTTATTCATTGGAAAAGATAATTTATACAAGGTAAGAGGATAATCAGTTCCTAAAATCTCTCAACTGCAATTCAAATTACAAAATAAAAGCTTAAAGATAAATATCTTAATTATCATTAACAATATGTTCTGCTTATAAAGCAAAAGCCAAAGACACAAACAATTTTTTAGTGGTGCAGCCACACAGCTTTACCACAATGCCCCACTGCAGCCATCTTCTGCAGCCAACTGCAGCCATCTCCTGTTGGTGTCCACCCCGATGCCCCACTTCTTAAACAGGTCCTCTCTCTCCTTTTCCATGAATTTCTTGTGCATTTTCCTGCTGATAGAGCATGTTTAGTATTGCATTATAGATTACATTTAGCATAATTTAGTTGTGAATAGTGCATACTTTAGTTACAATTACATGTTTACCCGTGGTGTTGGAAGAGTCGGAATCTATGCAATTTTATGGTTAATTTCGGGTAAATGTGGATCCGACGAGGAATTAGGAGACTCTTGGATGAAGGAAGATTCAAGTTGAGGAAGAAAAGTGAAGAGCACGGGAGCGGAGTCGAATTTCTAAAGCCTAAGTGAATAACAAGTCATCAAAAGTTGTCGCCAGACATGCTAAACTTGTTTCACACTTTCTGGAGGCCTCGTTGGTCCGATTGACTATTATAACCATGCGTTGGAAAGCTCTCTTCGAGATCTACAACTTTTGTGTTGACATCGAGACCAAATTCGAAACAGAAAAATCGCTGTGAACAGTAAAGGCCGCCCCGCGGCTAGAAGCTCCGAGGAAGGATTTCGCTGATCTTCGGCCGCCCCGCGGCCCTCGCAGAAACACGTCGTTCGGAATGGATTTTTATTAGGGTTTTTGTTTTATTCTTTGGCCGACTTGTTAGAGGCTTTATAAGACTTTTCTAGTTTATTATTTCATTAACCTTATGCACTTTATTCCATTGTTGAGAGCGCCGTTGAGCATGAGCAACTAAACTCTCAAGGTTTCGCCTACAGCTTGGATATTTGATTGTTGAATTGTGAGTTTCTTAATCTAGTTCTTATTCCTATTGCAATGTTTTGACTTCCTTGTGCTTAATTGCTTGAATGTGTTTTATTCTCTCTAGCCTGATCAACTAGTTAGAGTAGATTCATTCAATTGCTAGGGTTTTGCAGATTCCTCATAGCGAACCTTAACCCAAGTGGCAATCATATCCCTTTAGGACTCGTAGGACTAATTGGATGTGTAGGAAGTTGAATACATGTTGAATATCGACTCGTAGCTTGATATTATGTGTACCTTGGTTAATTCATAATCTTAATGCTATCTCTAGGTTGAATCTTAACCGTGTTAGGGTTATTTAGAGATAAGGGTTGCTAGGACTCGTAGGACTAGTAATTTACATAAGATCTGGACAAGGACATTGATAGGAAAAGACAAGAACTAGAGGCTGAAACAAGGATCGAATTCATCAATCGAAGTGATAAATTGTAGGTGAACCTATTTCTCTCCACTGCATTCTTAAACCAATTCACTTTGTTTGCTTGCTTCTGCTTTGCTAAAAGGCGGATCTTTTCACACTAAAAACTCCCCCTTTTTCCCTCTTAGCAATTAGAATTAGACTTGAATTTAATAGATTTCCCTGTGGATCGATCTCTTACTTATACACTATACTAGTTGTGAGTTTGAGTATTCTTTGGCAAGAACAACGACAGGTTTTCCTCTTGTCAAATTTCACCTGCTCAGCATCTCTCTCTTGATTCAAATCCCTCATGCTGCAAAACATTTGAAAGGTTTGGTGCCAATGTGTCTAGCAAAAAGAATGATATTCTGAACACTTTAGTACTAATTTGATAGGATACCTTGAAGTAGGAGTAAGAATCTTCCCATCCAGTGTAAAAATCTCTACACAAGTGTGGGCTTACAGGGCAGGATGGATCTAAAGTAGGATATGAAATTAGAGAAATTGAGATCAAATAAGGTAGACAATGAGCAAATCCAGGTGGATCAAAGTATGAAATATAGACTTCGATTGAAACAAAGATAACAATAAACTAAATCAGATAACATCTACAACAAACAAACACGCAAATTAGATGGTAAACAATTTACATACCAAATACATAAAGACACTGAAATTACAGAAATCCAGCAACAACAAAAGGATGAGACCAAAACATCAGTAAACGGACCTTATGAGTTATGACCTTTCACCTTTAGTAGATAGACAGAGAACAATGAAATACTTTTTTTGTATTCCAGGTAAATAGTGACAGCAAGTCTGCTGAAATATAGCCCTTCAACTTCAGGACACTCTTGCCTTGAAGATTATCACACCCCTAAACCAGGACTCCACAAGATACAATTCTGATGTGGAATTCTAAACATAACTCAATGACCATCAACTAATTCAAATTGGCAACTATTTTACTGTAATTAGGGGGCTAGGGAGGTAAATTTTTATGCTTAATAACTTTAAAAATTCATCTAATGTGTAATGTCAACCTTAATCATGGTTCTAGATCTTTAGGGGTTTTGAGAATAGAATTTAGGTTAGATTAAGGGCTCTAATATAGACAATAAAGTCACATCCATATACTCTCCTATATATTACATATAACACATTAGAATTGCAAGATAAACATCTTGTGATCATGTGTTATATATAGCATATAGTAGAAGAGTTAAGTAAATGTGATGTGTTATGTATGTTTCCGAACATGGGCTTAAAAGGCCCATTATCCGGTCTCGGCCAAAAAGCAGCTCGCTCCAGCCCACGACTTGCCCTAGCATGAGACGTTGCGTTTCAGCTGAAAGAGCTCGCCTATTTAAGCTGGAAAGGGCTCTAGGGTTTCACACTTGTTCAGACGTCTCAAGGTAAATCCAACTGGAGAAAGAGAGAGAGAGAGAAAGAGAGCGGCGCCGCTAGGGTTTCCAAGTGCTCCGAGCACTCCTTCGGCGTTTTCCGATCAGATCTGAGGCGGATCTCCTTTGGAGACCTCTTATCTGATCCTCGAAGAGCAACGCCACCAGTGTGAGCTTCTTGTCCGGCGTTGGTTGTCTTCTCCGACGGCCTTCCCGGAGCAGATCTGGTCTCCGACACCAGATCCAGGGAGTTTCTTCCCCGCTTGACCACTTCTCATCACCTCTTCCCTTTGTACTTGCGATTACTTGCTTGTTTGTCTGTATAAGCCTTAGATCTAGCCTTGTCGTTCTCGAAACCTTGTAAGCTTGTTTTGATATAGTGGATGAGCTCGAGTCTCCTCTTCTGAGGCTCCGTGGACGTAGGGATTCTTCCCGAACCACGTAAAAATCCATGTGTCCTTTATCTCGCTTTCTTGCTTTTGATTTCGCGCTCTCGGATCTAAAGTCTTGAACTTCGATCTGCGAGTCAAGATAAACTAAGATCTACAACGTGGTATCAAAGCGAGACGCTTTGGTTACTGCTAGATCTGGGTCTCGGTCACTTGTTCTTGACCTAGATCTGTCTTCAGTCTATAAATACTTAGGGTTTTCTTTTGATTGTGAACTCTGTGTTTATTTTTTGTGTTAAGGATCCAACTTCGCTTCCGCAAAACATGACTAACTCCTTTGTTTGTCCTCTACAGGTATTTAAACAATGGATAGCGCTCTCAAGATTAAACCATTCGATGGTATAATCAACTTCGCCATGTGTCAAGTCAAAATAAGGGCCGTGCTGATCAAGGAGGGATGCTGGAAGGCTGTCAAGACTACAGCAACCGCATCCACCGTCGCTACAACCACTCCAGGCACCAAGGATGAGGTGGACGACTCTGGAGCCTCTGAAACGAAAAAGGGAAAAGGAGTCAAGGTTGACGCCCCTCCACCATCTGAGGAGGACCTGGAGCTGGATTTGAGGGTGCACTCCAAGATCATGCTCAGGCTTACTGACGGCATAGCCCGTCAGGTGGTAAGATACTCATCCGGTTCCTCTCTATGGCATGCCCTGGAGGAGCTGTTTCTTTCTAAATCCCTGCCCTCCAGGATTTCTCTGCTTTGTCGATTGTTTACTTTCAAGATGAACACTCAATTTACTTTGGATGATAACTTGGACAAATTTATGAAAATGTCTCAAGAACTTGAAAGATGCAATGATGAAATTAAAGATTCTCACCAAGTCATTCTTTTGTTAAATTCTTTGCCTAGTCAGCTTGACAACTTTAAAGATGTGATTCAATTTAGTCGAGATGAATTAACCAAAGACAAACTCATTGAAGCTATTATTGAGAAAAATGAAATCATGAAGGTCTTTAAAATCAAAGGTTTAAAAATTGACAGAACTGAAAAACCTCACAAACCTGAGGTTATGTTTACTAAAGGTAATAACAAAAAGGGTAATAAGAACAAGAAGGCGAAGAAAGATAAGAAAGAAAATGGTAAAGGTGATAAATCTGAGAAAACTGATCCCAATTCCAAGTGTAACTACTGTGGTAATTTGGGACATTGGGTTAAGGATTGTAGAAAGAAGAAAAGAGCTGAGCAACTTGCCAAATCGAACCATACTGAATTATCTGCTTCTGTGTTGGAATGCATGAGTGATTGTCCTGCTGAGCTTTTTATGTAACTGAATTTTCTGCTGACTATTCTGATAATTGGATACTTGATTCTGGTTGTACCATGCATGCTACCCCTTCTGAGCATTATTTTAAAACACTTGATAAATCTGCATGTGGTGATGTAATGCTTGGTGATGATATTTCTCTGAAAATCATGGGGGTTGGGGATGTTCCTCTTATTATGCATGATGGTATAGTTAAAGTATTTACCAATGTTAGATGGGTGCCTAGCTTAAGAAGGAGCCTCATGTCTGAGTCTGCTCTAGAAGAACTTGGCTGTCACATGGCTTCTAAAAATGGGATAAGAACTGTGACTAGAAACAATAGGGTTATAATTAAAGCTGTTAGAAAGAATAGGTTGTACCACATTCTTGCTAATAAACTTGAATTAAACCCAGCCATATCTTCTGAGCATATGACCTTAGATGAGACTCTTTCTTGGCATAATAGGCTGGGGCACATTGGCAATAAAGTCTTGTTCAATTGCATAAACATGGTTTACTTGCTAAAATACCTGCTGAGATTAAATTCTATGAAAATTGTGTGTTTGGAAAATTTGCAAATCTGAAATTTTCTAAATCTTCTTACACTGCCTCTGTTCCTTTAGAATATGTTCATTGTGACTTATGGGGACCTGCACAAGTCCCCACTGCAGGTGGTATGAGATATTTCATAAGTTTTATAGATCATTTCTCACGCAAGGTATGGGTAAGTCTCTTAAAAACTAAAGACCAAGCTTTTGAAGCCTTTAAAAGGTGGAAAGCTATGGTTGAAAGCCAATTTGATCACAAATTAAAATGTTTTAAAACTGATAATGGATTGGAATTCTGCAATAAAGAGTTTAATGACTATTGCCAACAATTAGGGATAAAAAGACACTTAACTGTCCCTAGCACCCCACAGCAAAATGGGACAGCTGAAAGAATGAATAGGACTCTATTAGAAAAAACCAGATGTATGCTCATCTCCTCTGGGTTGAAAAACACCCATTTGGGGAGAAGCTGTCATGACAGCTGCATACTTAATAAATAGGTCCCCTTCTAGTGTGATTAATTTCCTTACTCCTCAACAAAAATGGACTGGAAAAACACCTAACCTTGACTACCTTAAACCTTTTGGTTGTGTAGCTTACCCACATATCTCACAGGGTAAGCTCCAACCTAGAGCTATAAAGGGTATTCTCTTAGGATACCCTGATGGTGTCAAAGGTTATAGGGTTCTCTTGCTTCAAGCAGGACCCTATAAGGTGATCACAACTAGAAGTGTTAAATTCAATGAAACTGTTTTCCCTATGAAAGAAAAACTAACTACACTTTCTGAGTTTGCAGGTACAAATGACCAAGCTGATGGTTGGATACCAGAAGAATCCACCTCCTCACAAGTTGATGAAGATGAATACGACATTGGTCGGGTTTACAGATCAGCAACAAAGCTACCACCCTCTACACTACAAGGGGCAACAACTGAAGAGAAGAACAAAGAAGCTGAAGGACATGATGACGAGGCTGCTAATGAAGAGGACGAGGTCTCCTCCCCTAAGTCTCACTCTCACATTCTCCCTTCTACTTCTTCTACTTCTCTCCCCTCTACTTCTGATTTAAGTGATGTAAATGGCCTCTCTATTGACTCCCCAGCGGAGTCCTCTGTTTTCTCCTCCCCCCATTCTTCTGATTTGCATGCATCTACTTCTACTGCACCTTCATTAGCATCTGCATCTCAGTTCCCTAGCTTGCATGATTATCAGTTGACTAGAGACAGGGAACCTAGGACCATAATCCCTAATAAGAAGTATAGTTATATCGTAGAGTATGCTTTCCTTACTGCTGATCATGTTAGACAACCCACTACTCCTAATTCATATGAATCTGCTATTAAAAGTGAGCATGCTAAACAATGGTTAGAAGCTATGAAAGAAGAAATGGGGTCAATGTATTCCAACCAAACTTGGACATTGGTCCCTAGACCTCCTAAAACCCGGCTAATAGATTCCAAGTGGATCTATAAGCTCAAGGAAGGTCTTAAATCGCATGATTCCCCTAGGTTTAAAGCCAGACTAGTAGCCAAAGGGTTCTCCCAAATTGAGGGAATAGACTATAATGATATCTTTGCTCCCGTAGTTAAGTATAAAACCATGAGACTTATGCTTTCTATGTGTGCTGTGTTTGATTGGGAACTAGAACAGATGGATGTTAAAACTGCTTTCTTGCATGGTACTTTAGATGAAACCATATATATGAAACAACCCAAAGGCTTTATTGCTAAGAGCAAACCTGATCACGTCTGTCTACTAAAGAGGTCCATCTATGGGTTGAAACAATCCCCTAGACAATGGAACCTTAAGTTTGACAGTGTGATTAGGAAACTTGGGTTTCATAGGAGCAGTTATGATACCTGTCTTTACTTTAAGAATATTTCTTCTAAGTCTCCTTTATATGTGTTATTATATGTTGATGATATTCTGCTTATAAGTAGTTCTATTATTCTCATTAATAGTGTTAAAAAGGATTTAAAGAAATACTTCGACATGAAAGATCTAGGTAATGCCAAGAAGATCCTTGGCGTAAACATTATTAGAGACCGACCTAATAAACAACTATGGTTATCTCAAGATGACTATATGTTAAAAGTTTTGAAGAGATTCAACATGGTCACCTCTAAACCTACCTCCATACCCTTAGGAGGGCACCTAGAACTCACCAAGAAAAGTTGCCCAACCAAACCCGAAGAGGTAAAAGAAAGGGCTAGGATCCCTTACGACATAGCAGTAGGATCCGTCATGTATGCCATGCTTTGCACCCGCCCTGACCTAGCCTTTGCTATCAGTGCTTTAAGTCGTTTTATGTCTAACCCTGGGAATGACCACTGGATTGCTATGAAATACTTGCTTCGTTATCTCTCTGGCACCAAAAATCTGTGTTTACACTATGGTTTGCATAGCTCCATACATCAGTAGGATGGATTTGTTGATTCTGATTATGCCAGTAATAAAGATAATCATAAGTCCACCACTGCCTATTATTACACATGGGCTGGAAATTGTATTTCATGGAAGTCTCAGCAGCAGACAGTCGTAGCTCTGTCTTCTACGGAAGCTGAGTATATGGCTGCTACAGAAGCTGATAAAGAGGTTATCTGGCTAAAGGGGATCTTGAAGGAAGTTCTTCAGAGAACTTTAAAACCTGTTCTTCACATGGACAATCAGAGTGCTTTATATCTCTGCAAGGATCCTATGTACCACGAACGCACTAAACATATCGATGTGCGATTCCACTTTGTAAGAAACATGGTTGCTGCAAATGAGATGGACGTCAAGAAGATCAAAGGAGATGTAAATCCAGCTGACTTCGGCACAAAGGTGGTACCCCCTAGCAAATTTCTCTTTTGCAGGGACTATCTCCATCTTGGAGATCCCCCATGACGAACAGGTACATAGCCGATGATGTTACAAGAGTTGAAGACTTGAGCTTATTCCACTATTGTCGAAACAAGCATACAAAAGTTTAGAACTTAGATTAGGAGGGCAAATTGTAATGTCAACCTTAATCATGGTTCTAGATCTTTAGGGGTTTTGAGAATAGAATTTAGGTTAGATTAAGGGCTCTAATATAGACAATAAAGTCACATACATATACTCTCCTATATATTACATATAACACATTAGAATTGCAAGATAAACATCTTGTGATCATGTGTTATATATAGCATATAGTAGAAGAGTTAAGTAAATGTGATGTGTTATGTATGTTTCCGGACATGGGCTTAAAAGGCCCATTATCTGGTCTCGGCCCAAAAGGAGCTCGCTCCAGCCCACGGCTTGCCCTAGCATGAGACGCTGCGTTTCAGCTGAAAGAGCTCGCCTATTTAAGCTGGAAAGGGCTCTAGGGTTTCACACTTGTTCAGACGTCTCAAGGTAAATTCAACTGGAGAAAGAGAGAGAGAGAGAGAGAGAGAGAGAGAGAAAGAGAGCGGCGTCGCTAGGGTTTCCAAGTGCTCCGAGCACTCCTCCGGCGTTTTCCTATCAGATCTGAGGCGGATCTCCTTTGGAGACCTCTTGTCTGATCCTCGAAGAGCAACACCACCAGTGTGAGCTTCTTGTCCGGCGTTGGCTGTCTTCTCCGACGGCCTTCCCGGAGCAGATCTGGTCTCCGACACCAGATCCAGGTAGTTTCTTCCTCGCTTGACTACTACTCCTCACCTCTTCCCTTTGTACTTGCGATTACTTGCTTGTTTGTCTGTATAAGCCTTAGATCTAGCCTTGTCGTTCTCGAAACCTTGTAAGCTTGTTTTGATATAGTGGATGAGCTCGAGTCTCCTCTTCTGAGGCTCCGTGGACGTAGGGATTCTTCCCGAACCACGTAAAAATCCATGTGTCCTTTATCTCGCTTTCTTGCTTTCGATTTCGCGCTCTCGGATCTAAAGTCTTAAACTCCGATCTGCGAGTCAAGATAAACTAAGATCTACATAATGGATAGTAATATTTTATTTATATATAAAAAATATAGAGCAAGGAAATGAGCTCACCATGGCCTTGAAATCACATCCTTTGGGGTTTTCAGTGAACTGGGCAACCCGGACTTAGCTGAATCCGGATCCTCTCCTTATATTAGGAGACCTAATAAATCAATCTCCACCATTCAACTAATTTAATGGCTAAGATTACAATCTCTTTTGATTTTTTTTTTTAAAAAAAAAACCCAAATCCTCAACTCAAACCCCCCGTCTTCTCCCCTGCCTGCGGATTCCCAGCCAACAGCCACCATTGCCATCGCCGCCGCTCTCCCGACCACCTCCTTGCTGGACCGCCCTCGCCGCCACCTGCAATCCACCGCCCGCCCTCCACTCCGCACCTATATATAGCCCACAAATGGCCTCCTTAATCCCTCCCAAACTAGGCCTTTTGGGAGCATCAAACTCACTCGCTGATGAAGAGATTTCCAATACAAATTTAGAGAATTCCAAAGGTGACAGTACAATGAAATTCAATCATGATATTCCTTTGCAAAACTCAATGCCCCAAAATTCTTTCAAATTAAAACAACAGGCGACATGAGGCTCAATGCCCCATCTTCGTTGACATTGCCGCAGGTTTGATAGGATATTGGCTGGGTGTTATGGAAGAAGCAACAGGTGTGGTCTTGGTGATCAATGAAGCTTTCCCGTCGGTATATAAATGGCGACATGAGTTCGTCGCAGTTGACGCCATCTGCAAGATTCTGCGTCCAAAGGATCGATAAGCTTGTTGAGTTCCTTAGTGCCCGCATTGAAGCTACTAGGGCGGCTCCCGCAAGTAATTATAAGTGATGATAATATATATCGATCAAGATGAATTTATGCTTCTCATATGGTATAATTTGGGGTTTTGCACTGCGTTTAATTTTAATTTTGTTCTTGCTCATAGATCCCGAAATTAGAGTGAAATTAAGGCTTAGTTTGGGAGGGATTAAGAAGGCGGTGGATGGGCTATAGGTGTGGAGTGGATTGCAGGCGGCGGATTGCAGGCGGCGTCGAGCGGCAACGGCAAGGTGGCTGTTGGATTGGAATCCGCAGGCAGGAGGAAGAAGATGGGGGATCGAGGCGTGGAGGGGATTTGGGTTTTTTTTAATCTTAGCCATTAAATTAGTTGGAGGGTGGAGATTGATTTATTAGGTCTCCTAATATAAGGAGAGGATCCGGATTCGACTTTGCTGTCTATCTTCATTAACCCATACTCAGAAGCACGACTACAAATAGGGCAAATCGAATTCATAGAATTGACGAGAATTACTTGGCAAATGAACATTCTAACTTGGGATTACGAAATAATGATAAGAAAGTTGCCAAGATAGATAGAAAAGTAATATTCACTAACCTCTCACCCACAGGTACACAAGAAACTGTAATATCAGCATATCTATCATTATCAATATGATTCTGCACAAAAATCATACAAAAAATGGTTAAATGCCACAGACTGATCAAAGAAAGAAATCTAACTGAACAACTATAGCATACCTGCACAAATGAAGTTATAAGTTAGAGTATTAATGAGTCTAAGTATCTTCCTTATATAAAGTTATTGTCCTATGCAACCATCATACAGGTTGATCCGCGCGTTGTTAATTTGAAATTTGGGTCGATTTATTAATCTCTTTTGTAGATGGGCCCAAGTTGGCCCAAACAAAAATCACAAGCCCAAGACAGGGTCTGTTTTTATTTAAATTTTTTTAATAGAAACCGGATCTGTTTTCACTCACATTCAGTTGGTCATTTGGATTTGAAATTTGGAAACCTAAACCTGTCTCCCGCTCCAACGTCCAGGCTCCAGCAGCGTCCAACCAGATCTACTTCACCTTCAACTTCTCTCTCCAGGTACTCCTCTCTCTCTTGATCAACAGATCATGGAATTCAAGGTACTAACTTGAAGAAACCTGAGTCATGATTTCCTTTGTTCAGTTACTGTTCGTGTTTTCGCATCTTTTGGCTCTCCGAACCCTAATTTTCGGAACCATCCCTTGTTGCTTGTGCATTTGTGGAGAAAACAGTTGCAATCACTGTATCGTTCTTCAAACTCTGAGAATGTCGAGCCTGTTTTAGGCCGACACTAGTTGATAACAGAGGTTGAAGCGGAATTCAGGTGGTTTTTGGTTGTGAAATTTGAATTTGATGCTTGCAAAATTTATGCATTCATCACCCTAAACATGCCTCGTAATCCCAAAGTTCGTAATTAATTCCATGCTTTCTGAAAAGTCTGTCAATGCTAGTTCATTTTCTACTGTGAACATTATATTTGTTTCTCATTAACTTATAGCAGCTGAGTAACATTGTTCTTTTGATTTGTTTCTCATTCTGAATTTGATTGCACTTTTGATTTTGGTTCTTGATTTATATTCATTGTTCAGGTTGGGTACTTGGACATAGGCTCCTTAGCTCTTATTTGATAAGGAGGTACAATGGACAGTGTTCGTGTGTGTAATGAGTTGGATGAAGTGAAACTGGAGCTCGAGAAAATCAAGGATGAATGTCGAATCAAAACAGCATCGTCAGAGAGTTTGAGAAAAGCGAATGATGCTCAGATTGCTAGATACCAAGAAGTGAAGTTGCAGATGGAGAAAGTGGCTAAGGAATTAAGCATAAAAGTAGAAGAGACTGCAGAGGCTAGACGTCTCTATGAAGATGTGAAGTCTAGGTTGCAGGAAACTGAAGTGTCTCTTAAGCATGCCAGTTTGGGCAATCAGAAGCTCCGTGTTGATTGTGAAGAGAGAGTTCAAAGGCTGGAATTGGAGAACAGAAAATTGGTTTCAGATTTGGAGGCAGGTACTTTGAAAACCAATGAATTGGAAAGACAAATTTGTGCCTTCCATGAGGAGGTTTCCGGTTTGAAAACCAATCTATCAGAATCACAAAGAAAGTGCTTAGAAGCAGAACAGAAGTTAGAAATGAAGAAAGAACTAAGAGTTAGAGATGATGCTATAACGAAATTAGAGGAGCAAAGTATGGACATTCAAGATCAGTTGAAATGGAAGACAGAACAGTTTGAGCATCTTAAAGAAGCTCATAAGCTGCTCCAGGAGCAGTTTCAAGCAAGCAAGCAGGAGTGGGCTTCAGAAAAAGCAGCGCTCATACAAGAGATATCTTCATTGCAGATCAGCTTAGATACTCAAACTAGAATGAATGAAAGCCTTCAGACTGAATTGAAGATGTGCAATCAAGCCCTGGCTCATGAAGAGAGCAGGAGGAAGGCGTTAGAATTTCAGCTGTCAGAGTCCAAATTGTGCTGTGAGAATGCATTGGCAGAATGTAGAGAAACTAAATCGAAGATTGACAGTTTGAGCATGGAAAGAGATGAGGAAGTAGCATCTTTGAGAAATGCCTTGGGAATGAAGAAGGCAGATGTGAAGGAAATGGAATACAGGATTTCTCATCTTGAGCAAGAGAACAAAGAGTTTCTCCAAACTGTCAGAGAGTTTCAGGAAGCTCAGATAGGTAGGAAGAAACCGAATCCCTCTCTTCCAAACCTGCGTAACAAACTTAAAGATTTGGAGCAGGTGCATAGCCGCTGTTCAGTGAATTTGCAAGAGCGAGAAGCTGAGTGGAACAGGAAAATGGAGGAAATGATAGCACAATTGACCAGATGTGAATGTGATTTAATGAGTAAAACTGAAGAAAATCACCAGCTCAGAATGCAATTGGAAGAATGTCAATCTTCAGTGGAAATTTATGGTGAGGAGATATCCATTCTACTCATGGTGCTGAAATCTGAATTTTCTGCAGCTTACTCAGCAGTACTCAATTCTAAACCTGAATCTATTGCACAAAAGGAAGAGGGGGAAGCAAAAGTTGCTGTTTTAACTAAACAGCAAGTGCAAACCAAATCTCAAGTGGAAGGCCAACTCCATCTTGAGGAGTCAAGAATGGAGATAGAATCATTGAACAAGAAGCTTGAGTCCTTCAAAACTGTGGAGGACCAAAACACAGCATTAGAAAATGAGCTTGACAAGTGTAAGAGGATGCTTGAGGAGTCATCAGTTTGTCAACTTCAGTTGAAAGAACAAGCTGCGCTGATGGAAGCTTCTTCCAGAAAGGAGATAGAGTCGGTGATCAAGAAGCTTGAGTCCCTCAAAACTTTGGAAGGCACAAACTTAGCATTAGCAAATGAGCTTGACAAGTGTAAGAGGATGCTCGAGGAGTCATCAGTTTGTCAACTTCAGTTGAAAGAACAAGCTGCGCTGATGGAAGCCTCTTCCAGAAAGGAGATAGAGTCGTTGAACAAGAAGCTTGAGTCCCTCAAAACTGTGGAAGGCACAAACTTAGTATTAGCAAATGAGCTTGACAAGTGTAAGAGGATGCTCGAGGAGTCATCAGTTTGTCAACTTCAGTTGAAAGAACAAGCTGTGCTGATGGAAGCTTCTTCCAGAAAGGAGATAGAGTCGTTGAACAAGAAGCTTGAGTCCCTCAAAACTGTGGAAGGCACAAACTTAGTATTAGCAAATGAGCTTGACAAGTGTAAGAGGATGCTTGAGGAGTCATCAGTTTGTCAACTTCAGTTGAAAGAACAAGCTGCGCTGACGGAAGCTTCTTGCAGAAAGCAGATAGAGTCATTGAACAAGAAGCTTGAGTCCCTCAAAACTGTGGAAGCCACAAACTTAGTATTAGTGAATGAGCTTGATAAGTGTAAGAAGATGCTTGAGAAGTCATCTGTTTGTCAACTTCGCCTGGAAGAACATGCAGCGTTGATTGAAGCTTCTTCCAAAAAGGAGATAGAATCATTGGGGATGAAGCTTGAATCCCTCAAAACAGTGGAAGACAAAAACACATCATTGGAAAATGAGCTTGAAAAGTCTAAGAAAATGCTTAAGGAGTCATCAATTTGCCAACTTCACGTAAAAGAACATGCTGCACAGATGGAAGCTTCTGCTACAGAGACGAGGAATGCATTAATCGATCTTCAAAAAGAGAAGGCTTGGCTAGAGCAGGAGTGCAAGAGAAGAGAATCTTTAGCTGTTGAACTGGCAAGATTGGAGGTAGAGAAATTCAAACAGGAAAGGGAGAAACTTAACATTATGGCAGAAGGTAAAGATCAGTCCATCAGGGATCTTCAAGGAATTGTTTCAGTGCTGGAACAGAATTTGGTGGATGCAATAGTCTCTTCCTGCTCTGAAACTTTTGAATTACTGATTATGACGGGTGCTCTCAGAGAAGCTATGGAAAAAACCGAATACCTCATTACTCTAGAGGTTCAGGAGAAGAAAGTCATAGTATCTGATTTGGAGAAAGAAATTGCTGATCTACATGCAAGAATAGTGCAGAATGAGGAATCACTATTTTCTTCACAAAAAAGAGGGAAAGAGTTTGAAGCCTTGCTGGAGTACAAGACGATGGAGGTTGATAGTTTGAAGGATAAACTCTGGACCATAGAAAGCAACTACAAAAACGCGGAGAAGGAACTTGAGTTGACAAAGCAAGCACTAACAGAAGACATCAGGAGACTCTCTCGTGAACGGGAAGGATTAATCGCTTACATTGGAGGAGTCTGTGAACAGCTTGGGGAGTTTTGTGAAGATGACGCAAAGTTAATGAGCGTATTGGGGAAGTGTAGGGAGAGTAGACAAATAGATGGCATCAAAATAGATGTCAGTCTCTCCAATATCACCAAAGATCTTGAAGGAAATCTCGAGAGGAGATCGCCATTGAGGGTCCTGAATCAGTAGAGTTCAGCTAAATTACTGGATATGAATGCACTGTTGTAGCTTCATGTTCTTGACATCATAAAGGCATATGCTGGTTTGTTCTTTCAAGAGTCTAGGTTCTCACGAGGTGTCGAAGGACTAGTTGGCTTTTCTCGACATCATACATTCTATCTCAAGTAACTGTCAGTTTGTTCTTTCAAGCTTGTGTGCGGAGAGCATCAAAAGATGCTTGAAGTAGTTGACCTTGTTTTTTTGTCAGCAATGTGATCCTGTAAGAATGTAGCAAAAGTGTTGTTATAAATGAAGTATCCCACATTCTCTTGCTAATGGCATGTTCCAATTATGAATGTAGCAAAACAAGGCGAACCAAAAAACACAACTTGCTCATTTTATATCTAGAATTGAACATTTTCCTGCATACGAATACGAATGATGCGAAATCCTCCAAGGGAAGGCAATTTGTTTTATGTTTTCAAAATCGTGAGTCCAATGCACCTCGAAATGAATCCAATTTGCAGTCCAATTAGGGAAACTTGTAAAATGCATCAGCAAGTAGAGCATGGATTAATTGTATGCATATGGTGATCAGTTGTTTGTGGTCGTTTTATATCGAAATAAATCAATGTGTATTTTTCCGGCTGACAATTCCTTATTGCAGTTTATGTCTCTAGTCACTTCCTTTTCACTTCGTGCTTCCCGTGTATGTATTACTGATTTATTGGCTTTCATACTCTTTTCTATATTACTGATTTACTGTGTTTCATACTCTCATTGATGCTGCTCGTTATTTGTGGTCATTTGTTGATTCTCTATTTCATGACAGTTGGTCTGTCATCCAACTTGTTTTGGACTCCAGAGTCGTTTTTTCATTTTCTGCTCTTCGAATCTCTATCCTTGTTTCGCAGTAGTTGGGGTGATCACTCAGATGGGTTAAAAGGTAAGCAACACAACTAGTTTCCCAAAAAATATGCTTAATTTTGACAAAGCTGTAATACCCTGTTTGAAAGGTGGGATTTGGTGGGATTTTTAGGAAGGGGATTGATGGGAAAATGAAATTGGTGTTTGGGTGGATAATCAAGGGGAAGGGAAGGGATTACAAAAGTTGATAACTGCTCAATTTGGTGGGATTTCACACTCCATCAAAACGGTGGAATTTGATGGAAAAGTGAAATTCCTCCCCTTCCTTTCTCTTTTCCAATTTCTCACCCCTTCCCTCCCCTAAAAAACCCAGATGCCAAACACACTGTAAGTTTGAACATGTTCTCACGAGAGTCCGAAATTATCAGATCCCCAATTAGGGACATTTTTATAATTTCTTTATTAACTGAACTGTATCTCAATTGTAAATAAAGAGGGCAAGAGGCATCAACTGATTTGTAAAAGTAAAAAACAAGTCTTAATTTCATATTTAGGGCTGATTTGGTTTAAATTTTGGAAAGGCCAAAGGAAAAGGAAATGAACATAGTTCATTTATAGTCCAAGATACAGCGCCAAGGATTGCACAAGTTCTCAACCTTTTTTCGACTTCTTGCAGGCTACTAAAATGGGTGTGACGAGCATTCTTGTCGATGATGGGGTCAATCTCACAGCACCACGACAGGGTCTCACTGAGTACTCAAAGAACAACGAATCATCTGGCAGTGGTTATCTCGTTTTTGTTGGAGGATGTAAGGGGAGATTCATTTCCATGATGCATACGGTTATCTCGTTTAAGTCTCTCTTGTCCATGAAAGAAAATGGAATCACATTTATATGGTGAGCAGCTCAACCTGAATTTAGAGCTACCAAATCTCTTCAAAACAAGTGTTCTGCCATGGTTTGGTTGATTGGTTCGATAACTTTTGACAGGTGATATAACCCAGAATTCCTATTTTGAGTAGGACTATATATGTATTTTGCAATTTGAAATGGTGCGGAAATATATGAAAGTATGAAATAACGGTGGGTCATCTGACGTGGGGGACAACGCACGCCAAGCGCAAACGCGCTAACCTAACCAAGCCAAGCACACAAGCCGAGTGGGATTTCATTCTAAAACCAATTGGTGTTAGGTGGGGTAGCCCACCGGCTTATATGCAAGACTTAGATTCAATTTTTAATCAATGTGAGACACTCCTACAACTCATATTCTCCACAGAAACAAAAACGTATATTTAATGGAGACCCAAACAGAAAAAAATGATGAAGTGGAATACTGAATACAGAGTTATTAAAAAAAAACGGCATTTTGGAGATCAAGGTATCGCAACAGGTTTTAATTACATAAAACCTTTTTTGAAGTAAGGGCAGGTGTTGTAGTTTTGAATTCCCTTGGTACATGGGTTTTGGTACTCGATTTGAACAGAGGCAGGCAGTCGTTGAGGGAGCTTCTTCAAATTCTTACACCCAGTCAAGTACAAGCGTTGGAGATTAGAAAGAGATCCTTCCCCAACCTCCCACTCCTCCAACTCAGATAAAAATGTGAGAGTGAGTTGAGTTAGTTGGGGAAAGCTGTCAGGAGGGAATCTCATTATCCCGCCTTTTAATGATACCGTGGTTGCCTTTAGGACGAGTAGTTGCAAGAGAGGAAGCTTCTTCGAGCAGGCTAATAATGAATCACCTCCTTCCACAAGTTCACAACCGGTGAGTTCCACCTGTGTCAAGCTTTTAGGGAGCTTATTCACCTTCTTCAACTTATTTTCAAAGCCACCAAATACATCCAAGCGTTGGAGATGGGGAAGGGAGTCCTCCCCAACCTCCCACTCCTCCAAATCATAAAAGCGGGAGACAATGAGTTCAGTTAGCTGGGGAAAGCTACCAGGAGAGAAGGTCAATTTTTGGCATCCTAAACCCCCTGTGCAGCCTGACTTCCGTGACATGTCGAGTAGTTGGAGGTAAGGAAGCTTCTCCAAGCAGCCAAATAATGAATACTCTCCTTCCCCAAAAATATCACAATCAAAGAGGTCCACCTCTGTCAAGTTGTCAGGGAGCTTATTGATGACCTTCTTCAACCTCATCACCTCTAAGCTTCGGAGATTAGGAAGCGCACCTTCCCCGACCTCCCACTCCCCATACAGTTCAGTTTCCCATCTGAGATGGAGTTCAGTTAGCTCTGAAAAACTAATGGGAGAGAAACTCAGTTTGTTGCATATATGAGCTTCTACTCTCGAGGATTTGAGGTGAGGAAGCTTCTCCAATGCTGAAATTTTACCATCCGTGATTCCACAATCCCAGAGCTCCACATTTGTCAAGCTGTTAGGAACATTCTTCAACTTGATCCCCTTCTCACATCCTTTTATCATGAAGATCTGGAGACTGGTAGCTGCTGCCTCCCCTACCTCCCACTCGAAAACCGATCCCTTTGGGTCTATTATACCGAGGTCTCTTAGTTGAGGAAAGCTACCTGGAGTCAAACTCAGTTTGTTTCCTCCTTCTTCTCCTCTTAGTCCCAATTTACTTATTTCGAGTACTTGTAGGCCAGGAAGCTTCTCCAAAGCTAATAAAAGATCTCCTTCTTCCCCAATCTCACACTCCTTGAGCTCTACCCGTTTCAAGCACTTGGGAAATATAACACCGTCACCTTTGTTTCCGTCATTCTTCAACCTCTGCGTACCTTTTATTATCAACTCCTTAAAGTTGGTATTGCATGTTTCCGAGCTTAGAACTCTAGGGTGTTTCCTTATGACATCCTCGTGTATTCCTATTTTGAAGGAGTTGATGAGTTGACCTGCTTTTTTCATCACCGGTGCCTCCATTACCCCCTTCAACTCCTCCACCTTCTCAAAAATATACTTTTTTGTTATAGAAAATACCCTCAGATTTATCATTTGTATCAACCCCTTCATTTCACATCTCTCAGGATCAAAGTTTTTTATTGTCTCCATTTTGCCGTCCATCGGAAACGTAAGTCTCTCATCACCTTCAACAATGAATCTGCTAGGAAGATACAGGTGTCTCATTCTTTTCATCTTACAAAACTTGTTTCTCACCATCATTATTGCACCACGAAATCCATCCACTCGCAAGTCAAGAATCTCAAAATATTGTAAATCAAATAAACATGATGGTAGCTCCCTCGTTCGAATTTCTTTCAAACTCAAGTATCTCAAATGAATGAGATATTTCAATTCATTAAGATAAGGTGAATACACTAGTGCTCCTTCAAGATCTAGCACTCGTAGCAATGGAATGGATTTCCATGTATTTCTTGCAGGCTTACGCCCTTCAGTTAACATCAAAAGAGACCGTAGGCCTATAGCCTTCTCTCCAAGCTGGAATTCTTCATCGCCATATAGTTTACTTTCACCATGTACAACACAACGACACAATTTCTTGTTTTCAACTGAAAAAGGAGGCAATACGGATACCATTGATAAAAATTAAAGCTCACTTCCTCACACTTTCTAAGACACATATCTCGCATATCTCGCATGACATCATGAACTTGACAAGTTTTTATTCTTCCACTTGCCCAATAGTCTATCATTTGAACCATAGATCTTTGTACCAAGTCATTTAGATATCTTTCCCCAATATCATAACTTGTCCCTCCTTTCTTTTTATCTTCACCATCTATCGCTAGAAAACCTTCAGCTGCCCATTAATTGGATAAACGTTGAGTGGATATTTCATAATCTTCCGGAAAGTTACCCAGATACAAAAAACATGGCTTTAAGTAAAAAGGTAATTCATTGTAGCTTAACTCCAATATTTCCAAAATTCGACTACTTGTACCCTCTTGCTCCATGCCACTCATCAAGTAAGATGTTATATTTGTCTGTACATCTTCCCATTTAGAAAGTGTCTTTTTTTAGATAAAATTCCTCCAACAGCTACTATCGCTATAGGAAGCCCATCACAATGCTTTAACATTTCCTTCCCCAATTTCTCCATCTCAAATTTCACTTGATCATCATCTGATAACATGGAAAATATTGATGCAAGTTAGGAATTATTATTATTATTATTATTATAATACTTCATTTTTAATAGGTGATATTATATTTAAATTTAGATATTTTTTTGTGGAAAGATTTATTTGTATCAAAATTAATTAATTATTAATTATTGATATCTATAATATTTTTTAGGCCAAAAGAAATTATTAAAATATTATGTAGCTATAATATATAGCCACAATTCATCTGTGCATAGATATTTTAGTAAATTAATGTAATGATTATATAATACATATTTAATAAAAAAGAATATTAAAATATTTTAAAAATCAGCTATCTATTAAATTACATGAGATTTTATTTATATTTTGAATATATAATACATATTTAATAACAAAATAATATTAAAATATTTTTAAAAATCCATCCGTGCATAGATATTTTATTTATATTTTGATAAAATAAAAATAAAAGATATTTTGATTATATATAATCTATCAGACTAGCTAATTTTATTATTATTATTATTATTATTATTATTATTATTATTATTATTATTATTATTATTATTATTATAATATAATTTTTTGGTTGAAAAAATGATTTATATTTAGATTATTATTTTTCATTTATTAGAATCTATCTGGATTTTTTTTTTTGATTTTAAAGGTAAATATATTGCTGGAAATTTAAATATGTACAAAAGGAGTTTAGTAACAGTCATTAGGCTACAACCGAGGCCTTAAAGATGAGTAAGGCTCACTTCCTAATCTTAGCCATGAGGGTATGGGACAATGTCCTTGTGTGGATCCTATCTCTTCAAGCCACGGCTATCAGAAGTCGGACACACACCTCAAAAGAGTTAACATGAGACCTCCCCTTCGGCTCGGCCATCAAGGAGGTTCCATCATAACACTTTGAGCACCCTAAATCCATATGTAAGCCTCTTAATCTCCAAACGTTGACAACATGAACATGAACCTACTAGACTTTAAGTCCTAAAGTAATATTGTGGCAACAAGGGACAAAAGGTTGCCAACATACATTCGTTATGCTCTAGACGGTGTGTACGTTGCTAGCAGTATGCACTTTCTGATCCATACCCAACATATTTCAAAAAGGGGCTGCTGTGTACGCCTTTCTCCTCAGTGCATTGTCTCTCCAGTGATATCGTCACTGATCAGCCCCTCCTGTAGCAGAGGAGCAGCATTAAAGTGCAGGGAGAACCGTTGGTTTAACACCTTGTATACATGGATTTTGATGAGGTGTATAACTTCATCCATGCTCTTAGTAGTTTCCTAAAAAATCTTCTCATTTCTGGCCTTCCAGATATAGTAGACAGTAGCAGCTAGGCCCACTCTTTTCACTTTGGATTGCCAACTTCTTCCTCTTGCTTCCTTTTTCATCCACTTGAGAGCTCCCCGCAAAGTGGTCATTCCCCTCCAGATTCCCAGCCACTGTTTTACCTGAGACCATATGTGGGAAGAGAAATTACAACCAAAGAATATATGTTCATGTGTTTCGGTTACTTGGTTACAAAATGTGCAGTTTAAGTCAACTTCCCTTGCTTTAATCTTGTCTTTTGTGGCCAATCTTCTTATTGCTGCTAACCATAGGATGAAAGAGTGCTTTGGTATGATAGTTGCGTCCCACACCACAGGACACCATGGAGGCTTCATTGCTTTTCTCCTGAAAAAGTTATAGGCAACACTAATTCTATATTTTCCCCCTTGACACCATGAGTTAAGTAGTACTTGAGCCTTTTCTTTAGAACCTGCAAGGGTTAGTAGCTCATTTCTAATAGATAGCACTTTTTTAATTAAAGGGGAGTCATTGACTTTGTGAACTTCCCATGTCCATATACTCTCTTGTTGCAAATATTGGTGGTGGATCCACCTTATCCATAGGCTGTCTTTCTTTCTCCAAATATCCCACAAAAGCCTAGAAAGGAAAGCAGTGTTCCATGTCTTCAAATCTTTGAGTCCTAATCCTTCTTCTTCCTTTGGTAGGAACACATCTTTCCAATTCACCCTGTGTGATTTCCATAGAAATTTTGCACATAACCTATTTACCCTGTCAATTAAAGTGGAGGGAGACGGCAAAATCGAGAACCAAAAAGCTTGGATCCCTTGCAAAACTGTCCTTATCAGCTCCACCTTACCTGCATATGATAGTGTCTTTGAATTCCAATAACTAATGTTAGTTAACAACTTATCTAGGAAGGGGGAGAACTGAGAAATAGTTAGCTTTCCTGATGAAATAGGTATGCCTAAGTATTTGAAGGGGAAAGAACCTGGTGGGAAACCTGATCTACTAACAAGATAGTCCTTGTCTTCAGCTTTGGCTCCAGCCAGAAAGAAAGAGGATTTGGTTGGGCTTACCTCAAGTCCATAAACATTAGTAAAGTGTTCGAGTGAGTCAAGCAGGATTTTGATTGAACCTTTATCACCTCTAGATAGTAGAATTATATCATCTGCATATGCTAAGTGAGTGATTTGCAACAAGCCACATTTAGGGTGAAAGCTGAAATCTGGAAGCCGAGAATAACATTTAAGGATTCTCGATAAATAATCCACTGAAATCACAAATAACAGAGGAGAGATAGGGTCTCCTTGTCTCAAACCTCTCTTTCCTTTAAAGAAGCCATGCATGTTTCCATTAACATTAATTGAGAATGATGCAGTGGAAATGCATTCTAAAATCCAATTAACAAACCTAGAAGGGAAATTCAAAGCTAGAAGCATTTGTTCAACAAATTTCCAGGAGATTGTGTCATATGCCTTTTTTAGGTCTAAGTTAAGAATGCATCTAGGACTTTTCCTCTTCCTAGAATATTTCCTGATTAGTTCTTGGAGGAGCATGATATTTTCAGTCATAACCCTCCCTTCAATAAAGCCAATTTGAGCAGGAGAGATAATAGACACAAGTTCAGGTTTAAGCCTATTAGCTAGGATTTTTGTGATGACCTTGTATGTAACATTACAGCATGAAATAGGCCTAAAGTCACCTACCGTGTTAGCATTTGATTTTTTGGCTATAAGAGCAATGCTTGTGTGGTTAATCTGTTTGAGCAGCTTGCCGGTTTCAAAGAACTCCTTGACAGCCCTACAGAACTGATCCCCGGTTGTTTCCCATGTGTCCTTGAAAAATTTTGAAGTGAATCCATCCGGACCTGGTGACTTGTCATCCCCTATATCCCAAAGTGCATTCTTGATTTCTTCCATAATAACAAATTTGGTGAGAGAGTCATGCCTGTCATTTTTTAAAATATCCCCTCCATTGTTTACTAGCATATAATCTATATCACCAGTATCCCTTGCAGTTCCTAAGAGGTTTTTGTAGAACATCTCAAATTGGTCAGCAACCTCTTCTAGTGACATGGTTTCCATCCCATTTTCTTTGACTAGAGAGCATATATGATTCCTGCGCATGTTCTTCTTCATCAATCCATGGAAGTAGGATGTACACTTATCTCCTTGGAATGTATGTTTTGCTTTGGCCAGTTGAGAGTTGAACTTATATTCAGCTTCCTTTAGTCTTCTTGCTTTCTTTTTAGAAGCTTCCATTATCTGCAGCAACTCTTCAGATTCAGTGTCATCCCTGAGAGCGTGGAAACATCTTTCATATTCTTCTTCAGCTTTCCTTGCTCTATCTGTGATGTTTGAGAAGACCTACACTAGTTGTTTTATACAGATTCTCCGTGTATGAGACAAGACCTACACTAGTTGTTTTATACAGAGTATACATAATCAATTGGAATCCAAACACGGCCTAACCGCCTAAGGTAGATAAAATAATGTACCAATAAATTTACACAAGGGTAGACATAGGCGAACAATTAATCATATTCATAGTTGATATATTATATAAAAAAATTCTTTAATCTAAAAAAAAATTTAATGATAGATTGAGATTGTACCTTTAGTCTCATGTGCTAGAAATGCCTTCTGTTTTAATAATTCCCAACTTTCATCATCACTTAGAGGTTGTTGTCGATGAAGATATCCACATGGATCAACTTGTTGCAACAAGTCTTGAGTTCTTATGGTGAGAAGTATCTTGCTAGCCGAACTACTTTTAATTAATGTTTCAAAAGCTGGTTTAAGCCTCTCCCAAGATCTTTGGTACCAAATATCATCAAGAACAATCAAACATCTCTTTTCTTTTGCAGGAGCTCATGTATTTTAGTAAGCAACTCTTCAACTGGTAGCTCTCTTATCGTCTGTACCTCACCGCCCTTCTCGAGTCCAAATAAAATGTCTTGAAAGATCTTAACCGTTTCAAACTCCTTTGATACATAAATCCAAACACAGGCGTTGTTGAAATGATCTTTGATGTCGTTGTGCTTGAATACAGTCCTTGCAACTTTTGCAAGAGTTGTTTTTCCCAAACCACCGGTACCGCTTATTCCAACAACATGGACATTTGTTTCCTTGACTAGCTAATTGATCCACCAATAGTTGTGTCTCTTTCACCAATCCAACAACATCTTCTTCGGTGTGGGAGTGAGTCCTCATTTTCTCTCTAATCATGGGATTGTACTCCAGACCCTTGGTTGGCTTGATTATTTGGATACCATACATCCGAAGCCTAGAGGTAAGCTCAACCATTCTCACCGTCAAGTTATCAATATCTGAGCCAAGACTATGCATAGTCCAGCAATCTCTGTTAAACGGTATAGAAGAAAACCATTTAATGGCGTTCCAAATACCATCTCTTCGGTGACGAGAGACTCCATGAAGATACCTCTCAATTGTATCTTCAGCATCATAACTGAGATCTCGAATTTGAGACACCCACAAGCATACTACTTCTTCTTGGTGTTGCTGTGAATCTGCATCTCTCAAGAAACACTCCATGAATTTCAGCTCCATTTGCAAACTCTCAATCTTGTCCCTCACCTTGTACAAAGATTTGGCTTCCTCCACGAACAAGTTCTCCAGTTGTTGTGCAACTGATTTCACGATTGAAGACGCCATATCTTATCTATATTTGAAGCTATATCTATTCTCCAGTCTGTAATTGATTCGACGCAATTACAGACTTACAATGCTACATGAGAGGCGGAATTGAATACAACAAATAATTGAAAATCCAAATTCACAAGTCCTGAATTAGTTAGATAACCCTAATCGCAAGTTCAAATAAGTGAGAGAGAGATTGAACCAATGACAAATTGGGAGAGGAGAAAGTAAGCAAACTGCAAGAGGAATTAAGGAAGAATTGAGTCCACCCTGCCGAGACTAATCAAGACCCCTGGACAGCAGATACAAGCAACGGCGAAGCGAAGGCACGATTGAAAGCACAAACCAGATCTAGGTGAGGGATTCAAATCTGAGATCACAGGACCTCCATGGACGCCAGATCTGAACAGAAGGGTGACCGGACAACTGGATCTGGGTGACAGATTAATTCCTCCTTTCAATTGATTAATTGAATTTGAATTTTCAAGCTAGGAATTTATATATATTTTTTTCAATTGCTCAATGACACTATTTGCGTAGGCTTCAACGTACACCCTCACGAGCTTAAACGAGCTCGTATGGCGAGCTTGAATGAGCTTAGGCTCGTTCGTTTGGCTTAATTGAGCTTTTCAAGCCGAGCTCGAGTTTAGAGTTGGGCTCGCGAGCCGAGCTTGAGCACAAAAAAAGCTCGTGTAATTTTGAGGCTCAAGCTCGGCTCGACTCGTTTTTCATTCGAACCAAGCTTGAGCAAGCCAAGCTCGGCTCGTTCGACTCAAATATCACCACTAATAATTTATACTCAAGCTTCTCAAATATGTGTCATGGCGGATAGACGAGTGGGCTTGCATGTCCCGAACTCCACCCCAATCCCGAAAAATAATATATGAGTATATTTGAAAGAAGAACATATCTTAAAAGTTGGTATATTGGTTTATTGCACATCAGGCTTTCGTGAGTGTTTTATAGTTGTGACTAGGGGTGGCAATCAGGTTGTTTGGGTTCAGGTATATCCATTCAAATTCGGTCATATGTCGGGTCGAGTCATATGTCGGATATATTGTATATATGTTTAGTTGGGTTCGGGTCGGGTAAATTCGTGTCAAATTGTCGAGCTTTAACGCCATGTGGACATTTTTGAAAAGGCCTAATTTGACAGGCCGCCTTGATTTGGGCTTCATCCTTAGAGCTCTCAAAATATTCTCTCTTTTGGAGCCTGTGTCCCGACCTTTTTGTGCAATAAACCTATCCGGTCGAAGACTAGTGGTAGGTGGTCCTATGGAAGTTTCGGAGAAGGTTAGCCTAGTGCCCACTAATCTAATCTCGGTTGAATGGGAGAACCAGCTAGCTATGGGTTTGAGTGACATGTCAACCCTAACCAGCTAGCTACGGAGGTTTGAAAGAGTGGAAGAGAAGTTCAAATAGAGTTTCTTTGATTGACGAAAGAAAGATCGCTCGACCAAGCCATAATTCAAATAGATAATCACCTGTTGGACCTGGATTCTCTAAAGTTTAAATAGATCATCTTATAAATAGAAGTCTTTGTTAAGAAGAAATTTTTTCTTATTGCCAATCCTAGAGAATAGTCTCGGCTTAAGCAGTTGAGCCCTATAATCAAGATAGACGGATCTTGTCCAATTCACGACTTAGTTCCCATTCTTTTCCGGTGCATCCCAGGGTGATGTCTATGTTTTCGGTCATAAATAATTAAAGCCTTGTTTTAGTCCATGTTTGAAGTCTTTTATGCATATTTGTATCGGGAAAGTATGTAAATTGTGTAGTTGTTGGTTATTTGCAAGATATGGAATCTACAAAAAGATTGGTGTGGTTTTCAAGGATTTATAGCCAATTTGGAGAAGCTTGGACGCACTAGCTTAACGGAAAACCATGAAAGAAATGGAGAAGCTAAAGAAGAGCAAAAGTCAAGAAGCATGGTGAAAAACCCTATTTTCTCCATTCATCATTTTGAATCAAGTTCTGATGCCTTAATGAGAGTTGTAGTTCTCAAAAAAATCTTTTCAATGCATATTCATATGTGTCAATCAAACGAACGAGGACTCGAGAAGGTGCGTTTCAAGACGAAGTTGAATGCTAAAAAAGTCGACCAAAGTCCACTCGACGTCGACCAAATCCCACTCGAAGTCGATCACTTTACATACGTTGACCTGAGAAAAACACTGGAATAACTACTGGAATGAAGGGGGGTCGATATTTGTCCTTGACGTCGACCATAGTGGTCGATATCAACCCGATTTTAGACAAAAATGCGTTTAGCTGGGCGGACAATGATGTATCTTTTGAAGACTTACCATATGCAAGATTTGCACATATCTTTTGAAGTAGACAGATCTTTTCCTTATGGGTATTTTCCAATCTATCCAAGGAAATTTATATTAGATAGAATTTAGATAAAAAAATATATTTTGTTAATTAGATAGAGTTTAGGTGCTTGGGTAGCAAGCAAAGTTTAGCTATAAATAAAGGAATTAGGCCAAAATTTTTATTCATTCAAGTCAATTCGTCTTCGGACACAAGTAGTTAGGAAGGAGAGAGGAGAGCCGAGAGGAGGAGAGGAAGAGATTAAGAATGGTTGTAAGTTTAAGTTTTTTTAATATTGTTGGAGTTGTTTGCTTTTATCATGTCTTGTTTCTAATTTCCATCTTCTAGGGTTGGGGTGAGCCCAACGATTCATATGTGCTTGATTTATGAATTCATGATTTTGTGTGTCTTTATAATCATCTACCTTTATGCTTAATCCTATGATGAGAATCTATGGAAGCTTGGTTGCAATTGTGAAGCGAGAGTGAATCGATTGTAAACAAGATAGTAATTAGGATTTATTTGTGAAAGCTGACTAATCCTAATTAAGAAAAGGTAGAAACAATTAGGTTTATTTACAAGAGGCGATTTGTCTAAATTGTTGGAATTAGCAAAAGTTGATTCTTTGATGAAAAACATGCTCTTTTTTTTGTGATTCATGATTTACACATGTGCTTATTGTTGTAGTGATCGATCCCTTATCTTGGAAGTTTGTATTTTTATTTGTTTTATTTCGTTATTTTAATTCTGCACAGACACCCAACATCGACCACCACTCCCCTCTCCAAGCCCTCGACGTCGACCTCACCACTCGACATCAACCCCCCCCCCCCCCCCCCCATCCTTGTCGACAACCACCTTTTCCGCTATTCCCTGAACCTCAAACCGACTAAACTAGAAAGACCCTTTGCATTTTCCATGCAAACCAGCTGAGCTATTTGGACTAACTAGTTATTTTTTCTATAGATAATACAAAAATATTATTATAGATAGATTTCAAGTTATGGGCCCCTAAAATGCATGGGCCCTAGGCGGTCACCCCTCTTGCCCACCCCCTTGGGCCGGGCCTGATAAGATCGAAACGATAAACGCAAGATCGAAATAGAAATCACATGTAAGAACACGAACACAACGATTTTATGCGGTTCGGTATAAATGCCTACATCTACCGGGTCTCAAGAGTTGACCGAATCAACTATAGAGAGTTCGTACAAGGGATGAATAAAGCAACGAACGCAAACAACACTAGATCTAACATGCATGTGAATCAGAGGTACAAAGGAAGAAGAGATTGAGAAATCCCCCTATATGGAAAAAACCGAAGATCGAAGAAGGATTCGATCAAAACCCTAGATCTCAGAAGGCACATGAGAGCGGCCACCCAGGAGGACGTCGGAGCTCTAACCACCTTCCCAGAGACACCAACAACCACCTTCTTCTCCGAGCGCTCTCAAGCCGTCAGCCAAGAGCCGGAAAAACCAAACCCTAGAAAACCCTAGGAGAGCGTTTGTGAGGAGAGAGAATGGAGAGAGCTGAAAGTGACGCTCCTCAACGAGGATAGGAGCTTGTATAGCTAGGTCAAGCCCGAGCATCCAAAACGCATCACTTCGGAAGAGGCAAGGTATGATTCAACAAGCTCATACGTCTCCTCAACCGGGCTACCAAGCTCATCCATGTCCCGAGCTCATGAGCCGGAGATGGGGCTCAAGTCCCAATCCTCTATCTTCCTCCTTTGTTTGACCTTATACATATGATATATATTATATGTTATACATATGTGTTAAACCCCAATCTTATATGGTTAATCTCGTTAGAGGATCAAGCTTACCAAGCTTAATACGACTCAGTCGAGATCGACTCTAATAGTGCATCACATATGTGACATATGTATACCATACACTATATAACACCTGTATAATCATCATACACACATAAAACAATATTACATGCCAAAGTAAAAGACTAGGAAAGTAACATATAACATTACAAACACCCCTCTACTTTTCTAAGTCTTGCACCGGGCAGACTCAGACTCTTCACATGAGTGGATTCTTCATGGCCAGGTCCGTCCTCATCCCAAGCACACATCACAGAGAGATCACTGGAGTTCCTCCAAATGGAGGAAGTTCCTGCGCAAAACACAAATTTATCATGAGGAACAATCTTGGTGTCAAAATCTGTAGGATTTACTTTACCATCGATTTTTTTTCACATGTATGATGTTATCTTCAACCTTTTCTCGAATGAAATGATACATAACATCAATATGTTTTGTACGCTCGTGGTACATGGGATCTCTACACAGATACAGAGCACTCTGGCTAAATATATGTAAAACAGATGTGTAATGCTTCATTTCCACTTCTTTCAGAATACCTTGCAGCCAGATGGCTTCTTTACAAGTGTCTGTAGCTGTAATACACTCTGCTTCAGTGGAAGATAATGCAACTATAGGCTGCTGCTGGGACTTCCAGGAAATACAATTACCTGCCCATGTATACAGATGGGAAGTAATGGATTTCCTGGTATCCTTTTTGCTAGCATAGTCAGTATAAATAAAGCCATGTAATTCATATGCAAATGAATGCTTAGAATACAACAATGACAGATTAACAGAGCCAAGAAAGTATTTTAACAGGTATTTCATGGATAACCAATGCTTCTCAGAAGGATTAGACATGAACCTACTCAATACTGATAGCAAATGCCAAATCAGGCCGAGTACAAATCATGGAATACATAACAGATCCAACTGCAACATCATATGGGATATATTTCATATTTTTCATCTCAACAGAAGACAAAACATCTTTAGATTTAGTCAAGTCAAGATGAGGACCTAAACGAATGTTATTCACTTTGTCACCAGAAATATGGAATCTATCAAGCACCTTATGAATGTAATCACATTGATGCAACCATAATTTTTTATGATGTCTATCTCTAACAATGGACATCCCGAAGATTTTCTTGGCAATACCCAAATCCTTCATGTCAAAATGCTTATGTACATTCTTCTTAATGTCTAGGATGAAATCTTTAGGTTTATAAATCAACAAGATATCATCAACATATAAAAGAACATAAACAGCGAGACCATTTTTCTTAACACCTTTGAAATACAAGCATGTGTCAAACTTACTTCTTTTAAAAACTAAACTAAATCTCATGCATCTATCAAACTTAATGTTCTACTGTCGTGGAGACTGTTTAAGATCATATATAGACTTCTTTAGTAGGCAAGCATAGTCATGATACACATAATCAACAAAGCCCTTAGGCTGTCTCATGTAGATAGTCTCATCTAAGTCACCATGCAAGAAAGCAGTTTTGACATCCATTTGCTCAAGTTCAAAATCACGCACAACAGTCATAACAAGCAAAAGCCTAAGAGTTTTATACTTAACTACTGGAGCAAAGATTTCATTATAGTTTTCACCCTCTCTTTAGGTGAATCCTTTAGCAACAAGCCTGACTTTATATCTAGACGGATCAGTTTTAGACACACTATCTTTTAGTTTATAAATCCATTTGCAATAAATAAGTTTTGCATTTTCAGGTTTATCTACTAAAGTCCAGGGCTTATTAACTCTCATAGACTCAATCTCCTCATCCATAACCTTTTTCCCATTCTTAAAGTGAGCACTTCTTAAAGTCTGTTCATAAGTTTCAGGAGTAAAGCTTTTAATCACATCAGAAACAAGACAAGCAAACTAAACAATGTTGTTAATGAACCTTTTATTAGGAATGAAAGTTCTAGGACTCCTATCCCTAGTTAACTGCCAATCAGTGAGATCATGCCTTTCATCAGCTTAAGAACTAAAAGAACCAGAACTAGGTGCAGGCAAAGTCTCAACAAAAGCATCCTTATTCACATAAATAGGAGAAGCAGAAGAGGAAGGCATAGAAGATTCAATAACAGGTTCATGAGTCGCCCCACCCAATTGGTGAGGTTGCACAATCACAGAATCAGAAGAGGGAGGAGTAAAAGAAGTAAGACTCATAGCAGGGGAGGGGGAATAATCAGTATCAAACTCATAATCTGATTAAGTTTCAGTGTTATGAGGAACATAAAACTAATCACCATTAATTGTGTACCTGCAGGTTAGTGTCATGCACACCAGGAACACAAGTCTTTTTTAAAGTGAAATTCATTCTCATAAAAAATGACATTCCTACTAACAATAGTTTTATAAACACCAGGTTGAACACGCAAGAGTTTATAGCCTTTGACCCCTTGAGGATATCCCAAAAGGACACACTTTTGTGACATGGGATCCAACTTTCCTTGGTTAATATATGAATATACAATGCAACCAAAGAGCTTAAGATGATCAAGGTTAGACTTTCTTTTATACCAAAACTCATAAAGTGTTTTAAAATCAATCATAGAGGAGGGGGTTTTATTTATCAAATATGCAGTAGTCATAACAAGTTCACCCCCCACAAACAATGCTTCAAACTAGAGGAAATAAGCATTCATCTAGCCTTTTCAAGAAGAGTCATGTTTATTCTCTCAGCAGTACCATTCTGCTGGGGAGTCCCAGGGACAGTCAAGTTCTGATACCACGTTGTAAAACCAAAGAGTCATGTTCATTCATTCTCAAGCTCTGATACCACGTTGTAAAACCAAAGATCCTAAAACTAGAAATCAGTTTTGAGCAGAAGCAAATAAGATCGAAACGATCAACGCAAGATCGAAATAGAAATCACATGCAAGAACACAAACACAACGATTTTACGGGGTTAAGCATAAATGCCTACATCCACGGGGCCTCAAGAGTTGGCCGTATCCACTATAGAGAGTTCATAAAAGGGATGAATAAAGCACCGAAAGCAAACAACCCTAGATCTAACATGCATGTGAATAAGAGGTATAAAGGAAGAAGAGAAATCCCCCTGTATGGGAAAAACCGAAGATCGTAGAAGGATTCGATCTCCAAAACACTAGATCTCAAAAGGCATAGGAGATCGGTCACCCATGAGGACGTCGGAGCTCTAACCACCTTCCCAGAGGCACCAACAACCACCTTCTTCTCCGAGCGCTCTCAAGTCGTCAGCCAAGAGCTGGAAAACCCAAACCCTAGCATAGTGTTTGTGAGGAGAGAGAATGGAGAGATCTGAAAGTGGCGCTCTTCAACGAGAATAGGAGCTTATATAGGTAGGTCAAACCCGAGCATCCAAAACGCATCACTTTGGAAGAGGCAAGGTAAGATGCAACAAGCTCAGGCGTCTCTTCAACTGGGCTACCAAGCTCATCCAAGTGCCGAGCTCATGGGCGAGAGATTGGGCTCAAGGCCCAATCCCCTATCTTCCTCCTTTGTTAGACCTTATACATATGTGTTATACATATGTGTTAAACCCCCCTATTATATGGTTAATCTCGTTAGAGGATTGACGGAGGAAAAGTCGTTGATTTCCCTCGCCAAAAATTATTCCCAAACAAACAAACTAGTATAGTATGCAAGTAAGGGGTCGAACCCTAGAGAATCAAGTATTTCTAAATATTGTGTATTTATCAATATAAAAGAAACGATTTTTATGAATGAAAATAAAAGAAAATAATATTGACAAAAGCAAATAAAGGATAGAAGAAAAGCGTTTCCACCTACAAGTTCTCGACTTTGGTTGGTTTTATTGATCATCGAATCCTTTTCAAGTTATTATCTTTTCCTACGAATTCCTCTCATCTTGGTTTAAGTAGATTAAAAGTCCTACGAGTCCAATTAATCCCTTACACCTCAATGCAACCTTAACACGGTCAAGATTTAACAAAGAGATAGCAAATAGTCCCAAGAACTTGAGCATATAAATAACACCAATTAAACACGGTAAATCAATGTTTAAGATATATGTCAACTCCCTACATAATCATGCTTCAAACACGGAATCCACAATCTTATGCGTGCTACTACGGAAATAACACAAATACGAAAGTATTAAATCCTAGCATGAAATCAATATTATCAAGGTAGCTAATCAAGATAACATCAATAACATAATCAATTTCACACAAAGAAGTTAAAAGAATTAAAGAGGAAAAATAACTTGAATTAGAAACTCACAAACCACCAACCAAGTCTCGAAAGTGTAGGCGGAAACTACAAAATTAGCCAAACATGGCTTACCTAAGCTTTCTTCTCTTCAATGGTGATTTCTCTACTTGGAATTCCATTTTGAAACTCCATTAAACTAACCCTAGAACATCCTATTTATAAGCCTAATGTCTTTCATAAAAGGTAGATAAAAGATAGATAAAAGATAGAAACTTCCTAAACAAACTAGATAAAAGATAGAACTTTCCTAATTTAACTCAGCGTCGGATTCCGCTGGCAGCGAAAATTTCCGCTGGCAGCGAATGGCCTTGATTGAGCTTCTGTTGGATTTCCGCTACCAACTCGCTGGCACACTCGCTGGCAGCGACTTTCATGCCTTTAAAATTTTCTCGAGCTTCTCCATGGTCCCGTCCTTCCGCTTCCGCGAGTACCTGATTCCGCTGCCGCGAGCTGGGACTTCCGCTGGAGCGAGTAGCCGAAGCTTCGTCCTCCTGGTGATTCCCGCTGGCAGCGGATTTTTCCGCGGCAGCGGACGTCTCGCTGCAGCGGAATTAGTCGCTAGCAGCGGACGTTGCTTGCTGGCTCCTCCTCTCGCTGGCTCTCTCTCCCCGCGGACTCTCTCTCGCTGGCTCCTCCTCGGATTCTGGTTCCACTCGCTGACAGCGAATGAAATCCCGCTGGCAGCGAAATATGCCCAGAAACTTGATTCTTCATTGTTCTTCCCTCGTTCTTTCTCTTCTCCTTTCTTTCTCTTCTTAGCTTGATTTCTTGACTTCACTTGGCCATGTTTAACAGCTTTCCCTTGCTTTCCATCATGTCGGATCTACGATTCTGCACAATTCAACCGAAATAGCGTAGATTCCGAACTTTTCCACAAAAAGAGTTTAATCTAAATTATCATTAAAACATGCATATTATACAATGTAAATGCAACTAAATTATCCTATAATGCCCATTAGAAATGTGCATTATCAAGGATCAAGCTTACCAAGCTCAATACGACTCAGTCGAGATCGACTCTAATAGTGCATCACATATGTATACCATACACTATATAACACCTATATAATTGACAGGAGGAAACTGTCGTTGTTTCTATCAAAAGTATAACTCAAACCTACAAACTAGTATAGTAAGTATGTAAGAGGTCGATCCCACAGAGAATCAAGTATTCCTAAGCAATGTATATTTACCAATTAGTAGAAAAGAGGGGTTTTGGTGATTGAAGATGAGAAAATAAACTATAAACAAGTTAGTAGAGATAACAATTGAGAAAATAGTTTCATCTACAAATATCCACTTTAGTTTGGTTAGTTGATCCTCGATTCTTCTTCAAGTTCTCTTCTCATCCTATTATTGTTCCTGTCCTGATCTCGTGTAAATTACTAGTCCTACGAGTCCTAGTAACCCTTACTAATTAGAGAACCCTAACACGGTCAAGATTTAACCTAATAGTAGCATTAAGATTAAGGATTAACCAGGATACATGCAACACCAAGCTACGAGTCAATATTTAACATGTAATTGATTCTCTACACACCAGTTTAGTCCTACGAGTCCTAAAAAGGCATGCTTGCTACTATGGATTAAGGTTCGCTACGAGGAATCTACAAAATCCTAGAAATAATCTCAACTAGTTGTACGGACTAGAAGAAATCAACAATATTCGCAAAAGAATCAATACGAATCAATAGGAATAGAACAAGAATAGAAATCTCACAACTTTATCAAACCAAAGCTTCAATCCATAGACGAAACGGAAGAGTTTAGCACTTCATGGCCATGGAGGCTCTCCTCTTGGGTTCTCTCAATTGATAGTCTCCAAGTGCATAAACTAAGGAATTAGATCCTTCCAATAAAACCCTATTACTTCCTTAAAAGGTCTCAAAAGAGTCGGCCAAATAATAATTCTAAAAACCTAATTAAAGAGATAAAAAGTCCATTCAGTAGATTCAGCGTTTCTGCAGAGGCCGCGGGGCAGCCAACCCAGGCCGCGGGGCGGCCAGGCGATTGCGAAATCCTTCGTCAGAGCTTCGGACCGCGAGGCGGCTTTTACTGTTCACAGCGAATTTGCCTCTTCGAACTTGGTCCTGATGTCAACACGAAAGTTGTAGATCTCGGAAAGAGCTTTCCAACGCATGCTTATAATAGTCAATCGGACCACTGAGGCCTCTAGAAAGTGCGAAACAAGTTCAGCATGTCTGGCGATAATTTCTGCTGACTTGTTCTTCACTTAGGCTCTCTAACTTCGATTCCGCTCTCGGGCACTTCACTTTTCCTCCTCCTTTTCATTCTTCCTTCATCCATGAGCTTCCTCATTCCTCGTCGGATCCACATATACCTGAAATAATCTATAAAAGCGTGTAGATTCCAACTCCACCAACAAAACGAGTATAAATGCAAATCTAGCTTAAACTATGCATTATGCAAATCTAAATCATGCTAAATGCAACCCAATATGCCTACCTAAATGCATACTATCAATAATCATCATACACACATACATTACAGATCCATTAAAAGACTAGGAAAGTAACATATAGCATTACAGATCCATTAAAAACCGTTTAGGATTTACATTATAAAGCAAATTTTGGCTAGAATTAGAATTAAGCAATCTATGGATTATTTGATTAGATATCGAACAGGATGTTCCATAAAAAATATTCTTTGAAAATAGAAAGAATGATTAAAATAACAGTTTTGAATAAAAAATATAATATGAATTTTAAAAATAATATTTGTGCATACAAACTATTACCAAATTAACTAAAAGAAAAAATAACCAAAAATAATATCAAGTATATGTCGTCTTGAACAACAAATAATACGAGCTTTAAAATTAACAATCTATCTATATACATATATGAAAACTTATTCATGACATCCTATGTGGCGTCTTGTGGTTGATTAGAGGAAAAAAATATTAAAAATAATATGTTTTCATAGTTTATAGAAAGGGATCATAAACTAGCTAGCTAGACACAAATCTATCTAGATACATTTTAATTAATTGATAAAAGTATAAATAAAAACTATTTTATAGTCATACTTACAAAAAATTAATAGATAAATATGTAGTATTTGATAGGTGCTATTTTATTTATATCTAGATTATTTTTTGGTTGAAAGAATTTTTTATATCAAAATTAATTAGGGAATAATTGTTACTTTATTTATATCTATATTATTTTTCGGGGCCAAAGTAAATTATTAAAATTTTGTGTAGCCACAATCCATTAGCACATTGATATTTTAGTAAACAAACGTAATAAAGATAAAGTACATATTTAATAAAAAAATATTGAAGTATTTATAAAAACCGGTTATCTAATCTATTAAATTAAATGTGATTCAAGTAACGATAGATTAGAAAAAAGAAAAAAACTTTTTACCTTATAAATGTGGATTTTATTCATATTTTGAGAAAATCTAAATAAAAGATACTCCCTCCGTTAATTAAAACATGTCATTTTAGACATTTGTACATTTTTTAAGAAAGCAAATAAAAGTAAACAAAAATACACTTATATCCCTAATTATTATTTTACTTTTCAACTTTATTGAAAGTTAGAACTAATAAATCTCTAATCATTACAAGGGTAATTTTGGAAAGTGAACACCAAAATACCTAAAACGACATGTTTTTCTTAACGGAGGGAGTATTAGATTATATATAATCTGTCAAAATGATTTTATTTACATCTATATTATTTTTTGGTGAAATTTTTTATTTATTTATTGGAATATATGTGGATTATTTATAATATTGTATTAACATATATATTCTCCGTGCATGGGACGTACAAGACCTACACTAGTTTCATATACAAACTATTTCGGTGAAATTTCCAGCCAAATTTGTCACGTGTACATCAAAATAGATGTGCTTTAGTTGTTTGGGAAATTTATAGAAAACCACCTATTAAATACGGGCTTTTACATTTAACCACCCACTAAATATAAAATTATAGAGAATCACCCATTAATTTTTTTTGTTTTTTTTAACAAATCACCCTCCACCACATATTTTACTTAGAATCCATTAAATATAGTATATTTTACTACATTTTAAACTTGAATATATTTAAATTATATTTATTGTAGAATAAAAAAAATATATTAATATCTTAGGGGCAAAATGTGTAAAAATATTAAATTGTATATTTATTTGGAGGGAAGATGTTGTAAATGTGGAAAATATTATTGAATTTTATTTAAACACTTAAGAAAACTTTAATAAAGATACTTTTAATAAAAATACTTTTGAGCATGGAAAATATTTTTAAAAAATTTATTTAGATATTTTTTTTTGTCATTTTTAGTATATAGTGTAGACTAAAAGACCATGTTTATCAAGGGATACTAGGTATATTAGGAATACTAGTTTTTAATCATCTCTCTGCCACATCATCTTAGCATCCTATTCTTACCTTTTTTTTTATTTTATCAATAGCATCCCTAGCATCTCAAAACCATCTTTTCCTATCAATTCAGATTACAATTACACCCCTCTCCCATAATTATTTTCATCATTTTCTACCAAACCAGTTATACCCCTTTTGACTAATTTTTTTCAAAAATAATTATATTCATTTTCCGTTAAAAAAAAATTATTCATAAATTAATATTATTTATGAACTAAATCGGTGACTATATTTAAGCTAATATATAAATTTTATTTAAATAAGTCGAAATACAATGATTACTTCAAAAGAGATTACACCACGGACAATAAATACATAAACTTAAATTCCAACTTAACAAACATAATACTAAAATTGAAAACCACTAATTAATTCCGACATTAGACCCGAATTTCTGCCAAATGTGTTACTTTAAGTCTTCTCTTAGACAACGGTGTGTAACAATATCATGTAGTTGATTCCTCGCTTGTATATACTCTCGCACAATGTTGGGAGTCCTAGTCGTACATCCAAGAAGAGTTGTCCACCGGGACAGGTTTGAAACGTTTCGAAGGTCGGATACCTCTCGCACAATTTTGGACTACGCATCGGTTCCACAGTACTACAACATTAGCCATAGCCCATAGGTGTTTTTCTTCTTCCCTCTTCTATTCTTCTTCTTCCCTATTCTATTTTGATAAATTTCAAATCGATTTCTGTATAGGAGAAATTAAAAACATTCAAGATTGAAGATGTTTTTCAGATCTAGTTTAGATCTAGATTTGAGATGTTTATCAGATTTGTAAATTTTAATTTGTGCTTGAATGTGGTCCAAATGGTCTTTTCGGTCTGCGGACCGGAAAACCCGGGACCATATTTCTCGGTCCCGGTCCGATCCGCGGTCCATGTTTCTGAAAATTCCGATCAGGTCCAGACCGGTGCCCAGCGCTATTGTAGGGCCATTGGGTACCCTTAACCTGTCCTAATGACTAAGTCGTAAAATTCATTTAAGGAAATAAAGCAGAAAATGAGATTAAGATACAACGTGCCACAACAGAGCCGGGACAAAACCAAATAATAAGTGGAACAATTTACCATTTAGCCAAGTTAGCGGATTAGTCAGGTTCTTCGATTTCGCCCAAGAGACTTCCTGTCATAGAAGCAAGGAGTAAGCAAGGAGCAGGTACCTAACACTATCCACGAAGTCAGGCCCACTAATCGCCTGCGGGTCCTCTGACCGCGCTGAGGCCATATAACATGTCTATACCTAAATAAAGGATGATCTAATGCAGTACAGAATTGAAATCACACAAGCATGCTTATCAGGATATATAAATATAAGTGCAGAAATACAGCAAAGGCACCCAAAGAATGCCAAGGGGCATATACCCAATATGTGCCCACTTCGGGGTCATATCTGTCCGTACCCACACCGAGTTAGGACGCTCGGTCGGTGTCGCAACCATCCGTCCGTACCCACACCGAGGTAGGACGCTTGGTCACCACTGCAACCATATCGTAATATAAGATTCCACTGGGACCGAACCGATATGAAACACGAATGCCCCAATTGAAATACCCCAAAGTATTTTTGGGTATTTCTGTAAATATAAAAATAATAATAAATGTGAATTTTTTTTTGAAATAAAAGAATTTGTAAAATTCTTTATGAAATATATACCTTATTATTTGGTTCTTAGTAATTAGAACATAAAATTTGGTTGACATTATTATTGTAACTAAAATAAACATTATTATGGTCATTTTTATTAGTAGTATAATTATTTTTATAAATAGTGATGTGAGTTCATTATTTTTAAAAGGTGTTTTACGTAAATTATTTCAATACTCAATGCAATATCATTTTGCGCAAAATAAGTATGATTTATGTCCTAACTTATTCTATTTAACATATATTATAACTAAAATGTTATAATGAATTTATGATCTTAATAATATTAATTATAGATTTTAAAAGTTGTTTCTAGTAAACAATTATGTTATGAAATCTAATTTGAAATAATTATTTAAATAAAATCACTTATCATAATTTATTTATGTATGTATTTGATTATTTAATTATCTGTATTTTTATCTTTTATTGTATTTATTGATTCCCAAATAAAATAAATAGATATGTAAACCTATAAAAGAATCAAGCATTTTGTTTTGTCAAACCGGTCGAACCCAACCAAAAAAAAATAAAGAAGAAGAGAACCAGGTTCAGGTGAACCACCTTCCTCCTCCTCTCGCTCTGCGTACACGTTGGGTACTTCAATGGAGGTTTGTTGATTTTGTGGGTAATTCAACACACGTTTCAAACGTTAGTCTTATCCCAAATTCAATGCTATCAATATGCAATCAATTTTGTTTTAAAGGAGGAATCAAACCCCAATTCCGTCCAAATTCCCAAACCCTAATTCTGAAAACTCATCTAATTGACGTGGTAGATAAGCTTGAAAGACCAAATTAATTATAGCAATTGAATCCCGTCGTCAATAGGAATTCAATGACACCTTCAATTCTCGATTCCGTTCACATTTCAAGCTCGGACTATAAAAACCCCTATTCGACGTTTGGACTCAATCCGCCATTTCTAGTCAAAATCCAACCTTCTAACCTACTGTTTTGCATTCTAAACACATCTAGAAGCATTTACATTTACAAATTTTTCTTGAAATAATCCCGATTTCGAAGCCCCCAAATTCATCCAGCCCTTCCGCCATCGCCAGATCACCTGTACGCCGCCTGTGCCGCCGCCTTGTCGACCGGAGTTGCACTGCTTGTGTCGGGGCCACCACCCACGGGAGTCGGAGCCATCGAGACACGTCGAACCACCCGCGTCGAGCCACCGTTGTCGCACTCCAGTAGCAGGTGATGTCCTCACTGTGTAACCGTATATGGCGGATCTGGATCCTCTCCTTCTACTTACTTCCTAATATTTGCCTAATAAACCGATCTTATCCGTCCAAATAAATAGATGGTCAAGATTATGTCCATTTTAATTAAGCTAATTTAATTGATTAACACACATTCTCTCTCTTCAAGGGATTACTTTGAAACGATCTCTCTTATCATCTCTTTCTTTTTATCTGTCTCTTCGTGTTTCTAATTAATCACAGATGCAATTAATTTCTCTTTCAAATCCAAAAACAACATAGCGAAAATCGGTTCTTGCATTTTTGAATTTGATCTTCTGAATTCTGATCCCCTTTCTCATCGTCCCTTCCATTGTTGTTGCGGTCTCTGGGCACCAGTTCGAGGTTTCCGGCAAAAGGTGTAGGGCTCCTTCGATGGGGACGAGGTCGAAATCTATAACGACTGGGCGGAGCAGACGTACAGGTTAGAGGCTGCAACGAGTTAAATCCAATTGAGAAGTTTGGGCCAGAAGGGGCCACGTTCGAGTTTAATCGCCATGGCTTCTACTTATCAGTGGGAATCAGGGCAACTGTGAAGCAGGTCAGAGGATCATCATCCGGGTCATGGTGCGAAATGCATATCACTGCAGTAGCCTTGCACTGGTACCTTCCCCATGGTGGTCTGCTGCAGGCGGTCATGGTGGTAGCAGCGATGGCATCCACTTGCGTTTGGGCTCGAGTCCTTGAATTGCCTCTTGAATTATGAAATTGATGCTTCCGGGCTCGAGTCCTTGCCTCTTGAATTATGAAATTGATGCTTCAAATTTTTGACTAAAAGATTTTGGCAAACCCTAGAATAAGAACTAACCAGTTCAATAAAGAGCACCTAAGTGAAAGAGGGCTATAAGGGATTGAACGGCTGGCGTTTAGTGGTTCTCAAAACAGAGAAAGCAAGAGGGCTATAAGGGATTGAACGGACACCTCTTTGTACAGAAGATCATGTTGAAAGCATAAATATGGTTTTGTGGTTCATCTGTTGGAATGAAAAGTGAAGAGATGGAAGATGAAGATTAATTAATTAATTTAAATGGATTTAATAAGATGTAATCTTGGCCATCGATTTAGATTAACGGTTGAGATTAAATCATTAGGTAAATATTAGGAAGATTTGATTAGGAGAGGATCCTCTCCCGTATATGGCAACCACGAATTTGTGAAGAAGAGGGACTTATTACACAAACTGCCCCATATTTTCTATTCCCATAAATTATGCCCTATTTCAGTTTCTAAAATTATAAAAATTAGCCCGTAGTTCAGAACGTATTTTAACTCGCGTTAACTCTTAAAAACTCGCAGCGGTAATCCCAAGGTCCGACACACCCATTGCGCGAAGGTCTCGGAGAAGATCAAAATTGGTATAATTCCCAACTTGATAATTAATTCGATTTTTATTTCAAATTAATAGGTCAATATGTGTATAAAATACCAATTAGTAAATTCTTTTTCGTCCTCGTAATTTATGTGTGTAGATCCGCTGCTAATTTATTCAACTCCGTCATCAAGTCTTTGAAGTCCATAGTTGGTATCGAAATCCAACAAGGCGAAAAAGGCAAGTGACATTCTGAGCCTTTTATGCTCATTTGAGTGCCTTCGTGTCTTGTTGTTTTCTTGCCTTGACATGCATGCCAAATCGATTAAAATAAATTACAAATCACTTGCCTTGTGTAATTTATTCACCCGTTATTTTGGACTTGGCATGTAACTGGGTAATGTTATTATTTAACCTTGTTGCAAAATAATAACGTAGATACCCACTTTATAAAATGCATGATTTATCCTTCATCCTTTCATGCAAAAATAAGTAGGTATGGAGCATATTATCCTTTTTGATGCATCCATGCATATTATATGGTATTGATATCCATTTTATTTTTATTAAAATGGATTATTTTTATTTTGTGTGATCGCCTAGTTTGATATTAATCACTAGTTAGTATATGATGATGTGTGTGAGACGTGAAACTCAATTGAATCATGATAAAATAAAATATAGTGTGCGTATAAATTTCGAATTGCTCGTAGAAGGAGGAAACTCTCTCTCTGAGAACCCCTCCCCCGGGAGCCCAAAACCTAGATTTCGATCTATCGTCCCCAATCTATACTTTCGAGCTCCGATCGACCTTGTTTTAGGTTGATCTTGGGTCCCATCCTTCGCTATCCCCGTTTCGTCTATCAATTTGGAGTTTCCAGTATCCCCGTGGGCTCTTTGGTGGGGCGTCGCCTCCTCCGATCCTGCTCCGTTTGTCTGCTTTCATGGCGTTCCCTGTCTGGGCTCTCTGGATTTGGGCTTGGTCGCCCTTTTTCCGGCGGTCTGGATTCGGTTTCGTCTCATACCTGGGTTCGTGGTGTCCCTTTCCCGTTCGATTGCGTCGTTTCGTGGTCTGGGACCGCCTACCTCTTCCCGCCGAAGTTCTCTCTGTCACCTCCTGTTCCGTCCGGAGAGCCTCGGTTCTGGCTTGCCTTTCCCGGTGCCGTGGTTGGGGTTCTTTGGGGGCAGCGCCTTGGCCATGGTCGGGGTCTGTATAATTTTTCTCCAATTCTGGAGAAGAAGCAAGTGGAAAAAATTAAATTAAAAAAGGTAGTATATAGTGGTTTCCTACTTTCCTGTATTGTGTGAAATCCCAAATGTAGCACCATCCCCGGCTAAGTCATGGCTGCTCGCGCGGCCTTGTTTCGTACACCGCATTTGGCTCCCCGTTGTTGGCTCTTGTTTGCCTGGGCTTCGTTGGGCCGCTGAGTGAAAGGCTGGAAGCCAACTGCTTGGCGTGCAAGGTCTTCATTCATACTTGCACGCCAAGTTCTGACAACCCAAAAAAAAAACGTTAAAATCACTTTTATATATAAACCAGTGATTTTAAATCCCGAAAGGGATTGAGTAACCCACCCGAAAGGGTTCGATTAAATCCCGTAAGGGCCCACCCGAAAGGGTTCGATTAAATCCCGTAAGGGCTTGATTATTTTCTTTTAGAGGAAATCTTGTTGGCGTTTTGTTCTAGCAGCATGCGGCTTTGCTTCCGATGTTTCTATGAGGTCTTCTGTTTGGCTGGAGGGCATGGAGTTTGGAGTCGAGACTGGCTGGTGTCGAGGTGGTGCGTTCAGGGCGACTCCGTATTCGGGATAGAGTTTCCTTGGAGTTCGTCTGCACTACCCACAGGAGATAGAGTCCTGCTGTACCGCTGGCCCGCGGTGTCACTGTTCGGTGGTGCTTGGCTTCGTTCTTCGGCTGCTTCTTCAGCTTTCTTGGGAGTTGATCTTCGTGAATCATCTTGTTGTAGAGCTTTTTTCTGCTTGTTTCATTTCGCTTGTTTTCTGTATTTCTGTATTGTTAGGTTGTACGTTTGACGGTTTGCCGACTGCCGACTTTGTCGGCCTCTCGATGAGTCAGACATGTCTGACCATCGAATTTTTACCTAATCAAAAAAAAAAAAATAGTGTGCGTATCAATGAAGATACGAGGTCCAACCCAATGGGAATTGGGCGGTGTCTCAACTTTGGGTTAACTACTGAGTTGAGTTTGGATTGAATGGGTTAAGACCATGTTGCGTCTTAAACCGAAACAGTTTTATGAAACTAACATTCTCGAGATACATTATTCGAGATGAAATCTGACTACGGAATCGTAGGTAGGTCGGACGTCCTATCCAGACTCGGCCGGTATAATATAGTTAATGTTAAAATAAAAGTGAGCAGGTCATATATGATATCCGTGTGATGTGTTAAAATATATCTATATATAAGCTATGCAATGTGAGATAGTGAGTGAATAATATTGTTCATTTGACCAAAGTTTTTATTTAGACTTGATATCGGGGGACACGAAGTCAACTCTCTTCTCACTCCTAATAGTAGGCTCTCCCTAACGTCTGGGTAACTACTAGCGGGACGGATTTGGGCCAGATGGAGTACCTCATAATCCGATATCGAGTCCAAACTTAATAAGAAAAATATTTTCATGGTGATCATAAACGCATTTCTAAAGCTATATCATATCCCATCCGTAATCGGGGTATGGTTCCTAAGGTGCTTGTCACCTACATCACTTTCTTATTCAACCCTTCGGGGTTATCCGTGTCACAGAAGTTGATTCATCAAATATAAAGCCTACATAAAATATTCTCATCAGTAATAATCTCATTTGGATTCAATTCATACCTTATTATGGTCACTGAGTTTGAGTCCAAAGTAGTCCCAGTTTTCGAGCCGTCACTTGCTAGTTCTCGCGAACTAACCGTCCTTTGTTTGGACGGCTAGGGGTTCATTGTCTCCGGAAAATACCTCAGCCTCCAGTTCGCAGGTTTAGATCGAGTCTTTGAAGGGAAGTTGAAGAAGTTCAAGATGACATTTTAAGTTTTCAAGATTTGAAGAAAATATTGTATAACTAGTAAATGTTTATTTTTTTAAGTCTTCCGCTGTTATATTTTGATGTATCAAATATCGTAATTTGAATCCTGAGTTTAATAAAAAAAGATTTATTATATTTTAAGTCTTCCGTTGTTTGTATTTTATTTAGTTATCATCTTGTTTATAGGAGCATGGTGACATGTCCCTATAAGCCTAAGGTGGTTACAAAGACCTTAAAGTCCGAGTAACCACTGGCGCTGGAACATTACCTCGTTTACAGAAGGGGGTGTTACACCAATGACCCTAGCAACGACTCTAAAGATAACGAATGCTCTCTTTTCACATGCATAAAGAATAAGGATGCTCATTCATAAGTGCAATTCCTAAGCATGATACAACATGGCATGCTTTTATGCATATGCAACACCTACACACTATATGACACATCAAGCTGGAGGTCCAGTTTACTAAGTAAGTCCCGTAGGATACTTACCCGGAGATGCCGAACAACAAGATAACGCAAGCGAAGTCCAAAAGCAATAAACACCTATAATCATGCCAATTCCATAAGCTACTGAACTAACAACCATACACGCAAAACACAAGTTCTCAAACATTCTCAAAACAAATCGAGAGTAAAACCATTTCCAAAACCTTTCCGATACGATAAACATCAACAAAATCATTTCAATTCCATTCAAAACCCATCAATAAATCTTACCAACAATATTTCCAAACTCCCTTCTCAAAACCAACTCCGATTATTAAACCAAGACAAGGAATCCCGACATTTGAAATGACACTCTTTAACATATCTTCAAGCATAAAATCTGATAACACAAGTTCCGTCAAATCCCCTTTTTAATATTAAAATAATATTCTCAAAAGCTCATTTTCTAAAACATTCCCATCCCAAAACGTTTCCACAAAAATCAGATCAAGAATCGACAATGTAAGTCCAAAGCATAGATTGAGGGGCTCAACCAAGACAATAGGGGCATGTCGTGGTCGCGGCCGCGACATCTTCACAGTTTCCCCACCGCGAGAGACCTCGCGCTGGCTGTGACTCGCGGCCGTGAGAGCCATGGTCGCAGCCGCGAGAGGTCGTCTTCAACCTCTGGCCTGTGGGTTTTGGCTCACCGCGGCGACCATGGTTTCGCCGCAACGAGAACGAACCTGGGTGATAACATGCATTTAGGTAGGCATAATAGGTTGCATATAGCTTAGTTAAGATGCATTTCATGGATGAATTAAGTGCAATTTGCATATTTGCTCTCTATGTTAGTGGAGTCGGAATCTACACACTTTTATTGATTATTTCAAGTAATCGTGGATCCGATGATGAGACATGGGTTGGTGACGCATTATATGAGAATGTCTAGTTGATCGAAGAACCTTACATGAAGATCTCAAGAGGTTCTGAGAAGAAGAAGCGAACCTAAACGAAGAACAAGTCTGTAGAAGTTCTTGCCAGACATGCTGAACTTGTTTTGTAATTTCAGGAGGCCTCGGTTGCCCGATTGACTATTATGACCATGCGTTGGAAAGCTCTTTCAGAGAACTACAACTTTCCTGTTGACAAGAAGAGAAAATTCGGGATAGATTTTTCGTGAAAGGCCCCTGTCTGCGGCCACAACAACCATGCCGCGGCCAATCAATTTGCAGCGGGTTTGGAAGAAGCCGCGGCCGCATCATTTGACGTCTGCGTGTCGTTTTGTTTACGAAAACCCTAGTTTTCTTTGTTTGGTTTTTATGGCCGACTAGACTCTTTTATAAGGCCGATTATTATGTTAGTTTACACACTTCTATTCTATTCTTACGTTCATCAAACACTTTAGAGATTTGAGCGATGTCTTCCATGAGGAACTAAACTCATCTATTCTGCCTGCAATTTGAAGCTTTATTTGAATTGATTGTGAGTTTCTAATTCTCATTCCTTGTTTCCTATATTTGAATGCTTCAACTTCTTTGTGCTTGATTGTTTATTGTTTTGTTCTATCTTGTCTGGCCAACTTGTTAGATCAATTCAATCGCTAAGGTTTTGTAGATTCCTGGTTGTGAACCTTAACCTAAGTGGCAAACTTGTTCCTTTAGGGCTGGTTGAACTAATTGAATGAGTAGGAAGTTGAATGTGTTGTTAAATCCCTCTTTAGGGACTGCAAATACCTTGGCTAATCTCTGAACTTAAAGTTATCAATTGGGTCAAATTCTTCTTTAGGGACTGTTCGATTGATAAGGGTTTCTAGGACTGGTTGGACTAGTAACTATATTAGGTCGGGACAAGGGCATTCATAGGAAACTTAATAAGACGAGAAGAAGTTACAAGGATCGCTTCAACCAAATAAAGTGGAAAATTGTAGGTAGAATTGCTTCTCCTAATTGTCTGAATTGAAATCATTTACTTTTGTTTACTTCAATCTGCTTTGACACATAAAAAGCCCCCCGGATTGGTTACTTTGATTGACCCTTGAATCAAACTTGAATTATAACTTTCCATGTGGATCGATCTCTTGCTTATTGCTATACTTGCTATAGGTTTGAGTTTTCTTTGGCGGCTCAACGACAGGTTTTCCCTCCGTCAAATTTGGCGCCGTTGCCGGGGGAATTTATTAATTCTTGTCTGTTTTTAGTGTTGATTTTTGGTGTGGACCATCTTATATGGTCCATACCTATGCTACTAATTCTTCTTTGTTGCCGTTTGATTCAGAGATAGAAAGGACCCTTGCCTCTTTAAGGCGATAAACTCGTGATCGCTTTCGCGAGCTCTCTTTTGATCAAGGAGAAACCACAACAGAGATGGCTAATGAAAACCGCACTCTTAAGGAGCTTTCTGCTCCTGATTTGGCACAGCAAGCTTTGGCAATCCAATTCCCTACGCTAGGGGAAGGAGTCACCTTTGAGCTGAAATCTGGGGTAATTCATCTGTTACCAAAATTCCATGGGTTGAGTGGGGAGGACCCCCACAAGCATCTGTCTGAGTTCCATACGGTGGTTGTTGGGATAAAACCAGAGAACGTAACTGAAGATCAAGTCAAGCTGAGAGCTTTTCCCTTCTCTTTGAAGGATGGGGCGAATGAATGGTTCTTCTATCTACCACCTGGATCTATTTCTACTTGGGCTGAGATGAAGACAGTCTTCCTAGAGATGTACTTCCATGCAACAAAGCTCAATGCTTTGAAAAGGTTATTCAGCAGCATTGAGCAGTACGCGACAGAGTCAATAGGAAGATCTGCGCCAGCTGCCCATGCCATGGGTACTCTCAAAAGGATCTGGTTCTTTTTCTATTCAACGAGCTTACTGATATAGAGCGCAAAACAGTGAACTCTGCTTGCAGAGGAAACATGTTGAATAAGACGCCTGCCGCAGCTTAGGATGTGTTCAAGGAGTTAACTGAGGGCTCTAGACAGTTCAACAAGAGCGCTCGTGCTAGGGGCGTACTTTCTATTGATGCTCATGTAGCTGCGCTTCAGACAGACATGTCAGAGGTGAAGGAGATGATCAAACAGTTGGTCACTGATAGAACTCCCCAACAGCTGAAAGCATGTGGACTTTGCAATCAATTTACTCATCCTATGGACATGTGCCCGCTTCTGCAAGATCCTAACGTTGAGTTGAATGCCATTGGGAATTTCGCTCCACAAGGGCCTAGAAAAGGCAATTTTGGAAATCCTGGGTACTTCAAAAACAACAACTATAACAGAGGCTATCAGCAGAGTTACGGGAACTACCAAGCCTCTTTCAATCAGCAAGGGAGGAAACAGGCAAGGCTCCAACAACAATTTGAACCTCGACAGGGAAGCCAACCACAATCCAATGAGGCCATTGAGGATCTAATACAGAAATTGTCACGGTTGGTGTTGAAGGTTGAGAAACAACAATAAGACCGGATCAAAAATTTGGAGAATCAATTGAGTCAGCTCATTCATGTTTTGAGTGCGAAGGAGGCAAACGATTCAGTGAAGCTTCCATCGCAAACGGTTGAGAATCCTAAGGAGAATGTCAGTGCAATATCGCTTAGGAGTGGCAAGGAACTGATTGTCACTCCTCAAAAGGGCGACGAGAAAGCGTTGGACGAGGAGATAGAAGTGATAACCGAAGAAGAAGACGCCGGCCCCTGGCTGCGGCCGCCGCAACCATGCCGCGGTCGCGGCCAATAAAATGTGATGCGCCCGGAGCCAAAGGCCGCGCTCGCCGCCAGTAGCCCCGCCGACTCTTCAGTGTCAGGTACGCAATCTTCGCTTTTCTCCCCTTCTTCTTCTCCTCTTCCTCCTCCTTCTTCTTCTTTACCCATGGAGACTCCAAAGCCGGTTCCACCTTTTCCGGAAGCCATAAAGGATACACGAAGGTATGAGAACGATGAGGAGATCTTTGAGACGTTCAGCAAATGCGAGGTAAATATTCCTTTACTTAAATTAATTAAGAGCATTCCTAGATATGCTAAATTTTTGAAGGAATTATGCACCATCAAGAAGAAGTAAAGATTGAAAAAGAAGGAAAAGGTAAGCTTGAATGAAAATGTCTCTGCTGTGTTGCAAAAGAAATTGCCTGAAAAATGTGGAGACCTAGGTATGTTTACAATTCCATGTGCAATTGGGAATACTAGATTCAAACAAGTCATGCTAGATCTAGGAGCCTCAATTAATGTTATTTCCTATAACATGTACATGTCTTTGGGTTTGGGTGCTCTGACTGAGACTGGGGTTACAGTGCAACTTGCTGATCGATCACAAACAGGCCATTAAGCGTTATTGAAGATGTTTTGGTTATGGTAGATGATTTGTTTTTCCCTGTTGATTTATTTGTTTTAGATATGGAGCAGGGAGCCCCAGAAACACCCATTATACTAGGAAGACCATTCCCGAAAACTGCGAAAATGAAAATTGATTGTTGTGAGGGTTTATTGACTATGGAGTTTGATGGAAGAAAGATAGAATTCTCTCTCTTTAATCATGACAAGCTTTCTCCTGAAAATTCTTTAGATATGCCTATTGCTAACAATATGGATCGCAATCATAATTTTTGTGATTTGTTAGAAACACCTAAGGAAAATAGTTTATGGAAATTTGAGCCCCCTAACAAATTGAAACCTTTTGTGATTCCAAGACAACCCCAGGACTAGCTCAAGGAGAGAATCTAAGGGTAATGGATGAATGTTGGAACAGAAAGCTACACCTTCCCAGGGTGCCCGCATTTGTCAATGAAATGACAGGTGTAGGTGACCCGGGTGGAGGAACCTAGGCCAATCAAGGGCCATTACGTCGAGCCAACGACTTAAAACAAAGGCGCTTCTCGGGAGGCAACCCGAGGTAAGTTTTTCTTTCTTTTCCTTATCCTTTTCCTTCACCCTGAGTATATTTGATTTAACTTTGTTGTCTTTACCGTTTCATTAAGGACAATGAAAACTTTAAGTGTGGGGGAGAGGAATTCTGTATATATATATAGATGCATATAGGAGATCATATTTAATTTTCTGCATCATGTTTAAGTTTCTGTAATTTCTGTTTAGTTTAGTTAATTTTTAATTTTCAATTTTCGTATAAAAAAACAAAAACAAATTTTTTTTCCCGGAAAATCCAAAAATAATCATGCATTGCATACATATGTGTTATTCAAATACTCATCTGGCTTAGTTTGTCTTATTTAAATTTCAAGCATGATCATATAAATCCCATGGAGTTTTGGATGTTTTGGCCTTATCTAGATTTGATTTTTGTGGGACATGAGCTAGCAATTATAATTGAGCATGTATGATTGAGCTAAAGTATGATTGAAGTTCTCAAAACATGACCCTGTGAGAATGTTTGGCCTTGTTTGAAATCTTTTGCTCAATTGTGTGAATTACTCTCCTTGTGTTGCTACCTTTTGGCATTGACTGCAATATCTATTTTTCAAGACCGACTCACATGTTTGTTGCTTGCGGAGTTTATGTTTATATTTTGAGTCTTTTGTTTGAATTTGTGCATATTTAGTGAATAAGGTGGCAATGGTTGATGCACTTAGTAACCGAGTCTACGCATGACACTCATGGGTATTATTTGCGCAAAAAGATGTTGAAAACTATCCACTAGGAAAAAAAGCTTAATCATTGAGTAACCAGGTTCATTCATGACACCCATGTTTGCAACTTGCGTCAAAAGATGTTCAAGTGGACTTCATATTAGTAGGTTGAGGTGTTGATAGACCGGGGTCATTCATGACACCCATGTTTGCGCCTCGCGTAAGGAAAGCATCAAGACAAGAAAAAAGAAAAAAAAAAAGAAGAAAAGAAAAGAAAAGAAAAAAAAAGTGTCACATTTTATTTAATTATCTTTATTGTGTCCCGCAAGTAATGACATTTCGGTAGATATTTGGTGATATGGTGGTCAATGTCTATGAGCTTAGTGCATTTTGAGTTGAGAATTGTACCCTAAACACATGAGTGAAACACATATTTCTGGTGAGGTTGGATGATGTCTACTTCTAAGCTTTGATCACTGGAATACATGCTATGATGTTTGTTTACTTGGCTTATGTTTTCACTTGCTATGATGTTGCTTTTTGATGAGGTTGAAACTTGAAGGGATTTCCTGTGGGATGGGTTGATTCATGTTCATTCTATCATTGCTTGAGGACAAGCAAATGTTAAGTGTGGGGGAGTTTGATAGCATGCATTTAGATAGGCATAATATGTTGCATTTAGCTTAGTTAAGATGCATTTCATGGATGAATTAAGTACAATTTGCATATTTGCTCTCTATGTTAGTAGAGTCGGAATCTACACAATTTTATTGATTATTTCATGTAATCGTGGATCCGATGATGAGATATGGGTTGGTGACGCATTATTTGAGAATGTCTAGTTGATCGAAGAAGCTTACATGAAGATCTCAAGAGGTCCTGAGAAGAAGAAGAAGCGAACCTAAACGAAGAACAAGTCTGCAGAAGTTGCCGCAGCTAGGGGTGGGCAAAAGTTGGATCGGACCGGAATCGGACCGGGATCAGACCGGAAATTACGGTCTTTGGATCGGACCGGAATATTACGGTCTGGTCCACGGTCCATGAAAATATGAATTCCAGGTTCCGGTCCAAACCCGGGACCAGACCGGAATTTCCGGGTCGGACCGGAATTGGACCGGAATGGGTTGAATTAAAAAAAAAAGGAAGGAAAGAAAGAAGCGTTGCGGGTGACCTAGCTGCCCAGTCCCAGGCTCCCAGCCGCTTCTTCAGTTCTCTTCTTCAGAGACTTTAGAGATCTCACTTTACCCCCTCTCGACCTCTCTGTTCTCACGACTCCGGCGCTCCGCTCCTCAGTCGGCCGTCCTTCGTGCCCCGATGCTCCGCCCCTCAGTCCGCCCTCCTCCCTCCATCCCTTGTGCTCTGACGCTCCGCTCCTTAGTCCGCCCTCCTTTCTGTTTGCAGCTCCGCTCCACTCCTCAGTCCGCCCTCCTTGCTGTTTGCGGCTCCGCTTCACAGTAGCAACCGTTCTTCTTCTTCTCTCTTTTCACTTTTAGATCTAGGTTTGATACTTTGATATGTATATTTTCAGATATTAATTTCAATTTCAGCCTTTCAGTCTTGGATTTCTATTTTGGGGTTAGAGCAATTTCGGTATTCACATTTCAGACTTTCAGTTTTAGAAATATAGGTTAGAGAAATTTCGATTTTCAGTCTTAGAAATTAATTTCGATTTCATACTTTCAGCCTTGAAATTATTTTTGATTTTCAAATATAGGTTAGAGCAATTTCAGTCTAGAAATCTAGGGTTAGAGAAATCAATAAGGTTGTTGTATTGCTGTCACAGTGTAACCCTTCCCCCCAAATAGCAGAAAAATTTGTAGCAGGGAAGAGTCCAGTCCAAACGGTTATTCCGGTCCGCGGACCGGAAAACCCGGGACCATAATTCTCGATCCCGGTCCGATCCGCGGTCCATATTTTCGAAAATTCCAGTCCATCGGTCTTGGACCGAACCGAAATTTCTGGTCCGGTCCGATCCGGTCCAGACCGGATGCCCAGCCCTAGCCGCAACATATGTCGCGGCCGCAACTAGGTGTGGGCATTTCTAATTAATTGTTAATTCAATTAATTGTAAAACAATTAATTGATATTTCAATTACCAAAATTTCAATACCATAATTGAATTGAAAACAGCCATTAATTAGTGACCAATTAATTGTTAATTTCAATTCAATTTTTCAATTAATTGATAATTGTAATCCTCAATTAGGTGAGGTTAATATCAGCAATTCCATTGAAAGAACTACACTGCTTCCATTGACTCAATTATAGCGAGTAAGAAGAGAAGAACATCGACAAGCAATTACAAAGCACTCAAACAATCAAGAACTTTCCTCTTCAATTTTAATTGCAATCAGAAATTTCAATATCGTAATTTCAACCCGAGAAATCAGATTGAAGAGAAAAACTACATGGAACTGAGTCAATACCGTAATTTCAACCCGTGAAATAAGTAGGGGTGGACGCTTTGTAATCAGCAATTCCAAAGCACTCAAAACTCAATCAGATTGAAGAGGAAAATTTCAATACCGGATCTAGACGCTTTAGGAATCGCTATTGGCAGCGAGAGAGGAGGCGAAGGCATCGTCGCCGGAGAAGTCAAAGATTGAATCAGGGGCGTTGCGATTGGGGTTTCGGTTGCGAGGTGGTTGAAATTGCGAGTCCAATCGGCGTTCGAGTTTGCCGGAGCGAGAAAAGGGGGCAAAGGGGTTGAGGGACTGATTTGGGGCGGAGGTGGGAGGGACGGCATCAGGAGAGCCCCAACCGTCGGAATTGAAGGGCTGATGGAGACTGGGGGGAATCGTCCACGGTCGGTGATGTTCTTCCATCGTCAATCGTCCACGGTTCTCGAAAGCGTCCATGGCGGATGTGAACTTTCTCCAGGTTCTCGAAAGCGTCCATGGCGGATGTGAGCTTTTCCTCTTCCATCGATAATCATCCACAGTCGATGGTGTGAGGGAGAAGGTGAATGGGGAAGATCCGACGATGGAGAGATCCAGAAAGGGTACTGGGGAAAGAGAGAGAGAGAGAGGAAGAGAGAGAGAGAGAGAGAGAGAAAGCGATGGAGAGTCAGAGCGATCGAGAATAGTCCGTAAACTGATCTTTTTAATAAATCTAGCAATTAATCTCCAATTAACTGTAATTGCTTTGAATTGGAGGAGAATTTCAATTCAATTAACCGAATTGAAATACTTTATTATTTTAAAACAGTTAACCGTAAAATTTAACAATTTTTCAGTTTTTCAAAATAGTTTTTCAATTACAAATAATTATGCTCACCCCTAGCCGCAGCCGCGGCTTCTTCCAAACCCGCTGCAAATTGATTGGTCGCGGCCGCGGTATGGTTGTTGTGGCCGCAGCCAGGGGCCTTTCACGGAAAATCTATCCCGAATTTTCCCTTCTTGTCAATAGAAAAGTTGTAGTTCTTTGAAAGATCTTTCCAACGCATGGTCATAATAGTCAATCAGACAACCGAGGCCTCCAGAACCTGCAAAACAAGTTCAGCATGTCTGGCGACAACTTCTGCAGACTTTTTCTTCGTTTAGGTTCGCTTCTTCTTCTCAGGACTTCTTGAGATCTTCATGTAAGCTTCTTCGATCAACTAGACATTCTCATATAATGCGTCACCAACCCATGTCTCATCATCGAATCCACGATTACTCGAAATAATCAATAAAAGTATGTAGATTCCGACTCCACTAAAATAGAGAGCAAATATGCAAATTGTACTTAATTCATCCATGAAATGCATCTTAACTAAGCTAAATGCAACCTAATATGCCTAGCTAAATTCATGCTATCACTGGGCTTGTCCATTCTTGCTCGTTCTCGCTCGTTTCAAACCCATTTTTGCTCAAACTTATTTTAAAACCTTTCTAAATCAAAATACTATGCAACCAACACAAAAACGATTCCAAACAAGACTAGAGGGGAGAGCGAAAGAGGGATTACCTAGCCTCTTGGAGGCTTTTCAACAATCTTAAGGGAGAGAGACCTTGGGAGCTTAGATCCGACGATTCTTGCTACGACAGAGCCTAGGAAGGTTGAATATGAGTTATAAGAGCACCTTAACTGAGAAACAACCTTGAAATCGAAAGATCCAAGGGAGGGAGGATCTACCTTTGTTCAAAACTGAAAATCAAGGGAAAAGGGGCTCGAATCCACACCAAACCACAATGGATCTAGGATTTCTAGACTTTGGGAGGTAGAGGAAGGAGTTAGGAATACATGACAACAAACGGATTTGAAAAAGGAGGAGAAACGAAGGAAAATGACTTGATTTATCGAGAAGACGACATTTCTGGGCTCGGAGTCGCGGCGGCGAACAATAACGTCACACCCGCGAGGAAGAACACCCATTGTTGGCTTCTTGGTCACGGCGACAAGAAGCGTGGGTCGCGACCGCGAGTTTCCCCAGATCCGAGCTCTTTGCTCGGTTTTGGCCTTCCAAGCTTGATTTTGAGGTTGTTTTTGTGAGATTGGAACTCCTTAGGATAGATTTGAGGAGTTTTGGCTCAGAGAAACACAAAAGAGCAGAGAGAGTTGGTAGATTTTGGATTCAAGAGAGGAAAAATGAAGTTTTTGGTTTTAGGGTTTGGGAGAAGTGTGAAGATCCACTTTGGAGCTAGGTTTCCAGAATTTAGGGGGCTGAGTTGAGTGATGTGAAATGAGATATCAATTTAGGGATTAGTGTTTTACATAGTGGAGGCAAGATAAGCTCCCTAGGGTTTTAATTCACAAGAGGACAAAACGCTTTATGAGGAGAGAGAGAGAGAGAGTGGCGTGTGGAGTGAGAGAGAGAGATTCCGCTCTTCCGACCTTAAATCCTGATGTTTCATTTCAAGATCCTATCCCGAAATCCGACCAAAATCCCAAATTCATTTCCAATGACACCCGAATTCCCAAAAATCGAAATCAAGTAACTAAGATTTAGAATCCGTCAAATCAAATCTTAAAACATGTCGAGATATTTTGGAAGACTTCCAAAAATAGAATTTGCTCGAGGACGGGCTTTCCGAAACTTTCTGTTTTAGAAATTCCAAAATATGTTCGTTACATTTATCCACCTCTAAAAACAAGTCTCGTCCTCAAGACTAAAGCTTCAAAATCATACAATTCATTCAACTCAAGAAGTTCGCTTTTTCCCAAACCATTTCAAAACCTCCCAATCCCGAATCGGCCACCCAAGCCGAAACTCGAGAGGTGGATATATCCACCTCTAAGGCTAATCCCACATTTCTTTCCAAGGTTCCAAAATCATTCAATCATCATTCTCAACTTAATCTGAACATAAGTAATCCACTCATCAACTCATAATATCATCAGCTACCTCTCATATGGAAAATATCAACATCAATAATGATAATCTCAACCAATCGACATCTCAACCGCATAACATGTTTACCCATAACATAAATCATACCATCCTCCCAAAACACGCCAAAAGCAATAACAAAATCTCAACAACATATCACGAGTCATAAAATACATCTATATCATACTGAAGGCATCACAAGTGCATCATCGAATTCTCATAACTCATCACGCAAGCACATATGTTAGGAGATCAATGGGTTATGTGTCATGGACTTAGTACACCACTACAAGTCAAATCTCACGATCGCATATCAATATAGCAATACCAGTAGAACCAGTCATAACAAGGGTTTTTCGTTTAATGCATACACAACTCATATAATCATCTTATCAACCTATCCAAATTCTATTCCGCATTGCAATAAAAGATTTATCATGTCAACCAATAGCATTATAAAGGTATCCGTAGCAAAATTTCATCATAAGATCAACGAACCAAACTGATTGTCAACACATTAACACAACAAGGTCATGCTATTTAAGATTTAGTAAAAGGGAAGATCTAACCATATACCAAGCATCAAAATGTTAACATGCTCACAAAACATCATTTCAACTCATTATTATGCCACATAACGATCATTTAACAATCATGCACCATTATCTCATATATACAAGTCATATTCATACTCCAAGTCATATTTATCATTCAACATATCTTATAATCATGCTTGCCAACCTTGTAATACAACATCATGCTTACTACCACATAATAAAACATCATGCTTCCACATAATAACACATTATTATCTCATAGTTCATATATCATATTACAACGCATCCTAACATCCTTCTAAAACAACATAACAGGACATCATGGCATCGATATATCATGATAGCGCTTGTCACTTTCAACTAGATTTCCATATTGCATAGGAGCATGTAATATCATTCCATATCAGGTTCGTCATGGTCGTCATCTAACATCATGCCATTATATATTGACAAGTCACATAATCAAGAAAATTTGCACATCATACCAATCAAAATAAAACGCAATACCCGCTCGCTCGATTCCAATTCCAAAGCCAAGACCAATCTTCTTCTAGACTCACCATCACTAACTCTGACAAAATCCCCTAAAGAAATCCCAATTCATTTCGATACTCCAATCTCGCCCCTCATTCCACCAAGCACTCCCACACACCATCCACCTCTAAGAACCCAACTCCTATCCCTAACTTCACACCCGAGCACCCTCTCATACTATATATTCAATTCTCTTGAAGTCATTTCTTACACTTTCAACACTTCCCAATACACCACAAGCATCATGGCCCGTTAGTCACAACTCCTCTAGAAAAATTCCTCTCATAATCCCAAGACTCACTCGGTCTTACTTACGCCAACATCCCTCTCTCGTGACTTACCTCATAATACCATCGATCATCACAACCGCCCAAAATTATTTAACCACCCTACAAGAGAACCCTCACCCACACGATCACAGAAGAAGCAATTATGAAAATCATCACACATAAGGTCTACAACATATCACTAGCATTCATAATAATAGTATCATGGGTTCATCATCAATTATTGCAACTATCTCAACAAGCTTCAATTTACCATCATGCTTAATATTTATTGCAAGACATCATGTATAAACATAATCAAATCAAGTTATCAAGTTTCATCATGACTTTATCAAATAAACAATTCAAGTTCCTCAACAATTGCAGTTCATACTTATAAGCAAGGAATTTAGATCATGCTTGACAACTCATAATAGCAACACATCAAGACATCATGACACGTTAGAATTGTAAGGCATCGAATCACATCGTCATAAACAATTGACAATCAAACAATATTCATTACCAAGTTAGCAAATCAACACATTAACTTCATCACCAAATCAGTGCAATATCGCCATCAACATATTCAGAAAGGGTTAGCAATTCAAACGGAGGCCACTTTTTCTCGCAGGTCATGTCGTACTCAGTAACCACCCTCGAAACGTGCTTGTCCCGCCGACACCATTGATCCGGAGGCCCACGCTTTCGCCATGCTACTCTATCGCTATCCAACTTCCCATTTCCTCTTTCATGCGGTCGCTCGTCCTATGTAGCGCATAGTAGTCCAAGTTAGCGGAGATAAGGGAGGGACAAGAGCGGACAACCCAATGTTTCTTTAGGAAACAAACACGGACCAACATTAAAGACGACAACTAGAGAAGAAACTCCGACCCGAGAATAGCAACGATGCCCTTATGGAAGTCTATTAGGTTATAATCACGACAAGCAAACACGGATTCATCATGGAGCATATCAATCATATTAATCCACACTAACATGTACCTATCTCAAGGGGGACAATATTTGTATTCATTTCTAAAGATACAATCGAGTCCTACACTGATGCATGCGAGACAAGATAACAGTCTGTTATTCCACGAAAAAAATATGCCAAGTAACTTTAAGCAAGATATGCGGGATTTAATAGGCATTACAATTATCACATATATGAACAATGCACGGGTATGGTGTATACATCAACAAGCGAGGTCAAATATAGCATGGCGAGGTATATCATATCAATCGGACTAAGCATCATACAAGAACATATAAGAGCAACATAGTAACTATCTCATCTGACACAATGATCATATAATAGGTCAAGCATGGCACGTAATGATACGACGAGATACATTTAGAAAGCATAGATCCTACATGATGCTAGCGATACATGATATAACATGGGCATAGTAAAGCGTGATTTAAATGAGTTCAACATAATGTCCACAAAACATGAGGCATCACCAAAAGTAACCAAGAGAACATCTTGGGCGATCGATCATAGGCTAGGAATGAATTGTCATAGGAGTACATAAAACGGTACAATAATTATCACGAGACCTAAGCAATGTAACTAATCATAGGTGCAATAACATGAACAACTTTTTACTAATGGTCATTTGCAAGGCATATGCGAAAGATTACAAAATCATGTCATGCAATTCAGAGAGAGTCACCATTACAACCGGATAGAGGTCCCTAAGGGCAACCATTGACTTTTCCCAACTAACTCACCACATTTCCGACACAATGTGTTTACCAAACCAATTTCCCATAGTGGACACTGACATTCGGGAGAAAAACTCGATAAAATCGTCAAGGGGTTAATATAGTGGAAGGGGCTGTTCCACACAAACTGGGCTTGACCATATAGAAACAAGGGTACTCCCGCTATCCCGTTGCACATATCAGTCAATACACATTTCATCATTAGGGCATGCCAATAAGATCTTTAGCATATCAAGCACTCAGCATAGAATCAGTCAATGATATATAAAGCACATCAAGCTACCTAATGCCGCCCTTCGAGGAGTGACTGACTGGAGGGGCAAAACCTCACGATCTCTACCTAACTCGCCACTCCAACCACCTTGGTGCAATTCCTTGGAGCCTTCTAGACCCATCTGTAAAAATCAAGCTAATATTTTGCCTACCCCTTCCTAACTTCATCCAATAGAGATAGTCTAACGTCATTTCTACCCACTCGATCCCCATCCATCATATTTAATAAGCTGAGTACATATTTAGTCAATTTGAGTTAGGCATATTAAGTTCATTTTGCCCCTTTTAAAACACCTTCAAATCCTTTGAAATTCATGGGCGGTTTTCTAAAACATACACTCGACCCTTGCGTACTCGAATTGCAAAACCTCAGCTCTAATACCAACTTTGTAACAACCCATATATAATATATGGGTTACGTTTTGAAGGTCGGATACCTTCATTCGGATCTTGCAATCCAGGTACGGGTCGAAGTTTTAAACCTCTTTTAAGGATCAGTATGAAAGAGGGATTTCGAACCCTAAAATCATCGTAGGGTCGTTGAGTACCCTTAACCTGTCCTAATGACTAAGTCATAAAATTCATTTAAAGAAATAAAGCGGAAAACGAGATTAAGATACAACGTGCCACGGCAGAGCCGGGTCAAAACCAAATCATAAGTGGAACAATTTAACATTTAGCCAAGTTAGCGGATTAGTCGCGCTGAGGCCATATAACATGTCTATACATAAATAAAGGATGATCTAATGCAGTATAAGATTTAAATCACATAAGCATGCTTATCAGGATATATAAATATAAGTGCAGAAATACAATAAAGGCGCCCAAAGAATGCCAAGTGGCATATACCCAATCTGACGTGCCCACTCCGGGGTCATATTTGTCCGTACCCACACCAATGTAAGACGCTCGGTCGGTGTCGCAGCCATCTGTTCGTACCCACACCGAGGTAGGACGCTTGGTCACCGCCACAACCATATCATAATATAAGACTCGACTGGGACCTAAACGATATGAAACACGAATGCCCCAACGACCCTAGCAACGACTCTAAAGATAACGGCCATTCTCTTTTCAAACGCATAAAGAATAAGGAAGCTCATTCATAAGTGCAATTCCTAAGCATGATACTACATGGCATGCTATTATACATATCCAACACCTACATACTATATGACACATCACACAGGAGGTCTAGGTTGCTGAGTAAGTCCCGTAGGATACTTACCTGGAGATGTCGAACAGCAAGATAACGCTAGCGAAATCCAATAGCAATAAACACCTATAATTATGCCAATGTCATAAGCTACTAAACTAACAACCATACACACAGAACCCAGGTTCTAAAACATTCTGAAAACCAATCGAGAGTAAAACCATTTCACTTCCAATCAAAACCCATCAATAAATCTTACCAACAATATTTCCAAACTTCCTTCTAAAAACCAACTCCGATCATTAAACCAAGACAAGGAATCCCGACATTTGAAATGACACTCTTTAACATATCTTCAAGCATAAAATTTGATAACACAAGTTCCGTCAAATCCCCTTTTTAATATTAAAATAATATTCTCAAAAGCTCGTGTCCTAAAACATTCCCATCCTAAAACGTTTTCACAAGAATCGGATCAAGAATCGACAAGGTAAGTCCAAAGCATAGAGTGAGGGGTTCGGCCAAGCCACTGGGGGCATGTCGCGGTCGCGAGAGGCCGGTTGCGGCCGCGACATCCTTCCAGTTTTCCCACCTCGAGAGACCTCTCGTTGGCTGTGACTCGGGGCCGCGAGAGCTGTGGTTGTGGCAGCGAGAGGTCGTCTTCAACCTCTAGCCTGTGGGTTCTGGCTCGCCGCGGTGACAATGGTTTCGCCGCGGCGAGAACGAACCTGGGCTTGTCCGTTCTTGCTCGTTCTCGCTCGTTTCAAACCCATTTTCGCTCAAACTTGTTTTGAAACCTTTCTAAATAAAAATACTATGCAACCAACACAAAAATGACTCCAAACAAGACTTGAGGAGAGACCGAAAGAGGGATTACCTAACCTCTTGAAGGCTTTTCGAAAATCTTAAGGGAGAGAGGCCTTGGGAGCTTAGATCCAATGATTCTTTCTATGACAGAGCCTAGGAAGGTTGAATATGAGTTAAAATAGCACCTTTATTGAGAAACAACATTGAAATCGAATGATCCAAGGGAGGGAGGAGTTACCTTTGCTCAAAACTGGAAATTAAGTGAAAAGGGGCTCGAATCCACACCAACCCACGATGGATCTAGGATTTCTTGACCTTGGAAGGTAGAGCAAGGAGTTAGGAATACATGACAACAAACGGATTCGAAAAAAGAGGAAAAACGAAGGAGAGGAGAAACGAAGGAAAACGACTTGATTTACCAAGAAGACG